>OV281301.1:11220793-12441587 GCA_923062465.1 Acleris sparsana | reverse complement strand
AGCAACTGGCACGCAAACCCTATATTAAAATTAATCTCTAATATCGAAGTAACAATTTCATATTCATAACTCATAAGTTATTCATTTATTCCGTTGTACCACTTTTATGTCATTGTTTATGAATATACTAGTATTAAATTCAAAGCTTTTTTTTTTTACATAATTCGTTAACAGAATAAAAAAAACAGTTTTATGTTACCCATATTTTGAAACTGCGTTTGAAAGAAATTTAAAAGCAAGTCTTAAACGCGCGTTATATGCAAAACTTTTTTTTTAATTTCCTAATTTCGCCCCAAAAAAGACACTTATTCTAAAAAAAAATATTTACTTTGCACATCTGTGTTTGGGTCGTCAATTTACAATGTGTACCAAATTTCTTAATCGGTCCAGTAGTTTCGGAGCAAACAGAGAGATGGACGAGTGATCCTATAAGGGTTCCGTTTTTTTATTTTTTTGTACGTAACCCTAAAAAATATTGGTCATTTATTTATATGGCTCAATTGGCGGACTTATGAAACTTGTGGCACTGTGTGAATCCTACGCGGAGACCCACGGACTCAAGTACAATGCCAAGAAGAGTCAAATGATGATCTTTAAATCTGGCACTAGGACGTACGCAAACGCTCCTGGGTTATCGTTGTCTGGCACCCCCTTATCTAAGGTGGATAAATTTAAGTACTTGGGTCATTGGGTCACAGAGGATTTAAAGGATAATGTTGATATCGAGCGTGAACGCAGGTCGCTGGCTGTCAGATGCAACATGTTGGCTCGCAGGTTCGCACGTTGTACAGTCCCAGTAAAAATAACCCTTTTTAGAGCGTACTGTCAATCATTCTACACGTGCGGCTTGTGGGCCGATTTCACACGGCGGACATACAGCGACTTGCGTGTCCAATATAATAACGCGTTCAGGATGCTATTGGGGCTGCCTTGGCGCTGCAGCGCGTCGGGAATGTTCGCGGACGCGTGCACGGACGGCTTCCCCGCCATCATGCGCAAGCGTTGCGCAGCATTACAGGCCCGGCTCCGAGGCGGCAGCAATAGTGTCCTGAGTGTGTTCGTGGACCGATGGGACTCCGTACTATTGCGGCGGTGGTCACAAATACATGTGTCACGCCAGTGACCAGCATTTGATTTAAAAAAAATAAAAATTAATAATTAACTAACATAGAATAGGCATGTTACTAACAATATGGATGTGTATATCTGAAATAAATGGTTTTTAATTTAATTTAATTTAATTTAAATCTATAACAATATTCCAAATTTTCATAAATACATCTATTTGAACGCATTAAAAATAGACCTACTGGATATTTCGTTGATATCTTATCTGCCTTGTCATAAATTTTATCGCTACAGTTTTATCATAACGTTAGTCAGAAAATATAGTAATCATTTGAACTATGCGACTTTAAAGTTTGATTTGGTATAAGACTTAAATTAATACTAGTTTAAAACGTAAAATAATAATAAAGTAAATGTATATAAGTTTTATTTAAGTCGAAACTTGTTAACGCACTCCGACCGACGACGACGACCCCTCCGCAAATGGGAGATTAAGTAGTTTTAATAAAAGAATATTTGTTTCTCAAAAGAAATACATTTATCATTATCACTTATGCTTATTGATTATTATATATTATATAGCTGAAATTACCATACAAAATGCGACAGTGTTTCTCTCCCCTTCAAGATTTCAAGATTCAAGATTTCAAGATTTTCAAGATTTCAAGATTTCAAGATTTTTATTGAACATAATAACATGCATATTTTAACAATTAAGATCGTAAGCAGCTGCATTAGTATAAACTGTGTCGCAGCTGTTTACGCCCACCTCGGGACATAGAGGAATAGCGTTCTACATACAGTACAATAATTATTATAACTATGTGTAGTCCGTAGTATAAACAAGTAGGTAAGTATTACATCTAAAAAGTAAATTATTCTTAGTTAGATTACTAGGAATGATATCACTAGTAATAACAATAAGAAATAAGGTCATTAGTTACCATTAACAAGTGTCTCAGTCTCATCATAAGAAAGTTTTTGTAAAAAAATTGGTCACTTTATTCTTACATTCCCAGTATGTAGATACATGAATGTTTAACAACTTATTCAATTTGTTGTACATTTTAGCTGAAAGATAATCGTAATGTTGTCTAACAAGAGCAATACGTGTAGGTCTGAGTTTACAGATGCGGCCAGCCCGTCGCTTTGTAGTATTTTTAGCAAAAGGTAAGGTGAGGTGTTTGCGTAATATAATTTTAAGAATAAATAACTGTCTAACAGTTAAGACTTTAGCTATCGTGTACAGTTCGATAGTGGGAAATCGAATGGGTTTGCAAAGCATAACTTTAAGCACAGCCCTTTGAGCTCTCTCAAGTCGGAGGAATCTAGTTTTCCCTGACCCACCCCAGGCCGCCAAGCAGTAAGTCAAAACAGACTGTGCCAGTGAGAAATAAACAATTTTTAAAATTTGTTCGTCAGCAACAGATCTAAGGGTCTTGAAGATGTAGATTAGTTTTCTAATCCGACCGACAGCCGCCTCCACTTGGTCACTCCAACTCATTAAACAGTCTATAAAAACACCAAGATATTTACGAGGGCAGAGTGAGAAGTCTGGTAAAAATCATACTAAAGGTATTTTTTTCACAAATTAATTAATATCAATTTGTAATGCAGCCTTTTTGGAGGTAAATCGTATATTTTCAGCCAGTTCGCACGGATAGTTTTTTTTTGACAGCTATGAAAAAGAAAAAAAAACTTTGGTGTTTGCAAAGATGGAGAAAAGTGAGTTTCGTGTTCTGATTAAACATTATTTTTTGCGAAAAAAAACCATCACGGATACAAAAAAAAAACTAGACAAGTATTATGGGAGCTCTGCTCCATCCATTAAAATGATTCACAAGTGGTTTACGGATTTTCGTTGTGGCCGTACAAGCACTGCTGACGCCGACCGACCCGGACGCCCAGTTGAGGTCACTACACCAGAGATGATCACCAAAATCCATGACATCGTATTGAACGACCGAAGAGTAAAGGTCCGTGAGATAGCTGATATTGTAAGCATTTCAGACGAACGGGTTCGTAATATCCTCCACACTTATTTGGATATGAAGAAGCTCTCCGCCCGTTGGGTGCCGCGATTGCTCACAGTGGATCAAAAACGCACTAGGGTGGCCCTGTCGGAGGCATGTTTGGCGAAATTTAGGTATAATGAAAAGGACTTCTTGCGTCGTTTCATAACTATTGACGAAACCTGGATTCATCATCATACACCCGAAACCAAGGAGCAGTCAAAACAATGGATTGCTTCAGGTGAACCTGCACCAAAGAAGGCCAAAGCAGTTTTATCGGCAAATAAAGTTATGGCTACTGTCTTCTGGGATGCTCGTGGTGTAATATATGTTGATTACCTTCAGAAAGGTAAAACAATTAACGGCGAATATTATGCCAACTTGTTACAGCGATTTCATGAAGTTTTAATGGAAAAACGACCCCATTTGGCGAAAAAGAAAATCATTTTTCACCAAGACAACGCACGGGTCCACACTTGTGCAGTTGCTATGGCTAAAATCCACGAGTTGCGTTACGAATTGCTCCCGCATCCGCCTTATTCTCCGGATTTGGCCCCCTGCGACTATTTTCTTTTCCCAAACTTAAAGAAATGGCTTGGTGGGAAAAGATTTGGTTCCAACGAAGAAATCATCGCAGAAACCAGTGCGTATTTTGAAGGGTTGGAGAAATCGTACTATACGGAGGGAATCGAAAAGTTAGAAAAGCGATGGACCAAGTGTATTGAGTTACATGGGGACTACGTTGAAAAATAAATATTTACTTGGACCAAAAAAATAAAAAAATGTTTAAATTTTTCCAGACTTTTCACTCTGCCCTCGTAACACTGCGGGATTGCGTTAGTTCAGTACAGCAGCATGAAACGTCATTGAGGAAGCAATTTTAAAACGAAACTTAAACGAAGTCCGATTTTTACGGTTTTTGATTATGTTGCAGATATTATGAAAAATTAGGTCTATACCTTTCATTCGCAGAAAATATTTCATGAAATGAAAAAAAAACCTAGTTTTTCATAATAACTACAACATAATCGAAAATCGTGGAAATCGGACTTGATAAAGTTTCTCACCCTAAGTGAGAAACTTCATCGCCCCGAGCTGAATTTGTATGCAAAAAAATTGACAGCTACGCGATTAGAGCGACGGTTTACAATCCTCTTAAAAATATAGTCAAAAGGTATTTAATGCAAAAAACTTGATTCGACCCTATCAACTGATATGTTCAATGACCTAACCTCGAACTTACTAGTAAACAATAATGTTATACAATTATTGATGAAAGACATAAAGAACGAAAATCATCAGTATTTTTCTATTTGCATTTTGCAATAGTATATTTGCTTGATGAACATTTTTACAATGACTAACAGTGATCCTAGTGACAACGGATACAGGACAACTTTAGAGCTCGTAATAAAAACGGGTATAAGATCTTGTACAGAGTATACCAAAACAATTTTTTTTGTTCCGTGTAATTCTGACGTTTCTTGGTCTTACCAGACTATAAAATATTCCTTGAATTAGTGGTGCAAAAATTAAATGTAGAACATGATGCCATGACTTTGATTTTTGAATTTAAAATTAAATAATGTACTATTAATGAATACAAAGTTAGTTGTGGGCATAATTCTGATCATACAAACCTTAGGAGTTAAATTCCATTTAATCATCATTGTTTTGTTATTTACAATGTTAAAAATATGTTTCGCAAAAATATATATGTAAAAGCTCAAGGCTTGTACTATGGGTACCAGGCAACGATAAACATACTTATATAGAGGAAAAAATACGTAGAAAGCACCCAAACCCAGAAACAAACACCCGCGCTCATCACACAAATATTTACCCAGACCGGCAATCGAACCTCGGACCGCTAGCCTCGTAACAGGGTCCCAACCATACTAACTGCGTTTTCAAACTTGTGTTCTATTTCAGTATTTTCAGTATTTCCCGAGTAGGTTACATTGCGATCGAATTTCATAAGTAATGATGACGAATAAGTGGACTAAATTTTAAAGGATCATGGGCAAATTGGGTGTGGCCCAACAGAATTGAAACATATACCGGGTGTACAATCCAAATGGGTCAGTATGGAGAAGTCGGAAACTATGAGAGATAGCGAGATCTGTTCTTAGGAACCATGACGTCGATTTTAGATTTAATAATAATTACATTCAAACTTTTTTATTAACTCTCATACATAACCGGGAATCGAACCTGCTCAAAATCAATGTGTATAAATTCTGCAACTCTGAATCTTGTTTAAAGTATGAGAGTTAATAAAAAAGTTTGAATGTAATTATTATTAAATCTAAAATCGACGTCATGGTTCCTAAGAACAGATCTCGCTATCTCTCATAGTTTCCGACTTCACCATACTGACCCATTTGGATTGTACACCCGGTATAATGAAAAAGGAATTAGTTAAAACAACATAAATCATAAGACGGCCGCAAATACCCTGGACTGGAGAACAAAAATATAGGTACTTGCAAACAAGATTATGTTGACGAAACTTTGGCTAATATAATGCCGTGACGGATAATTATAGAACTGGGTTTAGGGTATTTGATGTAGAAAAATATTAATAACAATGGTGCAGTACTCGTTTTTCTACATAACTTGTCTAAAAAAAGTTATTTAGAAATAATTGATCATAACAACACGTCACTCGCAAAATTTAAAAGTATATCAATAAATGGCTCTCAGGATGTTTGCACAATTTACAGATTATAAAACTATATCATCACATAACCTTCGATTAAGCAACTTAACAAAGTTACACGAAGTTCGATTGTCAAGTAATGTGTCATATTTATAAATTGTGTATTTATCTGTACGACAAATCAACTCTCCAATTTTAAGAAAATGCTTTAGTTTATCATGTATTTAATATACAGCCCAAGTTTCTACGGACTATATATCTTGTTTTCAAGTGCCCATATTTTTGTTCTCCGGTAAGCTAGGTATTTGCAGCCATAGTAAGAAACGATATTTAACTTATTACATTTTAAATACATAGGTTTCAATTCTGTTGGTGCCACACCCAATTTCCATACAAAGGTGCCCATGATCCTTTCTCATTCTCAAAAAACCCAAAATTACATAATGACTTTGACCCGAAAAGTCGGATTCCCAAAATACCTGAATACCGACTGATACAATTGAATCTTAGAATGACCATTATCGAAAAAATGTGAAAACCAAAATGCCCGTCTCAACCATCTATATAGTAAAAATGACTCGCTAAATGTGTTGCTTAAGGGGCTTCTAAACGAGCAACATTTTCACGGCAATGTGTGGCAAGTATACGCATCTTTTATAGTTGTAACATACGATGTACGAGTAAGATAGCACTAGTTTCCGGCCACAAATTGCAGCAAAATATGGCCCGTTTAGAAGCCCCTTAAGCGCAAAAAAAAGGCTGCTTTCTTTTTTGTTGTATTCGTTATTGTCAGGACAAGGTTTGTATGAAAGAAAAAATATAACCACCGGGAATGTCGGAAATTTGCAGCGGAGCGAAGCCGCTGGCGGGCCGCTAGTGTCAACTAAATATAGAATGACCAGTAGATAAATAAGCAGTCACGAAATAAAGTTAATCATCGGTGCTAAAAGTAAGGCATTTACGTAATTTTGACCTTCAGCCGTTTTAGGAATCAGAAAAGAAAACACATATTTTTGACATTATGATACAAAGTCGTTTTGAGATCTAGATGTTTTGGTTGGTAAGACGTAATGCATAATCGTATCATACGACATCGAGTTTTGTCGGATTAGTTCGTATTCATCTTGATTTCTCTATAACTTAACACAAAAACTGCTCGCTTTTTCATTCCAACGAATACCTTGTTTTAACCTCGTAAAGCCCAACGTCCTAAATTTAGGACATTTGTCAAACTGACTTTTAAGCTTAGTTAACCGACGTAAGATACTTTTTCGAACTAACGAAATTTGACGTGGGCCTTGCGAGGATAAGAGTCTAATTTCATGTTAAAATAAGTTAAAAAAGTTAAAAAGCGTTATTGTAAAATAACAATAACACTTTAACCATGAAATTTATAATGTTTTATTTAAAAGAATCCTCGCCCCTACTTACAATGACAAAATGGTGAAGGTATTTGGACGGAAAGACGACCTATATTATCAGTTATTTGTTTTCAATCTCTAGATATGATAGAGAAACTTCCTTCAAACGTCATGCGTCATTCAAACATAACGTCAACAAACCATCGCAATACATTTTTTCATTCTTTATTAGCATTATTAGCATTCGACCATTGCTTATTTATTACGTACGTAGACTCCAATTAACACAACATTTCCTGTGTGATTCTTCTTTCTAGAGCTGATTCATTAAATAAATTAAATACTTTATTGCCAGATACAAATACCTTGACAGAAATAAATTTACGTTTAAAACGAAAAATATACAAGGTAAAGTAAAATATTGCGTACAGGCGTATAATATTATTTATTTAAGATTGGGCCTGTGAAGGATGTCATTTGACAAAGGACGATGGGTAAAAATGTCCCCACCCACCAACAGTGATGAAACATGTGCCAGTTTATAGATCTTGGCAATATGATGTATTTTTTCTATGGCGACGATCACCATATGTATGGGGTTTTCTTGAAAAATCATAATCTTATCGTATGGAACTATGGAATTTGTTTGAAAATGAACACGTATGTAGATGATTTGCCTTGCCTGGCCCTTTGTTTTCATTAAAAAATTCCCATTGATTTTGCTACGAAGATAAGTATTTTGTCTTTTATTGGGTCCTAATGAACATATAGACCTGCAGCCCGTTACTGTTGGAGGGGGGGGACGGGGTCCATACAAAATTGCCCATCACCTTTTAGTGATGAGACGCATAACGGAATTTAGTAAAAATCGCATAACTTTGTTTCGATTATCAACTCAGATTATAAAGTAAATGTAATTCAGTATTCGTATGGGTCCTGCGGAAGACCAGCGCTGGCTGTAAAGCTAGCAACATGCTGAGCAGGGTCCGTTTCGTGACAAAGTGTGTTTTTTATTTATTAGTTTTATTTTTATTTTTTGTATGTGTTATTTTTTGTCACGAATAAAGACTTGAACTTGAACTTGAACTTGTTTATAAATTTGTTTATGCGGACTTAATTTACTATAAAATAAGGTACCTATCATAAACAGTCTAACAACACGCCACCACTATAACCTTTTGAGAGGAAAAATTGTCATACGCGTCGGTGATTCGAGTGAAAACACATGTACCGCGGAATAAGACCAAATTCGGCAAGAAAGATTAGTGGACTTGGAGGAAGCACATGGAGTTAGCTCCACGCGCTTCTGCCGATTCCGATCCGATCCATCTTACAAAAAGGAATCGATTCGGTCGAAGAACGAGGTTATTGTCAAACTCTTTCAACGGTCCGTTTCGCATATAGGATGTAGAAGTAGTTTAATTATTTAGTTTTTAATTCTATGAAATACGTGCATATTTTTTCAGAATTCCTTTATAAAAATGCGTTAAACAATAAATATTGTTTTCTGAAATTTATTTACTTTAGATACCTATTTTTTAAAGCTCAATCTGTTGAAACAACTTTGTGTGAAATGTAGAATATCGATCTGTTACAGGCACAATAATAAATGAAAAATATGTCTTGCTATTTCAGTCGGTCACAGCACAAAAAATACTGAGGTTGCCAGAAGTAGCATGAAAAATACGAACATTTTCGAGAAAATACGATGGAAAACAATTATGCACTACATCTGTAACTGGTATTTCTGGTCTGGGCCTCATAGTATATCTGGGCCCGGCAACCCAGCGCTGGTTTTCAGATCGGCCCGTAGGTGGGTGGGTTATTCACACCTGTTACCACCAATTTGTTACCACTGGTAACAGCTGGGATTTATTTTCCCACCTGTTATCACTAATGTACTCAGTGGTAACAAGTGGAATATTTTTCCCATTTGTTACCACTAAAATATTTGGTGATAACTACTGGGAAAAAAAAACCCAGAAGTTAGAGGTAACAGGTCAGAATAACCCAGGTGGGTGGGCAATTGGGCATGCTAACAACATGCATATGAAGGAAAATTAATTAATTAATAATGTATGGGCTTGCGCGCTATTTGTAATTGTGTTTTTTTTGTTTCTTTTAGTGAGTTAAATTGTTACACACTTATGAAAATATATAAACTTAAATACATAAGATTATACAGTGTGTCCTCAAAGTCAACGTCAACCAGCCTAGGTCTGATAAAGCAGTTAAATAGTGATTTAATTTTTTACTGGTTTCGAAGATATTGCTCATTTTAACCTGAATTTTTGTAATTTTCCTTTATGTCAATGTCACGAGAAATCCTTATTTCGTGTTTCATTTCCGAAGTATTTTAGTATTACCTTACATTATTAGAATCATTACGAATCAGCGAAGTTATAAACCTATTTCAATATGAATAAATATAAATATAAATATCAGGGGGCAATACCCGGTTTTTTTAAATCAACTATTTTAGTAATTCCATAAAGTTGTTTTTCCATACGAAGTGAAAATCAAATACTGGGTACGCTACAATTAGTATGGAGAAACAAAGTTTATTCCTAAAAAAATAAATAAAATCAACGAGAAAATGGGTTTATAGCATACAGCAAACAAAAACAAAATGGTTTTAGTGTTTTAAGACAGAAATCAAGTAGTTTTGGATACAGGCAGCCACCGGGTACTTACGTAAAGCTATTTTTTCTGTATTATATTTTTTATATATTGGTATAAACCAAAAAAATTTAAAACGGAATTCGATAAACGAGAAGTCACGCGTTATGGAAAAGTGCCACGAAAATTCCGGCCTCTGGCATCACATTAAGTTTATTGGTTCGGGATCTCAAACTTGCATCCAATGACGAGTTTCTACGATATAAATGTTCGTGCCGTTGTATTGTTGACCCTCTTGGAAAACCTCACCATAAAACCTATTATTATTTATCACAGGTACAACTATAAAAATAATAATTAATTTGTAAACAAATAATTTTTAAATGACAACAGCCTGTCGTCAAGCGTAGGTGTTAATCGCAATTCACACACAGGAGCGGGTCGGGCGCGGGAGAGGGCGTGTTGTCGTTACATTGTGCGCTCTGTGAGAAGGTCTATCGGAGAATGCGTGTATTACGAGTAATGTAACGGTAATACGCCCGCCCGCTCCCGCGCACGACCCGCCCTCTGTGTGAATTGCGCTTTAGCTAGCTCAGCAATGAGTGGTCTCCATGGAAAAGTCACTCTGGTTCCGCGAAATCAACAACAAAAACTACAGCCGAAATAAAAATGCTCGCATGTCTATAGGATTAACACATTAAGTTCCCGAAGGAATAACGATAATCGAAATCTTTATATAAAGCCACAAACAAGCTTGATATAGCGCATTTCGGACCACCTAGCAATCAATGCAACTCAATTCTTTATTTTAGTGTAATTGGCTAAGTAACATATTTTTTAAATCTAACTGCTGAGCTTGATTCGTTTTTTTAAATTTTCATGCATCGTTAAAAACAGGTGTATCCCAATAAAATTATCGATGGGTACAGCTGACTGAGAAAACAAAATAAATACAAACTTTATCAAGAAACGATGATGTATATTGTAAAATTATGTCGTAATGAAACCTACTCTATTGTCCTAGAACAGATGCTATTTTATTAAAAGAAGTAGACGTCACAATTCCGTCACACTCATAAATTATATAATAATGCCATTGTTTGAGGCTCAGCATTATCTCAATTTTTATCATACGCGGAATGCACCTAAAATAAACAGGAGGACAACACAAAGAAAGATATCCCCTCCACCACATCCTACTTGTTTCATTTTGATAATCCTTTCTGAAAATTATTATCTTTTCCAAAACGGCCCTCGTCGCCTCTAACCCTGTTAGTCAATTTTTTTATTAGACTTAGTAAACTAACAGTTCATGTATTATGAATTATCTAATACCTTTAAACGAGCATTGACATCATAGAACCATACTCTGGCGCCGCGGGAGTAACTTGACATAAAAGCAAAAACAGTAGGTACTTCTTCGTCAGAAAAACTGCTATCGAACATGGTGCTAAAAATAGTATGCAAAATTTAAAATTGCGGCTGGCTACGCTACGGAGCTGCAGCGTGTGGTTGCGTGGCGTGTGGCTCTCTGGCGTCGACGTGCGCGTAACCCGGTGTGACAGGGGTGCTGTACACGTCTACGCCTACGTCGACGCTTATGTGCTGCACACGCAACCGGTGTGACCGGTGTGTACAGGATGTTAGGTAATGAGTAGATAAACCATTATCTGCTGATAGGGGTACTAAGGTCTTTCTGATAATGCGGTAAGTAAGGTTTAGTAATAATGCCACGATTTCCGACATATTTTAAGTTTTTTCGAAAATTCACACGATTTTTTGGTCATGGTACTAAGTTCTTTTTTTAGCTTAATATTGTTTAATATAATTATGTGTTATCAATGTAACATTACCCTTTTGGAAAAATAAGCGTAATCACATCGTAGCCAATGAGCTTAAAAACATCCAATAGAGATATTAAATCAGATATTTCATTAATAGTACATTGTTGCCTAGGCGCGGAAAGTAAGGGTTTTCCTGACGAGGTGGTTAGCAGGCCGAGCAAGAGCGAGGCCTGCTAAAATACGAGTCAGGAAATCCTCGTTTCCGCCGAGGCATATCTACATAATGCTTTTCTCAAACATGTGAGGAAATAATACAAATACATTTTTAAAAAGCAAGTAATTTAATTATGCAGAATGAACGAATGTTACCGACTGTCAATTGTTTTTAAATATTAACCATAGAAATTGGAATGCAAATTCAAAAAGAAACACACGCACTGTGCTAAAAAAGCGAGCAGTTACCTTGGCTGTTTGGAATTTTTGTCTTGGTCCTTTTGATTTTGTATGCAAATTGACAGCATTTTTAAGAAAAATATAGACATTGAAGGAAAGTGTTTTCATATGGTTTTTTTACTCCTAGGAGTAAAATGAGGCTCTTTCCGTCCTTGTCTTTCAATCGGAAAACCGTTTTTTCCGAGCATGTTTGAGAAAAATAATATAATTTAAAAAAATACACCAGTTTACCACAATCGATTCAACGGCTTCATTTTTTTTTCTCCAGAATTCCAGGTGGAGTATTTTACTTACTACTTTTTTTTCTTTTGATACCTTTAGCGAAAATAAGAATACTGGCCACCTATAGTGCTTTTTTTATTTTAAAAAAAATGTGTTCCGGGCGAAGCGTTATAACCTTTTTAATGCAATAATATCAGTACTGGGCATTACTATTTTCTCAGCATTTGATGTCAAACTTTGCTGTCACCGCATAATGGGAAGTAATCTGTGACGCATTTTTATTTATTTATGATATCTCTAACAAAATACACACCACTTGAATATGCTCAAATTCTTTACGTTTACGGTGAATGCCAAGGCAACGCCAGTGCAGCTGGTACCCTAACAGACGTCATCAAGACTACCGGATGTTTAATCAAATACGTAATGCGTTCAATTAAGGTGGACTTCTTGGTTAAGCTGTGTGTGGAACAAGTGGAGGAAGAGGAGGATGAGGAGATGACAAGAATGTTTTGGACTTAGTTGGGGTGGATCCTGTTGGATTTATATACTAATATTTATAAACAAAAATTAATCAAAATAATATAATCAAATGTAAATTGATACTTAATTAAGTAAATAGAATTATGCATTTAAATGTATAAACACTACTTTAGGTTATTTTTGATATGGCAATACTCGCTACCCCTTTTTCAAATTGAACGGACGTGTACTTGCTTCCCAGTGTTTAATAAAAGATAAATCAATATAAAATTATCTAATCTGCAGTAAATCTTTTATTCCACGGCCCTAATCTTCCAATAGGTTATGGGCCCAGCATTTAAAAAGTAGTACAGTCGTTGTAAAAGTGTAAATATTAAAATCAGTGAAAAGTGAAAGTGTATAAAACTGATAACCGTTAACAATGGACAAGTTTAAACAAAAACGGAACATTAAGCCTTTCGATGGTGAAAAATATAGCATATGGAAATTTCGAATGCGATCGTTGCTCAGTGAATTAAATGTGATCGATGTTATTGACAACGAAATTCCTGCGATTCGAAATGAGGACTGGGAGTTCGACAATCGAGTGGCGAAGAACATGCTAGTTGAGTATTTATCTGATTCATATATTGGATTTGTAAATGACACAATAACAGCCAAAGAAGTGTTTAAAAATCTTGATTCGTTGTACGAACGTAAAAGTTTAGCAACGCAATTAGCTTTAAGAAAAAAACTATTATGTTTGAAGCTACAGGGTGACATGTCCCTAGTAAAACATTTTACTATATTTGATGATTGGATCACGGAGTTGATTGCGGCTGGGGCACGATTAGATGAGACGGATAAGGTTGCCCATTTGTTACTGACCCTGCCTGGATCCTATGATGGCGTTATAACGGCTATTGAGACTTTGTCGGAGGATAATTTGACTTTGGTTTTCGTCAAAACCAGGCTACTAGATCATGAAATTAAATTGAAAAATGAAGGAGGTGATACAAGTCTAAAAGTGTTACACATTGAGAACAAAGGTGAAACAAGTAAGAAACGGAAATTTAGCGATGAAAATCCTATTTCAAACTACCCACGACAAAACAACAAAAGGTTCAAAGGAAAGTTTAAATCGAAATTTGTAAAATGTCATCATTGTGGTCGAAAAGGGCATACTAAGAACGATTGTTATTACTTCAAAAGGAACAACAACCAACAAAATAACCCAGACAGGACAAGAACAGTTCAAAATGTTCAGTTAAATCAAGCATCAACGCCAGATAATTTTTCTGGATTTGCATTTATGACCGGCGAGCACCTCCAAGAAAATAACGCAAATAAACTGACGTTTTTATTGGACTCGGGTGCATCGGAACATCTTATAAACAGGGATGATTTTTTTAATGTTTGCGAAACCTTAAGTACACCTGTGAAAATGTCTATTGCTAAAACTAATACATTTATTTCAGCAACAAAACGAGGCCATATCAATGTCATCAGCGATGTCGGTGTCTCAGGTGTTTTGGAGAACGTGCTGTTCAGCCCGGAGCTGCCATACAACTTGCTGTCAGTCTCAAAGATGCAGAAGGCTGGCTTCACAATAATATTCGATCAAGATGGGACCTGCCGCATCACAAAGGATGGTGAGGTGATCATGAAAGGTAAACCTTCGCAAAATTTAATTGCTATTGATTTTGATCTGCCTGGTAGAATAAATCAGTCTGTTTCCCAAGTATGTCAGAGCAGTGATTCTTACAAATTATGGCACGAACGTTTAGGTCATATAAGTAAAACTAAATTCCTTGAAATTAAAGGGAATAATATGGTTGAAGACATGCAACAGATTGAAAAAGTTGTTCCAAATGACAACTTGTGCGAGGCTTGCATAAATGGGAAACAGACGCGACTACCCTTTAACAAGGTTAAGGATAAAAGCTATGTTAAACGACCTTTATTCATTGTGCACTCAGATGTCTGCGGTCCTATTACACCACCGACAAATGACAACAAAAATTATTTCGTTTTGTTTGTTGATCAGTATACACATTATTGTGTCGTATACACATTAACGTATAAATCAGACGTATTTTCGGCATTTAAGGACTTTGTTGCAAAAAGTGAAGCAAAGTTTAATCTCAAATTAGTCAATTTGTATTGTGATAACGGTGGGGAATATTTATCTACCGACATGAAAGATTATTGCAAGGATAAGGGTATAACTTATCATTTAACAGTACCTAGGACTCCACAGTTAAATGGTGTGTCTGAACGCATGGTTCGGACAATAACTGAAAAGGCTCGTTCTATGTTAACTGGTGCTAAATTGAATAAATGTTTGTGGGGTGAAGCAGTTCTAACTGCTGTGCACTTAATCAATATAACACCAACAAGGGCTTTAAAACAGTCTAAAACACCATATGAGATGTGGCACGACAAAAAACCTAGTGTAAAAACCCTTAGAGTGTTTGGTTCAACTGTGTTTGTCCATAATAAAACCGGTAAAACTAAATTTGCTGATAAGTCTTGGAAAGGCATATTGGTAGGTTACGAGCCAAACGGTTATAAGGTATGGAACACAGAATGCGAAAAGTGTGTTACTGTCAGGGATGTTGTGGTAGATGAGACGAATTTTCTTATGTCCAGGCCAAGACCAGAAGGGAGTAAAGTTGAATATTCCCGGGACAAAACTGATAGTGCCCTTGTGCCAAAATCAGTATCGCATAAGTCTCAAGATACACACGTTCCTAAATCAACGTATTCGAAAGTTGATGAACAAAGCAGTCCAAATAAAATTCGCAGATTAAATTCTAATGAACCACTTGAATCTGAGATAAACTCTGATACATTACCTGTAAATAGTGATGATTCGAACCTAAGTGTACTTAGGAGAAGTGAGAGGCTTAAAGGTCTTACACCTGTGTCATATAATGAAATTGATGATGAATTTTTGTATAGTGTACAGTCAATCACAAGTAAAGTACCGAAAACTTTTCATGAAATTAAAACCCTTGATGATAGGCCTCAGTGGGAGAAGGCAGTTAGGGAAGAATTAAATTCATTAAAAATTAATGATACGTGGACACTTGTACCACGACCCACAGATAAAAATATAATAGATTGTAAATGGATTTTTACAATTAAAAGTGACGGATTTGGAAAGCCTTTGCGGTATAAAGCTCGCCTTGTAGCTCGAGGTTTTAGCCAAGAATACTTGACTGATTACAATGAAACTTTTGCACCTGTTGCTAGAATAGCTAGTTTTCGCTTTATAATTAGTTTCGCAAATCAAAATAACTTGTTAATACATCACATGGATGTTAAAACAGCATTTTTAAATGGAACTCTAAAAGAAGAAATATATATGAAAGTTCCCGACGGTGTTTTAAATAAAGATAATTACGTATGCAAATTAAACAAAGCCTTATATGGGCTTAAACAGGCTGCAAGATGTTGGTTCGAAGTCTTCGAGAAATCACTTAAGGAAAAAGGCTTTCAAAATTCGCCAGTCGATAGATGTATATACATTTTAGATAAAGGAGACATCAATAGAAATATATATATTGTACTTTATGTGGACGATTTGGTCGTAGTGTGTGCTGATATTCAAATAATGAATAGTTTTAAAAATTACTTAAAAACTAAATTTGAAATGACGGATCTAAAGGACATTCATTACTTTCTCGGTATAAAAGTAACACGGTACAGTGACACTATTACTTTAGACCAAAGTACGTATATTCAAACTATACTTAGTAAATTTAACATGAGTGAATGTAATCCCGTGTCTACCCCCACTGAAGCAAAACTAAACTACGAGGCATTAAACTCAAAAACAAACTATGATGCCCCTTGCCGTAACCTCATAGGATGTTTAATGTATCTTATGTTATGTACACGACCTGACCTGAGTGCTTCAGTAAATATACTAAGTAGGTATACAAATAATAATAACCAAGAATTGTGGCAATGTCTTAAAAGGGTACTTAGGTATATAAAAGGTACTATGGATTTAAAATTAACCTACAAAAGAGGTAACTATGAAAACCTTTTAAGTGGGTATGCCGATTCTGATTGGGGAGGCAATGATAATAGTGACAGAAGAAGTACTACTGGTTATGTTTTTCAATTGTTTGAACGATGCACAATTACTTGGTGTACAAAAAGACAGATTTCAGTAGCAGCATCGTCTACTGAAGCCGAGTACATGGCCTTATATGAAGCAGTTAAAGAAGCATTGTGGCTTAAGTCTCTTGCAAACAGTATTAATATGAATATTACTGACCCAATCGTTATATTTGAAGACAACAACGGATGCATTAGTATAGCTAGTAATCCAACTTGCCATAAAAGGTCAAAACATATTGACATCAAGTATCATTTCTCAAGGGAACAAGTTCAGAATAATGTAGTAAGATTAATGCATGTTCCTACAGGTGATCAATTGGCCGATGTTTTGACGAAGCCGTTGCCTGCAGTAACTTTTCAAAAGATGAGAAGCAGGATGGGTCTCAAATAAGTTAATATTGTAATGATTGCAAACTGTTCTGAAATGATTTTCTGTATATATAATTAAAATCATGAATCATGAGTGAAATCAAATATATCATAGCTTAATATGTTTAATGAATTTGATGCAAATGGTCTGATTAGGTTTTCCTGGGTTTCCCTAATCCTTGCAACGAATGTTGGATCATAAATCTTAATGTATTCATTTCCCAGCATACACTCGGAAGTAATATACGGTCTGTGAATCAATGCTACTTGAATTTATGTAAATAGGTGATTCATTTTTGAGGGGGCGTGTTGGATTTATATACTAATATTTATAAACAAAAATTAATCAAAATAATATAATCAAATGTAAATTGATACTTAATTAAGTAAATAGAATTATGCATTTAAATGTATAAACACTACTTTAGGTTATTTTTGATATGGCAATACTCGCTACCCCTTTTTCAAATTGAACGGACGTGTACTTGCTTCCCAGTGTTTAATAAAAGATAAATCAATATAAAATTATCTAATCTGCAGTAAATCTTTTATTCCACGGCCCTAATCTTCCAATAGATCCTTCTCCGTTCGTGCGTGATATGGCAGATTATCTATCTGGGTTTATCTGTATGGAAAGTGCACGCTACATAGCAAGTACAGCAATTACACCCATTTCACGTCCAACGTGCAAGTTTTACTGCCTAGAGATTATCCCCTAAGAGTAACTTCTTATCGAGTGATGCTGCGTCGGGTGCGTAAAGAACCAGTTTTTTTTAACAAGATACTGGGTTGAATTATCGGATACATGAATATACACAATCTGCACAGTTGGCAGTTAAATAATCCTTACTTAATGAGAGAAGATAGATCTCAGTATCAATTTAAGATAAGTCTTCTCATGATCATGGTTGTTGTAATACGACAAAAAAATAAGGTTCCGGCACACCAAACGCGTGGCAGCAGCGTTGCGTGGTGTAAGCAGCGCGGCACCCGGCACACCGCAGGCGGGCGCCCGTATCCAACAGGCGTTTGTAAAAAAATACAACCACACGCGCCGCAGCTGCCGCGCCCCAGTGAGACGGTAAACATGGCGGCCGTATTTAATACAACTTCGCAGAGCTGCGCGCGTCCTGCGTCGCGCTGCCCGAGTTGTCCTGGGCAGCAGCGGCGCGTCGCACTATCAACGCACGCACGCCGCTGCAACGAGTTACTTTTTGGTGTGCCGGGTTCCATTAGTTTTGTTGTTTTACAACTCGCGCGATGCTGCTGCCACGCGTTTGGTGTGTCGGAGCTTTAAGGGTTAAGGTTGGTGGAAGTCATTTTGAGCACATTGTTTAACTTAACTTTATTAAAACAATTACATTTTACGATTTTTTATTTTAGCACACGTTCAATTATTCATCAGAAAAACCAGTTTCTTTGCTACTCCACTGCAGACTTTTTTAAAGTTTTATTTATCAAATTCAATAAGGGTATAAAATATCTATTAAATGAGCGTGTTTTTAAGCTAAAAATTAAGCTATTATTAATATTAAGCGAAAAAAACAACAAAACGAAGTCCAAATATCTCGAGAACCATGGCACTTTTACTAAACCTAATTTCGCATTATTGAAACGACTAAAGTACCTGTATCGTCAGATAACCTTGCCTAATACATTAAAGCGCAGTTCACACAGCGGGCGGGAGCGGGTCGGGCGCCGTGCTGGTGATCACAGGATCGGACGCTAATGACGAATACATAGAGTAGAATTTACAAAGCGCACTGTGAGAATGCCTTTCACCAGCCGCAGCCGCGAACGTCCCGCCGCGGGATCCCGAATGCCCGCCGGCGATCACCAGCGCGGGTCCCGCCATGCCCCGCGCCCGACCCGCTCCTGCCCGCTGTGCGAATTGCCTTTATAGTTATTTATGTTGCTTTAATAAAAACAAGAGTTAGGTTTAAGTTAACGTCTAACGTTAAGCTTAGAATGGTTACGGTAATTCATTTAAGTATTATAATGAAAACAAAACTTTCATTTTCTCTATAATAGTTCAAGGAAATATGGTTGTATCTCGAAAATGAAGTAAGTTATTTATTTCAGAAAAAATGCGGGAAATATTAAAATATTTGTTAAATTAATCAAACCATTTCATAAACTAATCATCAATTTATTTGACCAATTACAATATTTTACAAGATTTTGTTACAACAGTAAACTTAAAAAAAGACGTTTTTTTAAGACGATATGTACTCAAATTACCTGATTATTAAATATTGCCGGAACCACAAGCCGAATGTAATACAGCCTGGACAAACACCGCGTCATGTTTGCTGATATTTTAGGTCTAGCTAGACCAATGGTTGAGCGATGGACTCTTTTCACCGTATATTGTAAGTTTGCCAGTGACGCAACTAAAGGTGGACTTCCGACCAGTGCGGCTCTATCGCAACGGCCGCAGCATCTAAGACGTAGATTGGCTTCCGAGCAGCGCGACTCCGGCGTCAGTCACATTTATTGGTCTATACCTGACGGTTGTGCGGTACAGTTGATATATATAGGAATGAACCGATCAATTAAAAAAATATTATTAGAAGAAGAAGAGTATGATGATCTTTTGCCTCTTTACCCCAGACTGTCCTTTTCAGATTGGTTTTTGTAGCCAGTTTCACTCAAATTGCATGTTGCGAAACTAAATTTATTAGTGCGTTGTCTTGCTCATCCGTAAATATGTTATTACGGTCCATTTTTAGAGTTCCGTAGTCAAACTAGGAACCCTTATAGTTTCGCCATGTCCGTCCGCAGAGACCGCAGTCAGAGACCCTTAGTACTAGAAAGCTGTAATTTGGCATGAATATACATATATAAGTCACGCCAAATAGGTTTTTCATTGCGGGTTTGTGTAAACCATTTCTCGATTAGGGGAATGAAATATTAAGCTTTAAAGCGCTAAGTTTTGATAGAGTCAAGTGTGTATGTAGCACACACTGGACGCGTGAAACCGAAACGGAAACGGACCGAAATTTAACACTAGCGAACAACGAAACGCTGCCTAGTAAGACTTTAGGAAACCGAACAATAAAGCGGAACGAAGCGAGTATCCGTGTTCTCAGCCCCGGCGATATTAAGAGTCGAAACTACACGGATCCGTGTAATACCCGCGCTAAAGTCCGTGTTTTCGGACACAGATGCCCGTGCTGGCGGTCCTTATTTACGTGCGGGTATTACCCGTCCTCGACGGTTTGAGGCAGGTACGGGCTGATGTTAACAAGAGCCATTATCCCGAATCCACAATGTACATTTGTGACTACCTACATTTATTCAATGATCTTATAAACAAGCAACGGCCCGGCTGAGCACTAGCCGTCAAGGACGAATTATACCTTCGGGTAATTAAGAACATGAATGCCCGGGTAGGTACTAACTACACACACGGGTATCCGGGTACCTGGTAAATGGTACAAATTACCAGTGATCGGATTACGCTAACATTATGCTAATATGAAATTGGATATGCCCCGGGACCCCACTCCTGACTTAAATTGTTGTAGGAGGATAATGTTTCCTAACCTAACACCTATATTATACAACTAGAACCCAGGGTTTTTGTTATATTCATATCGATTTATACATATTAAGATTTTTACTCTACGTGTTGTACGTGGAAATTCGATCAGTGTAAATTACTTATTTTTTTTGTAAAACGTTATTTTTGTATACACCGTATTTTTTTTGACTAACGATAACTTTAAGGGAACGTTCTTTAAGTCAAACAAAGTTAATTTCCCGAAGACAGACAAATGATAAGTCTAACGGTTTTAAAGATATTTAATTTTTAAATTTAATCAGTTAATCACGTTAAACTAACGGGTGATAACAAAAAAACGAGAATACCTATCACTCTCTGTAAAAAAAATTACTGGCCGCATAAATAAAAAAGGCGGTATGTAATGTTGTTGTGTTACCTCTTTCGTGATGGTAGTCACTTTTTTTTTCTGCGTTTGTTTTACTGTTGTCAAAAATGGCATCTAAACAAGAAACCTTGAGAAAACGAATTGTAAATTTTTATCATTAAAATTTAAAGATGAGGAAAAAGTTTACAGTGAACCATTTTACTCAAGAGAATGTACCAGTTTCTAATGTGTATAGAATTTTAGCATCTCAGACTACAACTCGTAAAAGTGGCAGTGGCAGGCCGGCAAAGATAATGACCAAACGACGCCTAAAGGCTTGGTCAAACACACGGCGCGACGCAGCGCCGCGGCCGCGCCGCGCGACCGCGGCGGCTTTAAATACATGCTAACAGGTTAGCGACGTCAAACAGACTGCGTCCCGCCGGCATCGCGCCCATGTTTGACGTCGCTAACCTGTTAGCATGTATTTAAAGCCGCCGCGGTCGCGCGGCGCGGCCGCGGCGCTGCGTCGCGCCGTGTGTTTGACCAAGCCTTAAAAGTGCTTCATGCCCAATTTAATGATTCAGACAGCATGAGCCAGCGGGATGCTGCGAAAAAATTTAATTGTAGTCAACCGTATATCTGCAAATCATTAAAGAAGGTTGGAATAGTATGCCGGAAGAAGGTGAGGGCACCAGAATATACAGAAAAACAAATTTCGGCCATTAAAACCCAATGTCGCTGGATGACCCGAAATTACGCTGGGAAAAGCTTCATTTTAGATGATGAAAGTTATTTTCCCCTCAGCAAATTTCACATCCCGGGAAATGATAGATACTACACAAGCAACAGTTCTACCTCACCTTCGAATAAAAAATACAAATTCAAACACAAGTTTGAGCAAAAGGTTATGCTGTATGTCGTGATTTCCGAAAGAGGAGTTTCAAAACTGTGGTTCAAACCTAGTGGATTAGCCGTTAATCAAAATGTATACCAAAACGAATGCTTGAAGAAAATATTAATGCCGTTTATTCAGAAATATCACTCTGATGGCAAGTATGTGTTTTGGTCGGATAAGGCGTCGTCGCATTATGCAAAAAAAACACTCCGTTTTCTGGACTCCAAAAAAAACGAATTTGTACCAAAACACCGCAACCCAACAAATCTTCCTCAATGTCGGCCAATTGAAGATTTTTTCGGATATTTGAGTTCATTGGTGTACAAGAATAATTGGAGAGCCGAAAATTGTACTCAGCTGATAAAGAGGATAAATGCTTGTGTACATAAGATTGCCGTCCAGCGTTCTTGTGCGACCATTTTGACCAAACTCCGTCGAACAGCTGACCGTGGGCCACATTCAAATGTTCATTAATCGGTTTTGAAAGAAATACAGTGTGTTTTTAATGTAATTATATTTAAGTTTGATTTCAAATTCTGTAATAATTTTTTTTCACCTTTTTCAAAAATTCTCGTTTTTTTGTCATCACCCGTTAGTGTAAAAGGCTCTTAATTGATAACAACAATTTTCTTTTAATACTTATGAGTAAAGAGTTTCCAATTGTTAGGTTTGTATACGCGTCAATCTAAAGTGACAATCTTGTACCTGTCAAGTGTTATCTTTACTTGTGTGTGTATGTCACGCCAACATAGACGTATTTGACACTGATTATTAGTTAACTCTAAAGGCCCTTTTAGAATGACTAAAGATAAAAGATTTCATTATTTTGTTCTAGCCAGAAAGATTATTTTTTTTGCAATATTTAAAAATCTAATCTACCAATTAGTTTCTATGGATATACCTAGTAATATGCCGAAGTTATCGTAAATCAAAAAAAACACGGTGTATTGTTAGAAGATACGCCTTCGGCACTAAAGAGCAATTCACACAGCGGGCGGGAGCGGGGCGGACGCGGGTCGGCCGTGGGGCATGGCAGGACCCGCGCCGCGCGGGAGCCGCGCCGGTTGTCGTATTCACACAGAACGCCGAAACGCGGTGGGCCCCGCGTTGGTGATCGCAGGCGAGTATTCGGGATCGGACTGTAATGGCGAGTAGGTACTTATATAGAGTAGAATTTACAATGCGTTCTGTGAGAATGCCTATCACCAGCGTGGCGCCCGACCCGCTCCCGCCCGCTGTGTGAATTGCGCTTAAGACTAAAGATGTGGTTTCAACAAGATGGCTGCCCGGCGCACCGCAAACAACACATTATCCGAGAGATGGATTGGGCGATTGGGACCAACTTTATGGCCACCGCGTTCCAGCTCGGTCTTGTGTTTATTTACAACTGTGCCAGTTAAAATAAAACCTTATTGAAATTGGGCGAGAATATGAATGCATATAAGGCAAATATGAAGGCATAGGTTGAGATATCCACTATGTTTTTGACTTAATTCTTGCATTGACACCATGGCCCTACTCTGACATCGCAGGACATAAAAGTGAAAGCAGTACTTCTTTGTCAGAAAAACTGCTATCGAACATGGCGAAATAATAGTAGATTGTTCAACCAGGGTTCTAAAACAATCCATAATTACACGAGATGTTTAGCCACCCAAGCGAAGCGCGGGTAACTATAGGGTTGAGTGTCGTTATGGTTGTTTAGTCTCGCGTTAAACACTCTACTTTTTCACTTCTCACGGAAGGAAACGACGTTCTATCCAATTATATTTTATATTTAGATACGTTATGCTCATAACGCATTCAAAACCTGTAGCCAATTACTAACAGTTGCTACGTTATGATATTTTTACAGACAAAGACGGCAATCCGTAGCAAACGCTATTGTTATAAGGAGATAAATAGTTGTTACAAATAGCGTACCCCAATGACGCAGCGTGCCTATATACCGGTGCTCACTCGCCATTCCCGCCATTAAACTACCCGTCTTTATAGCACTCTTGCGATATCTCATTGTGTATCTCATGTTTCACAGGTGCAAATTAAACAATGGGCATAGCGATGTATATAAACAAAATGTAAAAAATATGTACGGGAGGTACTTACGATAGAAATGAGACATCCTTTCTTACTTTTAGAGTTACAGTATAATTACGGCAGCCTCGAAAAACACAAGACAGCATTTTTTATGAAATATATTTGTTACTTTTCGGTGGTAACACTTTATTATCTTAGACGCGTGCGTGTCAACGGTCGCGGCGGAACTGAACGCTAGTAAGGCAATTTACCTTCCTTATTGAGGAACGCTTTTGCGCACAGATGACGTATCTTAATATTAAATAGAATTTGTTCTATTTACACAAAATTACTATATTGATTATAACAAAGGTCCTTACAAATTTGTTCCGCGGTTTTTTTGTTGTTGTGATTATTATAGGTAATTACATAGATTCTTATATTCGTAATTATGAATCGCGTTCCAGTAAATCAAATCTTTTTTTATATTTTTCCGCAGTTGTCATTTTGAGGTTATTTCCACGCCCTAAAAATTGTCTATACACAATCGCTGAAGACGGCGATAATCCTCCATTCACAAAACCGTGATTGGCTGTTTAGGGTTTCCAAAGTAAATTAAATAAAAAATACTTAAATCCCTAGGGATTAATAAAGAGCTTTATTCCCGATGTGAAGAGAGTAAAGAAACATTTAAAGAGCATGAGAAGTGAAAAATCAATTAAAAATTTAAAAAACGCCCGCCATAAAACAGCCTTTAAAAATCTTCTAAAAAGTAAAAATAATAAGTATTGGCCCTATAAGTTTAATTATAAGTAGTTATTAATATTTTGATCCGGAAGCGCTAGGTGTAAGGGCTGATTGTTTGATAAGTAGGTAGTTAACTGAACCAATGGTTAAGAATCGTTACCAATTGTTAAATCTGAACCAGTGTGGGGACCGCTAAGTAGCTGGGGTATTTTAAATTATTCCATTTATTTAGACCCGACGTGTCGATACTGGTTCAACAAACGCGTGGCAGCAGCAGCGCGCGTTGAACGCGTGCACGCGCGAGTTGTAAATCAACAAAACAAATTGAACCCGGCACATCGCAAAGTAACGCGTTGCAGCGGCGTGCGCGCGTTAAAACTGCTACGCGCTCTGCTGCCCTGGACAACTCGGCAGCGCAGCGCGCGCCGCACAGGAGCAACGCGCATGGTGGAAGTTGTAATTAATACGGCCGCCGTGTTTACCGTCACACTGGGGCGCGGCAGCAGGGGCGCGTCGGCGCGGTAGCAGTATCGCGTAAGTGCTTGGTCGAGTGGTTGTATTTTTTACAAACGCTCGTGGATACGCGCGCGCGAGGCGCTACACGTCACACCGAACGCGCTGCAGCGCGTTAACAGTGATGCTAACGCGCTGCAGCTGCCGAGCGCCTGCGATGTGCCGGGAGCCGCGCTGCTTACACCACGCGACGCTGCTGACACGCGTTTGGTGTGCCGGAGCCTTAAGTATTAGCTTTTTAATGAAATTGTAACTATTTGTCAAGATGAGAAAAGCGTATAAAGGTGACCCACGGAACCCACTGTTTGGAATGTTTTTTTATGGACCACTGACCACCACGGTAAGCGAAATACAATTATATCACATCATTTTCGAGTAGACAAAGCAAACAGTTTTATTAGTTTTATTGTTTTTTGACGCCAAGGTCGCATGGAGTCAACCTCCCTATCGTCAAATAATGGACAAAATGTCTGAGATGAAATGGTAGTTTTAAAATCCAATTCCTATTTTTGAGACCGACTTGTCTAATAAACATATTTGAATGATAAAAATGTTTTTTTAAAGAACTTCCGCACACGGCGTCGCACGCACGCAAAGTCGGCTATCATAGAAATAGAAACCGAAGTAAAAAAAACATTTACGGATTTTTTTCTTTCTTGAAATAGCTTTTGTTTGCCATCCTCAAATTAGAAAATGAGCCCGAGATAATTTGGATGGGTAAATAATTAATTAAAAATATACTTAAAAATCCTTGTATGGAGAATATACGAAAAACGGGTATTTCTCCAAAAATACTCTCCGACCTGCAATATCCACGCAGATGGTTTTAGTTACTATTTTGTCTTGACATATTTGAAATTCCTCCATCAGGATATGCACTTTTTTTTAAAAATAACCCAGAATTATATTTGTTTAAATTTTTTTTTATCGAAATTGCTTACGCTTGTAATTTTAACCATGGAAAATTCTTTTCAGTCCATTCTTAAGAAAAACCGATGAGTTATATATTTTTTCTGAAAAATCTGGTAGGTACAATTAATAATAAAAATATAATCTCCAATTAAGGTACTTTGAGCGCGTCATCTATTCAAAAATAATTAGTACCATAACTGCCTGACAGGATATAATAATAAGAAATATTGTTTTTTCATGTTGGCTCCATACAAAGATTTCAGAAAAATATTAATAAATAATTAGTTCTTCTTCCAAATCGACTGAAAATATTTTTCCGAGGTTAAACTTACAAGCGTAAGTCAATAAAAGCTAAAATAATTTTGTTTATAAAATTTCAGTGATTACAAAAGATGCAAGTGGTGAAGAAATTTCGAATATATTAAAAAATCAGAAAAAGTACTAACAATATCCCCTTGCGACGATACTACGGTTTGACGAGTATTTTCAGAGAAATACCTGTTTGCGTTATATTCTCCATACAAGTTTTTAGGGTTCCGTACCCACAGGGTAAAAACGGGACCCTATTCCTAAGACTAAAGGCTTGGTCAAACACACGGCGCGACGCAGCGCCGCGGCCGCGCCGCGTGATGCCGACGCGATGCCTGTTCAAACAGGGCGCGCGCGGATCGCGCCGGCCTCGCGCTCTCAACACGCCCGCGGACGCGGCGCGGACGCAGCGCGATGCGGGCGTGACTCGCGCGCGGGCCGTCGCTCGCTCATTCCTGACTGATGTAAGCGTATAGGCGCGGGCCAGACAGAAGAGACGTAAGACCAGGACGCGTCGGCGTCGCGGCGCCCCTTTAAGGCTTGGTCAAACACACGTCGCGACGCAGCGCCGCGGCCGCGCCGCGCGACCGCGGCGGCTTTAAATACATGCTAACAGGTTAGCGACGTCAAACAGACTGCGTCCCGCCGGCATCGCGCCCATGTTTGACGTCGCTAACCTGTTAGCATGTATTTAAAGCCGCCGCGGTCGCGCGGCGCTGCGTCGCGCCGTGTGTTTGACCAAGCCTTAAATGAATTTTCAACCAAAATGTATATGTACAAGCAATGTATGCTTCATTTTTTTTTTTACTAGTTAGTAATCACAGTTAGTAGTTTACTTAAAAGTAAGTGGTTTACTTAGTAGTAAGCCGTTTTTTCACTGGATACAAAAAAAAACAATGTGTTTAATTAATTGGTTTGACCGATTTTTTGTAATGGTAAATGTTATTTTTAAAATAAAATAACATTTGCAAAACGACCTACCCGAATTAGTGGAAGAAGTATTCCAAGATAGGCCCATCGTCTTCCAACATGACGCCTGCTGGGCACATTGGAGCATAGCTGTGAGGGAGCATCTAAATAAAGGGCAATTCACCCAGCGGGCGGGAGCGGGTCGGGTGCCGCACTGGCGATCGCAGGATCGGGCGGTAATGGCGAGTGGTACCCGCCGCACCCGCGGAGGGTCGGTCGAGGAGTGATAGGCGTACTCACAGAGCACGTTGTATATTCTACTCTATATTCGCCATTACCGTCTAATCCCGAATGCCCGCCTGCGATCACCAGCGCGGGCCCGCCGCGGTTTGGCGCTTTGGTGTGAATACGACGACCGGCGCGGCTCCCGCCATGCCCCGGGTGAATATTCGGGCGTTTCAACCGCCGTCATTGTTGTCTTCAATATATTGACGAAAACAATGATAATTACCAGCATATTTTGATGTCAAAATCAACGGACCCGGGGGTAGTATTAATTCCATTTAAAATCATAAGACAATTAAAAAGTTTATCTTGAATAATATGCGATGACAATAATGACGGCGGTTAAAACGCCGAAAAATCACCCCCCCGCGCCCGACCCGCTCCCGCCCGCGGTGTGAATTGCGCTTAATGCCTTCCCCAACTCATGGATTTGCCGGGCGGGTTGGTCCAATTGCATGGCCTCCGCGGTCGCCAGCCTCACTCCGATCTATTTTTACGTTTGGGGAAGGGCTAAGGATTTGGTGTACACGGACCTTGTTGCCAGTGGCATAAAGCTGTATAGATATTTTTGACGTCCTAGGAACGTATAATATCGTATCGTATGGGAACGTATAGTATCGTAGCCCTTGACTGTACGTAACCAAAGTAGAAAATCGTGAAGATTTAATCAATCGGATAAATGCTGCATTTTATGAAATGAAAGCAGAGATGCTGCTAAAAGTAACAACAGTAGAAATGAGAAAACGATACCAAGCATGCATAAATAAACAAGGGCTGCAGTTTGAGCTTATTTTATAAATAAATGACTAAATAAATGACCAAATAAATGATCAACTTCTGTGTTTTCTTTATTTCCTGTAGGTTATTATCACTTTCCTCAAAACTAGTTTCGTACAGTGACACTCTGCAATTTTCGACATACATCGGGAGAAATCGGAAGTGCATTTGACACGAGACACATTGCTGCATATTCATAATACCATAGTATGTACTTAACGGTCTGAAACAGTAATGTAGATCACCTGCCACAATGATATTTTTTTAAAGTAGACCTTTGAATAACGCAGAAATGGCTTGATTTAATTATTATGTCGCATTTACTCAAAAGACAAATGTTAAATTGGTAAATTAAAATTACAGATAATTTCATTCGAAGCAAATTCCTTTAATTTTGAAAGCTAACTCTAGCGAAATTCTACTATAATCGTATAACATGAATAAAAATAATCGAAATCTACTCTGACGAAGTCGCGGGCAGAAGTTAGTATGTCATAAATTGTTGATTATAGTTTATTTGAATATTAATAATATTAATTCAGTTTCTATACTTCGGTTGATGTTTTATTATTAATTATACTAAATAGTTTTGAATATTTTATGTAAACCGAGATGTCCCAAATGTGTCAAAGTGGAAATAATCGTACTGTAAAAAAATGTCCGCCTTGTTAAGGTTGGCGAATAACTCTTGCTGTTTTTAAACAAATTGCGATTATTGTGTACCGATCGAAAGGATATAACTATAAACTGAAGATGTTATGAAATAATTAGAACTGGTTGATCGTTTCATTTTTTTATTTTAAATACAATGCAAAGTTGGCTTTTATATTTATTTTTACCTCCTTCTGGGTTTGAGGGTTCGAACTTTTATTTTTAGCTATAGTATGCACCAAATAATAAATTTGTAAGATTCTAGTATAAGGTCCAATAAAAATAAAATTATTGAGGTTTTAAATGTTGAAAACGAAATATTAAAAAAAGGGCCCAGGTGTTTTTTTAATGGACCAAATATGGCCTTCCTGTCCCCTATATAGGGCCGCGCCCACGTCCTTCGTTCTCCGTGTGTATAATAGTAGTCTTTAGCTTCTGTACATGTTGATTGAAAATTCATTAAAGGGGCGCCGCGACGCCGACGCGTTCGCGTGTTACGTCTCTTCTATGTGGCCCGCGCCTAAGGCCGCTTCCTGACTTGGCGGTGTGCTTACAGTAAAACGTACTGTGTCGGCATAAACGCTATGCTTTGACTGGTACATTCGTGTTTTACCGCAATCATACCGACATGTCAGAAAGCGGCCAAGTCTTAAATTGACCATAACCCACAATGCCTTAAATTTTCAAATCATACCCTCCTACGGTCCACCATACAACGAAATTGATCAGTGGAATATGAATCCATTGACTCTATTGTGAATGAAATAAATGAAATAAACTCAATTATCTAATTTGATCATTAGTAATAAAGGAATTCCACTTTACTTCCTTTGCCCTAGATCTTTATTTCAATGGCCATATGTACAGCCAACGTCATAAATAAGTGATCATTTATGTACCTTGTCACTTTAACGTCATGTTTGAAATGTCATACAAAATTGTGAAACGATTGAAAGCGACAAGGTACGTAAATGATCACTTATTTATGACGTTGACTGTACCTTAAGAGGTTAAAATACCCGAAATTTCATGATGACTTTGATCCAAAACGTCAAGAGTCCCAAAATGCCTAAATTATGATACGACTTTATCTTGGAATGACTTAATTTCAAAAATATGTCTCTCGGAATCTGATATTTTGAGAAGAAAAAACAAATGTTTCGGTATTTAGCAAATGAAACGAAATACATTGCTGCATATTCATAATATCATAGTATGCACGTAACAGTCTAAAACAGTAATGTAGATCACTTGTAACAATGAATTTTTTTACAGTAGTCGTGGCTTGAATTAATTATTACTTATACAAGTATTAAATTAGTTAATGTAAATTATAGATAATATCATTCAAAGCAAATAACTTTGATTTGATAAGTATCTAAAAAATAATTCATTAAAAGTTGATTATATTTTATTTTAATAATTAATTACTAGCGACCCGCCCTCGCTTCGCTTCGGTTAATGTGAGTTTTCTGTAAAACCCTTTCATGATCCAGAACTTATTATACATATAAACCTTCCTCTTGAATCACTCTATCTAGTAAAAAAACGGCATCAAAATCCGTTGCGTAGTTTTAAAGATTTAAGCATACAAAGAGACATAGGGATAGGGAAAGCGACTTTGTTTTTATACTATGTAGTGATAATATTAATGAAGTTGCTATACTTAGGTTGATGTTTTATTATTAACTAGCTGCTGCCCGTGACTCCGAACGCGCAGAAAGTTAAAACATAGTCTGTGTTAATCAGGGATAATGTAGGATTCTATTGGTGAAACATTTTTCGAATCGGTCCAGAAGTTTTGAAATATTTTTAGTAGATGTAGATTATACTAAATAGGTTTGAATATTTTATGTGAAGTAATTCTAGGATTTTATATACTCTATGTAAAACCACGAACCTTTACGATTAAAACCGAGATGTAGCGAGTGTCAAAGTGGAAATAATCGTACTGTAACGCGGTATTATAAAATTAAGCCGTAATGAAACTTACTCTTTTGCTACATATTTTACCAAAATGTACGCATTTCATAATGAAAGCTTCATACCGAGTGGAATGACTGACATGACATGACGTAGGACAGTGTTTGTGATGTTGTTGTTTGCTATTGGAGATCATGAACTACTTTTAACACAAAGCCAACATGTACAATACGGCGTCATAAGATCAGAAATCCCGTGGATATTGTCATGACATTACGGTCTACTTTGCACACCTTGGCCCACGGCATTTAATAACAGTCTTTACATGCAAATGTAGTAAAAACTAACATAAGATACTATCTCTAACTTGATAATATTTTAAACTTATCACTAACTTGAGATTACGGTTTTTATCTGTTCGATTAAATAGGACTACCATCGATATTTTTTAATCCAGATTGAATACTGTTCGTCACTAGTTACGTAATAATAACCACTATGTATCAGCCGCACCAAGCTATTTTGTAAGAACTACAGGAATGTCCCAAAATAACACGTAATAGTGACACCAGCCTAACATGACCTCAGTAAAAGTTGCAGTTTCTTATTTTTCACCTGTTTTGACACTAAGTGCCCGCATTTACTTGGATAGCCTAAAGCGCGCGAGTGCGGCGGGTCCGTCGCGGGCGTCCTTGGTCGTAAATGCACGCATTCTTCGATAGGCATTCTCACTAGTGTTGCCAGATGGTTACATTTCTTACATTTTTTGTAACTTTTTACCGTCTCATGTAACATATAACTTATTTATGGCGCCCGCCTGCGATCACCCGCCCCAGGCCGACTCGCCGCGATTCGGCGCTATGTATGAATACGACGACCCGCACGGGTCCCGCGATGAAAACGACACGCTCGGCGCCCGACCGACCCCCTCCCCCGCTGTGTGAGTTGCGCTTTACAATGCCAAAAGCGGTGACAAATAAGAAAAAAGCCTTAAATTGGCATAACTCGAAAACGGTGCAACGTTTACTGAGGTAATGTTCGGCTGGATTGGTGTCTTAGGCTGGGGAATTTCCGGCGTCACTATTACGTGTCATCTTTAGGACAACAATAGAAAACAGATAGTACCAATGTGTTAGTAACAGGAAAAACCCGCCTTCAGAAATTGGAGGAGTTTCTTAATTCGTAGCGTTGTTTTATTTTTTATGTATTTACCGCGATTACCTGGGTGAATATTCGGCGTTTTAACCGCCGTCATTATTGTCTTCGCATATTATTCAAGATAAACTTTTTAATTGTATTATGATTTTAAATGGAATTAATACTACCCCCGGGTCCGTTGACTTTGACATCAAAAGTTGTTGGTAATTATCATTGTTTTCGTCAATATATTGATGACAACAATGACGGCGGTTGAAACGCCCAAATATTCACCCACCTACTCCAAGACCACAGAACAGATTTGAAAAAAAAAATGGGTATACTTTCTAGTTGGTCCCATTGTTAAAATGTCTGGATCTGATGATGGGGTATTGGAGAAATCAAGGGAACTCCTCAAATATTATAGGCACATCTATAGCGATTTCGGACTTTTCACTGTTAACTCGTGCATTTGAAAAGTACTAATGGTAAATTGGAACTGATGATGAAGGCCACAGATGACTACCGGAACTCCTTAACGGTACCTATTTGAATGTGGCGATGTAGTTGAGCGACTATGACGAAGCACATTTAATTCCTTAAATATGACTACGACTTTCCCGTGGCGTTGCTTGCGGCGAGCTTGAAATGTTTGTTTGCTAAGTTTCTCATTAATTGAGAAGTGGTACTACATAACAGCATAAATAGAATAACAAAAAAGTATAAAACCAATTAAGTTTAAAAAAATACAACCGGCATTCAAAAATAATAATAACTTCTTATAAAATGGTAGATAGGTCAGTCCAACTGAAGTCGGCGTTCGACAATATTTTAAACCAAAAGCCGAATACAGTTGGCTTTACGGGCACTTTTACACTGCTAAGAAGCAACGTCGCCGCCACTCGCCGCAAGAAACCCCACATTCAGTAATTAGAGTCACATTTCTGTCTGTATTTACGTCACACTCACTTTTCCTCTGAGTCACAAACTTACAAAACTGAAATTTTGTAAACATGCAGATATTTATACCGCGCACCAAGATCAGTGACGCCGATAAAAAAAAAAGATTCACGACTCGTACATATAAATCACTCATTCCCACCCAAAATAACAAGTTTCGAAATACCAGATTACTCTCTTTACCAGCTTCCTAAAACACCAGACTCGAATTATTGGATGGTTAAAATAAAAAAAAATAGGGAGCTTACTTTCAGGATTCTAGTATACTCGAATATCAGGTATTTTTAAATTGTGGTATTTCAGGAATAATCGATGTAAAGCAAGGGTAAAAATATATTTCTCAATTTACAGCAGCAGCAATTTACATTTGAACAGCTATTAATAACCATTATATCGACACATGTTTCAGATTTGGGCGACCGTTTAGTAGCATATTATATTGAACTCTAAAAGTGCAATTTTTGCCAAATACGTGTCTCTACACCCAAAACTACAAACAGTAAAAATCTGTAAAATATCTTTAGTGAGAGCACATATAAGATAAGATAAGATAATATTTTTATTTGTAAAAAGAAAACTTATAACAAGGTAAGGTAAGGTAGGTATATATAACGAATTTAAAAGGAAAACTATCACGACTAAGTAGACTTGATTGGTTTAAGATACAAGCGACTAAAGTGGGTATACCGACTAAAAATCATCTTTACGACAGCACCAAATAACTTTGGCAACAAATTTATATAATGAGCTCCAAATTTATGTTTGAGAACCAAATTACCACAACCACCAAATTAAATTTCCTCTGTAGACCAAATTTAGTAAATGACAACCAAATCATAGCGAGCAAAAGTATAAAGGCTCCGGCAAACCAAACGCGTGGCGTAAGAGCGCGGCACCCAGCACATCCCAAGCGCCGCTGCTGTCGCGCCCCAGTGTGACAGTAAACATGTCGGCCGTATTTAACACAACTTCTCGGACCAGCGCGCGCGACGCTCCTGTGCGGAATGCTGTCCAGTTGTACAGGGCAGCAGCGGCGCGTAGCAGTTTCAACGCGCGCGCGCTGGTCCCTGAAGTTGTATTAAATACGGCCGCCACATTGGGTCGCGTTGGATACGCGCGGCGCTACACGTCACAACGAACGCAGCGCTGCTAAAGCTCTGCCACTGCCGCGCGCCTGCGATGTGCCGGGTGCCGCGCTGCTTACGCCACGCGACGCTGCTGCCACGCTTTTGGTGTGCCGGAACCTTAAGTGGTTAAATGTATCAAAAACCCAATCAGAGGACCCCACTTCCACTTCACCTCTACCATAGAGTATATATGAGAATTCTGGCGGAAGCCCACTTATTTTTGGTGGTCATTTACTTAATGTGATGGTATTTGAGTTGATTTGTGTTTGAGTACATTTTTAAATTAAATGGGGTTAACATTTTGGTGGTCGTTTACTAATTATGGGTTTGTTTTCTTCATTCGGGTAAAAAGATGGCCGATTTTTAATCATTATTCATAACATACATAAACTCACGCCTTCGCAGTGTGACATTTTGCCTTAGGTGCAGCCATCCAAGATAAATATAAACCTCCCGTGACTGTTTATTATCATAGTTTTTGAGATATTCAAAAAATCGAGATTTTTGCATTTATTGCATTTATTGTTCTGTCAGCAGATTAATCAATAAAATGCTCCATGTATGCCAGACATTATTAAAAAGCACAAAATATACATACCCATTTAATGTAAAAAATACTATTCTGTGGGCGTCAATTTATTAATTTCTATGATATGCTAATATATGTTTTTTTGGCAATTCTCTAGACGGTCGCGTTATTTATCTGTGCACTGTTAACTACGATAATAACTATAACCACAAAAAAAAAACAAACGAATCCAACACAGGAACACGGAGATATTAATTTTTAGGGTCCCGTAGTCAAACTAGGAACCCTTATAGTTTCGCCATGTCCGTCCGTCCGCAGTCTAGCTCAGAGACCCTTAGTACTAGAAAGCTGTAATTTGGCATGAATATTGAAAAAAAAAAACCTCGCCCACACGTAACGTGGGGATGTATTTTTTGTTTTACTTTTTATTTGATGTGGGGTGTCGTTGGATAGGTCTATCAAAAATATTGCTGGTTTGTAAAAACGATTTTTCGATTAAGGGGTCCGTTTATGAAATATTAAGCTTTAAAGCGGTAATTTTTGTTAGAGTCAAGTGTCATCTTAAATGAAAGCACATTATAATGAATTTTATAGAAAAACTATCACGACTAAGTAAACTTCATTGGTTCTTGAGTTACCGGTTTAAAAGTTTATACCTAACGAAAACCTATTTGCGGTGTTGGTAAACTGACCGCGACCTATGTCGATGTATGCGGATATCAGTTTTCCAACGGCATAGTTAAGTTTGTCGCGAGGTCTAATTTGATTGTAGTAACGGCTTCGGAACCCTACACTGAGCATGGTCCGACATGCTCTTGCCCGGTTTTTTAAATTTTAGGGTAGTGTTGTCAGTGTACTATGATAAAATTACTTTAATTTCGGAATCAGTGCTAGAGCAACTAAACTCCTTTCTTCAATACCAATATAATATTCTTCACATATAAATGTACCTGTTACAGATTGAAATTTTACTTTTCTCGCGAACGTTGTTCCAACCGATTGAGCAGTCAACTAACTTTACAATATACTTATCTAAATTATTTTAAAACTACAAATATTATAGCTTTACTCATTTTTAAACCAAAACCTGTGCACATTTTTTATGGATCTAAGAACAAAATAATAAAACTATTTTATTACCCCATACGTCAATAGTATTTGAAAAAGACCGCATCAATCTGTTTAACCGATTTCAAAAAGGATGCAGGTTCTGTTCCACTGTATGTGTTTTTTTTATGTATGTCCCACCGATTACTAGAAGATGCCAGGACCGATTTGGAATAGTAGATTGTACAACAAGTGCATAAAACGAGCCATTTTACCCAAGATGTGCATATAGCCACACGATCCGGAACGGCGAGTGTGGATAGTCACGTCGAGGGTAAAATGGGTTTTATGCTCGAATTTTACACTCTGTTTTTCACTTCGATTGCAAGGAAATAAAACAAGAAGCACATACTTACAGGATAATTTATTAAATTTTTATATTTAATGTAAGTAATTAAAATGTTATGTTTGCGCATGGCTGTAAGGCCTGATTACCTTCTTAACTTTTTTTTTTAATTTTCGACTATGTGACGTTTAACAGGTTTGACTATGGTCTGATGCTTAATGCCAAGTTATTATAAATATTTGCGTTGTATTTTTTTACCGTAAATGCACGCCGTAGGTATTATTCGTAAATTTGTATTTAGATAGTTATACAAATTAAGATGTAACCAAAATCTCATAAAAATATATCAATTAAATGAAGGTGTATTGTGTGAAGGCTGTAAGGCCTGATTGCCTTAGTCTTAAAAGAAAAAATTACTTTATGCACTAGTGCATAAAATGCGATTTTATGCAGCCTATACCCAGCATAAAGAAGGACTTTACGAGCATGAGAAGTGAAAAATCTATTTTTTGTTTTAAAGGATACGTGGGTTCCATTTTTACTAAAAATGCAATTCACACAGCGGGCGCGAGCGGGTCGGTAGCCGCGCTGGTGATCGCAGGATCGGACGGTAATGGCGAGTATTTAAAGTAGAATTTGAATAGGCATTCTCACAGAACCGTCCGATCCCTAATGTCCGCCTGCGATCACCAGCGCGGGGCCAGCCGCGATTCGGCGTTCTGTGCGAATACGACGACCGGCTCGACTCCCGCGCGGGTCCGGGGATGCTCGGCGCCCGACCCGCTCCCGTCCGCTGTGTAATATGCGCTAGAGTCATGATCTGATCATGGGATCCTGGAGAGAGCGAAGAGTTAACTTCCTTTGACGATAACACAAGTTCGGGAATACGAGAATGAATAAAACCATTTTACTCATATGTCATTGCGTTTTATATTACCTCATAAAAACACCTTAAATAGACTTTACCATACGATGGTACCTAATAGTTCTAGCCTGGTGAATCTGATGATAGACATTTTATGATACCTTATTTTATAATAAATAATATCAGTTCATTTTATAACAGAACACAAAATCGATTAAGTTTACAGGATTATCGTACGAACATCGAAAAGAGTTTGCTGAAATCTTAGGCATAGAGATGTGGCTGGTGGAAGACTTGTATACTATTTTGGTAGCTCTATCGAGTGGGTTACATATTGACGCTGAGAAATATGTCGAATTTTGTAGTTCTGTTGCAGTAAAGTACTTACGTACAAACATACAACTGGTTCTACATGTCCCACATATATCAATCACTTTTGATTTTTCTACCAAATATTAATTAGGGTCGGCGAAATTATTTATTTAAGGGTAGATAGCAGATTAAATATTTGATGGCTTCTATTAAAATGTCTAAGCATTACAGTAAATTGTAAAACATGTGTTAAGCGAATTAATACTACATAAAAATAAACAAATAAATAATTTATATTTTCCTTATTTTTACCTTAAAGAACGTAATTAAAAATAAAAAAACCTGAATTTTGCGTACATTTTCTGATTGATTATTTGTGAAATCGTTTTAAGGAAGATAAACATTAGGTACAAAAAATATGCTAATGTTTCGTCACCACGTAAAAACTCTGGCTCTTGTAAGAGACTCAAAATTTCATCATTCAATGGCTCTATGAGACCTTTTGCCAACACATTTTAATAACGACGAAATTACCGGATCAGACGATATTAGAAGATATTGAACAAGTCTCTCGTTGTTTATTCCCTGGAAAACTTCCTAGTGTTAACCTCTCGGTAATTTCGAAATTCCTTTTTAAGGGCTTCAAGAGCTGCCTCTGAAAACATTCGTATTGGTAGCAATGCAGCTTTAATAATGAATGAGGATGCGTTGAAGAACATTGGAAGGCATATTGTACAGTCGACTTCATAAATATGTATATATTTTAGTACCTTGTCACTTTACTCGTCGTGACAATTCATGTATATGGCAGTTTGAACATCACATTAAATAGACAAGGTACTAAAGTGTATACATATTTATGATATAGACTGTACAGTCATGGTCATTAATATATATATAGAGCCATAGCGTCAAATATATGTATACACGGACCTTATTGCCAGTGGCATAAAGGTGTATAGATATTTTTGACGTCTTGGAAACGTATATATATATTTTGCCCTTGACTGTACCACCCATATAGTTCGACATACTTTTCTGCGGTGGCCTTAGAATTATGCTGCAAAAGCTTCGGTATTTCGAAAACGTGGGTTTAACACCCTCACTGTCGTTACTGAGATTTATTTTGCAAGTACACGTCTCATAACAGAATATTAGTTTTCTTCAAGGGTTTTTTGTCTTCTGCTGAAAAGTTGTCTTCTGTTCAACGACATTGTCCCTATAAGAAAATCGTAACTAAAAAAGTTGCTATTGGCTTCAAAAAATTATTATTGAATCTTTATCTATCACCATAATGTCACGATATATAAAATATAATAAGAACCTGTAAATACATGCTAATATCGGAATTTCAGGATCAGTTCTTAAAAAAAGTAATTTTGAAAAGGCTATCTTTGGGGCTTTATATATAGCAAATAAATAGTTTGTGTGGCTTAGGACGTATATTAAAATGAGATTCAATAATTTTCTCAGTTAAAATGTACATTTATTTAGTTAATTTTATGGGTAAAAATCAATGCGAACATTTTATAGTTCATTATTTATTCAGTTTTTTAATGAAGGTTGACGTCTCGGTTTTTTTTAATAACTACTAAATTAAGTAAAATATTGCAACGGGAGTTTCTAAGTTGCTTTATTACGGCAAAACATATCTTACTAGAAAATAAAACTGGGATGGCCGCAACTAAGGCAAAGTTTCACACAGGGCTGTTCCCAGAGCGGTAGGCAGAGAGATCATTCTGAAACCACATTTTGCTTAAAACATCATTTTAATTTAAAATGGGTTTATACATTTTGGTGATCATTTACTATACTTTTGGTAATAAAAGGTATTTTTATGCGTTATTCTAATCTGGTAGACCATAAAACATAACCAATCAATAACTTTACGAGGGGCGGCTGATAAGTAATCTCCTTGGTCAGAAATATACAGGTTGTACCATAAATCGACGTTAACCCGCCTAGGGCTGATAGAGCCGCTAAAAAACTATAGATTTAACCCCTATGTATGTTCAGTGATTTTTACTACTTTCGGAGATATTGAGCGTTATAATCTGATGTTTTGTAATTTTCCCTAAAGCTAGACGGGCCGCAGACCTCAACCGAAGGCGACAGTCCGGCTGGCGGCACTACTTACTACTGCAGGCTGCAGGCCAACATTGGAATCAACTTCATAGATCTTCATAGAAACCAGTGGTGTCACTTGTAGTTTGCTGTTGCAGTCTGCGGTCTGCAGCCCGTCTCGGAAGGCCAGCTCTATGTTCTTGTCCCGAAAAATCCTTAATTTCATGTTTTATTTCAAAAGTTTTTGTTTGGTATATTACATTATTAGAATCATTACGAATCAGCGAAGTTTTTAAACTCTTTTGCTCTTTTTTTTAATCAACTTTTCAATTAATGAAAAAATATTTTTCCTCCACCCTACTTGCCCCAGTGTTTATTTTATATATAAAAAACGAGCAAAGTACTTTAAAACTTCGCTGATTCGTAATGATTCTAATAATGTAAGATACCACTGAAATAGAACACGAAATTAAGGATTTTTCGGGACAAGAACATAAGGGAAAATTACAAAAAAAACACATCATAATGCTCAATATCTCCGAAAGTAGTAAACATCGCTGAACATACATGGGAGTTAAATCCATAGCTTTTTAGCTGCTCTATCAGTTAACGTCGATTTATTGGGAAACCCTGTATACAAAAATAATGCTGGCTGATATGGATTTGTATTCGTTAGTTATTATTTTATCAAAATCGATTACATTAATTTGTTTTTCTACTCGCGTACTAAAAACGGCTAATATTGATATCGTTTACGGTGTCAGAATACCACCTATTGTGTAATTGAAGCGGGAAAACCATTCTATAATAAGCGTTGCCATGGTAATAACAGTTCTATAATAATTATTATAGCATTGTTATTACCATGGTTACGGTCATTCTAGATATCAATGTTGGCGTTTACTTAAGACTTGGAATCCTAATTTGTATAGTAAACCGTTAAAATTTAAATTAGATCAAAATTATTTTGAAAACTAATTGCGTGTTTAGAATTACATTTTAAAATTACTAAAAATAGATGGTTAATATCCATCGACTTGTTATTTGGTTACCATGGTTACGTTCAATATGGATGTCAACAAAATGGCGTTTCGTTTGGCATTCCAAGTTTTATGATAAATTGTCAGAACTGTGACAAGCAATTTCTTAGCAGAAAAAACGAAAAGAGAATATACGAGAAAAGTTAGCGATTGTTTATTTTGTCATTATCATTTTAAGCTTTTAGAAAAACATATGTAAGCAACGCTACATAACTAGCTCTTAAGGTACTCGTTCCTGTAATAAATGCGCTCGCAAGCTCGCGCTCTAACCTCAGAACTCGTACCTTAAGAAGCTTCTTTATGTACCAGTGACATAAATAACTATTATTGCATCACGTTTATTTCACCCGTATTCACAAACGTAACTATGTGGTTTCAGTGTCACAGTGCTCACGAGCGCACAGGGGGTGGTTCAAATCGTCCCATAAACAAAAGGTCGGTCAAAGAGGACCAATCAGCTATATTGAACGCGGTGCGTTTACTCAGTGAAGGATCCCTTAAGTATTGTTTGTAAATACGGTGTTTGTCTCCTACAATAGTTTCGAACATGTTCGAAGAAAAAGTGAATATGAGGTGATAAAGTTTTTAACTAGAAGGGAATACGTATGTGTGTGTCACAATTCGTGTTCTTCCGCATTCGTTATAAGGTTTTGGTCGAGGCAGTTTAAATTAGGTCCTGAGAGCCTGGAAGATGATCCTCATAGCGGAAGACCCGTTTCGGTCACCGATGAAAATGTAGCCAGTACAAAATAAATTATTTTTGAGGACCACCGAGTGAATCAGTGGGCGATAGCTAGAGATGTGGGCATCAGTAAAGATCGAGTCAATGAAATAATTAATGAGTATGTTAGACATGAGCCGAGGGAAAGAGGAAGAAATTATGTCTAGAATTGTAACGTGTGATGATACTTGATTCAACAATCAGCAGGTAAACTTATGGCTACTATCTTTTGAGATTGAGATACAGAAGAGATTTTGTTCATAGTTTACTTACGGAAGAAAACTACAATAGATGCTGATCATTCCTCAAACTTACTATATCAACTAAGTGAGAAAATAAAGAAAAGGGGCGAAGTAAACTAAGCAAAATAATTCCGATTTTGCACGATAACGCACCAGTGCATACCGCCCGAACAACGAAGCCAGTAATTAAAGAAAATGTCTTCGAAACCATTGACCACCCCCATATAGTCCGGATCTAGCCCCCTGCGGCTATTTCCCGTTTAGACTTCTCAAGAAAGACCTCCAGGGGCTGAAGGTTTATGACTGATGACAAAATGAAGGCTGTGGATAGTGACTTTTTTAAAGAGAAACCCAAAGGATTTTTTTTAATGGCTTGAAATCAATATTTGAATAATGAGGCAAGTGAATTTCTTTATCAGGGGACTATGGGGAAAAAAAAGACCCATGATAGTATTTTCTTGTGTTTGTATTAAGTGTCGGAACCCTACACTTAGCATGATCCGACATGCTCTTGACCGGTTTTCTTTCAATTCTTATGACGACATGACGAGTAGCTTTCATTACGACCGATTTTTATAATGCTTTGACATTTCCTTGGACTTAATCTCAAATTGACTGAATCCCATATGCCTAAATGGGTAGTTCTACTAGCGTTTCAACCGCTTTTACTTTCCTGGTCGCATTATGAACCCTGTAGGTTTGAAATTAACATGTTCGGTAGATTTTCTAGGCATTCTTTAAAATAACCGAAAATGATAATCCAAATCAAATGTTAATAATGCGACCAGGAAAGTGAAAGCGCAAGTAGAACTACCCAAATATCAAATTGTTAAGTGTTTAAATACCCGAAATATTTAGATTTCCAAAATGCCTAAATAACTATACGACTGAAGCATATACTGACTTAAATCCAGAAATCGAAAATAATGACAGGATAGATACAGCTCTATCAAAGAAGGTTTACATTTTCAACGCCATTGACGGGTATATTCAGGACCACTGATTTTACGCTGACGACGGTTCTCAATCCCTGAATTTCTTGTTTACTTGAATTGTACTGGGCCTCCATTCCACACGGTAGAAAAATATCGTTTTTGATCTGTTATCGCATTGTCAACGTTTTGATAGCTCTTATTTTCTTGACAGTAATGGTGACCGACTTAAAAACAATACCGTAACAAATCAAACAGGATTTGTATTTTACTGCCTAGAATAATAGGGGCGCAGGTATCACAAATTAACTCTCTAGTGGTTTCAGTTCGTCTTTCTGTTGTTTTATGGAAAGGTTTTCAACAAATTTGGAAATTTGTGATTTTATACATTTCGACTAAAGCGCATGACATAGTGAACGCGAGCGCGGGTCGTGCGGGGAGTACGGTGCGTCTATTCGGTGTCTCTATAGTGCATTGAGAGCAGAGGCAGACAAAAACCGTGGGGTGAAGCGGTTTTAGTATGGGAACGCACCCTACCGCGCCGCCTCCACCCTCAGTGCCCATACGGCTGAAAGGATACACAAACTGCATGCGCGGGTCCTAACAAGATACACAGTGCGCGTCGGGCGCGGGCCCTGACAACAAACACGACATTCTTGGGTACGGTAGACAAACTAAGAGTCTATTGGATGTAAAGATTCACGATGATATTTTGACAATATTGTTTTTGTATCTCTACCAGCAAGTTTGCAAAATTTCGATGAGCTATTCAACGCCACGATGATTTGCCGAAGCCGGAGATTCTTAAAGCGAAATCTTGGAAGAATCCGAATCCAGTAAAGCAAACAATACTGAGAACGATGTAATGTATGTACCTACGTGAAAACGTTAACGTCAACGATAGAGAAACGTCAGGGCAGCCACTCTCTAGGTACACACATTAAAAATATCTGAGGATCAAAAATATCCCTATATTATTTTGATATTTTGCAAAGTACTGCGTTGCGATACATCCTTAGACATTTTTAAAGTGTGTAAAGGAGAATAAATATTGGCCTGTTATCTTTGTAAATTTTGTAATCCGTAATCTACATTATTGCTCCATTGTAGATGAAGGAAGGAAGTAAATGTTGTTCATAATCAGAAAAAAGAATGGGTGCTTAATTCTGGGTGCACATTAAAATTGGACTTTTGACACTCGGAAAATGTCGACATTCCTTAGGAGAGATCGGAAGTGCAAATGACACGATATAAAATCATACAATGTAATTTTTTAGGGTTCCGTAGTCAAGTGGCGTAAGCAGCGCCGCACCCGGCACACCGCAGGCGCGCGCTGCGCGTGGCAGCTGCACCGCGTTAGCAGCGCTGCTAACGCGCTGCAGCAGCGTTAGGTGTGACGTGCTATGCCGCGCGCGCGCGTGTTAACCGGCGTTTGTTAAAAAAATACAACCACTGACTCGCCGCTACTGCCGCGCCCCAGTGTGACGGCCAACATGGCGGCCGTATTAAATACAAAGCGGCGGCGCGTAGAAGATTCAACCCGCGCACGCCGCTGCGACGCGTTACTTTTTGGTCATCCGGGTTCCATTTGTTTTGTTGTTTTACAACTCGCGCGTGCACGCGTTCAACGAGAGACGCTGCTGCCACGCGTTTGGTGTCCCGGAGCCTTTATAGCTTCGCCATGTCCGTCCGTCCGTCCGTCCGCAGCCTAGCTCAGACTGTTAGTACTAGGAAGCTGTAATTTGGCATGAATATACATATTAGTCACGGCAACAAAGTGGTAAAATAAAATCTTGAATATATTTTTTACTGTACCTCCCCTGCACGTAACGTGAGGATGTATTTTATTTTCTCGTTTACCCCGTATCGAGGGGTGTTGTTGAATAGATATTTCAAAAATATTGCGGTTTTTAATAACAAATTTTCGATTAAAGGATCCGATTACGAAATATTAAGCTTTAAAGCGCTAATTTTTGAGAGTTAAGCCGCGCCCGCATCCAGTGTATTTTGCACTTAATCACTAATGTTGCTATTTGCAATCAGATAGTAAAATTATAACAGCCTATGTCCATCTGAAATAATGTACCTTTCAAATGGTGAAATATTTTTTCGAACAGGTTCCGTGGTTCTGGAGATTACCTGTCGGATAGATACACAAACTAACAAAATTAGCACATTAGATTTGAATAGTGTTGAAATTATAACTAAAAATCTGAGTTCTGGTCGTCAGGAGGATAGATAATGTTTTCGGGTCCTTTTTTTAAACCCCCGAGGCCCCGACCCAAACAGCCTTCGGGATGTTTTACGAATAAAGATTAAAATAGCTTGACCCCGTCCGATTAACGAGGGAAAGACATGATAGGGTTTTTAGTTTTGGTGAGTGCTTAGTCGAATGAACTGTGTGTTTTACGCTTTAAGGACAGTTTTTTCTTGTAGAATTGATAGAAGCTAGCCGATCAACGTTTGTCATTACAAAAGAACCTGTGTTTAAACCCGTGGTCTCAGAGAAAGAAAAAATAATTAGTTAATATTGTATGAAGATAATCACATTTTTCTTTACTCGAAAAGAGCTAGCACAAATTTTGCCAAATAAATACATGTCAAAATACATTATTATTATAAATAGGAATGGCATGAATGCATTGGCAAGTATTTGATAGACGTGTAGGTAAATAGTAAAGAGTTTACATATATACAGTAGTTAAGACTGTCTTATCTCTGATGTGCTTACTCTGTGCGCTGGATGCATGTTTCATAAGTCGATTAGAGAAATGGCCTTCACTTTTAATTAGATGAACTCTACCAGTTCTTTAATAAATTTAAGCAAACTTCATTTTTCTATTCAAAACCCTAGTGACAAATATACTGTCAGTTGCGATTGCAAGTATGATGGGGAATGCCGGCCAAGCGCTATTAAGGAGATGGGAGCACTGTACAAAATGTCATTTTAGGAGACAAGCAAGTTCCGAAACCAACGACAAAACATTTATGTTTCATAAAACTAAAACACCCTTATTGCAAAAGTGAAAAATTCAGTTTTCCAAAATGTCCAACAGGTTCGAAATTTCCGTTGTGTGTGATGTACAGAAAACTAGAAGTATATTTAGGTTAGGTTGGCAAAGTAGTTTGTGCCCCCCGAAATTAATAGGTACGCCATTAGCTTCTGGAGGTTATTCATTTAACAACATTGTGTAAAGAACCCCTGGAACAAATGAAACCAGGGCGCTATTTATTAAAAACGATAAAATTTAAAATTTAAAATGAATAGTGGTATTTTAACAATTATGTATCTTTGTGAAAAGGTTTTAATTCACAATTCGACAACAATGTCAGCTTTTACATATATATCGTATGTAACGTTTATTAGGTAGGGCCCCGTATTTTGGGGGGATACTCCACGAATCTTAAATTGACTATGCAGGAAGTTTATGAAATTCACGTTTAGAATATTTTGACCAAATCGTGTAGTTATTCCGTTCATTTTCAAAATTACATATTGACCACAGTGCATGCTGTCCTGAAAACAGACTATGGGGCATTCAAGCCCACTGAACACTGGCGTTTGTACTAAAATTACCCGCTACCAAAATAATAATAGTTGTGGTTAGATTTAAAAGACGCCAACAATACGTTGTGTACAGGTACGTCTAACAGGGAATGCTAGAGCTTTTTCGCTATAATACAAAATATAGTAAACCTCAAATTACATTAAAACACACACAGTTAATAACAAGGTGCATAATCAAACCATGTTGGGCCGCCGCCAATGACAGTAGTAATGCAATCCGTATTTCACTGCAATCCACATAAATGAATGCACGCACTGTCACAATGATTGAATCACTTCACTATGTCACTTTCTTAACACGCACTGCAATCCAAGGTAAATCACTGCAATCCTTCAACGAGATCCATCGCCGGCTCACTGTCTGGACGGCGGCGGCACCGATACTATGTGCGAGAACATAGAGCATGCCACTTTTGAAGCTTTAATTAGCACAACATTGCGATAACATAAGCGTCCTGATTGGGACCCATCAACGGAGTCAGCGATGCCAGGATTCCAATACACACACGGATAACAAGCGACCAAAACCGTCAATAGGCGGGTCGCGCCGAAAACCAATCTTCTTGGCCTATAGCACACTGCAGCGAACATAAAACTCCCTCGGGTCGGTATGAGTGCAAATGCGGAATCGGTAAGCATTACCAGAATTCATGAACCACCAATTAACGCGCAGAATTCATACCGATCGCTTCTCTTGCTGCATACATACCGACCCGTAGGAGAGTGCTCGAAAGTGGAACAAAATATAATCCCCGTAATGTAGTCTATGTTCGGATCTGTTTTAGTTTCGCAGTAATGTGCTACAGATCTCAATTACCTGCTTGTATTTATGCATTTCCAATCATATACATTATACCATAAATAATAATAGCCCCCTCTCGACAAGTAGGTGTTTAATACCGTATTATCTAACACACATTTATTATGCTAAGAATTTTAAAATGACGTGTCCTTCATTCCACACTATACTACACAAGTAACAATTAAATTTTTACGCATCCCGTAGAACAATTTGTTTTATTCAATAATTAGGTACGGGAAGGCAAAATTAAGCGCAAGATAAACAGGAAAGACGCAAGATGAGTGCGGCTGCGGACACGCCCTAGCTAGAGAAACGCCAGAAGCCAGAAAATACAAGATGAGAATGCGTCCCGTAAGCTAAATCTAGCGCTGTCAAGGCCAATTAAAATAAATGTCAGACATAATTATAGCGTATACAACAACGAAAAGTACTATAAAAATCAATACATCTAGTTGTTTTTTTTAAATTACTACGGTTATCTTAACACTGCCTCAATAATTTAGTTGTTATACTATACAGAGTTTTAAGCAGGACAGGACGTATGAAATCGGTGAGTAGCAGTACTGAAATTTCGGTATTGGCACAGAAAATATCCGAATTCCGTAATGTAATTTCTAGTTGATTATTGATAAAAAACAATACAATGTAAGCTCAAAACACACCGAATGCGGCCGCGGGTCCGTAGAAAGAGGCTTTAGACCTGCCGCCGTTCTCCCGACGCGACCCGCGCCCGCGTTCTGTGTGATTTGTGCTTTTTTATTACGATATATAACGACAATGGATAGAATTTTCTTTAAGCTAAATACAAATTATTTTGGTGCCAGGGGTGATTTAACTGGTTAACAGGTTTATTTTAGCTATAAAGGCTGAACACGCGGAACACACAGAACGTGGGTGCGGATTGCAGAATTTCGATGTGTATACAAAAATGTAATAAAAATAAATGCAAAATTTCTTGAAACACAATGTTCCGTAGCCATAATCTGTAGTTGCGATTCTATTATCAAAGGTCATAGACTATTTATTCCATATAATTTACAAATGTTGTACAAAATTTTGTTATGATAAATCACTGTTATTATTATTTGGTCTTTACCAAAAATGTATACAATTCGTTTTTAGTTACATGAAATTATGCAAAAAGTTTTAAGACATGGAAATGGCCCGGCTTATCTCCTAAATATATTATGAATAACAACACACAGACGACGTGCGCGGGTCGGGCGCGGGGCGAGTAGTGCGCATGCGTCGCGCCCGATGCCCGCCAATACACACAGTGCGAGGGTCGAGCGGCTTGGGAGCAGGTGTATCGAGCGCCGTTGCATTCGTCGTATTCACGCGTTTGCATACAACGAGTTTGCGAGGGTCGGGTCGTGAGCTGCGCGTGTCGTAAACAGAGTTATGATTATAAAAAATACGTACTTGGATCTCAAAAGGAAATATTTAATGTGACCCGTTTCCGACCCGCCGCTCCGCTGAGCCCTCGCTGTGTGTGAATACAACGAATGGCGCGACTCACGTAAAAAACACGAAACGACCCGCGCCCGAATTCAGTGTGATTTGAGCTTTGGTGATGTTAACTAAGTTTGAACTACAGCTTCTCTCCGTATAATGGTTATGTTGGGAGTATTTATCACATTATTGTGTGGCACTAATAACAACGTGATGACATTGATGATAGGTGCAAGCATATAAACTAAGATCTTAATATTTTGAAGTCGAGAGGGTTAACTTATTATTTATGAAATCAATAAGTAGATACGCGCAGGTAGAGTTTGAAATATAAAGCGGTGTACTTACGAGGGCTGATATCGCGATGTGGAGGCTGGGTTAGGTGCTGAGTTCACGGAGGACGAAGAACCAGAGTAACCGGAGCCGGCGGGTGACGAGCCGGCCGAGGGCGCGCCTGCCGCCGTCGGTATCGCGGCGGGTTCGTAATACTCGGTGGTGAGGGTGCGGTCCTCCAACACGTGCTCCGCGTTATGAGCCTTCGATGCAGACTTAATGTCCATAAAGGCCACTGTGGCACAAATGCCGCACCCACTAATCGCGCTCCCACCCGCCAGCGCGCTTGCGTTCTCCGTTCGACCCAGCAACTTGACATTCTGGACTCGGCCATAGCTGTAAAAACAATACTATTTCATAAACCATTTTACGTCAAACGATATCATTTCTCAAAATGATTTCAGAAAGCACGACTGAAGAGAAGAGTAGAATCATAATAATAAAAAGTTTGTTTTGAGAAAGGACGTAACCCTTATCTCTCCTATACTATACTCCATTTGATTGATCTTGAATAAATGAAAACATACCAAAACACGTGGCTTTGTTAATCAGCCAATCAAAATTGTTTTGTAGAAGTTTGACGTTATCAGTGATCTGCTTCTATTGACGAACTATATGACGACGTATTCTTGATTGTTTACATTTCGTCAAATACCTAAACAAATACGGTATAAATACCGTTACAAACAGTTGACGGTATGCAAATCAACATGTAAAAATTAAGTTTAAATCAATAATTAAGGCGCGGACAGCTGCCCAGTTCTTCTCACTTTTGATTAACTTAAGAAGACTAGACAAAAGACTTGACGCTTTACTTTACATGAGAACATATTATAGAGACTTTCAACACACTTTCATAACATAAAAATACATAGCAACAAAGCGAAACCTATTAAAGACGGAACGCGGACTTCTGTTTGTGAGAAATGTGCCTGTATGAGGCCATATATATGTTATGACTGAAGTTACGCTCTTTCTTTACGGCTTGATATGGCTAAAATTTACAATTGTTTTCCTGTTGATGCAATAACCCAAGTTCGAAAGAAGTCCTCACTCCTTTTTTAACGCTACACATAAAACATCCAACATCTCAACTCTGTAATAATCATTGAGCGCAAACGAACGAGACACGTACCGTGCCGCCTCCGCTTTCAGTGCGTTTGTGTCTAAATAGGGCACCATGCATGATACATGAAAAGCATTATAACGATAATTAAATAAATAAATATCACGGGGCAATCTCAACATAAATTGACCTAGTCCAACCCAAAACTAAGCTCTAGGCTTGTACGGTCGGCCTCATAAGCAGCAACACAGTTTGCTTTGCTTTGTCAATTAAACGTCATGTTTGAACTGCTGCATTGATCTGTTAAAGGTGTTAAAGCGAAAAGCTACAAGTGTGGCAGACTATTCTAGAAGACGAGAAATATACTTAAACAAAAATAAAAATACTTTCTAGACTCAGGAACAAATTCTCGCGCTGATCACACAAATGTTTGATGTAAAAAATAAAACTTGAAACACACTGAACGCGGGCGCGGGTCGGGCACGGGTCGGGTCGGGGGGTACGGCACGTCAATTGGCCTACTGTACAGTAAGGAAACAGAAAAATGTACCATTTTCGCTCTTGTTACAATGTAGATAAGACATAAAAAAGGTACCTATGTCTTTCAGTTTCCCTTACTGTATGTGAATGACCACACACAGACGGTCTGCACGGGCCGGGCGTGAGTCCTAACAAGAAACACGACCCGACTCGCGACCTTATGCTTAACTAATAAGAGTTGGGTTTGCTGTTTGAATATCATCTCTAGAGCAATCCGAATCGCCCATGTATGAGAGTATGACAGAAAAAGAGAGCTCTTTTATTAACTAATGGTAGTAAGATATTATAAAATATATGTTTAATTCTGAACACCTTTAATGTCGAAAACTTATCCGGTAAAGATTCATTCTGATGAATACATATACTCGTATCCTAGGTATAAACCTGTTTACGTATGTGTTTGAAAACAAGTTTCAATGGAAACAAAGATAAAGGGTTGAATAACTATGTATGTAGAAATGTAAACACTTTATTGTACTTTGTAGTTTAATTAATTATCTCGGATTTATTATTTTATCAATAATGTAAACTAATTTCCCAATTATCCCAAGAGAGATTTAGTGTTTGATCCATATGTATGTTTGTATCTTCGCTATAATCGTAAAACTACGGCAACAATTTGCAAATATTGTTACGCAAAAACATTATAACCACTAAATTTAAAAGCAACAAACTAAGTTTCAAAAACATTAAATTTTTGCTCACTATGTTTACCAGGTCGAGATACTCCTGACATAGGAATTAATAAAAGATTGATTGACACATATTATAATATAACGTTGTTTTTTTAAACTTTAATAGGGCTCCGTTTTTCCTTTAAGGTGTGGAAACTGTTTATTTGATGTATTAAGGATCGGTGAGATAAAAACGGAACATTTTTTACTTCCCATTTCATAAACGTTCACGATATTTAACTGTAAACAAGAAGTCAAGGAATTTAATAAACATCTCGAGGAGTTTAGGTTTCGCACATAAAGAGGAAAATGAAGCCCTTATTGATGTGACTTCATTATCTGTCCATCAATCGTAAATATGTCATGGGGAATCACCAACTGGTAAACAGAATAACTAAAACTATTACATAAATCAAATAACCTCTTAATAAAATTACCACTGTGATTAAGCCAGGCGATTGTGAGGGCCATGTTTTTTTTGGATGAACTTTAGGCAAGTTTTTACGGATAAAAATCATGGGCAATTTTTGTAAAGGCTTTCATATTGCATAATGGGTATTTGTTATAATGCATTTTGTTTGTCAGGCAATGCGGTGCCAATGCGCAGTCAATCTAACCAGTGGTTCTTAAAACAGTCCGAATAATTCACGTAGAAAAGACCAGAAGCCACTATTTTGCCATTACCCAATACCTACCTATAAACTCTTAAAAACGACGAATGCAGAAATGCATAGCAGTATATAGCTGGTACCTAGTTATTTATGCAAGCTTTTAAACTGTAATTGATAAAAATGTCCCAACACGAATGTATTCAATAAATAGGATAGGTAGGTATGTAAATGTTTCATTGTCAGCGGCAATGAACACACATGAGGTTAAACATCTACACCGCATATAAATACTCAATTTGTACGTGTAGTTATTAAAATTTGTACGTAAATATATTATGTATCTATGCATGTTGCTATTCAGAAAGCAGTCTGACGTCACCCAACAAGCCGGTATCTCCCTCCCTCCCTCACATCCTGCCTGATTGGCCTCGCATCGTCGCACCGCACGCCGCCGGCCGCGCGTCTCGCTTCACCCGTCCCCCCCGCGACCCGCACTACCGCGCTCCGTGCCACCTTGCAAGCTCGCAACGCAACACAGTCAACGCAGTTGAATCGAGTTTCACACGGAAACGGGTACGACTAGCGCGCGGCCATGTTGTAAGAGTAAGTATGGCAACGTCGCATTACTCGCACCGCACCAGACATCGACCGATTTAATCACTCTTTGGCGCTTGTTCGTTTTAACTGTAGATTTGTAAATAATGTATGTTTTTCAACGAAGCGACGATTTATTTCACATTCGTCAAGCAGAATTACTCATACGTTATCATTTTGCAATTACGCTGTGCGGTGTCCCTACGTGAAACTAGGTATCACATTTTTTCAATATTTGCCTTTGCCAAAAGGTGTCATCGCTATCAAAAGCCATCTATAAAACATTATAGATGGACACTACCATCTATAAAACATTATAGATGGATGGACACTAGCCAGCCATTGCAGGGAAATTTTCCGATTGAGGAAACATCGCTATGGAAAAGGTCTGGGTTAGAAATAAGTAGGTACAGTATTTTAGAGACGATTTCTAATTTGCCCATAACTACTGCCATACAATCGACTGATAATTTGTGTTAACTTTAACTATCTCCGGACAAAAATCATCAACGACACGGCTAGGTAGGTACTTTACTTTTTTAATAAAATTGGTAGGTACTTTACTCACAAAGCAAAATACCCCTAGACAGACCCCATCACCCATCTTTTCTACGAGCGATGGCAATGTTCCCCGCCTACTGCTATTTAAATCTAGCCATTCTTAAGGATATGTCGGTGACTTTGGTTCTTGTACAGACCTCCTCGTGTCTGATTCGATCTCGCAGGTAACCTTCTCCCATCGTTAGCCCCCCCTGCCCACGTCCCAGTACCATTTTAAGAAGATTTTTCACTTGCTACACTGCGGTAAATTAGACGAGAAGATATTGCGTAGCTTTCCCAAGAACACTGGCCAGCAGAGTTGGATACGACTTTTCATCTCTACCTCAAGTTCGCCTTAAGGCTCCGGCACACCAAACGCGTGGCAGCAGCGTCGCACGATGAACGCGTGCACGCGCGAGTTGAAAAACAACAAAACAAATGGAACCCGGCACACCAAAAAGTAACGCATTGCAGCGGCGTGCGCGCGTTGTCGCCATGTTTACCGTCACACTAGGGCGCGGCAGCAGCGGCGCCCCAGTGGTTGTATTTTTTTACAGACGTCCGTTGGATACGCGCGCCCGCGGCTCTATCAGGTCACACCGAACGCAGCTGCAGCGCGTTAGTAGCGCGGCGCGCGCCTGCGGTGTGCCGGGTGCAGCGCCAAGCGACGCTGCTGCCACGCGTTTGGTGTGCCGGAGCCTTTACCGAACTGGACAGTATGTATGTATGTACCACCAGGTAAGCATAATCGCTAACAATTTCAAGCGCCTGGCCTCCTTGCATTTAAACGGAAATTGGTACTGCATGTGTCCGACATGATATTTGTCTTGTCCTTGTCCATGTTCATTCTAAGAAGAACCCGTTCGGAGGTTCTACTCAGGTCCTCGAGCATTGTACATTGTACTTTCATGTTCTCAGCCATGGCTGCAATGCCATCGGCAATCAGAAGGTGGGTGATGTACGAGGGTCAAACAGAAAGTTCTTAGAAAATCAAAAACTGAACAAACAAACAAGTTAAGTATTAGTTTTATTTTCAAAATATTTTCCTTTCACTTCAATACATCGCTGCATCCGATGGAACCACTGAGAACAGCACTTTGCCATCTCGTCTTTAGGGGTCTCTTCGACGGCCTTTTGCAACGTAGCCACTGCTTCTTCGGCGTCCATTAAAAGTTTTCCTCTAAGTTTTTATTTTATTTTCGGGAATAAATAAAAATCGCAAGGTACCAGGTCGGGACTATACGGCGGGTGACACAGTTATGCCACGTCTGACGTCGCCAAATAGTCTATCGTTCGCCTGTCGGTGTGCGACGAGGCGTTATCGTGGTGAACGAGGATCCTACTGAGAGGTCGTTTCTCCCGAACTTTTTCAAGACAAGTGACAAATAATTGTTAGTATATCATTCTGCAGTAATTGTTTTTCGATCCTCTAAAACAATTGTCGTGTCATGACCAGTCCTTCCGACCTACGCCACCAACTTTTTCGACCTCTCTGCACTTTAGTTGGCAACTTCTCGAAAAGAACACCCACTGAGCACTGTCTTTTAGTTTCGGGATCATAATAGTAAATCCAGCTTTCCTCACTCGTCAGTATGTCGAGCACAGCATTTGAATCACCTCCGTTATAACTTTTACTACACCAATTAACACGACGGAGTTTTTGCCTAGGTCAAATTATGGGGTATCCAGATCCCGCGCAGCAGTGCTTTAGAGAGATAACATCTCCTTGTCTGCCTCCCCGAAGGAACAGAATAGATTCATAGTTCTAGCCTTTTATTAGATGGTGTCATTTTCGTGTCAGTTTAACACTTCGATGTACCTGTAGTTAAGTTGGTATTGGCACCGTTGAAGAGACTGCACCACAGGCCCTTTCTCAATCGAATCGAAGGCTTTTTCTTAGTCCACTAATGCTAGACAACGGGTGAAGTTATCTTCGGTCTTTTGTATAACATGCCGCAAAGCATGTATGTGATGAACAGAATTAAACTCTTTTCTTCTTGAGATAAGTTTGTAAACTTGGGGCCAGTAATTCTTCAGCAGGGTATTGATTTGTTGAAGAAGAGCGCCACCACAAGTCTGTTCCATCAATTTCTGCGACGTTATAACTTCGAGAACGACGGAATTCTCTGACTGGCTTAGGTGCCTTCAGAAGTTCAGCTTTGATCCAGTCATTATCTGGGGCTTTGCCGTTCTTGAGGTGTTTGACAGATATACTTATCTCACACGAGCTGACATTCAGGAAAGCAGGATGTCTTCGGTATAGATAACGGGTTGCCGGGAAATTGTATAACTGTCCTTAAAACTTCTCGACCCCTATAAATTGTTAGAGTCGTTTTATTAAATGAGTTGGCAACTTCAGTGTTTAGGCGTTGCCAACTGCCTGTGCCCAATTGACAGATCTCTCACGACTACTTTGGACCCGAGAGCTTTTTGGTTCTGTATCTACGGTGAGTCTTAAAAAACATAGATCATATGGACATTTTCCACGAACCTGGAGTTATAATCGTCCACTTCACTAGTAAGGCATTTAAAACAGTTCTGGAGTTCCAGCTGAAAGTTTTCTAGATGTTGAAGTTGGATCGTTGCTGAGCGGAGCGTAGACTTCACTCCCGGTTTTCACTTCAGAAAGCAGTTCATCATAAAGACGCCCTCCTTCATGAAGCCAACCATTAGGGGGCCCCGATGATTCCGACACCTCTCACTAAATTGGCCTACTTTCAGCTCTACACCGTCTTGTTTGTCCAGTTTGGCGTTAAAGGCTCGGGCTCCATCCCGGCACACCAAAAAGTAACGCACGCAAGCTGCTACGCGCCGCTGCTGCCCGTGACTACTCAGGCAGCGCAGCGCGCGCGCAGCTCCGCGAAGTTGTATTAAATACGGCCGCCATGTTTACCGTCACACAGCGGCGTTGCAGTACGGCGTCGAGTGGTTGTATTGTTTTACAAACGCGCGTTGGAGTTAGAAGGCGTTTGTTTGGGAAAAAAAGCAATGTTCCCAATTATATAGCTACTAATGTATATATTATTTACATATATAGGTATTATATTTACCTAAACATAGTTGGATGTTATCTAGGATATGAAGTGTGTCCCTTTGTTTATTTCAACACAACTTATCGATATTCTAAGTACGTTAAAAATATTGTTCCCGTCTGGTATTAATAACATGTACCCAAATTCTTATTTCGACTTCAGAGCTAAAAGCAATAAAAATTCTTCATCAGTGAAGCCTTTAGCAATCCTGGGCCCTTATTATAGACACCTTTATTGCAGTGGATAAAGCATCCGTCACCCTCATAATTATCAGTACCAAATACTATTTTTTGTCTGCTTATATGAGTGTCCTCCTTCTGGGCAAAGACATCCCCTTAGATCTCCCTGTCCCTGCATGATGCTTCTTCCGGCTAGTTGTTGTAACATGCGTCCAAGTCTTTCCGCCATCTCCGTCGTCCTCGCCCGTCTTGCGGTACCCATTTCGTTACCCAGTTAGCACCAGCTCACCACACCATCCCAGGTGCATGCTATGCGACAAAATCAGCCCAGATCCAGCTATTCCTCAATCCGGTAGCGATTATAGTTACGGCCAGTTACGGCAGGGCAGGGGGAACTTTAATTAAGGAATCTGTGGCACAGGCGTGGCTACCACAAACGATTACTTGCTCTATTTCCGGGAAGACGACCAACAGTCCCTGGGAGGTGTCGGTTTTATCGTCCACAAGTCCCTCGTGAACAACGTTGTGAAGATTGAGAGTAGATTTGTCGACCAGGGTCGAGTGCCTTATGCAGAACGACCCAACAATATTCCCTCCGACCTCCACGCACTTTGACGATGAAGTGAAAGCTATGTAAGCTAGAACATCTCCAGAGCCCCCTCCGTCCACTAGGATCCATTGATAGGATCCATTAAAGGGGTCAAGTGGACTTTTTGTACATCCAGATCCATTACGGGGACAGTATGGGGAATACCGTCGTCTGTACAGTCAAGGGCATAAATATATATACGTTCCCAAGACGTCAAAAATATTTGTACACCTTTATGCCACTAGCAATAAGGTCCATGTATACATATATTTGACGCGATGGCTGAATAGATATCAATGCTCTTGACTGTATAGGGAGCTGGAAACAGCGAAGATGGATTTTTAACGTAGGATTTTTAATTTTACTATAATGTCGAAAAGTAGTTCGAAGAATTGCATGAATTATTGCGCCTTACAATAATGAAAACAAACACAACCACTTCAGATCCTCGATAACATCTACAAAACTAACGCCAATTTTATTTTGTAAATCGTTTTTTTTAGTTTGTATCCATCACGCGTTTGTACAAAAATACTATTTAAAAAACTACTTAAAGCCGCGCTTTCGCGTCGCTGTCGCCGCGCCCCACTTGACGGTAAACATGGCGGCCGTATTTAATACAACTTCGCGTGCCAGCGCGCCCGACGCCCTGCCCGAGTTGTCCGAGGCGACAGCGACGAGTAGCAGTTTCAATCAACGCGTGCCCGCCGCTGGCATGCGTTACTTTTTGATATGCAGGGTACGATTTGGTTTGTTGTTTTACAGACCAATATACAAGCGATCGATGCGATCGAAGCGCGTCGCTCGGGACACGCTTTTGGTGTGCCGGAGCCTTTACGACTACTGAACGATGCGGGCAGCATACGTGATACGGGCATATCTACGAGTTTTAACTTATGAGTAAAATTCCAAAGGTATCTCCTCTAACAGCATCACAATTAACTGACCACTTTTATCCTTAATTGTGTGTTACGCATGATGCTATTATATCTATGTCTGCTGTAGTATTGTGTTTTCAATCTAAGAAGACCACCTATTTGATATTGGACGACTGCATACCTTAAGAAGTAAAATTAACTACTTCGTGGATTGACAAAACTATTGTTCAGCAGCTTGCCGTCGAACTAACAGTTACCTAATAATAATAAGTATTTTTTAAAACCGCTTTGACATTGACTGTATTTCTAAGACAATAAAACTAAATGTTTTTATGTTGCCAGTTTCTGGCAACGCAGGGCGAATGAAAACCATACGAATTACCTGACCTTAATGGTTACTCTGAAAATGTATTTTATGTAATAAACGACTCTTTAAAGATACGTTAAAGAACATAAATCGTGTGGGGCGCATTTTTATTTCCGGATCGAGGTAGGGGGTGGTGTGGCGCGCCTACATCAGAATAGGATAGCGGGTCTCCGCGGCATTGGAGGAGGGGATAGGTGGTTCAATTCGGTCGGAACAGTTCGGCGAGCCTGTGGCGGCCCGGATTGCCAGTGCCGGTCGATAGAGCGAGGGGGCGTGGGTGGGGCCGAGCTATAATGCACAGGGTGGGTGCCCTCGGTCTCCCTGATGTCCCGAGCGGCAACTTTCACGTTGCATAATAATGTTACAAACACCCTGTGTCCACGTTTCGCGACCCACCCCACCTTCTAAACCCGAGTAACGTCTTCTGTTGGGTACGATACGATGCGCCAAATCCATTCGTGTCTTGTCCGTTTTATAACAAAATAGAATAGTAAAAACTTGTTTAGCAAGGGACTACTCGTAACACGAACGGTTTCAAAGCGTTTATTGAGTTAATCTATTCGCTACGTAGGTAAGTAAAACCTGTACTGATGAATATGATTTGGCGACGATGACATTATCAGCCAGAAACAAACTATTAAGCTGCGATAACTTGACGTGAATGCCCAGGCCGTAGCTTATATAGCGCCCTTAAATCTATCCTACTTAACTTTAATCAAAACATTTAGGCTTGATAAGGAAATAGAAATACTTTTGCCATTGTTATTTACTACGCACCCGGAATATGCAGAAGTCCAGGCAAGCAAATTTAGTTTAACAAACTTTACTTTTAAAGAGGGACCAAAGTGATCCATGTTCAATATTTGTTTATGAATTAGTTATTTTTCAGTTTTCCAGGCTCGACAAGACAAGGAGGTTGCAAGACGCACCGAGAACGCCTGGAGGAGCTATTTGTCGATGAAGGAACACATCACGGGAAACCTTCCAACGTCACTTAGCAGTAGTGGTGATCATTATAAGCTCGCTTAGAGCCCGCGCAGACAGAGAGCGGTCTGGAGTTCCGAGTTCAGCGTCAGAGTTCTGCGTTTTGCGCACTCGCGAGTTCCAATGCACACAAGTGGCGCTCAAATTGTGGCGTTCCATTTTCGTCCGTGTCTTTGTACGTGTAACATATCGCTAGAAAGTTCATTTTCCGAAGAAGAAGCATTGTTTTTGTGGAGTCTAAAAGCTTCTAAAAGTAAAAGAAAGTATTGGGTAAACCCAATTAACACAACACGAGAAGAACAAGGCTAATTCAGTACAATTTTTCATGAATTACCGACGAAGAGCGATTCCATATTTATTTTCATATGTGGATAAATAGCTTCAATGAATTATATATCACAAAAAGCAAAATACTAACTGGAGGCAGTCTATTTTTGTAGTGTACATTGCGTGAATTAAATCATATAATAATCTCCCTTCTCTAACCAATTCAATAAGTTTTTCCGTATTTGCAACTTCAGACATTGTGGCGAACGCGGCGTTCCCTGGCTCGGCGGCAAAAGAACTCTAGAAAGCGACGTTCGACTTTGACCGCCACGGTCTGACTGCCTGCCGTGTGCGTTATCGTACGGACTCAGACATTCGTAAAAACGCAGAACTCTGAACGATGAACTCGGAACTCTAGACCGCTCTCTGTCTGCGCGGGCTCTTATAGGTAGATAAAGAAAGGAATTACGTCGATCGATTCGAAAGATTATTTTTTCACTCAGGATTCAAATAACATGGCCATAAATCCATCTGTCTGTACACATTCATAATATAGAACTTTTGTACACAAATTTCGTTTAGACAAAGTTATCTGTATTTTTTCTTGTGACAGAACTGATACACGATGTTTGGTAGGCGTGTGTGACATTGAAATTAGGTACGGAAATTTAGAATAAAATATTTGAAAATGAGCGTACGAGCAGACTCACGTCGCAGTTGGCACCCACCATTTGAGCAGGCCTCTAAATTCTACGTAAGCGGTGAGTCGTGCCTTGATTTTATTACAGAACAAAGATCACGTTAAACAGTAAATAGTTACTACTAAATGTTCAAATCGTGCACCAAGACCATTTTAGAAAATGTCAGCTTATCGTTTTCGCGGCTTCGCAAAGTTCAACTGTCTAATGTCAAAATGTTCCCAGTACCGAACAAGCGGCTATTTGCATCTGTTACAACCCGCACACTTTTGCTGCCCTATTACAAAAGATTGTAGTCAAAGTGGTAAAAAAAATGTGTTGGTGGTCAATAGAACCCAAAAAGGCAATTGTAGGTTTCATTGTTTCTTCGGGTACGCAGGAGGGTTCAATGCGTTGCTTGCGTTGCTTAATCGGCAAGCTTTACCCAAAGCCGATCCGTTCCTTTAGTACATACAAAATGAGAACGCATTCGTTCAAATTGCAGTGAGATTGGATCGGCTCGGCTGTGTAAAGCGGTTTAATCTGTGTGCCAGAGGTATGCATACGGATGATAAATAGAAAAAAGTAAGGGCCAGCGCAAACCGGCGGACGGCAGGGGATTTTTCCCTATAAATTTCCTCCGTCGCAATCCCCCGCGACGCTCCGAGGTAGGTATCAAAGCATTGAAATTTATACCTTATTTGAATTGAAATAGCATTCAATATACATTGATAAATTTAATATCCTCTGCAGTCCCGTCCGCCGGTTTGCGCAGGCCATAACTTTCGGCGCAGTGCGAGGTGCGACCGTTCGAAACGAATAGCCACACGAAAACAAAATGCACCATTTATATGATAGATAATGAAGGTGCATTGGAGTTCGCGCAATAACCCGCGGCGGGTAGGTGGCATTGATCGCAGAGACAAGTATGACCGAGCTGGGTTTGCCAATATGTGGATGCATGGCGTTCTCGCAGCCCAGAGGATGCCAGAGGTGACCTTGCTCGATTGAACCTGACGTTGAACAAATACTACGCTAGATTATACAGGTTGATTGGTTATTTGATACCCGATAAACTAAGAATTTATTTGAGAAATAGGTACATGCCACACATTTATGTCTAGCAAGGATCGTAATGTCTTAAATGCCAGAACAAACGTGAACTAACGATGTTAAATGGCACTAGATAGTTACTTTTAGCTATTTTTACTTGGGGTGGTTAAGGTGAAGTTGGGCCCCACTTAAAAATAAATTGTGACCCTACGATATTTTTTTGTGAACTATCGTGAATTAACGTTTATCATTAGAAACGATAAAAGTTGCTTGGGGTGGTTGGAGGTTCTCCTTATAATTTGATATAGTGAACTTGCAATTTAGACGTGTTTGTCATCTTCACGAACATAATATTATTAACTAATATCAACCAACTTGCAAACTCGTATCTACTACAGTGCTCTGGGTCGGACGAGCGCATGAAAGGACCAGCATATCTGATAAGATAGACTCGCTACATAACATTTCAAGCACGGCACCTAAGCATAAAATTCTGGAATATGATGCCAAAAAGAAAGTCTTTCCAAAAATCAGGTGTTAAGAGGTGAGTAATAGGAAATGTACTTTCCTTTTAATTTACGGAAGGATAAAAGGCAACCGCGACCCATATACAGCGATCGTGATCGTCATTAGCATTGATTTGACCAACCGTGTGAATTAAAATAGCATTTGATACAGTCCGACTCCATTTGATTTAGTCACCATAATAAGTACTCGTATTATTATAAATTGCCAAATATACTTTTCCTGGTTCTGAAGTTGTGGTAAACGATTACAGAGAATCGCTAGGGGAAGCGAATACAATGAAATGGGTTGTAAAGCCAATTGCAGTGGGTAAAAAACTACCGGTATATAAAAAACAGTTGAATGGCGCAAGACGGGGCGAGGACGCGTCTTTCCAAAACAGATACAAGAGAAGGGGAGCGGACGGGGCGAGTGCATGACTCACTATTTTAAACCTTCAACCAACGATAGGTACATTTTTATAATGAAAGGATATATCGTAAACTGCTGGATGGATGCGGATTTTGTAATAACAACTGGGTACCTACTCATTATCTAGATTTTTTACTGATATTTTAAATAGCAACAGATCCTGCATTAGGTATCTCTTTACTTCTTATCTATAAACCATACCTTATCTCATATTGTGCAGGGGATAATAGAATGAATACTATACATCCCAAGCCCCCTCTGATTTAATATAACACAGGGCGGTACGATGAATAGAGACAAATATTTAAGTAGCTTTGATATACAAATGACCGCGGCACTGCGTCGTTCATTCTGACGCAATTCTTCTATTCAAGCAAACAAGACAAGACATTACTACAGACTAGCTATTTAAAACTTATCAGACAGGTTTTTAATGTGATGTAATGTTCTAAAAATCAATTAACACGCAAGAAATATTCACGCTTCGAACATCTCTAGTTCTCGTCTCGTTAAATACCTACGTAAGTATACCAAATTGACTAATACTTAAACATTTAATTGAATATTATTACTAAAAATGTACTTGAACTATCTATTGTTTAAAGAATAAAGACGACGTCGTTGATGAAACATCGTCCGCTCAGTAATAACATCAAGATTACGTACGGATTCCTCGAACAAAAACACGTAGGTAGGTATGGACGTACAGCCATGAGCGAAGCGACGTTGCCAGCTCTCTCGCCGGGCGCCACACAACTACACGTACAGCGAGCGTAGCGCTACAGCGGCCAACGCGATAGCTGGCGCGCGTTTGTTTGTGAGCGAGTTGATTATCGGTTGACTGGCTGGCCCGACATAGAAGGCAGTTGAACGGGACGAGCGTTCGGCCGCCACAGCCGCCACTCAACCAAGGTTTCGCTTGTTTCAATAGCTATTATTACCTTTTCAGTTTAAAATAAAACGTTTTCAATAGAAGTAACGAATATCCTGTTTCTCCGTATCAATCTTCTAAAAATTGGTTTACGACACAACACTCAACAACACAAGAAACAAGACCCGTGAATTAAGTTAAATTGAATACCTATATTCTGTGACGTCAATCGACATTGCAATGCAACAATAGAGAATGGTTGGAAACTGCCTCATTCGTCGTCATCTATTTTATCGATTTAAATAACGGTGTTGTCAATTGTGTCGAATAAAGCTACGCTGCTGCTATCTAGACATGTCTTAGTGTGTGTTAGGTCGGTAGGTATGAATTCAACGCAAGTCATGACGCATTTTGCCCTGTAGTACAGCAGAGTTATGATCGCAAAACTCTACACGCGTAAAGCTGATGCATCGAAGTTAGGCAGAAATTCAAAATACCAGATTCCCGAAACACCTGGTTCAAAATTAATAAATTATAGGTACATTATTTTGAATGTTAAGTTTTGTGATTCCAGTAAGTATGATGAAAAACTGGTATTTACAATTTCTGCCTCGCTTGAATCTTGATTGACTCAACTCAAGATCGATACTTTACAATTACATTGAAAGATAGGTCGATGCAGCGAAGTTAGAGATCTTGAATCCGCTCATTCCCAAAATAGGTAGGCAGAAATTCAAAATACCAGATTCCCGAAACACCTGGTTCAAAATTAATAAATGATAGGTACTTACATTATTTTGAATGTTAAGTTAAAATTTCTGCCTCGCTTGAATCTTGATTGACTCAACTCAACATCGATACTTTATAATTACATCGAAAGATAGGTCTTCTTAGAGTAAATGGCTTTTTTTTGTTTTATGTAAACGTTAAAGTCCAAATGAACGGTAATAAAGGCGCCGGTATTACGAAACGTAACGACGAGCTATGAGGGGTTTCAGTTACGCTCGCTTACCAACCTACCTACGCAAAATTTAAGCACGCTCACAGGACCGAAGTTAAAACTTGAGCTGTCGAGGTTTTTACACGGGCAGTCATTTCGGATCTGGGAAAACGATGAGTGGGCGGACCACGCACCGTCCGCATTAACTCTACCCAGTAGTGTAAAGAAATGTGTTTCTTGTTTATTACCTTACCCACTCGCAACCAACGTTTATATTTTTTACTACCGAATATTTTCCTTTGCGTGAGCGTTAGCTCGGCATATAAAAGCCTGTCTTTCTATAATTATCTTAATTGCTGTGCATCCCAAGTTGATGACATGATGACGTACCTACCTACACCGAATGTGTCAACTGGTCTACCAATTACAATGCAGTTATTTTACAGTCCCGATTTGTTTACATGTTTGGTTGGAATTCGTTTGTTTACCAAATGGCTAGAACGTCTGTAACAACACTAACAACTGTTCAAACGCGGTATGAGTTCGCCAGAGCACAAATATAGCTTCAAGATGTGGTCGCCCACTTTAGAGCCTCATAAGGCTCAAGGTCGTCCAAAAAGCTATATAGGGAGTTCCTTCATATCATACCTAAACCCTGTTCAGACTTACTGGTCTTATATGGTAAACAACTTTCTAACCTCAAAATTAACCTTTTTAGGGTTCCGTAGCCAAATGGCAAAAAACGGAACCCTTATAGATTCGTCATGTCTGTCCGTCCGTCTGTCCGTCCGTATGTCACAGCCACTTTATTCCGTAACTATAAGAGCTATACTATGGAAACTTTGTAAGTAGATGTATTCGGTGAACCGTATTAAGATTTTCATACAAAAATAGAAAAAAAACAATAAATTTTTGGGGTTCCCATACTTAGAACTGAAACTCAATTATTATTTTTTCATCAAACCCATACGTGTGGGGTATCTATGGATAGGTCTTCAAAAATGATATTGAGGTTTCTAATACTTTTTTTTTCTAAACTGAATAGTTTGCGCGAGAGACGCTTCCAAAGTGGAAAAATGTGTGTGTCCCCCCTCCCCCCCCCCCCCCGTAACTTCTAAAATAAGGGAATGATAAATGTAAAAATAATATATGATGTACATTACCATGCAAACTTCCACCGAAAATTGGTTTGAACGAGATCTAATAATTAGTTTTTTTTAATACGTTATAAATCGTAAACCGCATTTTACCTTTCATTCAATCAACTCCAATATAATAAAGAATAAAGAAAACCATTTATTTAGATGTATAGTGGTACGGAACCCTACGTGCGCGAGTCCGACTCGCACTTGGCCGGTTTTTTTTTTGGCTAAAACAGCTCTTTTATCATAAATAAAGTAAACTGAGAAAACATTTTGGACAAGACTTGGCCAATATATTTTGTTCAAAATGATCAGCTGTATCAGACAATAAAGTTGAATTTTGACGTTAGAATGTTGGTTACTACAGACAAAGTCTGTACAGTTTTTACGTCAGGAAAAAAGCATCTCTTGGGCACCATCAAGGGCTTCAAGAAAACTTCTGCGAGAAATGTGAGACAGTGCTGTCCAATATGCGATAGGTCTCGCAAGAAATGCATGTTGGTACCTACTACCTACCTAATAGCGGCCTGATAAAAAAAACTGGGATCTATCCCTTTACAACTCCGAAAAAAACGTAATATAGTGGGTACATAATTTTAATCCTTAAAATTATTCAAAACATAACCGCATCCGTTAGTAGGTACCTAGGTAATTTAGTAATTGAATCATCGTGATGGTTTTAGGTGGTTAGCCATTCTGTTTTCGTTCGCTCCTGTAGTTTACTAAATGTTGCTGGTTAGTATTTTTATTAATATCTGATGTGTGCGTAGGTACAATGATCTCTGGGACCGCTCACAAAAATACTTACACTTACACTGTCTTGTTTCTCTGACCTTTGACAAAAACTTGGTTGATGCAAGCCTTGCGGCGAGGTTCGCCTCTTTTTATAATGGATGAACCTAGTAAGTTTGATATTACTATTTACGATATATGTACAGTTGCCAACGGAATCACCCTACCTACATAGATCCCGGTGGTACGGCGGGGTCACGTTGGCATGGTAGGTATTTAGGTAATAGAATCCATCTGTTTATTTTTAGCGTTAATACCTATTGGGTGGCAGTACGAAACCATCGGTACGCGACTTGCACTTGGCCATAAATAATTAACATCATACAGACACAGAAAGTTCACTTTTTATTACCAATTAAAAGTTGAATTCTGTACAATTAGCAGTTTTAAGGCTTGGTCAAACACACGGCGCGACGCAGCGCCGCGGCCGCGCCGCGCGACCGCGGCGGCTTTAAATACATGCTAACAGGTTAGCGACGTCAAACAGACTGCGTCCCGCCGGCATCGCGCCCATGTTTGACGTCGCTAACCTGTTAGCATGTATTTAAAGCCGCCGCGGTCGCGCGGCGCGGCCGCGGCGCTGCGTCGCGCCGTGTGTTTGACCAAGCCTTTAGAAAGGACCCACAATTTCCCATATACCGACAATTTCACCATGTCCATCGTATAACATTATGCCCAAAAGTAACTCTTTATAGATAAATGCTAATGAACCTACATTGAAAAATATACCTACCTATTTACCTATACGTTACGAATATTTATTGGTCACAAGTTGTGTGTGACTCACAACTTGGGACCTACTTTGAAGTCTTAATTAACACATTCAATGCCAAGCACTCTAATATCCATACAAAATGGATCCGACTAGCGGGTCGATGATGTATGGTCAGGGTTTCTAATATCTGGATCTTTTTAAGTCTTTATGTAATTGCATCTTCTCTTCAAGAATCTTGTGTGTGTATCTATCTATTTAAGGTTTTTTTTAAATATAAACAGGAAATGTAACAAATACTACTTCGCAAAGTCGGTAGGTATCAACCTAATTACCCTTTCTCGTAAGTAATAATATTAAACCTGACCGTGAAACGGAGTTATTCCACGAGGCCGACACCGCTCGATGTTCTCGTAGACGTGAAAGAGTTTAGAATGTTTAGATCAGAATTAAGCGACGGTTTCTAGTCAGTATTATTTTTGCTCGAGGCGGGTTCGACGACCTAGCGCTCCCCGCCCGCGCGCCCATGCTGCTTTTGGAGCGCGACATTGCAAAACAGTGGTGGGGCGTCAGCTTGAGGTTGCCAGCTTGCCACTAGGTGGTAGGCCGACTTCGCCATTCAAACGGAACATTATTCCGACATATCGCATGCTAGGCGTTGTATATAGACTCATACGGGCGACACGTCCTATTACATTCGAGTAATAATGCGCTGCGACTACACTTGTAACAATTACAAGATACCGTGTAATTGTGTCTTAAAGCAAGCACATTCCACACGTACCATGCCTGAAAGACGTGGCTTTTCCTTATCGTACGTACCTACGCCACAAAAAACTAGCGAACCGCCCTCGCGTCGCTTCGGTTATGTGAGTTTCCTGTAGTAACCCGTACATAATCCAGAATGTATATCTTTATCTTATACATAAAAACCTTCCTCTTGAATCACTCTATGTATCGATGAACGACCGCATTATAATCCGTTGCGTAGTATGAAAGATCTAAGCGTACATACAGACGACGGCGGGAAGCGACTTTGTTCTATACTATGTAAAGAAGATAAAGTATACCAAAAGTAGGTAGGTAGGTAGGTAGGTAGGTAGGTAGGTAGGTATGATATGATATGATATGAGCAGATATCCCAGTCTATACCTATCAAAGCAAGCTGATAAGAGTATCGACTCTTATTACATAAATGTTTCAATACACAAATGAAAAAGTTTTGAACAAGGAAAAGCCTTTCATTCCAAGATGGTACGAAATAAGAGTATAACCATGTCGAGAGTCCAAATGCACACTGAAAGCAGTGCGGCGTCGAGGCGAATGATCGAGAGAATGCTACAGTACAGTGCAGAGAAAGGAGCATGATCGCGCGACAAGGAGACTCAGGCCAAGTATTTGAGAGCGAAGACGGCGCGGTGCGTTGCTTTTACATTTTCCATACGGAAAAGAGAACGTGGCAGGAGTGTTCCAAAAACGTGGCAAGGTGGTTTTTAGAAAGAAAATGCGCCACAGTCCGTATAAGCCGTAAGGCGTGTTGGTTTTTACCATTCGGTATCGTCTGTTTAATATATAACACAATAAAATTATGGTCGTGACGTTATTTGATTAATGTTTAGAGTCAAAAACTGCATATCGATTGGGTCTTTGGTTTAAGAAACCTAATGAGGATAATACTGAAAATGATTCCACACTGCAAAAAAAATAGTGAGTTCTATCATTGAGGAGGGTCCACTGTTTCGTTTGTCCTTAATTTTCATTTCTCCTGAAGGTTCTGTAGGTATATCTCTTTAAGAAATTGAATTTTGGCGCGGCTGTATTATTGAAGTCACTATTTATCCAGCGCGGAAAAATTTTTAGTGTTAGCCTCATCGACGGTCACCATATAATTATAAGCGGTTACCATATTTATTGACAAAACTGTGTAGGTTCAATCAGTCAAAAACCGAACCGTTTTGAAACGTGGTCTTATCTATTTACAAGAAAAAGATGTCCAAAAAGCCAACGCATGTGTAACGGTTGTTATGGTTGTATACACATACATGATCCAGCAAAACTTAATATTTTCCTCACATTAGGTTTTGTTTTCGTTCTATTTTAACGTTACTTCTCGTCATTCCATTGAGTTTCGTCTGAAGTCTGAACTTCTTCTGAAAGCCTGCCGCACCTGCCCTGCCCACTGTGACGGTTCCATTTAGCGATTTCAAGACCACATCTTTCAGTTTCAACCGTTCAGTGACCAGACCGCCCTCCCGTCCTAGAGTATCTCACTCACATAATCACTAGAGGTGGAATTGTCCCCGCATGCGCATGTGAAGAGTTGATACGGTTTACATTTTGGCAGAGTAATGATATTAAACGCTCAACCTCACTGCAACGCGTGATGACGACCTCAATGGCGCGCTTTAGCAGCAGCAGTGTCATTCATTAACCTCTAACTTCATGCATTGTTCCCAAGGTTTGGAGGTCTACGGCGATTCGAGTGGCCTTGTAGCCTATAGTTGCGACAAAAGCTCGTCCGCATAGTAAAGATATTTTTTTTTGACCCTGTTTGACTACGACCTCTGTGGCGGGCCGAGGCCACTGGCTTGATACACAGAACGGCGCCCTATAATACAAGCCAGCTCTGTCTGCCAATCTTGGCTTGGCGTTAAAATTGTTTACACGAGGCCAATATCCTTACAGAGTATAACAGGTCACAGCGTCTCTTGACCGTAATAGTCTAGTGACGCAAAGACATCACTTCTGTCTTTTTGACACTGTTTGGAGGACACGTCCTCAGCGCTACTACAATACAAGCCAGCCCTAGCGGCCAGCCTTTGCCTGACGTGAATGATTGTTTACACGAGGCCAATATCCTCATCCGAGTTTAACAGGTTACAGGGTGTCTTGACCGTAAGTCTAGAGACGCAGTGACAACACTTCCGTCTTTCTGACACTGTTAAAAGGACACGTCACGTCCTCAAAGCTGGCTTGTAAAATGGACGTGTGACCTATACAAGCCAGCCCTGGCTGCTAGCCTTGGCCTGATGTGAAAAATTGTTTACACGAGGCCAAGATTTTTTACCGAGTTTATGTTACAGTATTTCTTGACCGTAATAGTCCAGTGACGCAGTGACATCTCTTTCGTCTTTTTGATTCTGTTTGGAGGAAGAGTCCTTAGCGCTGGCACGGGTAGAGGTCACTGGCTTGAAAAATAAACGGGCGCCCTATACAAGCCAGCACCGGCTGCTAGCCTTGGCCTGGCTTGAAAAATTCTTTACACGATCCTGACCGGAGTTCAACAGCCTGCAGTGTCTCTTGGCCGTAATAGTCCATTGACGCAGTGACATCAATTTTGTCTTTTTGCCACTGTTTGGAGGATACGTCTTCAGCGGGCTGACACGGGCGGAGGTGAATGGCTTGAAAAAAAGACGGGATGACCTATAATACAAGCAAGCTCTTGCTGTTAGCCTTCGGTCTGGCCTGAAAATTGTTAAAAAGAGGCCAATATCCTTATAGAATATAACAGGTTACAGCGTATCATGTCCGTAAGTCTAGTGACGCAGTAACATCACTTTGTCATTTTGACACTGTTTAGAGGACTCGTCCTCAAAGGTGGCGGCAAGGGCGGAGCTGACTTGTAAAATAGACGGGAGCCAAATATAGCTGTTCAAAAAACGATTTTTCAGTTTCTTACATGAATCAGTTTTTATTGAAGCTGTGAAAAATTCATGAATATTCCCTATTGTTTACAAGAGGCCAATATCCTTCCAGAGTTTAACAGGTTACAGTCTCTTGGCCGTAATAGTCTAGTGACGTAGTGACATTACTTTAGTGTCTTTGACACGATCCCAAGGTCAACAAAACCGAACAAAAACTGATAACCCTTTTCTTCACTTTTTTCTTGCAATTCATGCACTGAGAATATAGCTTCACAGCACATGTGCCTTCTCCGAGAAATCCTTGAGTGCCAGAATGGCAAGTGTGGCGAGTGTGGCGAGAATTTCTGACAAAGCAAAACTTTTTTTGTATGAAAGTAACCTAAAGAGACGTAAATATAGTATTGCGCCCATGCAAAACAATGTGAATTTTTTTTGTGGTTTTTCAAATTAGGATCGACAAAACAGACTTTTTCGAAAACGGAGGTGTACCCAACTCGCAAAAAAGTCGAAAACAAGGCAAGGGCAAGGCGTTTCTTCCATCTACTGAATGTTACAGCAATTCATACTCGTGTATAGCCTAGTTCGAAAAAGGTGAAATTATTTTTACTGACAAGACCTTTATGCAAATTTTAAGAATATTTTGGTAAAATGGTACCTAAAATGTATATGCATATTTTTAATTCCTAGCATTATTGCAAGAGGATTTCTTATTTTCATGTTTATATTTGTAATTTTGTACTTGCTTTAAATATAATGTTATTGTGCATGCCAATCTTGGTTTTACATAATTGTTCCTTACCAGATTGGTACCACCCTGTAAAATTATGTTTCTAGGCAAATAAATGATTGATTGATTGACGAGTCGTCTCCTTTTCGTTAGATCTGTCTTCAAATTTTATACGTGGGTCGATGAATTTCCCGAATTGTCGAGTTCTCTCACATTTTTCATGTTTGACTGTGGTGACGACGTCATAAAGCTGAACACAAACACCCGGCACTAGTACAAATGCTTCAAAGTCTGCGCCCGGTCTACGCTGAACTTATAGCGTAACAGATAAGAGGACATTGTAAGGTCTGATATTAGATCAAACCATTTAGGACCACTGGATGAGATACGGACAGAGGACTAAGAACTATTCAGCGGTTCATAACATCGTCTAATCTACTTCAAGGTTGTATTCAGAACACAAGCCAATCATGCGTTCCGTTGCCGTAGATAAATCACAAATGAACGGCGTGGGTTCCCTGAACGCGTGCGATCTACAGTGCACAGGGGTAGTGCTCCAACAACCGGGTAGGTACGGAGAACGCATGCGTTGCGTTCTGAATCTGATCGCATTTGGTCGCACGGTCGCGCGGAACAGCGGATCGCGTGCAGTGTGCAAAAGCCTTAAGGTTCGCAGACCGGGTACAATTGAATACAAAGAGATGTACCTACCTTACCTATCCACTTTTTGACATTATTATTATTACAATGCAATAAGTGGATGTATCTCTTTGAGGTCGATTTTACACATATAATATGTTCTACGCGACACTTTCTATGGCAACAGAGGCGAGAATAGATCCGAAATCTTCGCTGGATGACTATCGAAGAGATCGGAAAATTTCGTATGAGGATTACCTACGAACGTTTTAGACTGCATTCTGAATGAATGTCAGTCCGATCCTTCGTTCGTTATCTCCACATGGTACCTATGCGAAGGATGATACCGATATAGGAGGTTGTGCGATAAACTTTATGCAGGGGCAAGAAGTATACGAGCACCTACTGGAGAGAACGCAAGCGTTCTGATCGCATCGCGTGCAGTGGGTATAGACCTGATAGGTATTCGATCAGAAACATTTTGCTATTTACGATTTATAAACATTAGACGTTGGTTTGAGAATTCCAACTGCACGAGTAAATAGATATGTAATCGTTATTTTTAAATTCTGTATGTACCTAGAGTTTTTACGTCAGCTATCACATAAAGTAGGTATAGGTAAAACTTAAGTAGGGGTAATCATAGTTCGTTAAAATAAAACCGGTTTTGCGCACAAGGTCCTAAGCATTTACTTTAATATTACCTACTGGGTGCCTAGTGGCCTTCCCGTTTTAATTACAAAATGAGATGTCATAAACAAGTCATAAAAGAATTCTTAGAAGTCAGGTAAAGTCAGGTGCGACCATTCAATAGTAAAGGTTCCTTGTGTAAACAAAATAAAAATTCGTAGAAATGTTCCAGACTCGATCGCTGTGGAAGTTTACAGAAGTTGATTTCCTTGATGCGAAATAGCAGCCAAGTAAACGGAGCGGATGTTATCAAATACAAATAACATTTTATATCGTTCGTGACTAACCTGCGAAAGCAGGGTTTAGTAAATACACTATTGGTAGAAACACGTAGTTAGGTACTTAATTAAAAACTAGTTAGCAGCAACCTTTGATGTTGATGTCTTTTTCTGGTAAAGGTTTGCTCTTTACAGCGCAGCCCAGCTCGGAACAACTTTATTACAGAAGACCGGTATAGCTCATTATGCCGTGGAGGCAATAAAATCGAATAAATATAATATAGACTCCAAGACTTGACTCGGGCTCGGATTTTTGCGTTCAATATATTCAAATCGAGTCGTTAAAATGCGAAAGAAAACAAATTATGACAGTTTCCTTCAAATCAGAAGCAGTCATGTGATTACGTCAAATGTTGAAGCTGCTGCTGGAATGTAAACAAATAACCCTTCTTGTTCATGAAGCCCTGCGGGGCCAGATACGGGCACGGAATGGTAGCTCCGACTCAGTGAGCGAACTGTAAACAGCTTTAAGTTATAAAAAAAAACATGTATTACCGTTTGAAGTGCTCCCTTATTCGATCCTCGCGAATGTTATCGGGTAAATTTCCAACCCACAGGTGCCGAGTCTCTCTAACCATCTTGCTTCGAACTCCACATTAGGAATCATTCACCCGTTCGCGTCACTACGTGGCAAAAATCAATTTTGCACAACACGGTGCTTCACACATTTTGATTCACTTTAACTACACCATAGAAAATCCTTAGAACACATAGGTTGCACTTGACCAAACAACACTATCTTTCACTTTACGGCATTCGATAATCTCGCAACAGAATCCACTTCACTGTAAACACACCACGTAATAGACGCGAGCGTACTCGTCGCAGCTCTCGAATTGACAGTGAGTTGAGCCTCGACGCGAGTTTGCCGATAAGCTCCGCCTTCTGACCGCTGCCGCGCAAAGTAGAGTGGGGTGGCCATCGATTGAACAACAAAACTCGCCATTGAAACATTGAATTTGTCTACAAAAGTATCTAAAATAATTATCTAGAGTTGAAATATTACCATGAAAGATTTACGTATGCTATGAATGTTTTTTTAGCGCATGCTATAGGTTTCGTTTGCAAATGTATACAAAATGAACAGAAATTTCAATCCCTTACATTCAACTTTTTTGTTTTGAATTTAAGGGCCTTGTAAGAAAGCATGTTTTACATTCATATTTAAAACTGATTTTCATTCCTATAGCATAAATAATTTAATCCATAAACATTACACTTGATCGTGAAAGTATCAATACAGAGGATCGCTGGCCAGCTTACCCCACTTATAACCTGTCTCTGTCTGTTTGATGTTAGCCGTGCTCGCTCTAACTCGTAGTACAGCTATTCCAGTGTTGCTACTCAATGAATGCTTGCCGGTAAAATGGGTAATAATATAAAATAGTTTTATCCTGTTACTATAATCGTATATAGAACGGTTTCTCACAAACAAGTGATTAAACGAGTAAGAAGTTTATTAAAGGTTCGAGATTTAATTTATTTCACTCTAAACTAAATACTTATAAAGGAAAATCATGAAAAAAGCGAACGTTAGCCCTTATGTTGATATCGGCAGATAATGTCAATTAAAATTTATAGTTTCCTTAATTAGTTAATATATAGGTACTCGTACGTGTAAACCTACGTGCAGTAATTAGATTATGATTATTATAAATCCTCCGTGTCCCTCGGGATTGTTGTTTTTATTGACAAATTATTTAAGTAGGTAATTATAAATGGTCATTCATTAATCATTATCATTGCTTATCTTATCTCCTTCTTGTTTATAATGTAATATCATTGCTTATGTTCAATATTTGAGGTGCTTCTTGCAGCACCATTATTTAATAAGACGAGACGGACTTTGCAGAGGGGGTTTAATTTAAAATTTGAATCTAGGTTTAAGTAAATTTTGTTCTTAATGCGCAAATAATTTTAATAATTTCTTTGAGTCTCCGGGTTGTCCCGGATCTGTCCTAGTTTTGAGGGTTTCCGGGCGGCGCGTGCAAACGATAGTGGGCACTTTTACGTTACCATGGTCAATCTGCTATGATCGCATAAAAATAACTCTTTCCATAATAAAATGTAAAAGCGTATTTTTAGAGAAACGAAAAATGACGACCCATTGTAAAGATTGTTGTATAAATTAAATGTAAAAAAACACCCAAAAGACTTGAATATCGGTAAAAAAACTGATGTTTTATTTTGTTTTTTTAAACTAGTTACGGTACAAGAGGACTTAAAAAGTCATTTGGGTTGGGTAAAGCCGGTTAGACAAGCATAAAATCCTTATGAAAACGTCTGAGAGGGAGTGAGAGAGAAATAAAAACCCGAAAGAAGTTTTAATAACTATTACACTGTTTTTTTTAAATTAAATGAAATGAATTGTATATTCACTAGAACCTATTATTGTAAGCAATAAGGATCTTACAGATTACCCATTATTTCAAGCAGTTGTGTTGCGTTACTGTGTGACGACCTCGTCAGGATCGCGGGACCGCGGTGGATGCGAAAAGCACAAGACCGGTCTGAGTGGAAAGCCTTGGGGGGTTGGGGGAGGCCTATGTCCAGCAGTGGACGTCTTTCGGCTGACATGATGATGATGATGATGACTGTTTCACTAGTGTATTGGTTGTGTCGTATGAGTAGGTTGTTTTGGGTAGATTGTTGAAAACCCCGTTAATAAGTATAAGTACTTAATAAAATTATTAAAACGTCTAGAATATTGAAAATATTTAACTTGTCATTATGTTAATTTATAAATGTTTTTGGCAAGGCAGTACAGCATGTGTTTTGTACGCTATGACGGGACTACTAAAACTCCCCGGTTTATAAGGGGCTGTGCCGCGTTCACTCGTTCGACCGACCGAATGCTATAATGATATTTTTACAGATACTAAAAACTTAAAAACTCAAATTATGCTGCTAATGTATTGTATCTCTAAAACTGGTTGACTGATCTCGTTCAAGATATTTTTTCTTGAAGCCTGTTGAATGAAAGCCAGTTGCTACGTACAATCGACTACAAAGAGATGTGTCCACTTACAAAGCAAGTACCTATTATACCTAGAAGACCGGGCGTCGCTCGGATTCAAAACGAATTTTCCCGAAGATGACAACTTCACATACCGATTTTTCACCCCCGTAAAATAGATACGTGAAGTGTGAAACTGAAAGTAAACCTCTGTATTGCAAATTTCATCGAAATCGTTAGAGCTGTTTTCGGAACGTGATTACACATATAAAAAAGTTGACAAGTACATCTCTTTGTAGTAGACTGTACCATAGTATAAATAGATATACTGTGACAAGACTGTGATTGTACCTACTGCAAGATTGTTTTTTTTTTTTGTAAGGTAAAACAGCTGAAGTTAATCCTCGATATTATATAAAGAAGTTTCCTAAAAATGCAGATCGAAATCCAGGAAAAAACACGCTTCGGTTTTGGTTATATTAGGTATACTGTATATGGGGTATGCATGGGTATAGGACGAAAAACACAAAAATAAATGTTTCATGGTTTGAATCGCAGGAGTAACGGCCAAATTTCAACTACATAGGTAAGTACAATAGGAAAAATGGAACCATGACCCACCATGGAACTGTATCACAGTGATATTTTATTTCACAATTCATACGATTTTATTCACGTCACCGTTACACAGTTCTATAGTGGCTTCTATGGGTAGGTTAGCTTCAACCTTACTTAACCATAGTCAGTCGACAGATTGTAAGGATGAAAAGTCTCCCGTCTCTCATAAAAATAGTTTGGTGAGTATCAATCTCATCGGACTTGAAAATTAGATTAGTCATATGTTGTCTAGATTCCCTTGGCCACACTCAAGAGAAAAACGAGTCGTTCCTAAGTGACGATGGATTTTTCATCTACAAGTTTGAAGGATCAGTTGCCGGTTAAGCCCTGGAATCAGGCAAGCAAAGATTTTACTCATTATTTTAAGTTCGAGTAATGAAGCTTAAGGCCTAGGTAGGTACTGTCCACGGCGTCGTCATTTGACAATTGCATGCAACCTAAAAAGACTACTACGTACTTTGCGTCCTAGGTGTGTTCACGTAATCTTCATGCAATCGTCATGCAAGCTACAAAATGGCAGTTATTTCAAGTTTAGCATCGCGAAAGCACGTGTCTACATTGTGAAAATGTCAAGTGATGACGATGTGATTATGGCATACAACTTTATTAGAAGACGACGACGTCGTAAACTGTATTTATTGGCTTCATCCATAGGTACATCGGAAACAACATGAATTGTAGATTGTTTGTTGCTGCAAAAGAGTTATTAGAGGATGATTCTGTCTTTCAATCATTTTACCGAATGACTAAAAATACTAACCAAAATTGGACCAATGATACAAAAACTAAATACTGCAATGCGAATGTGTGTCAGTCAGCCCAGAAGAAAGGATTAAAGAAAAAGGAGTGTTTGCGTCTTGCAGTACGCTTAAGTGCTGACATGCAATGCCGTCGCACTGTAACTGCACAATGCAATAAGGGCACACGGGACCCGTGCCCAGGGCCCCCATCTTCAGGGGCCCCCCGAAGGACCGATAATTATAAGTTATAGCCCATAATAAATCATATCATAGTAAAAAATGTTTGTAATAATTCGCTTTCTTTACTTTCCAAAAGGGGCCCCGAACTCTTGTGTGCCCTAGGGTCCCAGCATAGTTTAAGACGTCCCTGCTGACATGCATGAGCTACATGACGAACGTCTGACGATACGCAAATGCGTCTTTGCCGCTTCGTGGACACAGCTTCGTTCTTTTGTACGTAAGATGCATGCAGTCGTCACGCAAGCGTAAAAGGCCTTAGAGTAAGCTCTACTAAAGTACTCATGTTCACTCAAAAAAACGTAAAAACGGCGGACAAGCATGTAAGTACAGCGAGACCTACTAGTTCCTTGGAGCTAAATATAGCAAGACGGACAGGGATTATAGGGAGTTTGGAGCACACCATCTGCCGTAACGAATTTTAACAAATTTAATAAAACTGAGTAACCAAACCGTTTAAACTGTGTGTCGAACAGAAGACTGTAATCTGTCATACACATACGTCAATTCAATACGTGAGTGTCAGATCGTCACGTCATTTGAATGTCAAATATATTTGGAAACCTATCGTATTGTAAATCAAATTCCTGCTTTAATTGAAACCCAACAAAAAAAAAAACAAAAAAATCAAGATGATTCGAAGAGTAAAACCTATCCTCTCGGTTTTTCGGGGAAATCGTAATGTGTTGTACTCTTTGCGCAGTATAGAAACATCTCCTGTCCCTCAAGATGGTATCATAATCAGTGAGAGCTGTGCTCAGAAATTAAAGCAGTTGTGTGACGACAATAAGAGTTTTCTGCGGCTGTGTGTGGAGAGTGGAGGCTGTTCCGGATTCCAGTATAAATTTGATTTGGACACGAAGATGCAAAATGATGACAGGTTTGAAATAATCTCAAGAAATTGTTTCTTTTCCATTACTTTATATTTCTACCAGATATTTTTCAATAACTACGTGTATTGTTATTATTTTTAATGAGACTAAACCAACAACTCAAATTGCACAAAATGTTTCCACAGTGCTGTTTAGTGCTGGGTAGTGTTGTACAATAGTTAACTCGGGTTCGTAATTTATTGTTTGTTACTGTACAATCATCATAACTTATAGAGTAAATTAAAATTAATAAATAAATAAATTATTGTTTTCACGTCTATTGTAGTAAGATGTATTTTGCCAATGACATCTTGACATTACATTTGCGCTGCAACAGCCGACTTACTATGGGAGAGGACTCGAATCTGAATGAAGACTATTTATATCCTCGTAACCTTTTTGGTGATAATATAGAAGAATTGATGGACTGATTCTTGGAGGAATCAACATAACCTGATAAAGAAATGACAGATATTAGTTCTGGAATACCGAACAAGCGTCTCCCCTAACCTTCCATATCTCATACTGAAGAAGAGAACTGGACATTAGCGCGATGGCACGGAAAGAGACGTAGACTAGAAGCAAGTTTTTGTCCGTAAGCAGTAAGTAGTTTGTCCGAAGTGTGGTAAAAACCATAACAATTGGATACAAACAAACAAATGGATAGTATCTTATTTGACAAATATTTTTTTCTTGCCTTTTATGAATTCGTTTTTCGGTAAGAATAGATAATTCACATAAATTCAGGCTAAATGTGATCCAATGGAACTGCCAAAGTTTAAAAAACAAACTTATGTCATTCAAACAAGCCCTAGCACAGGAAAAGGTACATATCGCTGAGCTAAATGAAACCTGGTATGACCAACAGTCTGGTCTGAAGGTAAGTGGTTATAACATATTTCGTAAAGATAGGGCTGATGGCTACGAGGGAGTAGCAATTTTCGATCACAAATCAATTAAAGCCAAGGTGGTGCCGTCTGATCTTTCTAACTCAGGTATTGAAATCTTACAATCGTCACCAGACTTATAATTTCGTCAGATATCACCGTTAGATTTAATTGGAAGGTTTCCAACGAGTCATTGGGTAATGATCACTTAATTATTCAAATGTCAACAGAGTGTAATGCTACAAAAGTATGGTTAAAAAAAGAAATTTCAATCAATCGGATTGGGATGGGTATAATGTGTCATTAGAAATTTCGTTTAGAGATTTAAGCTTGCCAGAGGACTGCCAAGCAGCATATGATTTGTTCACAGCAGAAATTAACAAAGCAGCTGATGCCCACAATTGAACTATTAAAATTAATCAAAACCCCATGAGTTCTTTTGTCCCGAAACCATATTGGAATGTGTCACTATCCAAGGCAGTTGCCGAACGTAGATTAGCGCTCAGCACCTAACCAGGCAATATCGCCGTGGCGCAGAGACTTACTCGCCAGTCTTCTATAGACGTCACGACTTCATCCAATGAGATGAGGAAGCGAATGAAATGGTTCAAGGGATATAAATCGCATTATAAACACGTAGAAAAAGAGCATATTTAGTTTATGATTACAGAGTTTAAGCCCAGATTTGGTTCCTTATCAAAAACCGGACTTTGTTTCAATACATAGTTTAGTGGTTTCTATTACCGAACAATAAATAGAAAAAAGCATTTAAACATCTGATTCTCCCCCAGGTTAGGACAATATATCGTTTTCTATGATCAAAAAAATGCCTAAAGTAAGTAAACAATTAATGCAGACGTTATACAATATGTTTTGTACAAAAAGCTTTGTTATATTATACCTATACCTAAGCCTGGCCTTGACACCAACTCAGCCGCGTCCCTTAGACCGATATCTTATATCGTGTTTGTGCAAGGTATTTCACTCGATCATTAATAAACGATTGGAATGGTTTCTGGAGAAAAACGGTGCTTTCTCAGACTACACGGTAGCCTTAAGAAAATCAAGATCTTGTCTAGATAACCTCAGTTTCTTAGTGACTATGATCCAATTAAGTTTTTCCAAAAATCTAGTCTCTGTAGGCTGCTTTGTGGACATTAATAATGCTTATAATAACGTGGATGTCAGAGAGTTGCTATTAGATAAACTTGACGTAGGTATATGCAATTATCTGCGGATTTTTTTGATGGATAGGAAGTTAACTGTTGCAATAGAAGATACTACTGTTTGTCGGAATACTAGTCAAGGTCTGGCGCAGGGAGACCCATTATCTCCACTTTTATTTAATATTGCGACAATCAACATAATAGGCGATAAATAACGGTTATATTTCCCAGTACCTATGCAGATGATTTCGTTTTGTTTTCAAGTGGTAACTCTCGGAATTAAAAGGTCTGTAATCTACAAAACGCATTAAATAGCCTTTCAATACTTTTAACAAACCTTGGTTTAGAAGCCTCTCCATGTATTTTTAAAGCTGGGAGAAAATCTTTAAATCCTTCCATTAAATTAAAAATGAAGGATAGTTGCTTAGAAGTTGTAGATTCAGTAAAATGCCTAGGCCTTTGGTTTGATCGCTCATTGAAATAGGCCAAACATGTTAACGAGTTAAACCAGAAGCTTACTAAACACATCAGCATGTTCAAAGTACTTCAGGTTCTGGATGGAGCGTACACCCTAAACATCTTCGGCGATTATATATATCCTTTGTTCAAAGTAGACTAGACTACGCCAGCTTTTTATTCGGTAGTAGTTGTAAGACTCAATTGCTTAAACTAGATAGAATACAGAACCAGGTTATGAGGGTGATAGGCGGTTTCATTAAATCGACCCCAATCCATGTTATGGAATCAGAATTTCACCTTCAACCCCTCGAAATCAGAAGACATTACTTGGCGGGTAAATTTTGTCTAAAATCGAGATCGCTTAATAACTGCCCAGTGTTGCTTGCCTTAAATAAATTGACAGTAAATTGTGACAGCTCTTATTGGAGAGGAAAAAAAAACAGTTACTGCTTGCACTACATGAATATTTAAAAGACGCTCCTATTCATTCCAGCTCACAATTAGACATGTTTTCACTAAGCACTTGGGTTCATAATAGATATGCAAAACGTTATCCAATTTATCAATCCCTTTATTTAGGCAAAACCGAACTAAAGTAGCATGGAATTAAGTAGACTGTAATTACACCTTATCTAAATATGCCGGATACATTAAAATCTTTAAAGATGGTTCCAAAGATACATTTAGTAATCACATTGGCGCTGCCTTCCTGGATGAGAACAACCAATTTCATATAAGAATTTAAATTAACACCGTTGTGTCCATTATGCATACTGAACTTATCTCTCGCGGAATCATCAATAGTGAAAATATTGTTATTTTTACCAATTCCAAAAGTGCATTACAACATTTGGCTCGCTGCACCTCGGCTTTTCGAGGAGTGCCGATTGTGTCCGATTGAATATTAAAAACTATCTTAGAGCTGACTAGTCGCTCGAAAGTTATTCTTTTGCAATGTTGCAATGGATTCCGACACACGTAGGAATAAGTGGTAATGAAACAGCCGATTTGTAAGCGAAACAAGCATGCAGCGATGGTGTGGATTTTTCTTTCTTACCGCCTTTTTTTTTTTCTTTGCCCCGCGACGACTTGAACAGCTACTACCGCGGGAATATGGCGTTTCCACTATGAAATGATTTCGCCAGTGTCAAGTATATATAAGTATAAATCAATATAGTAATAAAACACAATCCAATCTTCTCTAGGAAGATTGGTGGCAACGTTGTACGGTGATATGTAGGACAGAGGCCAAGATAGTTTTAACCTCTGTACCACTGCGAGTCCACTTGAAACGAGAAGTAAGATGCCAGGATACACGAAATAAGTCCAAGTCTTCTATCACTGTGCAACACAAAGGCATTAAAAGTTCACCTAAATACACAAAAATAAAAACTAAAACAAATTACACATCCGCCATCTTTTGACGTTGCAAATGGCCCTCTTACCTCCTTATAATGACTGTTTATTTTAAGTTAGAAAGATGTGTCAATATCAATGGCGGGAATATTTTGACGTGCGATCTCGAGAAAAAGGAATCTGGTTCAAAAGGGGGGTAGACAGGATTTGGTTTTATTGCTGAGACTGTGCTCCGGACACATGCCACTGAATAAGTTTGCGTATCTCATGCGTAGAGTAAGTTCGCCTCCGTGCAGTGTGTGTAGTAGAGAGGAAGACGTTCTCCATATTTTAATGGAGCGTGTTCGTAATGCGGGGCCTAGGAGGTTACTGTTCGGTGACAGCTCCATTGGATTTTGTAACGCTTATTTATCTGACCCTATGTCCGATCAGGTTATACAGTTTATACGACCTCTCGTAATTGTTTGTAAGTTGTTTAATGTGATATATATTTTTCTGTTGTCATATGGGACGACATATTCGCGTTTGCGAAAAAACTACTTAAATAACAAAAAAAAAAGTATGGAGGATAATTTTTAAAATATTGTGGAATTATCTGGAGTTCTTTTAGGTATTTCACATTGATAATAGACGTAGGTAGTATTGACACTTATCAGACCATGTAGGTCAAGTCAATGCTGAAACATCAATATTTCTGGCATCACTGTAGGTGTCAAAGTAGTTTGTCCTCTATTTTTTTATCATTGGGTTTGGGAAACTGTAGCAGAACAGACATAGACTTACCCTCTTATTCATAAACACAATAACTAAAGTTTGCCGAGCCCCTGGAGCATCGGCGATTTTAGACTCATACATATAGTATGGAACATGGGGCAATGACGCCTTTGCCACTGACATCCGAGGGGTTAAAATATTCTTTGGCCTTATCTATCATAGTGATTTTTTTATTCAAAAGAAAGTGACCGAGCATACTTGAACTAAAATAGGTTTATTGTATTTTTTTCAAGGGACTTTTTTATAAAATTCTAAAAAAAAAAAAACTAAGGTATCTAGTATGCTAAAAGTTTTTTAGCATACTAGATACCTGTCCCCGTCCTTTGGAACAAGTGTGGCACAGGTTCTCTTGAGCAATTTATTTTAATGAAACATTTTCCTATTCACTACATTGTAATGGTTGTATGATCCATTTATATCTAAATCCTTAAAAAAATATTCATAAAAACGCCCAACCCCTACCCCCTAAACCCCTTTAAATAACCTTGATCTAAATTCTTCTTATGTTGTTTCAGAGTCTTTGAACGAGATGGCGTTAAGGTTGTCGTAGATGAAACATCTCTAGAATACATCAAGGGATCCACAATTGATTATCACACGGAATTAATAAAATCTGCCTTTAGAGTGGTTGTAAATCCAAATGCAGACTTGGGCTGTTCGTGCGGAGCAAGTTTCTCCATTAAGATAGACTAGGCTTTTTAAAATGTTTTTTTTTTATCAAACTTGATTAGTCTAAAATGTTTCAAAAAGTATAATTAGGTTTTATTTTACTAATTTTAATTATTGTTTTTTACATTTCTGTTTATTATCGTAAAACCAAAATGGAATCCAATTTTAATATCTTTAATACCATTTTTTGTATTTAATACCATCCACAAGACCATACCACATTTAAAAATAAGTGTTATTGTACCATATTCAAATAGCAGCTAAGGTAAGTATCCTTACGCAGCTTAAATTAAATATGTTTAAAAAATTATGTTTAAACAAATATTTCGTGTTGCAATTTGTTAACACATTATTTGGTTACTTTTCATATCTTACTGTACCAGGTTTCTTTTTCTACGAGGAAGCCCCAGACTGCAAGAAACGTCTGCACAGAATGTAAAATTACAGAAGGCTCTCTTCCTAAAAAAACATAGTTTATCCGTACCGCCCAACTGTCAGTGAGTTGTTTCAGAACCTGGCGTCTGAAGCAAGTAGTATACAATTGGATATACCGGTCAAACCAGCCGTTAATCGGGGTACTTTATTCCACTTTTTTTTAACTGGTCTTGTTTTCGAAAACATCGCTTGCTTGCTTTTGCACGATACGGCCGCTGTCAAAGCTGCCGATTTCAGCTTTTTAACTTTATGGCATAAAGTCAATAATGTGATAAAAATAATGGTATTAGGGAAAGTGTATTAGAATACCAAGGAGTGGTGAGGTTTAATTAAAGCTTGTAAAATAAAAATATGTAAATACTTTTCATACTAGTACAATTGTAGATGTAATAAATATTTTCTGTGATATAACAATAAATTATTTAAAATGCATATGCTTATTATTTACACCTAAAAATGTATGTTTTTCTTCAATTTGTGCCACCGCATTAGACTGTTTAAAATAATAGCTTTGTTTTGTTTGAGATGCATTTATTTTGTAAAAAAACATTAATTATGAGGAATCTATACCTACTCTTGCACTAGGCATAGGTACCTACACAACCTATATTAATAAAACGATAACATGTATTATTATAGTGTGAAAGTTGACTTAAGTCTGCCCCAGAATAAGCGAAAAAAAAGTTCAGTATAGTTGGTTTAAACTGTTTTTTTTTTGCTAAACTATAGCAATAGGGTATACATATAAGTAAGGATTAGCCATGTAGAAATATTTTCAGTTACAGAAAAAATAAATACGAGGAAATAAATCAAAACTTACTATCCCATTAGCTTACGTTTAATTTAATTTCAGGAAAGGCAATACAGACACAACACAAAATATGATTTAAAAAAATCTAGTGAGATATAATCATAGTAAAGCGCCATCTAGTGAGATTGGGACACGTTCATGGCAGCCCACACGTTGTCGAGCTTGCCGGACGGCAGGGTGATCTTTGGCTCGTTCTTCATAGGGGAGTTAGCAGCGGATCTGGAAATAAACCATAAAAAAACAAGGGTAAGAAACTATGTCTTTGGTAGTAAAATTTTAACCCGCGCCCGACACGCGCACGACGCGCAAGAATAGAGACGCACCTTACTCGGGTGGCATTCGAAACGCATTTTTTTTTTCTCATTATCTATTTCGCATTTTTTTTCGCCCCCTTTTTGCTGACATTGAAGAATTTAATAAATGTCTAAATGTTAGGTTAGGTTACGATAGTTTAGTTATTTGTAATAATAAAAATAAAAGCTTTTCTATTGTAAAAACCGTTTTAGGTCAAACGATTTTATGCCACATGATACATTATGCGAAAAAACCACTATGGATTCCGATATAAATCCGCCTTACTCCCGTCCGCGGCCCGTCCTGACCAGTTACGCGCTGTACTTAACGCAAGACAACGGGCTGCGCGTGCGTTTCGCTTAATGCGAGGTGCACACCACAAAAAAGACATACCTACCTATATTTGCCTATTGAGCAGTTTATTTCATTGTTATTAATGTGGAAGAAGCGGAAGAGATTTGTCAGTATCGTAGCAGGTGGAAAGAAGTGGTCTCTGCCTACCCCTCTGGGAAACAGACGTGATTAATGTATGTATGTATGGATTAAATAATCTGTACTGCACGTGTCACGCGTGTGCAGCACCACCAAGTCAGGGAGGTGTCTCATCAGAACAGTGACATCAAAAGATAAGCACGACATACTGCTGCAACTCCCCGCCGAGCGCGAGTCCATCGTTGACGTTCTTGACGTTGTGAGGCGAGTAGCGGTTGTACAGCCCCCAGATGCTGTTCATCAGCTTACTGTTGTACTTCAGCGGGGACAGCTCCATGACTGGAATAATAATAAAGTTAGTTTTCACCTCAGCGCCTCAAAAAGGCAGGTTTTTCTGTTAAAATACTCGGCAAAATTAGATTTAGCTGTAAGCGAAAGACAGTGAGCAAAATTAGATTTTGCTGCGAGCGTGAGCTGTAGTAATTTTTAATTAAAAAATAATAATGCCGAACACAATATTGACCCAGCACAGCTGCTGACGTGAAGTTATATGTGCAACACGAGACCAAAGTTATTTGCATCTCGTATCTTGCTACGCTTGTGATTCAACTATATGTAGAAAAGAATAGAATTGGCATTCAAACTCAACACTCGCAGAAAAATCCAACTTTGCTCTCTATTGCACAAATAACTGTAATTCCAAGATTAAGCTCGATTCACAAGAGCTGCCACGAATGTAAGTGCCATCTTAGAATCAGAATCAGAATCTTTATTTGTTAAACATAGGTACAGTTACGATGAACTTCAGTTAGAAATCTGACTGCGGGGTTCGAACTCTGTACTTTACGATCATATAACAATTCCTTAAACAACAAGGCCTCGACGCGATGTGAGTGCCATTTTTTTAAACCTTCGAATTTTAAACTCACACCCTATAGATGACTAAAACATATTTTACACACGTGAAATACCTAATTTTATTTAGCCATTTAATTCTATGGGTGAATTGTCACCTCTTGTATCGAGTTGCATTACAATAAAACTAAATATTTTTGCAGAATATTTTTTATCAATAGGTATCAAGAGTTTTTTTTGCAGAAAAATGACTTGATATCTGACCCAAACCAGCCGATTAAAGTTTCAGCAGCTGGCTGTGAGGTTAAGGAGTTATCGTTTGTTGCAATGGTTGTTTTACAAAGGTGATGGAATATACCCAGACGGCGTTCTACGTATGTAACGGTATCTATTTGGATGTCTGTGCTGATTAACACTGGTAATCTAAATCAAATAAATGAAGAAAATAACAAACTTTGTAATTGTAATTGACGCAAATACAGCACATATCGCACAGCTAGATCAAAACAGGAGTGTAACTCAAAATACAACTGTTTTATAAAATCAACTTTATTACAAATCCTATGAGCTTGAAACAAAACTAGCAAGGATTTTGAGTTGATACTGTTTTGATCTAGCAGTGCGATATATTTGTTGTATTTACTATTTAGGACTGAACAAAGCAAAGGATTTCTAGATAATGTCTTTGTTGTTGTGCTATTTTAAGAATGCTTGAGGTAATTTAATCATGGTTTATGTGGAATGACGCTCAAACTACCTAATTAGCTTGTAAACGTATACATTAAATTAAATTAGGTAACTATTTGCATTTGACACGTGGTTGATCTAGTCGGCATCATAATAGCTAGCTGCACACTCTTGTACCGTGTCACTTTTAGCAGATTTCTGCAGCAGTTTAAACATGACGTTAAAGTAATAAGTAAGTAATTACTTAAATCACGATCGAACGCGATTAAGATGGACAAATATTGGTATTGTCTGCCGTGTAGGTTGTTCACCACTTTTTCTAATCTACGCTACCGTATACGCTTTCTGTGGTAAATACCATGAGGAAACTTGGAAGTAGAGGAAGCTGTACCCTTTTGCGCCTTTGACAAATTAATATGTTACAGCAACTTATTAAAGTTAACACTAAAGTTTGCAGATACAACTACAATGCCGACCGCACCTTTGTAAACGTTCACGTATCACGTTCGTATCACGTCATCTACCATTGACGCGATTGGTTTAAAAATGAAACAAATAGAAACGCTAGTTAGCGTAATGCATCTTTGCTAGGGCCTCAGGGTCATTGTATCCGACTGGATCGATCTATACAAGATTCTAACCCATAAACAAGTGAACTCACAGTTAGTGTTGAATATCTTGGCATTTGGATCCTTGCCGGACTTGACGTTTGACAACTTCATGTCGCGCTGGGTCTCGCGGATGCGGCCGGCGGAGAAGGCGGATGGGGGGATAGACGCCATTCCCTTCACTTGACAGGCTGGAATAAACAACAGTGTATTATAGCCTAGTTCAGGGTTTTACAACCAGTGGAGCGCGCCTCCCTAAGATAAGACAACACAACACACACACAACACAAGACAGACACAAGAATGGTAAACAAGAGAGGCGCGGAATGGTTTAATTTTTCGGAAAATACTTTAGTTTAATGTGTAATTATAACATCTAATGACACATTGATTGTGTTACGTTACGTTCGTCTCTGTACGCAACACGGTCGGTGTTGTTAAATTAATGTACGTTTCACGAAAAATATCAAAGGGAGGGCATGCAAGTAGGGAATTGCCTGACGAGGTGTTTGGCGAGCCGAGCCTTAAATTGGCGAGTCAGGCAATCCCCGTTTCCGCTGAGGCATATACATATAAAGCTTGTCTCAAACAACGCGAGGAAATGATACAAATACATCGTGTCTAGCTCCTTGTAGGTGCCATTAATCCCACACGTACGACAACTCCGTATCGGTACCCTAGCCAAGACGCAAACGTTACCAACGTTTCTCTTTTCTATCACTATCGCGCCGTCAATATAATATCGTCAATATAAATATGTTGTAACCACTATGAAAAACTAGGTCTGGGGGTTATTATGATATAGCAACGCAGATCAGTTTATACGCTGCGAGAAAAGGACAGAGCTATATAAATGCTATAGCTCCGTCCTTTACGCTTGCCGTAAAATGAACTGCATTACTTTGTCATAATAACCCCTCTGTACGTATTATTTTTAGTATAAAAAAAATCTTGGAAAAGAACAAGAAATGGAAACGTACAAACCTAGTTTTTTATAATGTCTACAACATATACAAACCGTAATAATTGGAATGATTTCGGGGGTGAGAAACGTCACCCGCAGCTAAATATGTATGTTTTTTTGCAGCTATACCCGATATAAGCGTCGTCGGTTCACAATCCTCTCTCTAGGGTGAAGTCGGTTATTGAGCCGATATCTTTTTCTTGATAAAGCTCGCCGGATTATAGGAAAGTTAATTTTAGTCATGAATGAATGTATTTACGCGTTCTATAGACGTTCGTTCGTTGGTTTATACTATCGGGATTGCCGGAGAACGTGCTCACTGTTCGTGTATTAATTACATGTTGCGCAAATGATGTATGGATGATGCTAAGGGTACCGTAGTAACAGCTCTTTACATCTGTGGGTCTAAAATGGCAAACATCCGTCACTTTCTGACATGTATATAAGTACGAGAGTGACGGGTGCTTTATCCACATTTTATCACCCGATGAACGCAACTATAGGTACTAGGCGCTTTTGTGGTTTTTAGAATTGTACAATTTATCGGCGAGGTAACCAACTTAAAAATTACTCTATTTTTGCTTCAACAACGAAACAAAAAATTGTTAATCGTCAAAAAGTGTTTGGTAGGTTTGTGTACAGTGAAAGGAATTAATATCTATACAGCTATCGCGTCAAATATGTATATACACGGATTACACGGACCTTATTGCGAGTGGCATAAATATGTATTGATATTTTTGACGTCTTGGGAACGTATATATATATTTATGCCCTTGACTGTACATACTTACCTGTCATTTTTAGCCAAAAATTAAGTATCTGAGTAAAAAAACATCAACAAACCGAGAATCAGGTGGACAGAAAGAAATCATAAAATTTGTTTGCCTTTTGGGTATGGTAATTCGTAACATTGGTATGGGATGTACGGACATGACCATGCGAATTTTACTTTCGTTTACCTCTTTTGAGCCACATTCTAAAAACGTAATTAGCTTAAATGACCAATGGCGAGGCGTCGTATTATTTTGACGTATTATTCAAAATTCAAGGCCGTTACGACAAAACAACAAATTTAATTCAAATATACGATTATATTATAAAACAGTACGTACCTACACACTTTAAGTGTTTTAGTTTCAAGGTGACACGTGACCTTTATTTTTTGTTACGGATTTTATCACAACAACATACCTAATAGCGATAGACAGGTGCGCTCCACTGCCTTACAGAAGACAAGGGCAGTATAAGAGTATCAATGCCATACGCGCTTGCTACCTTTTTGCCTTGGAGGGTAGTTCAGCTGTCCCGGGAAAGGTCGCGGGACAATTACCTAATTGCTATGTTTCTTTGCTACCTGCCCGCTAGTAGCTAAGTAGGTATAATATCTTTCAACCTGAGTCAAGCCAAAAATTATTACAAACAAATGACTTTTTTTTTTTAAAGCAATGGAGCATACGACCACCTGCCCTCTATTTCACCATCTTGACAATGACATGTGACAGGTGACATTTCAGTGTAGGTACATACATGGCTCAGCTAATGTGAAACTCAGTAATGTATCAGCGTGTTAACTTTGCAATGTATTCTGAATTGTCACCTGTCATTGTCAAGGCGTGAACGATAAACGTTTGTTAGGGTCTTATTGCGTAGTACCTTTACATAAAGAGATTTTTGATCAGCTCCGCGTCGATAGATGTGAGGAGACTCTTATTGGGTCCTAATAAACTTTACTTGAATGAGATGCTCGTTTATAGACCATCAAATAATAGAAAACTGTTACTAGGTAATGAGTGGGTATACTGACGAATTTCAAGACCGGCATGTCATGCCGCATCCACATGCCTAGTGTTTGCCACAAACCCTAGGTATGTTAAAGTGTGCACGATGTATTTCTATGTCACTCTAACGTACGTTGCGTCCAGCAGTTTGTGGCAAACACCAAGCATGTGGATGCGGCTTCAGACAAGATCAATAGAACTAACAGCCCATAGACTATGTTATCAGACAGGTTAACAATCTCGAAACTACAAGCCTATAAGACGTTAGGCCTGATTTACACTGTGCGAAGTGCAAGTGTCCAACATTGGCTGTCAATTGGCAAGTAGCAAAAGTATGAACTTCGTACTCCGCCCTTCGCGAAGTGTAAATCAACCAATTGCTAATGCGTTGCCAGCCCTGGGCTGAGATGCTACACAGGAAAACTATAACAATTGTTTTTGACGTGTTTCCGTATTGTCAACGTTTTGATAGATCTTAATTACTTGACAGTAACGGCGGCCGAGTTTAAACAATACCACAACATGTCAAAAGCAAGATGGTTTTAACGTGTTTAATAGATGCCCTGAGTGCCCCTATAAGTCAGTTCTCTTCACCGGTTGTCTTATCCCCACAGGAACACAACAATGCAAACTGCGTATGACCTATCATCATATCATACTGATACTGATATGGATACTGGCAAATAAAATTGCAGAAGTTGACAGCAGGTTTACTCGAAGTTGTAAGATTGAAAAAGACAGCAAAATTAGGCTTCTTGATCCAGCTCAGCAGTTAGAATAAGACAGCGAATTAACTTTTGTTGTTTTGATAGTCTAATCAGTGCTTAACATCGAATATTAAATGGCGATTGTGACCTATTTGTATACGCAACACACACGTAACCAAGCAGCAGGAAAATGGCCATACTTGTGTTGTACAGTTACTTATTACCATATGAATCGGACATACGTTCAATAGATATACACACAAACATCTACATGAGCATACATACATCTACGCGTACGTGACTACTGCCTGATAACAATTGGCTCCTTTTAAACGTGTAAACTTTGTGTACATTTGATATGGCGTGATAAGGTCCCTATTTTAGCCCGCGTAGGCAGAAAAGTCAACTTGAATCTCTCGTGACTCGTTCGTGTTAGACTGGAGCGGAATGCTTCTATCTCATTCATACGCGGTACTTGTAACAGTTGTAACAATATGAGTTGTGTGACGTCACTCTGTCGCTCGTAATCCATAAGTTTGTAAACTCCTCGTAGCATGCAACTCCAAACCTACCTTTACACAGATTGAAGATGACGGCGGCCACCAACGAGGAATTATACACTTCAATCGTATAGCCGGTCCCGTCCAGGCTTCCGTAGCCGTCGCCGATGCCGTTCAGCGTGCTTAGTAAATGCACCATTAAATCACAGTAAAAAGATTAGGGTAAATGCACCGAAGATTCGATGAGCAGAGAGAACAGTGCTGTTCGAGTCGCACTCAAGATGCCACTGATCACAAAGACAAACTCGAATACGAGTGTACCGCTGACCTCTCGAGTTATCAGTGACCGGCAACATCATATACATGGACTTGTGTGTGCTCAGATAAGAAGCTAACGAGTCGATTCCAACAATGTGCGGCGTACTTGCGTTGTTTCGGATAAATAACCCAAGATGTTTGTATGCAATTCGCTTGAATGGCGTTTAATTTCTACATGAAAGAGTAACTGCAGTTTTATTCTTGGGTAATGTCAGTAATGTGTCAAGGATTGCCATGTTTGCGTTTAATTTTATGCAACAAACGTAACTGGTCAACGATGGATGAACTTTAAGTACGTGAATAGATACTTATCTACCAAGATATTAGTGAAATGGGCACTCTCTCTAACTGCCGCACTCAGAGATGTCAATTAAATTAAATGCTTGATTAAAGTTGCTGCTGTCACTTTCTTCGTTATAGCAATAGAATAAGACAACACGCCACTAAACAAGCATTAAATTTAATTGACGTCTCTGTGTGTGGCAGTAAGTGGACTAAATTAGTTAAGTAGTTGGACGTTGACAACTTAAGTCAACAACGACATTTCGGGCGATAATTGAATTATTTCCTAATTGATACTTATATAAAAAAAAACGGCTGGAAAAAGCTTTATATGTCAGATTGGATAGCTTTCTGTCCAAGCATGGTATACTTCGCCCGGAACAATACGGCTTTCGTAAAGGCAGATCGACGGCACAAGCATGTTTTGATCTAGTCAAATATATCACAGAAAGCCTTAACAACAAAACTCCAGTGGCGTCTATCTTCTTAGACATGACAAAGGCATTTGACTACGTTAATCATTCCATATTACTTAATAAGCTTCAAGCCTACGGAATCAGAGGTAAAGCCCATGATTGGATCGAGGGTTACTTGAGGGACAGGTTGCAATGCACGGAAATAAGCAAAATAATTGAAGAGGACAATAAAATTATAAAAAAGACTTACAGGTCGCAAGTTAAGGCAACAAATACTGGTGTTCCTCAGGGAAGTATTTTGGGGCCTTTACTCTTTCTCCTCTACATTAATGATTTAGTAATGGCAACATCCCATAAAACAATCTTATTTGCTGATGACACAACATTAGTAGTAAAATGTAATAATAAAAATACTTTTGAACGTGACGTAAATAACTCCTTGCAGAATATAATTGATTGGCTTGTATTAAATAACCTCCAAATTAATATTATTAAAACCAAACTCATCCAGTTTTTATCATATAATTCAGAAAGCCTACCATTGAACTTAACTTACAACAATGAAATAGTTGATGAAGTGGAATCTTTCAAGTTCCTTGGTATTACGGTCGACAAACACCTTAATTGGAAGGAACATATTGATAGTGTCTGCACTAAAATCAGTCGATTCGTCTTTGCCTTAAAACGATTAAGAGACACGATTTCCGCTGAAGCTGCTTTAACTGCATACCATGGTTATGTATCATCGATACTTTTATATGGTCTGATTTTATGGGGTAATGCAGTGGATGTGGAGAGGGTGTTCAAAATTCAGAAGAAATGTGTCAGGGTCCTTTGTAATGCATGGTGGGACGATAGCTGCGTTCCTCTTTTCAAACGCCTTAATATTCTCCCATTGCCATGTTTATATATAAGAGAAATCTGTATTTTTGTCGTCTCTCACCCATCATATTTTAGGAAGCGACATGAAGCCTTGCATAGACAGACCAGGGAAATGATTATGAATCTTTTATATAAACCTCCAGCTCGCAAGTACATATATAAAAGAAATGTTTTTAATATGTGCATTGTTATATATAACAAACTACCCATTAACCTTAAAACATTAGAAGGTAACGATTTTAAGCGCTCGCTCACAAAATGGCTTCTGGACAATTGTTTTTATAGTGTTAAGATGTACCTCGAGCATGATAGGAATTAAGTTGACATTTTATTTTAATTTTTCAATTACATTTTATAAGTATAATTTTTGACATTATAAATTCATGTTATTATTAATATTTTGCACGCCTGCATGCAGGCTGGATACACTGTACCCTTCTAAACATAACACCTTTGTAACTGTACTCCAGCAAATAAACGCATTTTGATTTTTGATTTTGATTTTGATTTTTTTTATAGTCTCTGTGGGATCCCTCTAAAGAGGGTGAATAAATTTAAGTACCTGGGTCATTGGGTGACGGATACGATGTCTGATGATGAGGATATTGAAAGAGAACGCAGGGCGTTGTGTGTGCGGTGCAATATGCTGGCTCGCAGATTTCGACATTGTAGTGGGGAAGTCAAAATAGCATTATTTAAATCATTTTGCCAGACCTTCTACACTTGCAGTCTGTGGGTTAAGTATACGCGGCGTGCATACAGCGCTCTGCGCGTTCAGTATAACGATGCGTTTCGGTTGCTGTTCGGGCTGCCGCGGTGGTGCAGCGCTTCCGCTATGTTCGCCGAGGCGCAGGTTGATAGCTTCCACTCAATTATCAGGAAGCGATGTGCTTCCCTTTTAAATAGGGTTCGCTCCAGCCCGAATAGCGTCCTGAGCACTCTGGCCCAGCGCTGGGACTCGCCCCTGCTGCAGCACTGGGTAAGCCTGCACGTTCCAGCAGCGGCGATGCCCCGTCGCTTTTGATGTGAGGGTTTTTTTTTGTTGTTTTTTGTGTTTTGTTTTACCTAACCTTAGAATTAAGTTTTTATTTTTGTATGTGTTGCCTACTAACAAACTATGGATTATGTCCGAAATAAATGTTTTTGATTTTTTTTTTTTTTTTTGATAAACAATATGAGATGCTCTAGTAATACATGCAAAATATATTTCCTCTATCACTTTTTTTATGCTTAGCTATCAGATTTGCATTCCTGATAACGGCTGGTAATTATAGTAAAAAAATTGTCGATATTATTCAAAACGAATACGTTTGTCGCATACAATAAAGCCAATGGCCGGGTCGCCATAGGGGTCCATAATGACGAATTACATGTTAATTGCCACGCGAATAAGATAAAAAGTTTAAAAATAAAACTGTTGGCTGGCAGACGTTAAAGCAATTAAAGCTACGAGAGATAACGAGACCATCGCTCAACTTAACTGAGTTATTGTCAACTCGATGGACGAATTATCAACGGGCGAGCTTAAGTTGTCCCGTCAGAGCGACGAACAACATTTTAGGGATTGTATTCTCTGAAAAAACATCCCCACGTTACGTGTAGGAGAGGTGCCCTAAAACCAGGCATTATATACCGGTATTATCTTCATACAACAATACCTTATTTGGTATCTCTCTTATTGTTGAACATTTTTGAACTTCAGTGAATTTACATAATAGTAGGTATAGTGTTATTCCCTAAATTCCAATCGAAAATGTCAAGGAAATGTTTGTTGCAAGGCAAGGAATATATTTCTATTTTATTTTATTTCGGTATTGATCACTGCCTAAAAACAGGGCTTTTCAAAAAAAAAAAATTACCCTTTGTCGGCGTCACTATGTATATTAATGCCAAATAACCAGCTTTATACAACCAAGTCTCTGAGCTAAGCAGCGGACGGGCGGACGGACATGGCGAAACTATAAAAGTTCCTAGTTTGACTACGGAACCCTAAAAAAAATGTTAAAGTTAGTTTGCTATAATACAGCATGCCTAATATGTAAATACCTATTTATTATTAATTTCGTTTGATGGGTGTTTATTTGACAGTGTTTGTAGATAAAAAATACTATAACTACAGGTATAGGTTCCAGCAAGTAAGTTCAAAGAAAAGGTTCTCATTGTAATACTCAGTGTCAATAAACTGAACACGCTATTACATCCATATTGTAACTACCTATTCTGATAAACTGACAAGACAGAGATATCTACTCTTAGTGGGCTACTTCGGAACTCCGAAGAAAGTATATCTAATTACCTACCTTATACTAAAGTCCTGTAGCTCTATAATATTCACGCATACTTTATCAGTTTTTTGATAGATAGAGACTTCTTAGCTTCAATAAAAGCTGATTCAAGTAACAAACAGTTGAGAAAAAACATTCTTTGATTAGCTATAAAAATAACTAAGATATAAAAAAACGGACAAATCGCCAAACAAAAAAAACAGGTTTATTAGCACGATGTACCAAACGACACAAAATCTTTGTCCCCTCATCAAGAAATGTTTGCATTAGACTCGTAATTCTTTTTTTTAATTCAAGACAATGAGTTAACAAATAATTATAGCTAAAAATAACAAGGTAATATGGGCATATATTTTAAGTATTTTGAGGAATTATCAGGAATTAAAAAATATATATTATGAAGAAAACCTGTTTTTCGTGTTTGGTGTAATCTTTAAATTTTACAGTTTAGTAGGTATCTATCATCTACCTAAATACAAAATTTAAAGATTCTAACTTCAAAACTGTCGACTGTACTCGGCGATACAAATTCTGCCATATAAAGAATCTGTCGTAAACAGAATCTGTCGTAAACCTAATCTGTCGTAAACAGAATCTGTCTTTAACTGAATCTGTCGTAAACAGAATCTGACCTTAACCGAATAAAGGGGTAAATGCTCTAGGATTGAAATGCCGTTTATTTCATCTGGCGCTCATAAGATGCGAGAAGTTTCACTTTGTTGACACTTGACTCCAAACATTAGTACTTTTAATTTTAATATTTCGCAAAAGATTCCGTTAATTGAAAAAACGTCTTCATAAACCCGCAATATTTTTTAAAGTCCTACACAACGACACCCCACATCATGGGGTAGGTAGACGAGATAAATTAATTACATCCCCACTTTACATGTAGGGGAGTGACCATTATTTTTTCCTCAATATTTTATATTAAGTACTACTTTATCGGTGGGACTAATATGTATATTTATGCCAAATTACAGCAAACAGAACTAAGTGTCTCTGAGATAAGCTGCGGAAGGACGGACGGACGGACATAGCGAAACTAAGGGTTTACAAGGGTTCCTAAGGGTGACTACGAAACCCTAGAAACATGTGACGACTGGTTTTGAACTTAGATACCTACTCGTTATTAGTTATTACCTACTTTTGGCTCAATCCCACAGCTTTTGTAAATAAACAGCGGAAATGTAGATGGGCATCAAGGCACATCACGCTGAATGACGTCAATAAATAATCAGAAAGAGCCAAATAAGCGTCACAATTTGACCCAGTTCAGAAATTACGCTGCTTTGGTAATTTTCTGACTAGCGCCGCATACTGTAGTTCGGTCAATGTAGGATGGCCCCTGTGACAGCAGTATTTCGTAATTTCAAGCAATGCGTATAAAGAGAGGTGATTTGAAGCATTTAAAAAACCGGCCAAGTGCGAGTCGGACTCGCGCACGTAGGGTTCCGTACCACTATACATCTAAATAAATGTTTTTCTTTATTCTTTATTATATTGGAGTTGATTGAATGAAAGGTAAAATGCGGTTTACGATTTATAACGTATTAAAAAAAAACTAATTATTAGATCTCGTTCAAACCAATTTTCGGTGGAAGTTTGCATGGTAATGTACATCATATATTATTTTTACTTACATTTATCATTCCCTTATTTTAGAAGTTACGGGGGGGGACACACATTTTTCCACTTTGGAAGCGTCTCTCGCGCAAACTATTCAGTTTAGAAAAAATGTATATTAGAAACCTCAATATCATTTTTGAAGACCTATCCATAGATACCCCACACGTATGGGTTTGATGAAAAAAATAATTCGTTTTTAGACAGACATGACGAATCTATAAGCGTTCCGTTTTTTGCCATTTGGCTACGGAACCCTAAAAAAGTGCCAAAATTAGGCATAAGTGCCACGATTGGCTGGGGACCATCGAGTGTCCAGACTGGCGAAAAGTAGCCTATTATTGTGTAATAAATAAATAAGTGTCGTGTTCCAGCGGTTTCAGGGGAGTCTACTAGGAGCGACCATGTCGCCAATATTGTTATGTACGTTAGTCTTTATGATATTTCTAATTATGGGCGTTGATGCAAATAAACATTTCTTATTCTAACTTATATAACTGAACATCGTTGCAAGACCAATGATACCTAGTTATGACAATTCAAAGAATGAAGTGTAATATCATATGTAAAAAGAATTAGTTACAATTTAAAATAAGTTATAACTTGTTACTAATAGTCTATTAGTAATAGACGAAGTATTAAATGGACAAGTCGATTGGATAATTACATTAAAACACGTTACGTCCGTGTTATAATTAAGATATGCTTTATTTCAGGTTGTCTTTATATGCACTCTGTTTTACCGTGCTCATCATCAGCTGGTCTGGTCAATCAATTATGATTATCAATATTGACCCAACTATAGTAGGTACGGTTGACCTTATAATTCGCTGCACACTTTAGTGATTGTCACTTTAACGTTATGTTTGAACCTGGCACTAATCTGACAGTCGTTAAAACGACAAAGTACTAAAGTGTGCAGCTACTTATTATATTTGTACCTACTCATTAATTCACGTTGACACATTACAGCATGAGGCCATTTATTTGGACCTTGAATATATTAATGGATAATAAGTGGATCTTTATAGAGAGAGAAGTGTATAAGTATAACAGCTCGCTGAGTTAACGAGAGATCAATGGATAATCGGGAGGTTATTTACCTAAAGTTTACTTGTAGCTGTGGCTGCGGCGCGGCGCTGTGACCTGGGAAAAGGACCTCCATACTCGTACAACTCCTTGCTAATTTCCACGTTAAGAGGTCACATAATGCTGTCACATCTATACAAAAATCAAAACGGATGGTTTGTTCGTTTTTCAGAGTTTAACGCCCCAGAACGATCTGTTAGATCGACGTGAATTTTAGTACAGAAATGGTTTTGGGTTAGAAATAATTCTGATGACGCGCTGCCCTAGTTGGTAGTGACGCTAAGCGAAGCTAGCGGTCCTGGGTTCAAATCCCGGTAAGGGCAGATATTTGTGTGATGAGCGCGATTATTTGTTCCCGGGTCATGGATGTTTTCTATGTATTTAAGTATATAAGTATTTATATCGTTGTCTAGTACCCATAGTACAAGCCTACATATAGACCTTAGTTTGGGACTAGGTCAATTGGTGTGACATTGTCCCCTGATATTTATTTATTTAATTTATTAATTTATAAACTGGAGACGTACAAATCGCACTGTTAGGTCAAAACAGTATCCACTCAAAATACAACTGTATTTTAAAATGAACTTTAATACAACTTCTATGAACTTGAAACAAAACTAGCAAGTTTTTTGAGTTGATACCTACCGTTTAAATCTAGCAGTGTGAAACGGAACTTTTTATTTTTTTCGCAACAGCGGTATTTTTATCCCGGAAACTAATAGCACTCGTTAGCGTAAGTACTTATGGCATCATTGTAACTTGGGTTTTTTGAGCTTACTTAAGGTAAACTAGTTGTCGATTATCCGAGCTATAAAGATAGCACGTTAAGTGCCCGCGACACGCGTGACGTGATTAAAATACATACAATTAGTAGTCGATGGCACTGTACGAGCAGTACGAGCTCATTGTATGTGTCATTACTAGTTGTCTGGGGGCAAAGGCCAGACTGTACGCGTCTCTGTGTTGATAACTTAAGGTTGGTTGCCGGTCTAACCCCAGACATGTAGGTTCCTACTTAGCAGTAGTCGGAATAGACATGGGATAGGATGGAGTCGTAGTTGACTTATCTAAAGTTCGCGAAAGGACGCAATATACCGCGTAGACTTTTTTTTAAATTGATTACCGGATTTCTGGTTATACAACTATTACCAGCTGCATATTGCTTATTGAATGGAATGTCCTAAGGGGAGAGGAAATATATATTTGGCATATTTTTGACATCGTGATGCAGATGTATGCGCGTCTTCTCCTTAGGGAATTGGGAACTGGGTTTTTTTTCCCCAGCTGTCCAGTGTGTACAAAGGGGTGTGGATAACAGGGAATAGCCCCTCCTTAGAGGTTGTAAGTAATAATTTGGAGTGATCGCCCGACGTTATGATGAGTCATGAATCGCTTTTCAGGCGTCCGTGCTTACACAATGAATTCACAGTCTCGAATGACCCCACAATTGGGTCACGATGTTAGTTACCACAACTCCATGTCTCATTAGGATTTACGTTGATAAGTCCGTGTCCCTAAACTGGAAGCACACTTGGACGTTGTGGCATTGTTAGATAAGTTTTTACGGGGACAGTGGTCAATAGTACATTGTTGTAGAGGTTAGAAAGTAAGCAATAGATGGACGAGTTAGTTCTCGAAAGTACGAGTCCATCTATTGCACTTTCGGCCGAGGCTTAGCACAGTCTTAATCTGATTCCTTTGCCTATCCGTGAAGGGATGAATATTATTAAAAAATAAAACGACTTCTCATTGGCCAATTTAATTTCATATGCAGCACAAAGTGTGTTCTGATTGGTCGAATTAGTGATCAGCGGACCGATGTTATTGGTCAATGGAACAGACCAACAATGTTAACATAGTTGGTCTGTTTAAATTCATAGTAGGCCTGCTCATTCAATGTACAACTATCGATTGTTTTGGGGACCAAGAACAGACCATCTTTGGCCACATTTCCGAGCAGTGGCGTGAAAATTAAATTTGTTCCACAATATCACAAATAAAACAAACAGCTGCAATGTGTATCAATAAACATATATTTCATTTCACTTTGTACACTTAATCTAGAAATAACTTGATTGGTTGTTACTTCACCTTCATTAAAACATTAAAATTAATTTCACGTAATAGCCGAACAAGTAAAGCGTGTCGGGTACTCACGACACAAAAAAAAACGCTTACATTTAAGTACCTTGGTGTTGGTGCTGCTGAGACGTTTTAAACATCATAAATAAATGCTCTAAGGGCTCCAATACCAACAGTATGACTGACAGGCCAAAAGAAACGCATGTCCGTAGGACGTTGCGTCCTCGGCCACAGTCCGTCTGTTAATATGTAGGAGCTTTAACACTTTCGTTCATTATATACAAAACAATTTGATACTTAAGTATCTGGCACTGTTCATTTGTACGTACATTTGGGATTAGTCGACGTTAGTTCCGAGTATTATTGTTGGATGGTTACTCTTACATCAGGCTACGCTAAAATAAATAATGTAATAAATAATGGCGGTGAAATGAGCACGCGAGGCCGCGGCCGGCGAATACTGTTAGACTCAGTCAGCACCCGAGATTACCTGCAACAAACCGACCGTTAAACTATTTACATTAACATAGCGAACTACGGCCGAGTTCAGAAATATGTACACTATTTACGAGTGTAACAAAACGGGAAAATAGGTAAGAATATACAGTTCCTCACCTATACCAAACTCACCTAAACCACGCAGGTTCTCAAAAAAAGTGTACCTAGTACAAACGGTAATTTTAGTCATGTAACGAAATTTAGTCACGCATTTATATACCGCCCTTTTCACTCACTAGTAATCTGGGGTCGCACTTTCATACCGTTAAAATTTGTCTTATAGGATCAATAGGATCATAGGTAATTTTTTTTACTTACAAGATTAGAGTTACTGTTTCTTTAACTAGGTACACTTTTATTGGAAACCACCCTTATAGCAGATTATGGCAAATAATTAGAACTTATTTTTAGCGGGAAACTAATACAACGAAGTCGCTGCTATTTATATCTTTAAAATGCGTATTTCTCGGCCGATTTTAATTTTAATTTCACTTTAGGTGATCCTTTTTACGGTATTTTCATATTTTGTCAAGAAATGCTATTAAATAAACGATGCATATTCCCTATTTCAACAGCGCCCGGTGCCAATAAATTAATATCAGGGGACAATCTGGTCCCAATCCAAGCTCAAGGCTTATACTATGTATACTAGATAACGATAAACATACTTATACGAATACTCGCGCTCGTCACATCACACAAAAATTGCCCATATAATAATATAGAGTGTACGTTTGACGTTGACAACAAAGTGATTTATTGCGAATTGAACCCCGGGACCTCTTGTTTAGCGTAACCGGGACACATCGTTGTGACACATTAATGTCAATTGTGAGAAATATTGTGCAAAATTTTGGGCAAACTTCGTGATTAACTTTTGTTTTATTGTTATCTTTTTCGTAACAGTGTTCTTTCGTGTGGAGTAACGTGTGTTTGTATCTAGATCAAGTAAGCTAGTTTACGCAGCAGAAGTGTAAGAAAGACAGGAATATTAATAGTATAGAATTAATAAAGCACATTTTTTTTTGTATTTTAGTGTTTGTCTATTGTTTGCTAAATTTAGCTCGCATGTCGCTCGTTACAGACTATATAGAACGGGAGATCCAAGCGACAAATAAGTCGCGGACAACATTTTCTAGCCGTGCTGGAAGAGATTCTTTAAAGGGATAAATTTGCTTTTGTACTACCTTTGTTTCTTTAATTTTAATATTTAGTAATGAAACATAAATATTGTATATAAGACAATATCTGAAAAACCAAGCTAAATCTACATAAGGCCGCTGCGGCATTGAATATGAATATGAATAAGTTTATTTATCAAAAGTGGGTTTACAAAATGGTCTTAAGTTATAACAAAGGCTCTCCACAATTTGCTAATACTCTGGCTTAATTTTTTTAATCATAACTATAAATTACTTTATCTAGATCAATTTAAAATTAACTCCACAAGAAACACACAGTCAAATTAACTCATTAGTTCTATAAAAAGATTTCTCGGTTAGCCATGCCATTGTTCATTTTAAAAAAATATTTAATTCTTACTTATAAAAATATCAGTTAGCCTATTATATACTGTAACACACATCGCGTAGGTATTTTTGGAACTCAGTGCCAATTTTGCAGCTGGCTTATGTAGTTTATATTTATATTGCATTGTCACAAAGATGCTGGAAGCATTTACTCGTTGAATGAAACTGCTTTTTGGTCTCCCGTGACGACAGTAATTCATATGTATTAATTTTTGTGAAATGTAATTGTTATAGTAGAATAACGTGTTGACACGTACATACATACATTTAAGAAAAAGTATTTTAAAAAAACGTCTATACTATTTAATTAGTCTAGAACAGTTTGTTATCAACATTTCCTTCTCTCCTTTTAGTAAACAAAACTACATACCTACCGTACCAAATACCTACCCAATTTAGTACGGTGCGGAAAATATTTGGGCTCTCTCCCAAAGAAGTCATGTGATCATCTGATTACCGAACACCTATACTTGGAGGTTATCGCGAGAGCATCTGACGTTAACGTAGGCGAAGTATTGACACCGTGTCGACGCGTGTCTGGTGTTCGTAAACATTTAAATCAATATTTTCCTCATATGTCCTTCATTATACATTTTGTGGGCACATTGTGCTGAAAGATATGAGTATCTAACAGCATGAAAATATGTTTACATAAAAAATATGGTTCTTGGAATTTACGCGATAACGATGTTGTTATTTACAGTTACTACTTTAGAAACCTATTCATAAATATACAAACAAACTATTACCACAGTATAAACAGTAGTTCGTATTTAAACGAAGTTATATCGCGAGACTTGCATGCGTGCAAGCGTGCCTCGTCAACCAACAGGACGCATGAAGCCGGTTTAGTGGCGTGCGTATTAAGTATGGAGCGACACGAGCATCGCGCCCGAGCGGCAATAGGTAACAGAAACTCCTAACGAGCTGGAACCGAACTACTTCTCTATTATAGTGCGTATAAGCCCGAGTGGAAGAGAATAGCTGTTAAGAGGAATGCGAGGCGACGCTAAAATCGAGTAGCTGTTAATATTATTCCATGTCCTGGAAAAATATTAACAGGCGATGAAAAACCTAATAAAAAGGGTACGTACAAACCTAGTTTAACATAATAACTATAATATAAAAAAATCGAATTACCTTTAAGGGGAGAGAATTTTTAATTGAACCTTCGGGTATGTACTTCCCTTTCACTCGGTCTCATACGCTGATATACTATATTAACCGAATTTTCCCCGAACCCGAAAGACATTTTACAAGCTAATTTTCATTTTTTATTTATGTTATGACGGTCCCATAGTGATTTCGCCAATGTCAACTACCTATGTAAGTACAATCGAGTTTATAAATATGCGTGTACACTTTAATATCTTGTCACTTTAATCACTGTGACAATTCATATGGCAGTTTATACATGACATTAAATAGACAAGGTCCGAAAGTGTATACATATTTATGAACTCAACTGTATATAAAACAAATCAAAAATAAAACCCGGAAATCTCATTATAAGAGTTACCGCACTGTATTACATTTTGGTTAAGTAGTCTTTTATAATATTTAAATGACATTTCTATTACTCCTTGTTTTTTAGAAACTATAGATAGAACATAGAAGAGGAAAGATGACGGAACACCTGATACGGCACGACTGTTTCTTTTTGAACATTTTGGAGAGCTAAGTCGCGGGAAAATGAGGAAGAGGAAGCCTTACTTCAGCAAAATGAAAGAAGGCCAATGTCATGTTGTATCAGGAGGTGAAAAAGCCGGCAGAGAACAGAGCAAAGTGGCATTACTCCACCGACAAGAGTCTAGCTGTCAAGGTAAATGATGACTGATGGTTGATTGGTGGTCTCTTATTTGTAAAACTCAATCGTTTCTAATTATGCGACCACCTATACATATAGTATAAAACCGATAGTAATGCTGTTATATGGTGTCTAGAAGCTGATTTGATGATGTACAGGAGACGTAGACGCAGAGGTTGGGCTGGATAAGGAGCAAAAACACTTGACTTTCACTTATCCAGAAAACATTGCCAGAAAACATGAAAAATTATACTCACCAAATTTAAGTATCAAAAGAAATGACCGGTATTTATTTAAACTCAAACTTCCCTTTTCCAAATTAAAATTAGTCTCGTCCAGTCCCCATCATATGTTAATCAAAATTTACAACCACTTACCAAACTCTATTAAATGCATAGAAAATACCAGGATCTTTAATAAAACCTTAAAGCAATTTCTAATAAACAAATGTTTTTATAATTTGAAAGAATTCTTTGATATTACGTACACTTAATTAAAATCCAACACGACCCCAATTAGTTTAAGTAGTTTTATAAAATAATTGATAATTAGATAATTATTATATTATATAGTATTGTATAGCTGCTCTCTGTAATATGTTGCTGTGCCCTTGCAGGGCGTCACATGCAAACCTCCCACTATTCATGTTATCATTACATAATGTACTCACTTCATTTTGATAGTGGGAAGGCGAATCTGCTTCCAAAATGAAAACAATTGTTCCATTTTGAGATTGCGAGTGCGTTAGGCAATTACAACGCAGTTCTGTAAAGACTAGGCTCAGGAGTCGCTGGATTGGGAATTGTGAAGAGGCCTAAAGGGAAACTTGGAATATAAGATGAGACTCACTACAATACATCTAGTATGTCCTGATGACGGGCGGCACGGTGCTGCACTCGGCCGCGTCGAGCGTGCGGTCGATGACGGGCCGGTAGGCCAGCGTGGTCGCGCCCGTCGCCGGGTCCGTGCTCACCATCGTGTGCTTGCGCCAGTGCTTCTCGAACGGCAGCTTAGTCTGTGCGGACAGCCGGAAACCAACATGAGATCATCCACATCAATGTACGCAACATATGCTTTAAGCGTACCAAGTGTTTAAAATCTGAGTTATTTTTTATATTTACTATTTATACGCTTGCTATTCTAGTCAAACTGTTCTTACCCCAATCCTATGACATTTCTGGAATACCCCCCACTTTAACACAAGTTAGGCCTTTTGGAGGTCTCAAAAAGACACGGCTACATAACTACCCACATACATCCTCCTGAGGTAGTCAGATAAAAATATAATGTATACATCTACGAGTAGCCTTTATTGCATCACAGTTGTATCTTTGTGTCCATGGTTCTCGTTCAGTGCGTCTCATAAATCATTTTTATCTATTTAATTTATTTATTCTGAAAATCTCCACAATAACTAAATTTACGGCAGGTAATTCACTAATGTTATTTTTAATTTTATCTCATAAGGATTCTTAGTAAATCTTAAGTACCTACCGCCTACACGAGTTAAAATAAAATGTAATCATAGTGTGTATACAATTCGCAAAGAGGTAGATAATCATTAGGCATAATATGAACTTTCTCAGACTAACTAATACTATCTGTTTATCTCTACTCTTTCTCAAACCATTCCCGCACTGAAAACCCTGAGGTATGATTTTAAAACATTTAAAAAAGGCTGTTTTATGTCGTATTGGCTGTATAAAACTCTTCCATGGTCTAGAAAACAGTCAAAATGAATAGTTAAGTAAGTATAGGAATATTTTTTTTATAAAATCACTTTCCCCCTCGGGGATGGAAATTATCAACCTGCTAATAAAATATGAAGTTTTCTAAACAGGGGGAGTTTAAACTAGCCCATCAGACAGACTGACCTGTCCGTCGAGCGGCTTGGAGTAGTCGTACTCGTCCCGCCTCGTCTTGAAGTCCTCGCGCGCGTGCGCGCCGCGGCTCTCCTCGCGCGCCACGGCGCCCTCCACGATCTGCACGGAGTTGATGAGCAGGTTCTGCAGCTCCAGCGTCTCCACCAGGTCGCTGTTCCAGATCAGCGAGCGGTCCGACACGCGCACGTCCGAGATCTGCTTGTAGATCTCGTGGATTTGCTTTTGGCCTGGAACAATGTAATATATGACCATTGCGAGTCTCTCTGCCCTGCTAAGACAAATGACGCCAGACAAAACTGCTGTAGCAAGTGCAAACCTTATTTCTAACGAGAGATGATTGTATCTGCTTTGGCTATTGAGTTTGGGAAGGCTCCACATATTTCACGTTTTCTTCAGTTGGGGAATTGGTGTTTTTGAAATAATAATTCCCTTGCCATTACTTCCCTTATAATGTGAAATACGATTAGGCGTTCATTACGCACAAGACGTCACTTTTAGCGTGCAATGTATTTTTGACCAAATTGCGAAACCGGATTTTTTGAGTAAATATTTATTTTTTTACACACTTCGTCTTAACTCTTCTTGGTTGCTTTTAAATACCCATGTCTTTAAGATACTTTTTTTTACGATTTTCTTTGGAGCTCTCTATATGATTTTACGATACGGCCGGCGGTCATTTTCTCTAAACGTCTCCTCTTAGTAAACTAGCTCAGAACCGGGCTTTCTTGTATTAATTTTTCGGAGTGGATAGGACGCTAAAATACTATAAACTGTACTTTGACTCTCAACCTTTTGTGTAAAATGCTCCACGACCTTCGCATTCGACCAGAGGGGATGTGTCTCCAAGAAATTACAAACAGTTTCGCGACGCATTATTTCTCATTTGCCATAATTATTGTGAAAAAAATCCTACGTCCATGAAATATGTCATAATTATTTGAAGATCAGTGGTTAAACAAAAGAGAATTCATGTTTGTACTTTTTTAAGGAATTTTTATATTTTGAACAGAGGTTCAAACCTTGTCCAGATTTCATTCCGCATACGTTAGCTTATTTTACATTCCATTTTCAGCTGTTTCGAAGTATAAAAAAATGCAATCAATCAACATAAGAAGCACTCATGCCTTCTCAATGGTCACGAAAAACCCGTGGCAAATTCTTTGTGTAACCTTTAAAAAAACGGAACAAAAACGTTTACATAAAGAAATTAACGACAATCCGCTGGCGCCATTGTAACTTTTTGCTATGGGATCCGATTGTTAAAAGAAAGGACGTTATGGTTTCCAAGCGGATAACAAACTTATGACACATATCCTTGTGGCCCATCCACAAGAAGATAAGAGTTCTCGAATTCTCTATTGAAACTATGAACGGACAAGAAAATAAATTAAATCTTATGTCCTTCACAATTGATCTTTATTTAACGGGCCACGTGTGTATAGATGCACATTGCACGTTGCACTTTAGGAGGGCAGCAAACATGTGGCATGCACGAACTTGAAACTTAACATTGTTACCCAGAAAGGCGGAACCTTTTTTTATATTCTCTTTAGAAACAATACACCATTGTGTTGAATGTCTCTTTTCAAGGGAATCGGTGTCCCGTCTCTAAATTATACGATGTCTTCGCTCATTCCCAAAATACCAGATTACACTTTATACCAGATTCCCAAATCACCAGATTCAAAATAAGGATTAAGTTATCGTAGAAGTTGTAAGGATGTAAGAATGTTATATAATAATTATAGGATCAATGCTTGGAACGAAGACATACCAACCTAACAACTAAACAGATAATCTATGTGTTGTTGGAGTTGCCAACATGCTGGGACCAATTTAGAAATAACAATAAATAATTAGAAATCAGATTGCATCAAGGGTCCGCTCTTATAAGTATTGGGGATTCACCCTCAAGGCAAATGCAAGAGAATACAAAAAAACAGGTCTCTCCTGTTCCCGAAACAACTTTAAGGCCTATTTATTGTGGTGTTGTGGGCCAGTAGTGTTGGACTGTGTCAAAATAAAATTATATATATGGACTTTCCCTTGACGTTAACTATTAGGGGCAGAAAAGACAGTGTCTAATTTAAGCTCCTGAGGGTCCTTGTACTAAAAATAGTATAAAATACCGCCATTGAAATAAAGATCAAGTGCAAAGGAAGTAAAGTGGAATTTCTTTTTAATTAGAAAATTGTCATGTTGAATGTTCATATTACATTGACAAATTTCTTTGCACGAGGCTTAATATAGCCCCGGCTTTTTAATGCCTGGTAAGCTAGTCACTGACCTTCCTCGAGCGTGCTCTGCTGCCGGAACACGGCGGCGTTCTTCTGCATGCACTTCTGCATGCGCAGACGCAGCTCCGCGGTCGGCACGGAGCCTGACGCGTTGCGCACGCTGTCCAGGTTGGCCACGCTGGCCTCGCCCGTGCTCTGTAACAACCATTTATTACAAATAAATATCAAGGGATTTCACACAAATTGACCTAAACAAACTAAACTTTGGGCTTGTACTATGGATACTAAACAATGATAAATACACTCGTACTCTAGAGGATTGTGAAGCTAAAATTTCCATACAAAATGCGATAACGTCTCCATCTAGACCTAGTCCAATGATTAGGATTTTTGAATATCTTGTAGATATTGTGAAAAACTACGTCTGTACGTTTTCTTGTCCGGGAAAATATTTCTTGAAAAACCACCAAATAAAAAATAGAAACATTATACATATCTAGTTTTTCGTAATAACTGCAGCATATTAAAAAAAACGTGGAATTCGGACTTGATTTAGGGGGTGAGAAACGTTATGGTCCGGAGCTAAATTTTTTTTTTTTTTACAGCTATGCGATTTACGCGTCGGTCCACAATCCTCTTAACAACTTAGAAAACATTAAAGGCCCAGCAGTAGACGTGACGTGCGCGTGCGCTTTCCACTGCGTTGTATAGTGAAATGTCGTATGAGAATTCGTACTATACAAAGCAGTGGAAAGCGAACGCGCACGTTACGTCTACGCGCACGCATCCGCCGCGGCTGGGCCTTAAGACTCAGGAACACGTGTATAGTAACGCCGTTTGTTACCTCTTTACGACAGCACAGCTAAATGAATCTTAATGAAACTTGGTAAGAAGATAGATGGGGAAGGACATGGTATACTTACTTCTCGGTAAATGAGACAGTTGCTGGAGAATACCGAATACCGTCAGGATAAGAGGGATGGATAGACTTACGTCGTTGAGCGCGGTCTGCGCGTCGCCCGGCTTGCAGGTGTCGGCGATGGTGAGCGCGCAGGCGCGGCCGAACACCACGATGTCGAGCAGCGAGTTGGCGCCCAGCCGGTTGGCGCCGTGCACCGACGCGCACGACGCCTCGCCCGCCGCGTACAGACCCTCTACCACTTTGTCTTGCCCGTTGTGGTACGAAATTACCTACACAATGAGGAAACTATTGAGACAATGCGGGTAATTCACGCCTAGTGGCGACACCTAGCGGATACAGCGCCAAAGCTCCCCCACTTCCTCTACATGGCTAAGCTACGCAAATTAACCGCTACATGATCCATCGAATCCAAAACGTAATTAGTCCTGCGACCTCGGATATAAGAAGATTGGAGAATTCGTCTCGTCAGGAAGACGATTTTCCTTACGAACAAGACACCAGCAGTGAACGTATTACCTTGTACCATAGAACAACCGATTTTATCATCCAATGTGTAATTTCACCGAATCAGACTTTATCAAAAGCTGTTTTCTGCTCAAATCGTGTGTTTTTCAGGTTATCGACAGTTTAATTACGTTCGTTACACTTGTGAAGTAAAAATTCTGCAAAGTGATACGTTCTATAAAATAAGTGTCGTGAGCCGATCGCACGTGGAGGAAGACGCCCGCGATCAAGCTGCCGTGCGCGGCTAGGTAATATAGACTTTAAAAACTGTGTACATAATTTAATATCGTTTACAGATTGTAAAATCAGTTCCAACCGATGCGATGCGAGCCGTATGGTGGAAATCATCCTGAAAGGTATTACATAAACTCACGCCTTCGTTCCCAGACATTGGTACGCAGAGTACAAAACGAGCTCCAGGGGAATACATAGAGTGGCACTATTTTAACCACTCGGGTACGGTGTTAAAGGTTTTTTTAGCGTGTATGGTGGACGCACCTGTCCCTTGTAGTTAGTTGGCGTGCCGCCCATGTTGTAGTGCACGGTGGGCAGCACGGGGATGGGCTCGCGGGTGACGTCGACGCCCGCGAAGATCATGGCCGTCTCCGAGATGCCGGGCAGCCGCTGCTTCAGCTGGTCGGGCGGCAGGTGGTGCAGCTGCAGGTGCACGTGGTCTTGCTCCGGCCCGCACCCACGACCTGATCACGAATATACTATTCCAGAGACCTTACCATTGATTGTAACATATTTTTTTAATCTAACTACAGGAATCTAGTTTTTCACGCCACTGCTCGGAAATGTGGCGAAAGATGGTCTGTTCTTGGTCCCCAAAACAATCGATAGTTGTACATTGAATGAGCAGGCCTACTATGAATTTAAACAGACCAACTATGTTAACATTGTTGGTCTGTTCCATTGACCAATAACATCGGTCCGCTGATCACTAATTCGACCAATCAGAACACACTTTGTGCTGCATATGAAATTAAATTGGCCAATGAGAAGTCGTTTTATTTTTTTAATAATATTCATCCCTTCACGGATAGGCAAAGGAATCAGATTCCATACAGCCATATATGTCTGCTTTTAATTATAAGATTTTTTTTTTATTTCCTCGCAGTAGTCGTGAAAAGCACTGTGTTAAGCCTCGGCCGAAAGTGCAATAGATGGACTCGTACTTTCGAGGGCCTCCGCTACGCGTCGGCCCTCGAACTAACTCGTCCATCTATTGCTTACTTTCTAACCTCTACAACAATGTACTATAGGAACCTATTCCTTGGAATGATTTTTAAATCCCAATTGCTACAAAGAAGCCGCCGCGGCGCGCACAAACTGGTGTCGGCGACTTCAAATGGTTATAATGCACACTATTTCACCGAACGAAATGTAATGAAGGAGGAGTTTGTTAGAAACGAGATCGAAATATAAAATAATTCATTTGTTCCTGCTTACATAATAATCACATCCCTGCCCGATTAAGAAGAGTAAATTAAGAACCACTACATAATAAACAAAAAGAATCTGAAAGCCTTCTACTTCCAAGAACTACATACTTACCCTCCATAATCTCGACCGTCATAGCTCGCGAAACCACGTCGCGCGAGGCGAGGTCCTTGGCGACGGGCGCGTACCGCTCCATGAAGCGCTCGCCCTTCGCGTTCACTAGGAACCCGCCCTCGCCGCGGCAGCCCTCCGTGATGAGGCAGCCGGCGCCGTAGATGCCTGCACATCACAATATACCGATAGCAAATCGCTGCAAACAGCTCGACAATACCACATTATTGCCTAGACGCGGAAAGTAAAAAAAAACCTGATGAGGTGGTTAGATACGAGTCAGGAAATCTTCGTTTCAGCGTAGGCAATATTTTTTTTACAAATACTTTTAATGTATTAATAAAATTGCTTTCTAGTTATTTTTTTTTAGAAAGTAATTTAATTTATTACTAAAAGTGTTTTTGTTATATTAGGACAATTTGTAAACAAAAACGTTATGGGTTTTCCGGGAACATTTATGTTTATCAGGGACTCTATTCCCAACGGTAAAAAACATATCGTTTGACCTGTTGTGGTACTGTTTTGACGTCATCTGCCATTACTGTCATGTACAGTCAGCTGCAGAGATAAGTATACCCTCCTGCATACAAGTTTCCTATGCAGGGGGGTATACTTATCTCAGCAGCTGACTGTACATAAGAGCTATCAAAACAGTGACAATACGATAACATATCAAACACGATCGTTTTTACCGTGTTGCATAGAGGCCCTGTGAAACTTGAGATGTTGACATTTCAGTGACACATAATATTGACATTGCTTACTAAGCTGAAATATGCGCTAAAAACAAATCTTCGGAAAAGTTATTCAAGTTATTCACATTCTTGCTTGCCCTCCGTAGCATAAATTGGCAGTAAGATAATTTTCTTTTGATTTAGCAGGAAGTAGGTTTTGCCTAGCTAAGACTTCATTTTTCAAAATAGGTGGTGTGGTACCTATTTCCTCGCTACTTTCGTCACTCGCGCTCATTTTTACAAGTATCATTTTGCACACAACAAGTTTTACGTTTTAAATTTCAACAAGGTTTTGGTTTTAAATTATTTTTTCTAACCATAGACATTTTAGAAGAAAAATGAAATATAAAAACATACGCACTGTGCTAAAAAACGATCTGCTACCTAGGCTGTATCGGATTTTTTGCTTCGTCCTTTCTGTTCTGCATGCAATTGACAGCACTTTAACAAAAACTACTTTTATGTGGGATTCTTGTTCCGAGCTTGTGTGAATGCAAGTATAGAAATACTATGGACACTAAATCGGATCCTACAAAAAACAGTTCCTGCAAAGAATCGGATGACTCCGTGTGGACGCGCTCTTAGATAAATATGAACTTGTTTTTACACGCTCACCGCTGCGCTTCGACCTCCAAATCAAAAATATAGGAACAGGAGGTGTAATTTCAATCGAAAGTTCCGACTTATGCTTCGGAATCGAGCTCCGTATCCCAGACATAAAAATGAAAATAAAATGTAAATAGCCATTAAAAAAGTACTAATTGCTATGCAACATTGTAGGGTGATGCAACCAGTTTTGGACAAGGGCCAATGATGGACACTTTATTGCTGTCTTTCTCTTATTTGGTGTAATAGAAAGAGATGTCTTTGTTGTTGACGGGCAATTCATTTCTCATGAATGTAAGTGCACCGTTACAGAAGATATAATTTCATTTCATCAAGGGTTATAATTATTTTGCAATAATCGATTTATGACCGCATGGTCCGCATGATCTTTGCATTAAGAGAAGTATCCATAATTGGTGCCTGACAGCTTTAAGTGTCCAACCCTGGTGCCATCACCACACACCCGAAATTTAAACACCCAGAAAATACAAAAAAATATCTTCTAGTTGTAGAAGAATATTGGATTTTATAACACAAATAGACAATTTACATGTCAGTAAATTCTTAAATAACAGTTATACAGATAAAAAAGTGAACGCATAGCGAGACGGGGCGAAGGTGGCGTGTTGCGCAAAACCCGCGCGCAAATGTTTATACTGTACGCCTATTAATACGTCCATGGCATACAGCAGGAAACAGTTGTACGCAAGTCTCGCAAATTTCTTCCATTCCGCTGCCAGCCGTCGAGGTGAACACATCGTCGCTCCGAAGACGTTACTCGATGATAGAAGCTTTCCGTCCACATCTCGATATGACTAGGTAGATAATACGACCAGATCATTTGTGACTACATCTCGATCTGACCACGTCGCTTTTGGACGCAAACGAAGTGGTCATTTAGCGACTCGGACTTTTTGAAATCGTAAAGCGATCATGGAACTAAGGGACCGTGCCAGATGGAGTTGTAGTCACAAAGCGATCTGGTCGTATCAGCTACCTAGTCATATCGAGAAACCTTCTATCCCGAAGATGGTTGATGATGTGAAGATGATGATGATGACTGCTGACTCTGTTTGCCATTGTCCTTCTTAGTCTAGGCACAAAACTGGAAAACGCGTCTCTAAACCATTGCAAGCGGCAAATCATTTAAAAGTTGGGGTGACACTGTTATCAGAGGGTTTTAACTCTGCAGAATACAGATCTATCTGTTGCCACGGGTCCGTACAAGAAAATTCGTCGTACATTTTGTGAATCATTGTTCCGGTACCGTAAATAAGGTCCGATTGTTATGGTTTTTTAATATGTTATAAAGGACATATATCCATAGTAACCCAAATTTTTCGTCCTTCCAGCTCCATTTCTTTCTCCGCCATCTTGCAAAAACTGTCACTTTTTTCTGTTTTGTCCGATACTGTCGTTGAAGTTCATTCTGGTGCTAATTATGGTTCGGCAATATTGTAGAGTACAAAATTTGCTCAAACTTTTTCATTCAATTTTTTTTTCCATTTCACCATCGAAATGTTAAATGCTATGAATATCGCATAATATAACACATGATTGCGAACGTTTTTTGCAGAGACTGGGATTTTCGTGGCATTTCCGAGCTATCATAGTGACTTCTCACATATCAATATATTGAACTTTAAAATAGACTGTCAGAAACTTTTCGTAAACCAAACGTGGAAAAAATATGATGATCAATGTTATTAAAAATTAATAGCCTAAGAAAGACTCTACACAATTTTTCAACATGAAAATGAAAAAGCTACGTTGCGATATTGGAATGTTATGTATGATTGGTATACATATTTGGGAAATAATTACTGATTAATTATAAAACTTATTGGTTTCCATTTCCAAGTAAATTTTATATTTAATTGATTATTAATTTCAAATTTACTCCTCAGTTCTCTAGTAACATATGAAATTGACACGCCGTGCAGCTTATATCCATCCTATACATTTTCAATTACGATAACGTTTGTAGAATTAATCTCATGTACACGCACAGGGACTCACGGTAGATAAGTTTAACTACCAAAGACCCACCATACAACGACATTAATCAATGGAATATAAATCTATTGTGAATGAAATAAAGACATTTTTTTTATTCGATCATGTCACGAGATTTACAAACAAAAGTAGTTCTTTGTTTCAATGGGCGTATCGAGAATCAGGAGGTTATAAAATAGTGGTAGTTACCAGTGGGGTGGAACTGCACGAACTCCATGTCCTCGTTCTGCAGGCCGGCGCGCGCCGCCATGGCCGTGCCGTCGCCGGTGCACGTGTGCGCCGACGTGCAGCTGAAGTACGAGCGGCCCGTGCCGCCCGTCGCCAGGATCGTGTTCTTGGCTTGGAACCTGCATCCATTAATCACAATTTATAACTTACTAACTGACGGTTCAGCTTCATGCTGTGTGTATATTGTTGGTTAACATTATTCTTATTCATAAGAGTATGTTTTAATAATTTAAGGGACTGAAAGTCAACGCAAGTTTTTTTTTTTTTTTTGAAAAGTCAAAGAAACGAGTGTTATACGTGTTTATAAGAGCTGTGTAAAGGATTATCAATTGGAATCAGTTGTAGTTAGCCCTGAACGGAAACCCACGATTTTCCCGTAACTCCGTAACCAAGGGTTTTTTTCAATATTAATTGTATCCAATCATCTGTTAACTTAAAAATTTGTGTGTGCCTCAACTCATTTTGAAACAAGATTCATAAATATCGCATATACCATACCCAAGTTATTGCGAATAAACATGCAAATTCCGGCTTAGACGACTCTTAAATCTTTCATCTCGCTTGGCTCGGTCAAAAATGGTTTGGTCGTTCAGTACCCATGCAAAGCCCTGCCCGCCTTCTAGTCCTTGCAGACGCCCTCCTGCCCGTGCAGGGCGTCCGGAGAGTGCCCAGTCATTACCTGTACATAGTCCCGTTCTCCATGAGCAGGTCCAGCGCGAAATACTCGATGAAGTACTCGCAGTCGTAGCGCAGCGAATTCCCGTACAGCGTGTGCAGAGAGTGCCCAGTCATTACCTGTGTAGAGTCCCATCCTCCAGGTTGAGCGCGATGCAACCCTTGCAGACGCCGTCCTCCATGAGCAGGTCCAGCGCGAAGTACTCGATGAAGTACTCGCAGTCGTAGCGCAGAGACTGCCCATACAGCGTATGCAGTAAGGAGTGTCCAGTTCTGGGGAGAGGAGTTATTGACTTTCTGCAGGTTCTCTATGTCGAGAGGAACTTCCCGGTAATCTAGCCAAACAATTGAAACTCAACAAGGTCACTATTTATCTTGATCTGTGGTCGACGGTTGCGTCAGTGGCAAAAGTTTCAGGTGTCGCCTAGAGCCGATTGTGGCGTTCAAAAGGTTAATGCTACCAATGTAATAATAAGCAGTTAGAACTGATCTCCAATCTCACGCCAATGGCCAGACGGATTTTGGGCACATTTGCCACGGTTCACTAATGTTTTACCAAATCATCATCAAACAAACTACTAACAAACAAACAAACAAGGTATATCATTTTACAAAGTTTCATTTCGCAAACAGGTATTTCCCGCCGGATTATTTGATATATTTTTGTGGTGAAAACTCTAACTTAACCTAACCTATTTAATAAGCCTATGCAAATAATGTAAAATGTAACGGTTTAACCAAATTGCGAAATGAAAGTTTGTAAAATGATGTAGTTTGTCAAACGTACTTTTGGTCAATAGTCGGGACACCATTTGCCACACTGGCGCCACAGATAGTTTATCTTTTGAATTTTCGAGGGACAGAATTTAAAATTGAAAATAAAAGTTTTGTACACCTTACTGTGTCGTATATCAAATGAAAAGGCTCGTTATGAGGATCTCAAATATATTTTTGTTATTATTTTTAAATGAATAGTTTTGATTTTATTAATTATTCCCCCCCCCCCCCCTCCCACGTGGTCACCGAACCTACTAAGCCTAAAATTTTGAAAAAGTACAAATGATAGTTCATTGCTGGTAGATTACAGGAAAACCTATAAGAATTCTATCAAAAATGTACGGAACCGTCTCTACGCGAGTTCACCTTGCACTTGGCCACTTTTAAAAAACTGATCACCCCTATCACCTGTCAGCGACAGCGCAGCACCGATGCGCCTGGCCGCCCTTGCCGAACTGGAGCGACTGTCCGCCGAACGCGCGCTGGTAGATGCGGCCCTCGCCCGTACGCGAGAACGGCATGCCGTAGTTGTCCAGCTCGATGACGGCGTGCGGCGCCTCGCGCGTCATGTAGTGGATCGCGTCCTGGAACGATTACTCATGACATGACGGTAACGGGCAAAGACCAGCTGATGGCAATTGGGCTCTGGGTCCGATAGTTTTAATTTTATGGAAAGGAGAAGGTACTCGAGCACTTAGGCCCCCTGAGGGTAAGTGGGATCGCAGACCCATTGACATTGCAATTTATTGATTTTCTCATATTTGCCGTGTAAATGTGTAAATGCGTTGTCAACCCTGGGACCGTATTATGGTCACATTTATCGCGGTGGATAAACGTCGAGTCGTCACTCTCGCACTTAGTCGTCAGAATGTGACAAACGATATATCCACTTTTATGCACATCGACAAACATGACCATAATAGGCTAGATTAAAATAATTTACCTTTAATTTACAATAACTAGCCTGGCGCGTTCTGACATGCCTTATTTTCTTTTAAGACCTGGACACGCGCATTTACATTAGAAATATTAAGTATAGTTTAGGTATTATTGAGCCTATCTAGCAAAAATCACTTTTACTGGACAATTACAACAAAGCATTTGAAGCTTTGGGTGCCCATCTGTTTCACTATTAATTCGTGACTAAATCGAACGAAAAAGAAGTGACGATCGATTTAATCGATTCGATTATCAAGGACTTTTTAAACTAAACCTACAATGCAAATGTCATTAGTGCTACGCTACCTTATAAATACAGATTTGTTAAACTTTCAACATCATTACATTCATTACTGACTGACGAATTGTAAATTCTAGCATTTTTTTAATTTATTTGAAAAATAATACTATTCTATAATACTTAACATGTCCTTCAATGATTGTCGAACAATAACGAACATAAGTCGTTACGTATACAACGCTATAAAATTGTCCCACCGCAAGTAATAAAACCCAAGGAAAGTTCGAGATAAAACACAATGGAGAATGTTGAATAACAATGGTGTGGGTAAAAGGAAGGTCCGTTCTAGGTAGCCAGACACCATATTGAGTGTTATAAAGGTGTAGCTTTAAGGAAAATTACATTTATAAATACTAAAACAAACAATTCGTATAGACAGTATGACAAGTACATAATAACATTCTTAGGAGTGGTAAGGACTTACAATTATGATGTCTAAAATATATTGTTATGAAAGAAACGAAGAAGACCTGTAGGAGACTTTATATAGCGCTATTTTACTATAAGATAAGATAAGATTAAGATAAGATTTTTATTTGTAAAAAGAAAACTTATAATATGGTACAGGCAAGATATCGTCCAATTTACGTTGTTACACTCGATATGACGTAATTATTATAAGTTAATAAAACTCAAATAGCGACATTCATTATAAAGACATAAACTTCATATTGATATATCATAATGACAACTTGTTTAACACTAACATAATATTTTGTTATGATAACAATATTTTTCATAACATTATGAAAGCCTGCCTGCGGGGTTTTGTATTTTACCAAAATGGTAATCAAATGATAATGTAGAAGGAAGAAGACAATGTCTTTCAGTATCAACTTGAGTTTTTAAACAGCTACCATATGGGTAAAATGAGTAACATGGATATTTAAACAACACGAAAAAAAAAAGTATATACAAAAAAAAACATTCATAACCAAACCAAGCCAAGCCAACCAAGCTTATTTATTTATTATGTAAAGTTAATGTGATTTGATTTACTTACAACCTTATCTGACCTATCTATCTACATAATATGCAAAGGAAAGGAAAAATACTGTAAATCATGCAGATAACAGATAAATTGAAGATTAATAAAGTCATAAACAGAGGTTACGTATTTTCTCCCTTTTTAAGCTTTTTAAGGGCTCTACAAACAATAAAACCGTGACACAAAATCAGTCCACATTTTGCAAGTTTTATACAAATAAAGTGACTGACACCAACTGCAGGTGTTGTTGCTTTAGTCTGTGGTTATGCTCCATACAAAATTGACGACAAAAAAAACTTTACCTGGTCCCCCAGCCAATCTGATCCCTTCACTGTGTCATACATATGCCAAAGCCAGTTGTCGTCTTCCATGTTACCTGTAAAAATAAAGAATAGTACATTTAACTATCAATCATAATTTGAATTAATAATTGAATGTTGGCTTTGATTGATGGCAATTAACAAACAGTGCAATCTATGTAACAGCAGATAAGTTGTTTTTTCAATATAATTAACAAGATTCTGGATTAATATAATATATTAATCCAGCATCTTGTTAATTATTTGGAAATGTTTACACCAGTTCTTTAAGAAATTCTTACCATCTAGTCCTTATGTTTCAATTATTTTCACAGTAAAATAATGAACAAAGTTTTAAATTTTATGTAGCGTTACAAATGTAATTCTGTAAACATACCAAGAGCAGCATTTATGCCACCTTGCGCGGCAACTGTGTGAGACCTTGTCGGGAACAGCTTAGTGACTACAGCAGTCTTAAACCCTTCCTGGACAAGTCCGAAAGCCGCTCGTAATCCCGCTCCCCCGGCTCCAATGACCAGCGCATCGTGTTTGTGGTCCACTACAGTGTACGCTTTGGTCATGTTTGAGTTTGCAGAGCCATCTTTAACTGGTGTTGCTCCTCCGACGGACAGGTGGAGGTTTCTATATAAATATGATGCCTGCAATACCAGACACAAAATAAAACATGCAATGTATACTCCAGCAGATATTCTTGTTAGAAGTTTGGGGTCTAAGGCGTATCCAGGATTCAACCCAGGGCAAAAAATATGACACAACCTTTTTATATGTCACAGTTCAAAAAGGTAATAATCAACAAAGATGTAACATAATGGGAGCCATGAGCCCTAGAGCCCAAATATTACTATTCATTTTAATGTTAATATTATGGCTAAATGTATTGATAGTGATAGTTCTTAGGATCATTCAGTCTAGTCCGGCAATAATCATAGCAAACAATGTTCTCAAAACATATTTTCAAAACTTTTTCTAAGAAAGCTTGGACACGGCTTGGACTGTGTCATAGTCAAGTCGAACACAAAAAAGTTCCAAGTATATAATTATTTTTCATCATAGTTTTTTACAAAAGGTCAGAGATTTTTTGAAGTTTTAGCAACATGTTCAAAAACTCTAGTAATCCAAAAGCCAAATACAATATAGGTAGTGGTATTTCTCAGGTCACCATTATCTAAATAATTTAATATTTAATACTTGTGTGATGTGATGAGCTCGAGTATTTGTTTCAGTTTTCTATGTATTTAAGTATTTATTTCTCTATATAAGTATTTATATCGTTGTCTAGTACCCATAGTACAAGCCTTAGTTTGGAGCTAGGTCAATTTGTGTAAGATCGTCCCCTGATATTTATTTATTATTTGTCACAAAGGTAATGTATAAACAGTATAAATTTATTTATTGCGCAACTTCGAGTGGAGAATTTTGAATGAGGCCGATCAAAACATCTTCGAAATACGGATTACATAACTTGTTTTCTTTGAAAAGGTTTACTTGTTTATGACTTACCAATGAGGCTGGGCTTCGGGAAACGGCGGCTTTCATTATTGAACTCATGATGGAACTCTCTGTTCGCACCCTGAGGTCAAAATTGGCTAAATACACACAAGCGGTCGAATTATCTGATTTTCGTGGGGTTTGTGCTGTCGCCTGTCAAATTCGACCCGCTCGGCACGACGCGAAGTTTTTTTTTGTTTCTCAATTCTGGTATTTCAGCGTAGGGCCTAAATCTAGAAAACGTCTAGAAGTGTGACAATGCCTGTAATGTGTAAATCAGATTTTTTTCTTCGATTTTATTGATGTGAGAAGAATGAAGAATTATAACACCCATATTTATTGCATTTTTCACTTAAATGTTTCGGCTAACTTTTAAAAAAATAACGAAAAAAAACAATCTAACGGCACCCTATATATAAAAATACACCTTAATGACGTCAGTGTCATGTGTCAGGAACTCTAGACAAAAATTTAGACACTACCTATAATCTGTGATTTAGCTTGTCAGTCTTTAGACATACCTTAAAAATCTGTGCTTGTCAGGTTGAAAAAAGCTAGTCGTTCTGCCTATATTTTATTTTTATACTTCGAATTTGTTCTAAAAAGCGTTGTTTTGGTAAAAATAATGGCAGACAATTTAAGTAGTGACGGCTTATCCGAAGCAGACAGAATGAGAGGTAAGTGTTTACAATGATACTCTAACAGATACGGTGCTTGTTTGTATAACTTGTTGTTATTGTATAATACAGAAATTATGAGTAAAAGCCTTACTATGTTTCTCTCAAACGTCTCCTGATCGTAGAGACGGTCTCTAAGTGCAATCTCCGCATAATATTTCCTGCTCCCAACTGCTTAACTTGTAACCTATATTAATACTATTTTTGATTTATGCTTTTAGAGGATGAATTGGCTCGTGAATTGGAGCATAGCGACTCAAACGAAGACGACTCGCAAGAAATATCCTTAGATGCAGAGGAGAGCCTGCTGAAAGATGAACCAGAATGTAAGATATACAATATAATTTCTGCAGTCTTTAAATTCCTTGACATACTTGTATTAAAACATTCATTTGTGCAAGACATGAACATGTGTAATTCCATTAAATAAATAACTTCTTCTGAAAGATATAGGCTTCAAGATTAGTGTTGAGTTTTAGTTACGGCTACTGAGTATTTTAATATTGCCACTGCCTTGTTAAGATTAAATGTAACTAATATAATATAACAAACAGCATTTACTTTCAATAAAAATAGGTAGTTGTGCTTAGGCTCTAAAATTATAGATGGAAAATAAATGCTATTTGTTAAGGTGCATTTATTTTTCTCATATTATTTAAGAAAGATGTGGCAGTTATCAAATAGAAAGAGCATGGTAAAGGTCACTTTGTAGTTTATTACAAGACTTAAATCTCTTTAAATTTCCCTTAATAACTTTGATTATACACTGAATTAAATCACTTAGTAATCATGAATTAAATATTTTAATCTACAGACACAACTTTAGTTAATTATGAAGAAAATACACCAGGTATTCAGAAAGAAAGTGAGCTTGTGGAAATATTCTCAGACAGTTCCCAAAATGTAGAGACTGTTCACAGAACTGATGAACTAGGCAACATGTACATGGACAGTTCGACAAACTTCTTGGACTCACAAGTTGATACAATACCAGACCCTGGGGATAACTATGATTCCTACATGTCGGAGTATTCTTTTGATAATCAAAATGTTGATAACAGATTGGACACAATTGACGATAAAAATGATAGAAGTGAGTCCGATGAACTACCAGGTAGTAGTGTGATACCAGATTTAAATGAATTCCAGCAAGGCAATGGTAATTATGATTCCCTTACGGGTGCTGATGACCTGATGAGTGAGCGGGAAAGGGAGAAGAAAAGTAAGAAAGAATTAGAAGAGGAGGAAAGAGAAAAGATGCAGTAAGTGTCATTCAAATAATAATCTATAGGTAATAAGGATGTATAAGAATTATTGGATAGTAATTAGGTGTTATGTTAAACATCTAGATGAAAACGGTCTTAAAGAGCTTTAATTTCAGTTTCTTTTAACTAGCAAATGTTCAGCCTTTCAGCACTGGCTGGGGTAGTATCCGCGGGAGTCTACATTCTAGTTGGTAATAGGGGCATTGGTGTTTTTGCCGGTGCGAGCCCAGCAGTACCTGGGCCCTCCATTCTCAGGTCTCCAGATGGAATTTTCACCTCGCCCCTTTTCAAGTAAAAAGCAAACAAAAGCAAGGATTTCTGTCTTTGGCCCATCAGCCGAATTAAAAAAATATAAATAGCTGGCAAATGTTTTAGTGTTGATGATGATTTTAACGGTCTACTTCATAATCTTCTTTCAGAGTGCTAGTCTCGAACTTCACTGTAGAGCAGCTAGACCGGTATGAGATGTACAGAAGAGCAGCCTTCCCCAAGGCGGCCGTGAAACGTCTTATGCAGACGATCACAGGCTGCTCGGTAGGCCAGAATGTCGTCATCGCTATGTCTGGCATTGCCAAAGTATTTGTTGGTGAAGTTGTTGAAGAAGGTAATTATTATAAACAAATATATCAGGGGGCAATGTTTCACCAATCACCAAGGCCGAAACTTGAGCTTTAGGGTGCGGCTCCACTGAGGAGGAGATGAGCGGAGCTGTGCCAATAATAACCAATAGAACGCACGTGCGGTGACGTCGAGCGCGCCTTGCGCACGTTAGCTTAGTTTCTATTTATTAATATTGGCACAGCTCCGCTCGTAGAACTTAGGGTAGTTATACTGTTTACCCTCATGGCTAATGAAATAGCGATCGCTGGTAAGCGTATCGATTAACAATGGCTGGGTAGATATGGCTATTTTTGAAATGTTTGTTTTTGAACTTGTAATAGTCGGAATAAGGTTTTTAGCAAAAAATAATGGAAAAGTTGCGCAGAAATAAAAATTGGACAGGTAAACATCGGTCAGGTCAGCTAGTCTTAAATAATTTATACTGATATACAGATTAAAAACAATTTAAAATTACTATTAAAATTTCAATTAAAATATCGTTTTTTATATTGGCAAGTCTAGGTTATCGCTCCAGCCTCTGTTTTTTTTTTTTAATTTATATAACAGGTTTTTGTGCTAAATGTAGGTACAGAATTATCACCCATTTTTGAACAACCAGAGTTGTAGGTAATTCTGTAGCTATGCCTGCCCCACTCTGGGATCACAGGCGTGTATGTATGTAGGTTTACAGCAAAACACCAAGTAACCTGATGATAATTCACATTATTAAAACAAGAAACCGCGGGGTTTTGCGGGTGGTAGGACCTTGTGCAGGGTCCGTCCGGATCGCTACCACCGTCTTATCCATTAACCTACCGCCAAACAGCAGTGTTCGCATTGTTGTGTTCCGGTTTGGGGATAAGATAGCCGGTGTAATGACTAGCATTGAGGCATTCCATCTTAGTCCTCAGGGTAGGCAACGCATTTGCAGTCTTAGGCTTGCAGTCTTGTGAATGCGAATGTCTATGGGTCACAGTTTCCACTATCCATCAGGTGACCTGTGTACTCGTTTGCCTTCTGTGTGCCATAAAAAAAAAAGAAAAAGAAATAAACATCAATATTTTAAGACTGCCAATTGTTAGTAAATACATCATCATCATTATCCCCCTTGCCAACACAACGGTGCGGTCGGCACAGCATGTTTTTTTACCGTGGTCTTTTTGCACCTGTGCTTGAGCCTTCAAAACCTTTATATTTATTGCACAAAATATTCCATTACACGTATTTTAATACACCATAATGCACATTTTTAATAGATTATATTTAAGTATTTGACTTGATTTATTTTTATTATGAAACTAAATTAAAAAAAAGGAAGATATAGCTCGCAAAGGTAAATTGGAGCTTTTCATTTCTATTGTTAATTTACGTTCTAAGCAGATACTACAATAAATTAATAATTATCTAGTACCAAATTAAGCTTGTACCAAGGGTACTAAACAACGATAAATATACTTATATAAAAAATACGTAAAAAACATCCAATACAAAGGAACTAATACTCACGCTCATCACACAAATAAGGACCGCTAGCTTCGTAGGCAGGGTCGCTACCAACTACACGAATGTTTGGTTTAGTTGATAGTGATCATAAGGCAAAGCTAAACCAATGCCTGATCATTCTAAAAAAATGTTGTGTTTTCAGCTCTTGATATACTGGAGGCGTCAGGTGAAACCGGGCCATTGCAGCCCAAGCACTTGAGAGAGGCTCTACGAAGACTGCGGATGAGAGGCACAATCCCGTCGAGAAAGGTGAACCGGAGCATGTTCAGATTGTAATAGCTGTACTGAATTAAATAGATCAATATAAATCGCAGGTATAACCGATCGGCGGGGATTGGCTCTAAGGCACTGGTCCCACCGCCGGCGGGTAAGATATGAACTATCGACTTTTTTCTAGCCCAAGAAACGAACAAAAGATAATCGTTTCCGTGTAAATAAAAGAGAGAGATATATATTTATAGTTTATCGCTCGCTGTTCACACTGCCGGCGAGGACACTCTCCCAACGCCGGGCGAGTAAGCTATAATTCCATAGATTTTTTTACTAGCCTCTCGCCGATTGTCAACTGTTTCTAGTACAGAATTTTACTAGTTGCTCGCCGAGCTCGCCGATATCCGGCGGTGAGACCGCTATTTACTAGTTGACCGCAGCGATTAAAGCTATCGACTATAAAACTAGCTCAGCGGTACTCGCCGATGCCTGCCGAGCGACAAACTATCAAAACTTTACTAGCTTCTCGCCGCTCGCCCACTCTTTTGTAGTTTATAGTTCTACTAGCTTATAGTCTGTAGCCGGCGGTGGGACCAGTGCCTAAGTGAGCTTTGATTTGTGTTAGTATTAAAATGAAAACAATAGCCGGGCGCAGGCCTTGCGTCATCCACTGAAAAATGTATCGTATTAACACAATCAAAGTTCACTTTTCAATGTCTCGCTTTCCGATCCGGTGCTGAGCGGTTGTCTGCGCCAACTTTAAGACTGCATCAAGCAAACAATGTAATATAGAAGTCATCACTGTATTTGTTTGTACAAAAAAAAACGCTATTGTTTCCAAGGCAATACTTTAGTTAACTCTATAATAGTAACGAGAGCGCCTTTGTATATACATCCGGCGTATGCGTAAGCCATTAGTGAAATTTAAAATTACCAAGCTTATTATTCTAAGCAGTGGGACATAAGAGGGAATGGTACACCACTTTTGGTAAATTTCCAAGGCCTATATTAAGCTTTTTCAGGCTGAGGACTGATTTTAGGTTCAAATGTAATTAAATAGTCAAACGAACTTACCTGTAAGTGAAGTTCGACGATAATTATGCGAAGTTGTTGTCTCGTCCGAAGATGATGACTACAAGTGTAGTTACGGCTTATATACTCACTGGCGCCACATAATTTTAAAGAAAAAATAATAACAGAAAACGGAACGCAGCCTCATGCCCCGGACAGTGCTGCCACCTGTAACTAGCTTCATTAATTTTAAAGTTCACGCTTTATGATTTTACAACATAGGGAACTATTGTTATACAGGGTGGGCCATAAATTTTTGCAAATAGCAACACTGAATTTTTCGGAAACTGTCAGAGTGGGCGGCGGGAAATTGGCGGGAAACTATAGGTTACTTCGTGCAATTTTATTTATAATGGAGCGTTACACGGGAAAACAACGGGCTTTTTGTGTTAAACAGTTTTATAAAAACAACGATTCTTACGTTTCTGTACGACGCCTATTTAGAATTGAATACGGATTACGCCGAGTAAGTGAGTGTCCAAGTGTTAGTTTAATTCGATCTTGGGTCAAAAAGTTCGAGCAAACTGGTTCGACACTGAATATCAAACAAACAGGGCGGCCACGTTCAACAAGAAATGATGAGAACATACGGCAGGTTGAAGTTTCTGTAGAGAACGATCCAGAATCATCTACGCGTAAACGTTCAGCAGCTCTAGCAATACCAAGAACTAGTCTACGGCGAATTTTGCATCTGGATCTGAAACTACACCCATACAAGCTTCAAATTGTGCAGGAAATGAAACCAAACGATTACATTCATCGTAAGTTATTGGCTGACACTATACTGGAGCGATTCTCTAGCCTTGAGAATGTATTGTTTACGGATGAGGCCCATTTTCATATCAATGGGCACGTTAATAAACATAATTGTCGATTTTGGAGCAGAGAAAACCCTCGCTTTAAACACCAAAAGCCACTTCATTCACCTAAAACCACAGTTTGGGCTGCCATATCAGCAAAGGGCATAATTGGTCCATATTTCTTTGAAAATAACCGAGGAAATAACGTAACGGTGGATTCAGTGGGATACGTGAAGATGTTGCGAGAATTTTTGGCACCAAAGTTGCATGAATTTGAAGGTTACAACAGCAGAACATGGATGCAACAAGATGGAGCAACATGCCATACGTCAAACATGAGTTTACCGGTAGTTAAAGAAATGTTTCCGAAAAAGTTGATTTCTCGCAGAGGTGACATCCCATGGCCGCCAAGGAGCCCGGACCTAACACCGTGCGATTTTTTTCTGTGGGGATATTTAAAGAGTCGAGTGTACCTTAATAAACCGATGACAATACCCCAGTTAAAACAAAACATTCAAAAAGAGATAGCCGCGATCCCTCGCAGCACGTGTCAGCGAGTTTTCCAAAGTTTGCGTAGTCGATTGCAGGAGTGCCAACGACGAGACGGAGGACATCTGGATGATGTAATTTTTAAAAAATAAATTGCAATTATCTGTTACTAGGTTAAATAAATAAAATTTAGAAAAACATATACAGTTTATTTTTTATCGATGTTTCGAAAGTACAAAATTTTTTGGCCCACCCTGTACAATGTGTAGGGTAGGGTGGGACTCATCATCTTCGGACGAGACAACAACTTCGCATAATTATCGTCGAACTTCACTTACAGGTAAGTTCGTTTGACTATTTAATTATGCTCGTTGTTGTCTCGTCCTCTATGATGACTACAAGTGTAGATGTTCAAAGAAAAGTTGTAAAATCAATCAACGTTTATTATCTCGAAAACAAAAAAATATTCATATAGGTACACAATTTTGTTTACGAGTCAGTCCTTCCAAGGACAGTCTCAGCAAATATATTGTTATTTATAATTGGTCTATTATAGAACCTAGCAAAAGTAGTTGACTCACCAGTCCAACCAGCTGTTCTTCTAATAACATCTATATTAATTCCTTTTTTGTATGCTGCAGAAGTTGCAGCATGTCGGGTGCTATGTGCACTGAAAATTGTCATATCTATTCCACTTAATTCCAATATTTTCTTAATCCAACGGCTGATTGTACTAGCAGAAACCTTCTTAAAGGGTTTTTTTAAAACTAAGAAACAGATAATCAGTATTTCTAATTTTTTCAGTAATCTTAATAAAGATAAAAGATAAAAAAGATAAAATAAATTTATTCAGTAAGTAGGCCGCTCGGGCACTTTTACACGTCAATATAATTAAGTACAGCCCTTGCTGGACAAATTCCAACCCTTTCGTTATAAAAAGGCAGAGTAAGAATAGGCTGGCACCGGTTGGGTGCAGATGTCTTAATCAACTTATCTATCTTAAATACAATACAGGTATCTCTTATACTAATATTATTAATATTAATTAAGGAAATTGTTTGAGCTCTTTGGCCCGTTGTTAATACTAATAATGCAACAGCCTTTTTGGTCATCATTTCCAGATTACTATCATCAATGTAATTACTTTCTATGAAATTAAGTAAAATGGATACATCCCAAGTATCAGTATATTTGGGAGCATTTGGACGCAATTTATAAAAACCCTTGAACAACCGTTTTATTTTCTCATTATTTCCCAAGTGTGGGTCCTATTATCAATGATAGAGCAGACCGCAATGAATTTAGGCTGCCATAAGACAAGCCTTCCTGGAATTTAGCAGTAAGATAATCAATTACCTGACAGATGGTAGGCTTCAAAATAATAATACCTTTTGCTGTGCAGTACTTTGCCCAGCCAACTATGCATGGCAAATATTGTTTAAGAGTACTGTTTGAGACGGACCGTATCATAATTTCTACGGCATCTTCATTAATTCCCGAGCTCAAGAATGCTTGTCTGATAACAGACCGACCATCAATGACAAACTCTGGTGAAGCGGATGTATCATTCTGGAATTATACAGAGTAAGCATATTTTTAGATGGTTCAAATATAATTGGTTTGCAAGTTAAAAGTTTTATAAAAATTGGAAACCAGGGTTGCGTTTTCCAAAAAGGCACTACCACAATACTCTTTGCTCTGTCTGCTATGATCTTTTCTAAAGTCTTCAGAATCATTGAAAATGGGGGAAAAGCATAAAAAGATAATTCAGACCAGTTTAATGTAAACGCGTCAACTGCACAGGAATATGGATCCGGATGCCAAGATACATAACTCTGGCACTTTGTGTTTGTTCTGGACGCAAACAAGTCTATAGTGGGATTACCGAATACAGATGTAATATGGTTAAAGTAGTAAGAGTGTAACTCCCACTCTGTATGCCCTAGCTCTTTCCTTGACTGAAAATCGGCAATTAAATTTTCTTTAGTATTAATGTAAGTTGCAAAGATCCAAAGGTCCCTAACCTCACACCATTTCCAAATTTGCTTTGCAATGCTATGTAAATGAGTAAATTGAACTCCACCTAGCCTATTTATATGAGAGATTGCTGTGATATTATCAATGTGTAAAAGTATGTCACATTTCTTTAGGTTTTTTGCAAAACATCGTAAACCAAAAAAGGCAGCTTTTAGTTCAAGTGTGTTAATGTGAAGCTTAGCTTCTTCCTTACTCCAAAGTCCACCAGCAGTTACAGACCCACATGAAACACCCCAACCCCGAGATGAAGAATCTGTATAAATTTCCAACTTATATCTATTTTTCCTAATAGGGCATACAGAGGTTTCAATATTTTTGGCCCACCACAGAAGATCCTGTTTGCAATTATCATTTAATGATATACAGGCATCATAATTATCATTATTATATTTCAGTGCTAGGTATTTGACACGTTCTAGATCTTTCGTGTATAGCATTCCATATTTTATAGCAGGACATACTGATACTAATGTACCTATAACTTGAGCCAAAGAGTATATAATCACTACGTTTTAAGAGACCGAACTCCCATACAAATCGTATTAATTGTATTTAGTATGAAGCCAGATCTTTTATGTAGCCAAAATCAAGAAACGAAATGCACAGACTGGATAGGGGGATACTAATGTCATAATGACAGGTAGCGTTGTGGGAGTTATCGACAGTATCGATACAGTAAGCGCACTAGTGTTGTGCATATTTTTTATCGATATCGACCAACCATGTAGAAAGGTGGTTGTATACTTGGTAATTGCTTTATTCCAGAGTTACTTCCGCGTTCCGCGTTCCCGAGATAGTAAAACAAGTTCTGTTTCTCAGTCATTATTTATTTATTTTAAGGAAATAAAGTTGACACTGATCTTTGAGCCAATAAACGAAATAAAATACCTTGACACTGATCTTTGAGCCAATAAACGAAATAAAATACAAAGTCCCGCTATTAAGAAGCTTTTTACAATACAAGGTACAACATTCTGATCTTATTCTGATAGTGATAGACTTTCTGCTATAAATATAAGCGAAATTCTAAAAAAAAACAATACCTTTTTCGCCCCTACCTCAAATTGCCAAATCGCAGTTAATATGTTCGAGGTAAACATATTAACTACTTACTAACACACTGATAAAATAGTACATTGATTTCTAGCCAAATACAAACTTTAGGATACAATGGGTATGCCGAAATAGTTATTTGAGCAACAAGAGAGCAAAGTTGGTTTTTGCTGGGAGTGTTGATTTTGAACTCCGAGTAAGCGAAGGATTCTATAATCGAATCACGAGCTTATCAAGCGATTCTAAGACACGAGATGCAAATAATTTTGGTCTCGTGTGACACCACACAACTTTTCACCTCAGAAGCGAAAACATAATGTCTAAAGGTAAAAATAATACATGGTAAAAATTAAACCACATATCGACGGTTCTCTGACTAAACCTCGTATATGAAATTTGACGAAACTCGTATAGGCATTAATTTGCTCTATATAACTTAACTCTGTGTTTTATTTAAAAACCAATTGATTCATAATTCGTCATCGAACTAGTTTTATCTAATTATGAAAAGCACTTAATCAATTCAATAGAAACAATATACAAAAACCGTTTTTAGACGTTTCTGAAAAGTTAAGGAATTCATATATATTTACCCGCCCCGCCCGCATTTATATTGACCCAGCACTGTTTTCGCCATTTAAAAAATAATAATTTAAAAGTTACTTTGTCTCATATGCTCGCAGCAAAATCGAATTTTGCTCAGTCTTTAATAGTCCTGGACCTGACTGCAGTCCTGTAGGAAAGTTTGCGTAGAGATTTTTTTTTCAGAAAAGTTTAGTAGGAGTCTTAGCAGGTATTTTAGACTTAGGTGGACATCCGCCACCTGGTACATTTTCCAGTTATGATGTCATTAATTTTTTGTATAATAAAGTTTTTTTTCTGAAACCTATCGAGTGGGGTTTAAAATGAAAGGGCTCTATGAGCTGATTCCAAAAATATACCACTCATTTCATTTCAACCAGTTATTTCGTAAAAAATAAAGAAACATAATTAAAACATACTATGTTTGGGCTCTTCCTGGTAGGAAACGGCTGAATGATTTTTTTTCTAAAATATAAGCCGAATGACTTATGTCCTCATATCTAACGTAATGAAAGGAATTCGGAAAATATAACTGCTTTTTTTTCTTTTTTATATAAAGAGCAAGATAGTTGTGAAAAAATGATGACATCATAACTGGAAAATGTACCAGGAAACGGAAGTCCACCCAAGCCTAAATTACTTACTAAATCTTTATATGCATGCTTTCCCACAGGAATCCAGTCAGGTCCTGGATTATAAACAACAAAACGTGCCTGTTTGAGGTGCTGACGTGAATTTCCCCTTTATTTTAACTGGTTTTAATTGTTTCATTACAATCACAGTACTCTTACCACGAGTTTACCGTGACCGTACTCGCTAGCGAGTCGAATGCTCTGTCCCTCTCACTTTATTACAATACGGCGAGGGATCGAGCATTCGACTCGCTAGTGAGTACGGTCTCTGTGAACTCATGGTAAGGGTACAGTACAATACAAATAATCTTTATTGAAAACCATTATAAAAACAGAGGAACAAGGGAGAGCAATTTTACTTACCTTACAAACAAAAACTTTTTGTTTTTGTCTGCTATGATTTGTGATTTTACAATCAAAGAATGTAACAATAGTACAAACGTTTATCAAATTTAATGCCACTAACTCTAAAGCTGGTAGGTGGCGACATAAATCTCAAAACGCTATACTCTTAACTATACACTTATCAGAAGAAAAAAAAGATTGGTTCCCGCAAAAGTTCGCTCACATTAAGAAGCCTATTTGATATTAGTTATTAAGAAAATCTAAATAAATTACGACGTTGCCAGTAAATACCCTGTGTTTTCATTCATTTGGCTTTCCCTTGTTGCTCTGCTTTTTTACAAGCATCTGCTATCGAGACTTCTTGCAATGCATATTGTGCATTAATTTTTTGGCATGCGCGTCTAATAAAAATTAGGGCTACTTTCTTATACAACAATTTTATAGTGCAGTTTGCATGTTGGTGACAAGAAAACCATGCAGAATCGCATTTAACTTCGAACAATGTAACTGCTATTTGGGTTATGTCTTTTTCGTGTAACAAATTCAATACTTCGTTTTCTATAATTTCAGTTGCAATCTGCACCATTTTACACAAATGTATGGTAGGGTATGTAAGTGATACTTTGTCCTGCCACAACTCTCTTAGGGTGGTATAATCGTAAATCGATTCCGTAGGATTTTCCACGCTTAAGCAGCGCCTGCATTCGTGGCACGTGTTGTTCTTAAGTATCCTAGATGCTAGGTACCCACTGACATAGACAACTGCTTGTCCAGATATGTTTACTAGTTCCTCTTCAATTGCTTCATCCTGTTCATTTGAAAATTCAGGAATAGAAATCACTGGAAATTCTCCAACTTCAGGTAAAGCCACTAATTTCTGGTTTATTTCCTTTGTATTGCTGTTGTCGGGAGATTCATTTTCTTTATTTTCTTCTTTTTCATTGAAGACAACATTTTCGAACCCAGTGAGTAAACTAAAATTATCTTTCTCACAGTTTGTTCCGCGGATTGGGCCTGCACAATTTTTTGTTACAACCGCTGTTTTCAATGCCGAAATGAAATGGGCAGCTGTTGGATTTCGGTTTGTGGGACTTTGTTGGCGTAAAAGGCCAAAAAGATTCTCCAAAGCATCCTGGTTCAGTTGCCTTAAATTTAAATATTTAAATCCCAATTTATGAACATACTGCCAGATATCTTTAAAACTTTTTAATGTGGTTATATAACCTTCGATACATTTAACATTTTTCGCTGGTTTCCCATCTTTAATAAATGTAACAGTTTTCATTTTTTTTATGTATTCTGTCCAAGTATCGTAATGGGTCGTCTTTTGAGAGACGTTTTCTCTTAAATGTTTTTTTTTATCTTTCGGCCCTGATGGTCCATTTGTTACATCAAAGAGTTTATCTAACTCCTGGATTATTTGCGCCGTTTCTAAAAGTTGTTTTTTTTTTAAATTATCATTTTCAGCCCTTGAAAGAAGTTTGAGAACTGCAGAAACAGTATTGCTCAATATCTGTGCCGCATATTTTACGCGCATTTTTGTTTTATATTTTGGGTTAACGTGGGCTTCCGTAATTTTGGACAGATACAAAAAACTGTTATTTTCTTTTTCCACTTGAAGCAAGTGAGCCCATCTTCCTTGTTTTCCTGCAAATGTTATTGTTCCATTGTTCAGGAAATTGTTCCTTATTGATTTAAATAAATGGGGAACGTCAAAAACAATAAACACTTTTTTATCATTCTGTACAAAATAATGATTTGATCCATCTTCTAAGGGACCAGAAGCTTCTCTTAGTATCTTGAGAGCACCCATATTTGTGGGGCCTTGATCACTAACTGTGTTCAGAATTTGAAAGCCACAAGCTGTAACTTTAGTTTTAATATTTTTAATTATGACCGCCAAGTTTTGTGACGAAATTGTCCCTTTAGTAAAGTAAAATGCTATGGGTTGTTTATATTTTTGACGCAAACCCTGTAGCATAAAAACTAGGGCATGGTCTGCTATCCTTTCCTTGCGCCCCAGCTCGCCTAAATCTTCAAAACCTTCAATGCAATCAATGCCTGTGTTCAAAATTAATCTTGGCTTAATAGCCATTTCGTCAAATAATAAGCAACAGACTTTGTCTTTTTCATCTTTTCTAGATGCTATTTTTGATAAATGGAGTAACACAGATTTGTTGATCCCTGGCTCTATGGGAACTTTTTTCAAAATATTTTGCAAGGTCTTTTCCGATGGAAGCGGCAGCACTTGGTTGAGGAACCTATACGTCTTTGGCGATCTTTTAAATATGGCCAATGCAGACACTTTATTTTTCACTGTCCACCTTCTTCCCTTAGGTTTGCGCTTTTGATTTTTGGTTGCATTAAGCACAATTTCTTTGAGAATCGGGGATTTGATTTTCTCAATTAAGCTAGCACTTTTGCGCAGAGACCTTAAAGTGCATCTTGTTTTTCTTAGGTCATCCACCAACCTCTTTTTCCTTGGCGTTAATTCTGTAAAAAAGGAAACACTATTATAGTGACATAAAAAAAAACATTTCATATTATGTAATTTCCATACTTCTGAGATAATTTTAGTGTATCGCTCACTAGCTTGGCTGAAACGAAATATGTATAATACGCGGCACGAAAGTAAAACCTGCGCGGAAGTCGATTTTAGGGTCTCACCCTTCTCTCACGTATGGTGAAGGCGGGGCGCGGGGCAAGAAAACCTGCGCAGTAGCGGCCATGTTGGTTTTACTTTCGTGCCGCGTACTATACACAGGTTTTTGAGTTATTGCATTTTTTCTTTACCAACCAAATGCGTCTAAAAATCTAAACTGGCCACAGAAACGGTCTTAAAATTGGTACATAGCTACTGTATGAATTAGAAGCGGTGACCTAAAATATGAATAATGTAGTTAAGTTTATAGCAAAGGCGTTTGCCCATTCTTGTATGTTTTGATGCCACATAGTGTAAAAACAAATCTAGCGTAATACAAATAATATTTTTGCTCGAAGTTGATTGCAATAGCTTGTTAGGTAGGGATATTTTTTTTTACAAAAGATTTTAAATATGTTTTCCAAGGCATAGGGCGTTTTCTCTAGGTCCATTGGTTGCAAAGTACAGATAGACAAAGGTGGGCAATTTTTTTAAAAAAGTGTCAATTTTGTGGTAGGGTCTTTTTCTAAGACATGTAGCAGGCTGGAAATTTTTATAGACGATATTTTAATCTGCGGCAAGGACAGGCTGAGCATGATGCGACTTAAAAATGTACTTGAAAAAGTGAAAAAAATCGGGCGTGACATACAAACAGACGGACGGCCGTGACGAAACTATATGGGGTCAGTTATTACCATTTGGCTAAGGAACCCTAAAAATGATACAAAAATCTGTCACTTCCAGCCGAGCTATAGATGATTAATGATAAATACCTGCTTCATCTATCAATCTCCTTTTGATTCCTTTACTTGATTGGATATTTTCAGATGCATGTGCTTCAAACGCCATTTGGTTAGTCAGTACTGGGGCTGCTTCTACAGGAGCTGGAACTACAAAAAAAGGGTATTCATTCCAAAGTTCTTTTAAATTATGGTTAATAACAACTAAATTAAAAATGCATAATAACCGACTTTAAACAATCCTGACCAAATTTATATTGAGGTATAAGTACCCGCAATAAAACAAAAATAACGTTAAAATCTGTTTACAATAAAGAGTGGATACTTTTTATCCCGGGGAAGCGCAATAATCGAGTTTAGTAAAGGTCTCCGTAGAGCATTTTCGCGTGGCGGCAAGGGATCTAGTAGGTAGCTGCCCTTACTGACCCATCTCAACTTTCCATCCTATATACATAGAAAATATTTATACACAGAAAGGCACAAAGGGTAATCCCATTTCTTAGCAATGACTCTTAGTTAGACTTTTTCGGATTAACTTTGGCTAAGGAACCCCCAGTGTTAAAAAAATCTTTCATTTCCAGCCAGGCTGTAGATGAAATAAATAATAAATACCTGCTTCATCTATGAATCCCCTTTTGATTCCTTTACTTGATTGGATATTTTCAGATGCATGTGCTTGACACGCCATTTGGTTAGTCAGTACTGGGGCTGCTTCTACAGGAGCTGGAACTACAAAAAAGGGTATTCATTCCCAAGTTCTTTTAAGTAATGGTTAATAACAACTAAATTAAAGATGCATAACAACCGACTTCAAATAGTCCTGACCAAATTTATATTCAGGTATAAATATACGCAACATAGTATAAAACAAAGTCGCTTTCCGCTGTCTGTCCCTATGTATGCTTAGATCTTTAAAACTACGCAACCAATTTTGATGTGGGTTTTTTTAATAGATAGAGTGATTTAAGAGGAAGGTTTTTATGTATAATACATTTCGGATTATGGACGGGTGTTACAGGAAACTCATATATACCGAAGCGAAGCGAGGGCGGGTCGCTAGTACGCAATAAATTAAAAAAATCGGTAAAATCTGTTTACAATAAAGAGTGCATATTTTTTATCCCGGGGAAACGCGATAATCGAGTTTAGTAAAGGTCTCCTAAGAGCATTTTCGCGTGGCAGCAAGGGATCTAGTAGCTCCCATTACTGACCCACCTCAATTTTCCACCCTATAAAAAAGTCAGATCAACTGAATTTCTAGCATTGAGTCTTCAACATATTGACATTGAGTTGTGATTGTCAGTTTTTTATTTTTTGGACCATATTTTATTTTATTTTATGACAAACATGTGCCAATTCTAAGTGAACTATGCTTTATCAGGGGACAATCTCACACAAATTGACCTAGGCCCAAACTAAGCTCTAGGCTTGTACTATGGGTACTAGACAATGATAAACCTACTTAAATACAGAAATAAATACTTATATACATGGAAAACAACCAAGACTCAGACACAAATACTCGCACTCATCACACAAATATTTGCCCTGACCGGGAATCAAACCCGGGGCCGCTTGCTTTGTCCGCAGTATCACTACCAGCTAGGCCAACCAGTCGTCTAATATATGCATTATAAATAGTACCTGGGCAACCAAGCTTCACTAATTTGAGTGTTTAATTCTATAATTTTGTCAAAAGGAAGATTTTTTTACATTCAAGTATGATAACAGAAATAATGAATGGTTATAAAAAAGTCATATTTTACCTTGATTTCTTCTTGCCATGTGCAAAGGAAACCCTTCAAGAAGTTCATCAGAAAGTGGTGGCATTGTTAGATGAAGTTTAGGTATGGCACGTTTTTTCAATCGTGTTTTTGATATAGTGAAATCTCGTTTTTCAAAATGAGTTCCACATACATAACGTAAATCATGGAGTTTTTCAATGGGTAAGAGTACAAGATCCTCCTTGCCTACTACTTTCACCCACTGTTTACAGCTGAAAACCAAAAAGAAATATATTAACTAAGGTTTTCAATAGTAGGTCTATGCAGGGTAATGGCTTAAAAATGTAAATCTAACAGAGAAATACTGTGATAACTACATCAAGGTTGTCTTTCGACTGTTGTAACAAACTGTTTATATTCTGTTTATATCAGCAATTTTACTTACTCATGTTCACGTAAAGGAAATCTTGCAAAAAACACTTTGTCCTTACACCGTTTTTCTTGTATACCACAAATTTCACAAATCCTGTGGCCACAACTCATATTGGACGGAGTTCTTTAAAACAAAGCGTTGAAATGTAGTTATAAAGATAAAAAGACCTAAATAATAGAGTTCTATCTCAAAAACTGCACTTAAATGATATTCCTAACAAATAACTTAATTAATAGAGTCCTGTCTCAAAAACTGCACTTCAATGTCAATGTGAAGATAATGCGGAGGAAAAATACTTTCAAACTCAACGCTATTATCAATTCAAAACACCAAAGAAGCCACAAAAAAATAACACGACACAAAACGACCGGCGACAGCCGCTGCCGACATTTTGTTTGTGGTGCTGCCACATGAAATTTATAGAAGATTTCATTATTTCATTAAGTTTATTTAATAATTGGTCTCTATATTTTTCTGTACTCAATTTTCGTTCATTTAATCTTTGAATCGATTTAACTCTGAATTTGCATGCTTGGACGCACAATTTACTAGATTGGTAATTGAAAATAACTGCAACAGAACTACTAAACACATAATATCGTTGAGATATGGCAACATTGGCAACCAGACAGTTAAATTGGTGCGGATGACGAATAAATGGATCTAGTTTCATACATTCGTTTTTTTTGTATGAAGTTTCTACCCACTGACTTGAGCTAGAAATTTTAATTGTACAGTTTTCTTTAACAAAAGGTGTTTTACAAGTTTCAAACAGTTTAATCTTTTTTCAACAGAAATACTCAATGTCATTTGTTTTGCATCAAAAATAAATCCTAAGAATTTACATATTTGAGCAGGGGCAAACTCAGATTTATCAGTGTTAATAATAATAACAAATCCTAACCTTGTTAACAAGTTAACTGTGGTCATCATATTTTCCCGACAATCATTAACGGAAGTACCTATACATAGAATATCATCTAGGTATATGACTGAGACAAAACCATTTTCTCGTAAATGAGCTACCACCGGCTTCATAATTTTTGTAAAAGTAAAGGGGGCTGTGCACAACCCAAATGGTAGCACTTTAAATTGATAATATAGACCTTCATAATAAAATTTAAGATTTTTTTTGCTGTCATCATGAATTGATATCATATAATAAGCATCTTTAAGATCAATTGACACTAGGTAATCATTTATATTAATTAATTTGCAAGCTGTTCTATAGTCTTCGAGTTTAAAATGACTTGTATTAATAAACATGTTTAACTTCTTTAAATTTAAAATAAATCTGAATGTACCATTTGGTTTCTTGACTAAAAAAATTGGGGAGCAAAACTGGTTTGTCTCATAATGACTTATTTCTATGGCACCTTTAGCTAATAGCTGGTGAATTTCTGTTTTAATCTGTTTTTGTTCAGATTCACTGAATTTATCATTGAGTGGAACTGACTGCTGATGTGGTGGATGATGAAAAGGTATTCTATATCCTTTTATCCATTCAAGAATGGTAGTATCATTGGTTATAGACAGCCATTGTTCATAGAAAAAATGTAGTGTACCTACCTCATCTGCTACTTGCGTAACAAGGGGCGACGCACCTTCCCTTCGTCCCTCTTGGCAGTTTTCGCTGGGTAATATGCTTGCCCTCCTGCGGTTGGCCTCTGCGTCCTGTATGCCGCACGAGGAGGGGCCCGCCAGTTTAAAGAGCGGTTCCTGTATGGTGAATTTAGTTGAGTCTTGGGAGTATTCATTTTTTTGATTTCTGGAGCCTTCAAGTCTTGTCCTGTTTTCTTTACTGTGCGAGCAGTCTTTATCTTTTCGACTAGGTTATCCTCAAATAGAAATTCATGGGCTTCGGTCTGTTTCATTTCCTTATTTATTGTCATGAGCACCAATGACCGTCGACTCTTTGTATCCAGGTGCACAGAGTCACATAATAACCGGCATGCATCATTAAGTTTTTTGATTATGTTGATTTTATTACCAATCATCATACCATCTTTAATTATCATTTGGAGAGCTGAGCCCAGACATGACAGAGCTGTTGTAATTTGTTTCTGTCTGCTCTCAATGATGTAGTCTCTTTTTTTGGCTGACTCATTGAGTGCCACACTCACTTCGGGGTTTAATTTGGGTACAATTGTGGCAATATTGCTAAAAAGAGGATTATCCTTTGCAATTCCTTCCTTTGCTTCTTTTTTTAAACCATTTTTCAGGAAATCAAACCATCTCTCTGCGATTTCTTTTAAAAGCGGCTCGCTTTTAGGTTGAGGTTCGATCACACCCAAGATTTCCAAAATATCATTGTCAATTTCTTCTTCCTTATTTTCTTTGTCTTCATTTTCTACAGGAAAAATATCTATATCTTCTATGGATTGGATGGTTTCGTCCTCTTCAGGAGGAGAATGAGTGATCATGTCCACCTCAGGCGTTACAATACGCACCACCGGCTCTAACGGTATATGGTTTCTAGTAGAGCTATTGCCAACATTCTCTGTAAAACCAATAAACTGGATATATATATTACGTATAATTATTTGCTGAGTACAAAGTTCAATCGCGAACAATGTTCGAAATAACCACGTGGGCTCCATAAGTACCCCCCTTTAGGTTTAATGTCGACCTTGTTCGTTCCCTCGGAACGACCCTCGGCCACGGAATTATAACTAAAACTTTTAGTGTTCTAATACTAATCCATCAGATTGGTCAGAAGAAACAAAGTTTTATAATCTCGAAGATATTTCACGCAGTAATTAGGTACATCATGGCGTCCCTAAGGGTAAAATTTTGACTTACCTTCAATATCCGATTCAGGCAGTTTCCTTATCTTTTTTTTCCAATCATTTTAGCTTTTTAAGCAGATGTTCACGTGTTTTATCTTCTGCGTGCCTTTTCCTTTCCATATTTGTACAATAATTTTTAACTTAACGATAACTGTAGAAATTCCGTGTAGCGCCGTTGATGACATAAAAACCGAATGAAGCTAGTTACAGGTGGCAGCACTGTCCGGGGCATGAGGCTGCGTTCCGTTTTCTGTTATTATTTTTTCTTTAAAATTATGTGGCGCCAGTGAGTATATAAGCCGTAACTACACTTGTAGTCATTATGTTTTTCTTTTTGATTCGACTCGGCGACAGCGTAGCGTGCGGACGTCCTCACTGTCCGCTCCGCGCTGCTCCGACTCCGACGCTCTATGGATCCTCCTTCTCGCTCGCACAGTACGCTGTGCTCGCCGCACTAGTTGCGCTCCGCACTAGCTGCGCTCCGTTACGTCAGTGTGTGGACAGACCCCGTGGTTGGTCCTCGCGCTGGGCGTAACATTTTCGTTGACCTTGGTCAACACGGTTCCGGAACAGACGTCAATCCCGGGCCTGTTTTGAAATCCACGCTCGTAGTGGTCGTACGAGGGATACCTAACGGTGCCAACGAATCGTACGGGGCGAGCCACAGACGCCCGCTTTCCCCCTTCTGGGGAAAACAATCTGTGACGGGGTTGGGATCATCGGCCCTTGCCTATCGCATAGTCGATCCCAACTGTCTCCCTCCCACCCTACCCTTTCCTACAGTCCTATTCCTCTTGTTGTATTTGGCGTCGACCGGCCCCGGGGTCGGCAGTAGTAGGCACTCACCCCCGGGCAATAAGATTACCGGGGCCCATAGTAGGGCTCACGTAGGCCACTCATCTCCCCGCTCATCCCGGCGGGGAGGCATTAGCTAGCCACAAAACACAAACCGCGATCGACCACATCCGCGCGCACTCACGTCGTCATGTCGCAGACCGGCAGCGAACCCTCCTTCGGCGCCGTAATGTCTTTTTTGGCAAAACGGTACCCGGAGGCCGCTGCCGAGCTGACGCGCATGGCGGGAAGGGCAAGGGCGGAGGCCCAGGCCAACGCCCGCGCCAGGCAGCATAGGTCTCGGGATAGATCCCGCTCGCCCCGCGACACTTCGTCGCAGCCCGCCCCCTTCTCGCGAGCGCCTTCTGCGCTCGACTCGCCTCTCTCTCCGGTTGCGCCGGTGGTATCCCCGCCGGCTCGCAGCGAGTCCGCTCCGACGTCTCGCTCCAGTTCTCCGGCTTCTTCTGCGCCCTTCTCGTCACCGGTCTCCGAGCACGGAGATTTGTCCATGGACTACGAGTCCCTGGACCCTGCCGTCGCTCGGGCCAATGACGATGAGGGCTTCACTGTCGTTGCCCGTAAGCGCAAAACGCGCAGTCAGGATGCGGCTGCGCCTGCGGGTATCCCGTCGTCCTCGTCGCCGCCGCCTAAGCAGGCTCGCGCGGTCGGTGGTTCCCACCACCAACCGGCGTCCTCTCCACCGTCTCCGTCGCCTCAGGCTTCTCAGCCTAACATTCCTCGGCGGCTCCGCCCGCCCCCGATCGTCATCCAGGACAAGAAGGCCTGGTCTCAGGTTTCCGGCGTTCTACGCGAGAGGCGTATCAACTTCCTCTCTGCGGTGAACACCGACAAGGGCATCTCGGTGTCGACGCAGTCCGCGGGCGATCACCGTGCCCTTACAGCCCAACTCGTACACCTCAAGGTTGCGTACCACACGTACGCACTCGAGGAAGAGCGACGACTGAGGGTCGTCATTCGTGGTCTCCCGAAGGAGCTTGATTCAAAGCTCATTCAGGACGACCTGGTCATACAGGGTTTCCCTGTTCACGAGGTACATCGCATGTACCGTGCTCGCACCAAGGAACCTTACGACTTGGTGCTCGTAGTCCTCGATCCTTCCCCAGAAGGGAAGAAAATTTTCAACATCAGACAGATCTGCCAGATGTCTGGTATCAAAGTTGAGGCGCCCAGAAAGCGCAACTCTCCTGGGCAGTGTCATCGCTGCCAACTCTATGGTCACGCCGCTCGTTTCTGCCATGCCGAGCCCCGCTGTGTCAAGTGCACCGGGAACCACGGCACCTCAGATTGCAACCGCAGACCGGGCATGCTCGACCCGCCTAGCTGCGTTCTGTGTGGAGCGGTGGGTCACACCGCGAAATGTCGTGGCTGCCCCAGGGCTCCTCGCAGAGAGCGCAAGGCGGGCCCGAGCCGCCCGGCTCCTGCGGCGCGTCATCCCGCCCCCGTATCCCGGGGGCGTCCAGTGCCTTCAGCGCAACATTTCCCCGCTCTGGGGTCCCAGGGCCCGGCTCCGGCGGCTGCACCTAGCAACGCCTGGGCCAGACCTCTGGTGCACAAGCCCGCACCAGTGACGCCTCGAGAGCGCCCACAAGCGCAACCGAGCTCGTCACCTTCCCGCACTACTCCCGCCTTTTCGGACTTCGCGTCGGACTTCGCGGTGGTCTGTGATTTCGCCAAGGCCTTCGACCTTGACGAAATCTCCCAGCTCGCCGGGAAGCTTCGATCTGCGAGGGACGCAAAGGAGTGCCTCTTCGCAGCTTTTGAGCACCGCAGTCTCTTTGACGCTCTCCGCGTCTACACCTCCAGAAAATAGTTCTGAACCTAATGGATATTACATCCAAAAGATTAAAGCCCCACTCGTTAGACATTGGCTTCTTCAATGCCAATGGCTTACGTAACCAACGGGACGAAGTCGCATCCTTTCTTCGCGATCGTCAGTTGGATATCTTGCTAGTTCAAGAGACCTTCCTTAAGCCAGCTCACCGTGACCCGCGGGTTGCGAATTACAATATAGTTAGGAACGATAGGGAAACCTCACTTGGAGGCACCTTAATTTACTTCAAACGATCCTTGCATTGCATTCCTCTCGAGCCACCGCCCCTGACGAACATGGAAGTGTCAGTCTGCCGCGTGGCGATGTCAGGCCACAGGCCGATCGTCATCGCGTCAGTATACCTTTCACCAAGTAAAGACTTACTTCAGACCGACTTGCAAGCTCTATTTAGTATGGGTGACTCGGTCCTTCTGGCCGGGGATCTCAATTCGAAGCATATTCGTTGGAACTGTAGGGTCACTAACCGCAACGGTGGGAGGCTAGATAATCGAAGTTTTAAATTTTGATATTATTGCGCCCATGGAGGCAACTCATTACCCCCACAACCCCGAGCATCAACCTGACGTACTCGACATTGCTCTTCTAAAGAACGTAGGCCTAAGACTGCGTTCTATAGAGGTAGCTCACGAACTCGACTCCGACCACAGGCCGGTTATTTTACAACTCGGCTCCCTTCTAACTAGTCCCCCCTCCACCAAGACTATCATAGACTGGGTGAAGGTGGGACAGGCCCTTGAAGATGTAGAGTCATCATCCTTCAAATCGATCCCTGACAAAATGACCACAAAAGACGAGACTGACGCGGCAATCGAGGCTTTCTCCAACCATCTCAGCTCTGCCATCAGAGAGTCCTCGAAACAATTTCCGGTCGAGGGCGACCGACGCTGGGACTTGCCAGAGGATCTGAAAGCGTTGAAGACATCCAAGAATGCCGCACAAAGAGCCTTCGACTCCTATCCCAGCGACGAAAATCGTTCTCGGTTTCGCTACCTTCAACGCGAGTTGAGGCGGCGGATAACTGAGTTTCGAGAAAGCCGCTAGGACGGCTTGCTCGAGGAGATACAGCCCAGTCATCTGGCTTACTGGAAACTGGCTAGATCCCTCAAGTCGGAGAACGTAGCTTCTATGCCCCCTTTGGATCGCTCTGATCACCCGACCCCAGCCTTCGAGGACTCCGAGAAGGCCGAATGCCTTGCGGCTAGTTTAGAAAGTCAATGTTCGCCCAGCCTCAATCCAGTCGACCCGGTCCACCTGGACATGGTGCAGAACGAGGTCGAGAGGCGAGGGCAGTCTGCCCCCGTAGATTCAGTCGAAAAAGTCACACTGTCAGAGGTCAAAGAACTGGTTAGGAACCTTAAGATCAGAAAGTCTCCGGGAGCCGATGGAATCCCAAACAGGGTACTGAAGCTACTTCCCGAAGCATTACTTGCCATCTTAGTCGTCATCTTCAATACAGCTTTAGAGAATTGTCACTTTCCAGCAGCCTGGAAATATGCCGACGTCATCGGCATTCACAAGCCGGGTAAACCCCGCAGTAGGCCTGGTAGTTATCGCCCCATAAGTCTCCTAAAGACAATCGGCAAGCTATTTGAGCGTGTCATCCAAACCCGGATTTGGGATCATATATCCGCTTCGGGTTGTCTTATCGACGAACAGTTTGGCTTTCGAGCCAGACACTCTTGCGTCCAACAGGTGTACCGTATCTCGGAGCACATCCAACGGACGATTAGCTGTAGGGCCCCGACGGGTGCGATCTTCCTCGACGTGGCGAAAGCTTTCGACAAAGTCTGGCATGAGGGCTTGATTTACAAGCTCTATGCTCTAGGTCTACCCGACCGACTTGTACTCATAATACAAGATTTCCTCACGAATCGCAGTTTTCGCTACAGAGTGGAAGGCTCGCATTCGTCTCCCCATCCCATACGAGCCGGAGTCCCCCAGGGCTCTGTTCTCTCCCCAATTCTCTTTTCGTTGTACACCAACGATATTCCGAAAGTTCCGCAGGTTCATTACGCGCTCTTTGCGGATGACACTGCCATCTACACTTCTTCTATCTTCCCCTCGGTCCTACACCGTCGCCTCCAGGACGCCATCAACGCATTAGGGCGTTGGTTTAGGCTCTGGAGGATCGAGGTGAATCCGGAGAAGAGCACAGCTGTGCTTTTTTCCCGAAAACTCTCTTTAGATTGGCTAGGTCCCCATTATAACACCCATCAGACTTTACGATAGTCCCATTCCCTGGGCTAACGAGGTCAAATACTTAGGGGTCATTCTTGACCGTCGTCTGCTTTTCCGGAAGCACATTCGGGCTGTCCGGAATCGCGCGGCCTTTATTCTGGGCCGCCTCTATCCGCTGTTGAACAAGCATAGTAAGTTGTCGCTTAGGAATAAGTTGACGATTTACAAAACGTGCGTTCGTCCCATACTAACTTATACTAGTGTGGTCTTCGCTCAAGCGAATCCGACTGCTCTGTACCAATTCCAGGTACTGCAGAATCGGTTTCTGCGCAGAGCCGTGGGAGCTCCCTGGTTCATGCGCAATGTCGATCTTCACGACGACCTCGGTCTTCCAACCGTGGCCAAGTTCATGAAGGACGCGTCTCGGCGTTTCTTCAACAACGCTCCTCACCATCCGAACCCCTTACTGCGTTCTGCCGCAAACTACGTGCCGCTCGTGGGCGTACCCTCTCGGAATAGGCGCCCCCGACACGTACTAACCGACACTGACGACTCCAGCACGGCTGCCCTCGCAGCCAGAGCAGAACTTAGACGCCCACCCGTCTCACAGGGCAAAACTAGCCTTTCTCCTTACACACCACAGCGTCTCCTCCGGAGGAGGCGTCGGCGTCCCCCCACTCGCACTACACGTGGGCGACCCCACATTGCTCCGGTACCGGTACCGGATAGCTTACAAAATCGACATCCGGAGAGTTTCTTGCGACGCTTCTTCTCAGTCTGGCCTAACGTAATTTTCCGAAGCGTTGGTAGCACAAAATCGATTGTTTTGAAATTCTCCCCTAGCGTCCTAAGTCCGAGGTCGGCTCAATAGGAGCGCCCTTAGGCATGCTAGAGTAAAACCCCATTTTTGCGCTGAGCTCCCCTCAGGAGCTCGCCTTCTCTCCGGTGAAGTAGTCAAAGCCATCAGAGGCTAACTACGTAGGTCCATTCAAAAAAAAAAAAAAAAGTAGTCATCATAGAGGACGAGACAACAACGAGCATAATTGAGTTTGAGAAATTTCTTACAAATATGTAAATATATTGTACTTTTCGTTAAACATTTAGATAGCCTGTATCAATTGAAATTGCTAAAGATGTAAACAAATTACTACCGTTTAACTTGACACATAACATCAAACGTGTTTTTTTAATAACGTATATACTAATAGTTATTTAATCTTAATCTGAATGAGAAAGTGAATATCAAGAGTATAAATCATTGCCAAGATCTCACTTGATCTTTAAAAGCACGTGATTATCGAGTAATAATCGTAAATTGGTTTGTTTGATTGTGTTTACATCTTTGCCAATTTCAATTGGCACCGACTACCTATAGATTGGTGCAGCCTTGTAAAATGGTGTACAATTTTTGACCGAGATGCCTGTCTGAAGACGTCAGAAATAGTACTTTAGTAGTTTATTAATACCAGTGGAGCTTTCTTTGTGATTTATATATTAAGCGCTCGAGTATAATTTCAGATCTCTGCTATTTCGGATACTCGTCTCTCGTTTTTTTCCGTACCTGAACATTCTAAATTGTACTCAATTGTCAAGGATCGGGAAAACGCTCGTCATTTTGAAAACATAACCCTGTTCCGTACAGCAGAGACTTCCTTATGATGTTAATTAAAAATATTAGTAGGAATTTTACATTTATTATACCATAATTCATATGTGTTCAGTGACAATATTATTAACTAATAACACTGGATTAGTTTTGGGAAAAAAAAACTCTCGCCAATCAAAAATAACTTAATTAAAAAAAAAGTTTTTACTTGTTTGTCCATAACGCCGTGAATTCAGGACCTATTTATGAGTCAAAAAAGTTCGTTCACAATCTACGGACGGCATTGGGGCATATTTAATCGTTGAAGTTGGGTTACTGTTTGTCTGTTTGTTTGCGTGTCGTGTGCCATTACATTATCGCTGAATACATATACATTATTGTATAATAAATAAATAAAATACCTAGTAATATTTTTATTTTATATCAAGGAAGTCTCTGCTGTACGGAACAGGGTTATGATTTCAAAATGACGGGCGTTTTTCCTATCCTTGTCAATTGTATAGTGAATAAGTTATAGACATGTGTCCAGATTGCCACTTCTTACCTTTTAACATACCGCCGGTATCCGCATAGTTCTGAGGTTTCATCCGTGGTACTGTTGGCTATGTCGGGTTGACCAAAACACTCAGTAATATGTACCATAATTAAGACGTAGGTTTAGGTTATGACAGATCTTTAGCCGGTCCGAAGGGCCAAAACACTCAGAAATAAGAAATCCGCCGCAGCGGAGCTCCGTCGACTCTGTTAAATTTGATTTTGACATATACATTTTTGTTAACCGGACTTAGCCAACCGTACAACGGGTGAAGAAGGTTTCTGGTGTGGAGTTAAAACAACCAGTGAGGCAATTTAATATTCTTTAGAACACGAGATAGGTATTAGAGGAAACTGCTCTATTTTTGGCGCCCAACCATTTACTGGCACCATGAACACATTTCCACGTAAAGGAAGTGTTAATTCAATAATCACTGGATGACAAATAACTGGTATTATAGATGAAGTTTTCCAATGACACTACACTAATAATTTAGAAATAATAAGAGTCGACGGAGCTGCGCTCTTGCCGTTCTCTTATCTGTGAGTGTATTACCCCTTTGGGCCAGTTTAACCCTTTGAACGCCTTTGAATTCATACAAACGTCGTCCTCACACGCCGATGTCAGCTGAAAAACACAGCTAATCTCAACCTTACGTCTCAAATACTCGGGTCTATTTTGCACTGTATCTGTGACCACTAAAAGGGTCGATGGCGTGGTAGGCTCGACAGTTCACGACCGCTTTAGTGGTTCTTGGCGTTAAAAGGGTTAAGAAATAACGTAACCTAATCCTACCTCATCATTGAGAGTAACTTTTTTCAGTTGTATCGTGGGGAAGTAACTTTTTAGATGCCTACAATTATGTTTCATTAATATCGAGCATATATTGGTGTTTACGGAACCGCATTGGCTCGCGAGGTCGCGTTCCCACTTAGTGAAGTAGCATAGTTTTAAGGTTCTTTTAAGCATATAAATTGTTTTGTGTAAACTCTTGTGTTCTTTTGATTAATGTATGCTTCCAGCTGGAGTAGTCTTATTTAAAAAAAGGAATATTAATGGCGTACATACTAATTAATAAGTTTTTATTAGAAGATAAGTGTTGACATCAATATTTGGTAATTTATTAAAAAATATATTAAACACAACGATTTTGATTTGCGGGGAACTGAACTAAAATAAAAAAGACAACTTTGTTGAAATGTTAATTTATTACATGATAAATTGTTATTTTATTAAAACATAATATATAACAGTAACTAAGGATTATTCATAGTTCAAAAACTTTGAAAATTAAATCAGTCTTGTTAAAATGGCCAACTGCGTTGTCTGGAGACAGTGGAAATCCTTAGCGGGGCAATTCTCAATAACAGTTAAAAAATAAAACAGTGTTGGCTAACAATCGCAAAACAAATCTTAAAAATGCACACGAAAAATTCCATTCAAAATCCAGAAACAAATTGGCACTTAAAATTAAGATTTATTCCATGCAACAAGAAGGAAATCGATTTGCTTTTGTTACCAAATGCTTCCGCATATCACAGACATTTCATCCCAAAAGCTACTACTCGTCGTTTTGGCATTTGTTGGAATCGGTTAAAAGAAATAAAACATTCCAAGCTAACTAAATAACTGATTTGTAAAAAACAATATATTATTTTATTTTAGTCTAGCTACACGGAAAGGCACAAATTAGTCCAAGTAGGAATACGGTAACATCTTGAAAATTGACTATAAAAATGTTAACATTTTCAAGATCTACATTATTTTTATATTTTGTAGAAATTAAAATTATACTTCATCGCTTTTCGATTGAAGTTCGATATCGATTAAAAAAAGGTAGCCTTTTGACTGAAATACAAATTCACATTTACCGCAGGCGCAATATCGAACAGCGGCAGTCAAAAGGTCGAAAGTCGACTGTATACATTTATACAACCGACCCGTCGTATTAATCAATACGGCAGCTCCGAACCACCAAATTCACAAGAAACATGTCATAGATTTATTATGTAAATTACATAATTCAAGTGCACGTAAATTCCACGATTCAAACTCGTATAGAACAATATACAGCGCGTAAGAGGCGAACGATTCCTCGCACCTTAATCGCGATCGATACTGGTCGCGTTCGGTGAGCGATCAGCAACCCTCCCACAGCGGTCCGCCGCGGGAGCGCCCTAGAGCACGAGGCGCTTGACGCCGCAGTCGCCGCAGAACTTGGCGGAGTCGAGCGGGAACCGCGCGCCGCACTCGTGGCAGAAGCGCGCGCCGCGCCCCGCGCCCGGCGCCAGCGACGCCTCCGACCCGCTCGACGACAGCGCGCGCCACGCCGGGCTGCGCCGGGCCGCTGTCGCCAACACACGGTACATTCTTATTGTGGGATCGTTTTTAACGACACTACTGAACGATAGGTACCCATACCCAGGCCTGTTTTTTCCACCCTTAATTTGGCAGTGTATGACATACCATACATACCATAAGATTCACATTTTTTGTTTGATTTGTGTTTTTATTTTTTTCTGATTCAAAATCAAAAAGGGTTTGAATTCCCGACTTTTTTTATTTTTGCCAAATTAAGGGTTAAGCCATTCTGGCCAAGTATTAGGGCTCTGCGATCGGTAAAACCCCTTAGTTCCTGTCAGACCACCGACCAAAAACACTGCCAATATAGGTACCATTACGACGTAGCATTATTATTAGACAGTCCAAGGAACCGACGTGAATCTGCAGTAAAATTCAATAAGAAAAGCAGGTCTCACCGTGGACCTGGTCCGCTTCCCTTGCGTAGCGCGCGTCCAGCTCGGCGGAGCGCTCCATGGCGAGGAACTCGTCGCTGTCGCCCGAGCGCTCGTCCTTGTGGCTGCTCGAGTCCGACGGCGGCAGTTCCAGCGCCGCCGGCTCCTTCGCCATCACGGACAACTTCGACGGGGATATCCTGTTCAAGCTGCAAGTGCGAGTTCTCAACATGTACAACAGCGTGGCACCCTGCTTCAACAATCGTGGATTGGGGGTGCCATTGAATCACCGACACTCATTTCATAGAATGTTTTACTTCACCAAATTTTCATTTTATCGACAAGCATTTACACGTGCAGGAGTTATATTTTTTTGTGGTCACAAATCTAACCTATCTTACCCATACTTAAGATAACCTAAAAACAATAAGGTTTTAGCAGAAATTAGCTTTCGATAAAATGAGTGTCAATGTTTCAACGAGATCCCTGGATTGGGGTCATTCTAGTATGACAGGAGAAGATTAGAGGGCGCAGGAAAAAATCACACCATCCCTCCCCATTCAAAAATGGTGATAACGACAGCAAACAATCAGATGGCAGTATAGACAGGTCTTAATTATTTCATACTTTCCGAGAAAGAACTAATATTGTCCAGGACTTGGAATCTTTAAAGTTTATTGTACTGTAGATAGATTGATAAGATAATTAATAACAACCAAATGAACGTGTAATTATTTGCTTGTTAGATTTAAAATTGTTACTTGTTACATTAGGATTTATTCGTTTTTAAAAGGCTAGTTATTTACGCTTTACATTTGTAGGTATGCCTACGCTTCACTTAATTACTTTTGCTGACAAAGGGGAGGGAGTCGGTGTTAAAAATAATTACATAATACTTTAATGGTCTCATTTTGTTAAAATTGCATAGTCGTCCTAGTGACGCCAGGCGACGCTCTACAAAAAAATAGTTACCTGACTAACCTGCTATAAGCCGAGTCGTTGCTCGATTTCCCGTTAGGAGTGAAGTTTCCGTTTGTGCTGCTTTCCGATTTCCCGCTTCTCCGTTGCGTTTTTGTCCGCGAATCCTTCTTAACCAAACCGTTGTGCGTGTTATAATTGTTGTGATCTCTGTTCGAATGGTTTATTTCGTTCTTTTCGGACTCGTAGAACTTGTCGAAATCGTTCAAAGACTGCATCAAGTCCCGATCGAGCTCGTGCTGATCGGATTTGTGGCGCGACTTCCCGCTATCCGGTTTAGCGTTCTTCTTTTGAATGGAATCAAGGATGGAGTTGGAGCGTTTGATAGAGGATGGGAAAATACTTTCGCTCACGATATTGTTGCTGCTAAAATTGAAAGATTTGGAATTGGTAATAGGAGTGAGGGCGTTACTACTCGGGTTTATAGATTTAGGGGTGGAGCAGACGCTACTGAACGCCGAGGTGCGGTTACTGGCGAGCTCCGCCTGCCTGACGACCCGGGTGGTGGAACTGCAAGTTCTCTTATTTTCAGTTTTCCTCTTATGAATCTCCTCGTCAAAAGTGGTCATAAACTCCTCGAGATCGAATTCCCCAAAGACTGTCGCCTCATCCCTAGCAATTTTCTTAGATGCTATACTCTCTTCCAAAGAAGACATTATTTTTTCGTATTGAATGTCCAAGTTTTCAATAGGTACAGGAGAGACCAATTTATTAGTATCGTTATTGTTATTAATTTTGTCGGTTTCAGATTTACTTTGTGATTCAATGTTTCCATTTAATTCGCAATTTTGATTTTGTATTTTGCTAAAAGAATCAAATTTAGAGGGCAAATTTTCTGTCGTAAGAAGAGATTCCATACTGCTGATTATATCAGGGTTATTTAGAATTGTGTTAACGTTTATGGGCAAGTTGTCATTTTCATTAATAAGTCTTGGGTCGATATAGTTACTGTCTGTCATGGAAGAATTGTCATCTACGAGGATAGCATCGAGGTTAACAAAATGTTTTTTTTCGTCATCAGTCTTTATTTTGTCTAGTTTGACAGGCTGACTGATAGTGGTGCGTTGAAAACTATGATACATGGAAGGAGCAATTTTAGGGATTTTATCTTTCAGTTTTGGCGTACTATAGCTAGATGCTGTGTAACTAGAGAAAGATCTATTGAGATTGTTGTTGCGATTAAAGCTGATATTCGTTTTGTCTGCCATACTAATGTTTTCTTTGCTCGATTTCGTAAATGTCGTGTTCAACTTCGGACTAGGTTTTTTGTCATTTCTGTTAACTCTAAACGAGCTGCATCTACCCCCAAATAAACTAGTGCTATTATCATTGTTAGTGCTCCCAAAGGATTTCATCCTCTGCAGCGTTGGAGTTTTTTGGTAAGTTTTGTTAAGTGTGTCTTTAATCATTTTGGAATTTTCAGGACGAAGTTGGGATAATGGAGCTTTTTCCTTGGCGGGTCGAAGAATAGGAAGGGTTCGGCTATGGTCTTTGGAAGAGTTGAGTGAGTTGGGTTTTTTAGGTAAATTCGTGTCTGAAGACAGCAGTTCTTTCATTTGCCTAGCAGCTGACACAAATGGGTCGTAAGTGTCGTCAATTCTGAAAAAAGTAACAAATTCCTAGTAAGATGTTCACAAGTTTTTAAAGGTTCAAAAGAAAGAAAGGAGTTGGTATAAATACCCTTATATATACTTATTCGATCTATCAATCGATATATCAATTTTGCAGTTTATATGTCAGTGACTGATAATTAAATAAATTACTTGCTATTAGCTGAAAATAAATAATAATTTGTTGCGTTTAGGAAATAAACAGGATATTTGGAGTAGACAGCCTGACCTTTTATTCTCAATCCGTGGTAACTTCAACGGTGGCGCGTCTGAAGTTATAGACTGGACATCACTATCGTTGATCTCTGCTTTAACTATAAATGTTTGGTTGCCAACGTCATCTCGATTCTGTTCACCCAACATTTTATACTTCCTGCTACTCTTGTAAATATTTTGCATTCTCTTCTTATTACAGGAAAGTTTTTGTTCAGGTCTATTGTTTTCAGTAATCGATGGTAACTTTAGTTTCGTTGGTTCATCAATTAAATTACAGGTTTTACTTTCTTTTTGTTCAAAAAATTTAATGCCATATACGGTAATGTGTTCCATATCCGAAACATTTGTTTTTGTTTTAGCATCATTATTTGCCTCAATTTGTTGCTGTAGTTGATTACTATCTATTTTATCTCCGGCTCCACTCAGCAGTTCCTTTAAATCACTTTTTAAATGTTCAAGGGTATCTGAAAAGTGTTGCTTAGGTTTTGGCGTAAGACTCTCTGCATCTTTGTCGTTAATGGTTTCTAACGAATTAGTTCTGGGTGTATGTAAACTGTCGATGTGTGTTTCTAATCCTAATTCGTTTTGGTTAAAATTATGTGAACTTATCAACTTGTCTGTAATGTTTAGAAACTCTTCGAGGTCGGCTGGGTTTTCAGTAAATTTAGTATAAGTGTCGCCACTGCCATGTCTGCACCCGATGTCAATACTTTCATTTTCGTTATTATCTGATCTGTTTCCCTCTAACTTTTCAATATCATCTCCGCTGGCGTCATGTTCGTAACTGTCATCAAAATGTTCAGCAGACAAGTCATGATCGGGAACTTCTTCAAAATTCTCAGTGGACAAATCATTGCTTGCTTTTAAATGCGGATCAGATTCGAAATCTTCATTTGAATCTATTGGCTGTGAGTAAGTTGTACTAGTTTCTGTATTATTTTCAAATTTGATGTTGATATTTAAGTTAATATCACATTCTGCTCCATCATCATCAGTTATAACTAAATTATCTTTGGAGGCTTCTGGTGTACATTTATCTGATTTACTGAAAGTTGACGCTGAACTAACAGCAGCTTGTATATCGCAAGAGCTAACCATGGTTAGGTTTTTGTACAAAAGTTCTAATTTTTCATCAGAATCTCTGACTTTCACCTTTCTGGTACTCAGTTCAGTATGATCTACAAACGATGCTTTATTTTTCTTTTTGGCATTAGCTGAATTTGGAATATTTGCATCTAAATTTTCATGGATAACACAAGGTACACAAAGAAGTTCTGTATTAATGCCGATTGATTGACATATTTTGTCATTGCCAGATACCGTCACACAACCTTCTAAGCTATCAATACTCATACTGTTTTCCTTTGTTATTTGCACTGTACTTCTTTTTCTTTTCTTTATAGCATTTCCTTGAACCATTTTATCTTGCGGTACTGCGTCTGGAACCGCGTTTATCGGTGCAACTTTACTCCTACTAGTACTAGGTTTCGGTGTTATTAGTTTCGAATTTCCTTTAACTGGCTCTTCACTTTGTTCACAAAGTTCGTTCTCATTTATTTTTTTACTTGCTACCCTTTTCAGCACATGTATTTGTTTCCTTTCATTTGCTTTTCTTTCTTTTTCCTCAGCAGCTTTTGCTTGTCGCTCGTTGTATTTATTGGCAATTTCCTCGAGTTTCTTTAGCTGTTGTTGTTTTTTAACGTTTATTTTGTTAACAGGTTTGTTAGCAGACTTTTTAAAATTAGGGTCTGTGCTGCTGTGTTGGACAGCAGGAGGGTTTGGTTCTTGGGTTGTTCTAAGGAAGGGGAAAGGAAGGAAGTATATTGTTTGATTTTATTGAGAGAACAAACAAGGAGACAGGAACGAATCTCGTAAAATTATATAACAAACAACAACTAAAACAGTAAAACACGCTTCCTTTCCCCTTATTTGCTAACTAAATACAACAGGACATAAATGAGTGGTCACCATACCTCGAGCTGCTGAGGTCCTTGGCTAGCCTGGCTTGCCGCGCTTTGACATTGGCATCACCAGAAGAATTATTTTGAGATGTCCGCGAGTTCCTAATAACTGGCACGTGAGGCGGCGCGTCGTCATGGCAGTCGTTGCTCGACATTGATTCTAAAAAAAAGGTACCACTATAATGAAAATGATATTTTATATTTATCATTTGGGACTTTCTTAAAGCATGTAAGCAGCCAGTCACGTGTTGGAAAAGGCAATGAACAGTAAACTTATCCCTTATCTATTTGTACATGTCAATATATCACATGGTGTCATCTTTAGTCGAAAAGAAAAAGCCAAAACACGATTATTTGCAGCATAGTAGTGAAAAGGAACGCAGGAGGTCTAAGGTAACATTCTTACCAAAACTGTCGTGTAGATTTTCCACAACTTTAAATATACGGACTACAGAGGCTAGGACCACCTTTCGATCCTAAACTGCGGTTCGAAGTCGAAGATTTAAATGGTGATGACTTACTTTACTTGCCTGGGAGGCCTACAGATCTGTAAAACCGAAAATAAAAAAGGAAGTCTTCCCATATTATGAAGATAGAATGGATCAAGGCAGATACCTGACGCTCTATTCCGCCGGTTGCGGCAGTCGCCGTACTCGCGCGGCGGCGGCGGCGGCGAGGCGCCGCGCGTCGACTCCACAGACGCCGAGCGGCTGTTTGACGACTTTTCGCGCGTTTGAGATGACCTGAAGTTACAGTACAATACTTATAAATGAAAAGTTAACTAGATTATACATAAAAGTGGCTGGAATGGGATGGTAAAATGAATAAGCAAATGTTTTTCCTCCACGACGGCACGGTACGATACGGAGTAGTTTTAGGACCTTCTGCAAGGTCCTCCCAGATCGCTACCACCATCATATCCTTTATTCTACCGCCAATCAGCAGTTTTATCGCCAAATAATAACTGTGTGCCGGTGTGGGTATAATACGATCGGTGAAACTACAAGCAAAGAGGTATTCCATTTTAGTCCCAAGGGCTGGCAACGCATTTGCGGTCTAAGGATTGCAGTCTGAATATTATATTTTTTAGAATGAGAGAAAATACGACCTCTTAGATCCTTAGACTTTTTAGAGTCTTAGATCCCACTCACCATCAGGTGGGGGGCTGTGTACTCGTTCGTCTTCTCCATGCCATAAAAAAAGACCCACCAGTCAAACTGACGCTGCACATTGGCGTAAAAATTCATGACAAATTAAGTATTGGGACGGGTTATCATTAATGGGCGGACTACAGATGCAAAGAGGTAATTAATCAGTTCACTATAGCTAAATGCTATTCTTATATAGGAAAAATGACCTCTCCACATCCGCAGACGCAAGAGGGGTGAATTATTAAAGTGATACTGATTTATAACAAAACCAGCATTTATTTTTACACATAAATAGTGCTCAAATTTTAATAAGTTATCCATCTTGTGCTTTCGTCTGGTGACCAGACCATCTGTATGTCGTTAGCCCATTAGTCATCATTGATTGAAACACATTTTTTATTTAGTTAAACGTGACGAATCTATGGAATGAGATAATATGTATGAATAGGTACAGTCAGCCTGAAAAGTAGCTGATCACATTTGTAGTTTATCGCATTACCGCTAACGTGACTGTAAAGCGACAAGGTACAAAAGTTTATGTATCCTTTTGATGCCGACTTAAAATTAAAAAAAAAAAAGTAAATTGTGTAAGGAATGAGTCGTCTCTGGCCGACCGCTGAACGTCGTGTCTCTCACGCCACCGTCGTCCACAGCCGACACGAGTTGAAGATTAAAAGAGACTTTGTTTCGTATAAATTAAGTTGGAACTTGCACAGCATAACAAACATGTTTTTATTTGACGTAAAACGTTCTAAAGGTTAACCCGAGGAACGATTTAGAGATTCTTTTGTTTCTTATTATCATGACAAAGACTTTTAATTGGATGAATACGGGTAGATATGTGCCGTTTTCGAGATTATTTTTATAAAAGCCTTATCGTTCTGCGGGCACTGTTTGGGACTTACTTTCTTCGGGCCAGCGGCGCCTTGTACCGCGTGCGCGCGTTGAGCCGCTGCTTGGCGTCGGCGAGGTGCGCGGGCGGCTGCGCCGGCGCCGCGGGCAGGATCTTGGCCTTGTCGGCGCACCACTCCACGTGCCGCTCGAACGCGCGCATGCCGAAAGCACGGTTGCAGTGCGGACACTTCTGCAAATCTGCTGCTGGCTGGATAACCATTTAAACATTTTAAAAAGAACGGTAAGCCTTTGACACCTATGTAAGTTAACATCAGGTTCCCTGTCGCCATAAGGCATTTGCCTCGTGGTAAGTCCAATCCAAAGTATAAAGTAAGTAGTAGTTCTGTATGTAAAGTAATATCCGAGTTGATTACATATTATTCACGACCAGGGATCGGAAATTCAGTTCGATATTGGCGGCAGCGTTGTTGTTCAGTTGTATGGAGGTGGACTCAATTTTAATTTATTATTAAAGATCCCGGGATTTCTGAACAAATGAATTACGCCAGCATAAATCTATAATTAAGTGTTTACAATAACTATTTGAAGTTATTTTCTGTGTATAGATTTAACAAATGTTATTTAATTTACCGGTAAGAAGTTTGAGGTGCAATTTAAAATAATATTTTTAAAAAGCCAACGCCACGTTCACTTAACTTTTTTCGGGGTTTCGCTATACTAAATATCGAACTATAACTTTAGGTAAATATCGAACTGAATTTCCAATCCATGTTCATTGCGTATCAGACCAGGGATAAAACTTCGTTCATGGAACCTGTTAAGCTCTATAGGTACGAAATTTTATCAAAATTAGCTATCTTTTAGTTTGGTTATCGTATAGTATTAGGGATTAAAAAGTAACAGGCGCAAGAAATTTTAAACATAACTAAAGACTCAAGACTTGGTTCGTTGGGATTGCAAATTCGTTGCCAACCCTGCGGACTAGGATGACAAGCCTCTATCCTAGTAATTTCACCCAGCTGACTTTTCCCGACACCAGAACAAAGCATTAGTTGTGAAATTAATAGATTCCAACATAGTTCTTCAACCTACACCTTGTTAACTACAATAATTATTAACTAGATAGAAAGCTTTAGAGAGCAATACGCCTAAATAAGCCAATAGACGGTGTTATTCAATAACGAATTAGTCTAATATAAACAAAAAGTCTTACAAACATTTCAGGGGCTCCTGAACAGGAAAAGATTGAGATTTACGACTCAACTAACGTCAGGTAATGTCACTGGTGTGGTACTCAATGGTCTAAGTCAAGGGCATGATTAGGAGAACAATAGGTGTCAGATCTCAGGATAAAATAAACGCACTCTTGACAATGGTAGGTATGTGGTCAATGGGACGAGTTCCCCAGCAAGTTATTTAAAAAAAACGTTTAAAACTCACTTTAACTAATACTTAAAGACATCATTATATAAATTTGAATAATAATGTACCGGTTATTTTAAATTTCAATGTTACGCTTAACTATTTACGATTCTTTTACCAGTCGCTCATTTAAAAATGTAAATTATGTCAGTACCTAACACTATATGGAATAATAATTTAGTCGAGGTTGTTTTTACTATCCACTGGTTGGTATTGGTACACAATACATACATATATTAAAGATGTTAATGAGTAGCTATGATTAACATTACAGTATGCATGGCCGTCGTGTATAGTTACAACATATAATTAAAACGACATCAGTATGTCAGCGTTTAATGTATATGCATAAGGCACAATATCATCATCATCATCGTCATGTCAGCCGAAAGACGTCCACTGCTGGACATAGGCCTCCCCCAAGGCTTTCCACTCAGACCGGTCTTGTGCTTTTCGCATCCACCGCGGTCCTGCGATCCTGACGAGGTCGTCACTCCATCTTGTTGGAGGCCTACCTACAGCTCGTCTTCCGGTCCGCGGACGCCACTCCAATATGTATTTTCTTTATATAATTGCAGTATTTAATAAGGGCAACCAAACGCGCAAGTGACAGATATCCAGCGCCGTGATTGGCAGATCGGTTGAGCTTTTGACGTTTGCGTATTGCTTACGTCAATCAGAGCAGAGCGTTAGGTCTGTAGATCGTCTATAGTTTTGATTTACAAACTATTGTTTCTCTTTCGCAGTAGTTGCCTTCACCCTAGACTGACCTTACCAACTAGAAATCATCTAAGACAACATTAAATAACTTCAAAAAGGAAATTGGGTATTAGATACTTCTTGTTTTTCGCGATAGTTGTTTGTTTTTCTAGCTACGGCAGCGTCGGAATCCTACCTACACTGACCGTGGTCCGACATGCACCATAAACAACATACATAGATCAGTACTTAAGTAAAATTATCTTTAACGTTCTCAACTAATATTATCTAAATATTCTAAATCGAAGAATAGCTAAACTGAAGTGGCAGTGGGCGGGGCACATTGCTCGCAGGACTGATGGCCGATGGGGTCAGAAGGTTCTGGAGTGGCGTCCGCGGACCGGAAGACGAGCTGTAGGCAGGCCTCCAACAACGGACGGAGTGACGACCTCGTCAGGATCGCGGGACCGCGGTGGATGCGAAAAGCACATGACCGGTCTGAGTGGAAAGCCTTGGGGGAGGCCTATGTCCAGCAGTGGACGTCTTTCGGCTGACATGATGATGATGATGATGATTCTAAATCACGCGTTAGTGTGTAAGTGAACAGCGACTGCCTCGTCTACTATACTCTATTCCAATAACATGAGACTAGTAAGTCGAACACGTGAATGTTTTGTAGTATATCGACGACATCACTAGTAAATATTTTGCTATCTATAGGCAGGTCCTCCCGCTACAAATTACTTGCAGAAGGTGTCATTAGACATGTTTTACCACATATTGCAATAGTTTTGATCCAAATAATTTTGAATGAACAGTTAAATTAGTATAATACTATTTGGAATAGGTCAACAGAGAAACAACAACTTGAGGATGCGATTTAGACGTTTAAATAATGTTTCTTAAACTATTAAAATTGACAGTTTATTACCCTATTAAGTAGGTAGGTATAAATATTAACTTTATAATCGATTCTATAGCGCTAATGTAATCAACTTTTTTTGAACTCCATTGCGGACAATTAAAGTCATCGTATTTTAATTTTTGTTTTCGTTGTTTTTCATGTGAATAATGCATTATAATTACAAACAATGAAGTCGGTGTACCTAACTTAATTATTTTAAAATGCGAGGTTTTCTTGTCCCGTTTTAGTGGATAGTCGATCGACGAGAATTTTTGTACAAATATAGTAAAGAACGTAGACGAACATATTACTTTTTACCCTGAAAAAAATTACGGTTCTAGAAGAAAGATAAAAGTGCGGACAAAGTCACGGGTAAAAGCTAGTTCATGGCCTGCATAAACCCCATCATAATGACGTTACCAAATCACAAAAATACATGAAAATGTATCGTTATATCATCCTGCGATAAAGTTCTATGCAGAGTTAACAATATGCCTGACACCGTACTATCCTGTTTTAATAATAATATCCAGTTTAATGCTGGTAGGATTGCAACCAACATGTTTTCCTTTAACCTACCGCCAAGCAACACTGTTCGCATTGTTGTGTTCCAGTGTGAGGATTAAACTATTGGTAAAATTACTAACATGAGACATTCCATCTTAGTCCTCTGGGTTTACAACGCATTTGCGGTGTTAAGATTGCAGTCTTAAGATTGTAGTCTTGAGAATGCAAATGTGTATGGGATCCTACTTAAGCAGGCCTGTGTGATCATTTGCCGTCTCCGTGCCAAAAAAAAGTATGTTCTACAAGCTTTCATTTACCTTCATTACGGTGGTCCTGTGGGTAGTCCTATCCTTGTCCTGGTGCTTCGGCTTCGGGGCTACTTTGGCAGTATTTGGCGGACTCTTCTCTAGAAACGGACTGTTTTCTGGCAATCCGAAATTCTTTGGCAAAAATTGTTCCAAATCCGTGCCTGGAAAATTACCACGATCACTTACATGTAAAATGGCCTTTGATATTCAGGCGTTATAGTTCTTTTTGTGTTACTTATTAGAGCTTCATTCCGTTTATAAATAGAAGTATGACGCAGTATTATATCAGAGGCCTTAGACAGAGATGAGTTGCATTCGTACGATCTTAAAACAACATCAGACTGTAGCATGCTGCGTGACAACTACGCAAATTGTTTTATGTGTGTGCAACAAACATTGCCTAGGACAAAATATCAAACAAAGTGACTCTAAAACACTACAAGCTTGTATTTATTAAAACTAAACCCAACACAATTAAACCACAACACAATTCAATGAAGGGTAAGGTAAAGTTAACAATGTTGATAATGAATCTTAATAAATTGAAATAAATTTTAAATAAAGTTAAACTGGTGTGGCCAGCGTTTCCAACATCTTCGAGCAGGTTTTAGTAAAACGGCTGAACGTGGGCGTCTGTTACCAAATTCATTTTAAAATTAGAACAAACAGTAATAACTATGCAAATAAGGATTCGGTTTGAATCTGTAAAAGTCAAGATAAGATTGAATCCCGTGTTAGTAGGACGTTCAGAGTACTTAGGATTGAGGTTGCTGTTAAATTAGAGATGACAGATAATGGCAGTTGACAGTTATAACCACCCACTCACCAGTATGAACACCGATCGCCGCTGGCAGCCCTTTTACCCACAAAAACAAGGTAATGGTCAATAAACATAAATTATGAGCATGCCCGTAAAACAATTAAAAATGAATATAGGGAAAATCCTGCAGAAAGCTTGCAGCGTATACTATTAAACAACTAGAATACGGCCCTTTTTGTAAAAGAACATAATTCATGATGAATAATGATGCTTTCAAGGTCAAACTTTGCGGAACAACGTTCCGACAAACGAAAAGTTTCATTACAATTCAGATATTAATATGTCGTTAACTTACTAATATATCACGAAAATGGTTTAAAGTTTATGGAAAATGGCATTAAAATAATGCAAATGACAACCAACCCATCACCTTTCGCAATTAAACAAGCATACCTTCTCGCCTTTGTCGGGAGGAATCAAAGGTCTTCCTTCTTTTGGCGGCCATCTTTTCGCATATTTTGACATGTTTGGAGAGGGACTGGGGCAGGAAGGTCCTGCCGCAGACCGCGCAGGGGGTGAGTTTGACGGGGCCTGGGGGCTCGGGGGCCACGGGGGCCACCGGATTGGTGGGCACCGGGGGCGAGGGCGGCGGCCGCGGAACCGACCTGAACGACTCGGCGGGGCAGCTCGGCTCGGCCGCCCCGGCGTCCTCCGGGGAAGGCGATCGTGAGCACTTGGTTGATTGGCGCCGTTTGCCTGGAAATAATATTCTTCGTCATTAGTTTCATTACTTACTAAATTCATCCCTGATAGCTCTACAGCATGAAACAAAATACCAGTTCGATCCGGCAAACCCATTTCAAGGTTTTCTAATACGATAAAAAGAAAATATATTTAATAGAAAAGAAATCGTTTTGTATAGATCCGTCTATATAAGCTGTACAAGCTTTCGGCCAGAAGAAGCATAATTACGCGTATGCGTTAAAATATAGGAACGTTCAGTTTAAGATTAGATCTCTATATACCTATTACAAATGAACCGTTTAGCAACTGTCTGCCAAGGTCCACTACTAAACCAAGCAAAATGAGTACCTACTAACTAATATCTCCTTGAATTACAAGTAGTATAAAGACTAACATCATGTTCCGTAATCCAATATCAACTAGGTGCTAATGTTATGTCTACGATGATATTGAACATGGAGTGTTCGGTGAAAATCACGCGTTGGACACCCTCAAACGCACACAAAGTACGACTCCAGCCATGACGCAAGCCGGCCACAACCTCCATATCGATTAGGTAAATTACAACCTAGGTCACGCGATCTTGTAGCTACTGAAATAATAACACTGGCAGCCAATTTTGTCGCCGTTTTAGAATCTTTATGCTATAATAGCGTTGTGGACATTAATATTATAATATAACGGCGTTTCTTTAAAAGTGTGTACCCCGGTTAAGGAGAAAAATTCAGAAACGTGAACTTTTCCACTGAGTTACGAAAATTAGTTAAACTTTTATAAAGAAATGGTGGGATCTCAGACAAAACTCCTGTAGCAAGTGCAAGCATATTACTAACGGGTGAGCATTGAATCTAATTCATTTATTGAATTTGAGTTAGTGCTAATTGGCTTTCAGAGGTAGTATATAAATGTACGACTAATTTTTGTAACTCAGCGGAAAAGTTAACGTTTCTTAATTTTAGTCCTTAACTAGGTACAAACTTTTAAAGAAATGCCCATATAACGTTTAAACCAGTTTAGGTACATCGTCGCCCACTTCGTCCCTCATTTCGCCTTACAATAAATACTTGAGCCCTGTGTAACCTGTGTTCGAACTCATTAGGCAAAATCCCATGTTGTGTTTTGTCTACAGTCTTGGTACTCTTGGTTGAGTTACATTGCAGTGCATACACTGGACATGCTTCTCCCATTGTTCGCCATCGAGTACGATTTATTCTCATCCAGCTCTCGCCAGTTACCTTGCGAAAACCTCCTTCTAGTCTGAGGGCGTCCTACAGTGCGTACTTACTTTTACTTGAGAGAATAACACGGTAGGAGGCTAGAAATAATCCTCGATGAGTCGAAAGCCGAACGCATACAATCGACGTGGGTGTTTCTATACTAATTAATTCTAAGTGGCCGATGAGAGGCCGCTTCCTCTTCAAGATCGCATTCGCAAATGACACTTCATTCCGGTTACTCCAAGCTACTTAGCTTGTGTTATAGCTAACAAGCCGTGCAAATTCTTCACAGGCGGCCAAAACCAGAAATGCGACCTTGAAAACGAATAAATTATACAAAGAATTTGACAGTTTAATGATAGTACTCATTTAAATATTTATCTTGTTCAAGATATTGCGTCTTTGAACGGTAACCAGACGGTCAGATTATGCGGTAATAAATTATGAAGTTTATCAATACGCCTGGGGCGGGTGGCTGAACTCAAGCGCAAGCTCATCCCGATCGAGGGCGATGGAGTGGTCGCGCATGACTGCACTGCTAATTGACTTTTGTCGGTCTTTGGAACACGGTTCCTTCATGGAATATAGATGTTCTTTAACGTGTTTTATGAAGTGCATAATTATACAACATCGTATTTGGTTGGAAAAAAGTTCATATTTGACTTGCTTTTTACCCGACTGCGCCAAAAAGTGGGTTATGTTCTATTACTTTGGCGCGGTCTGCAGACTAACGTCTGATGGATTTTAACATATAACGTGTCTTAAGGTTCGTCTTGGTTCTGGGACTCGTAGATGCTATTGATAAATGCGACTTTTGTCTTCAGTTGGAACTTTTGGGATAAGCCTGTCAAACATGGCAAAGCTGTAAGCATAAAATACCAACTTTTTAATTTAAAAACAAATTGACATAATTGTCTAGCATAGGTGAATTCGGCCTTAATTCGCTATCTGTCTGTACGAATACTACAAGACTACAATCAGCATTATCAGCAATATCAATTGGAATTCTCCTTGTGTACAACGCCCCCAACCGCGAAGTTTTCTGAGAACAAATTCGAGACATTAGTCGATATGCAACAGACGCGTCGTGGACGCGTGCCGAACACAAATTGCTACAAGTTTGGTTCAGCATCATTCTGCGCCCAGGCATTCTGATTTGCTTACACGATTGACTCAATATGGTGTATAAGGTATCATTTAAAAAACAAGCGAACTGCCGACAGCACCGGACCTCGCTTAATATCGGAGAATGCGGCACAAGTTAGAAACGGATGCAAAGCTGGTCGATGCTAAAATTAGTGACGTTGGTTATCTTTTCCTAGATTTGTGCTTCATTTGATATTGTATGAGATAAGATACCATTATGAGTAACACACGCTGCTGTATGAATTTAGATCGTGTCCTTGTTTAATGTGTCTATGCTTACTTTCGTTGTAGATACAATTAAATCTAGCTAAATGAAATACTAGTTTCTTATATGTTTTATCGATTGTACATTTTGTCATGTAAGTACATAAATATTGTTATCAAATTTAAACTCAATCATAATCCTTACCTAATTGGAACAGTCGTCCACTTTTGTTGAGCAATAAATCCTGTTTCTGACAAACAAAGATTAATTTTGAGGTTACTATCTGACAGTTATATTTAATAAAGTTGTTGACTATACGTACACACGCATTATTACGCAGACATAACAAATGAAAAGGGGACAGTTTCTCAGTCTTGACTCTTGACATGACTTAAACTCAACTCATTCTGTTTCCCTCCGCTTTTTATGCGCAACACGTTTTTATAATTGCACCGAGGCTGCCCTGAATATCTTCCACTCAGATCGTATCTGAAGAGGAACAAGCTTCGTTAATTGAACCGGATAAAGCGATACAGCCTACAGATAAATCGCTTACTGAGTTTCAAAACATGACGGGATCAATGCATTCACAATTCGTTTATTATCTAAAAAACCGGCGTTTATTAAGAGGGGTTCCCAAAGAGGGGTGCCGCCAAGGATGCTAGTGCCATGCACTAACTGACACCAACTAAGGAACATGGAAAGGGGATAGTTCCTTCACGGTTTCAACTTCCCCACAGTCTCAGAATTAATATAAATGGAAAATTATCGTACAATTCTATGGTTAGAACGACTCCAAGGTTGAAAGACGCACGAGGAAAACATCTTGTATATTGTTAACAGATAATAGGGGCCATATTCAGACTTATATGGAGAGACAACAATCTTGGATGGCAAAATACCTAAGTGAAGTAAACATGCACTGCTACGTTCATTGACCAGCTTCGAATTCCTTCAATGACAATAAAGCCAACTGGTATGCAGTAGCCTTTAGAGGATGGAATGCATGTAAATTTCATTTGATATGGCTACAAATGCTTAACAGATAGGTAACAAAATTAACATTCTGTCCGTTCGACAAACCGGAAACCGTCCTATGAAAAAGGAACCGGCCATAAAACTAATACCTACTCTCCATTTTTACTAATACATACATTCAGATGGCAATTCTGAGAATCTTCTCACTTTACAGAACTACATAACATAATACGGACCGTTTTCTAGAAAAAATATAATTAACCGAGCCTCATGATAATAAATAATAAGCACACATTGTAACGAATTTGATGACGAATCACAAGCCGACGAAGAAAGCGTATCAAAATATAAAGTTTAATTATGAAATACGGATTATGTATTATTGCGTGAAGAAATCAATAAAGCACAAAATTACTTCCTTTGAGCTAACAATTCCAACGAAGATTGCGTGGTATGGTGGAGGCAACGTTTTTTTAGTTATCTTCAAACGTGACGAAGTGTTCTGCGGTTAATACAAAGCATTCATGTGAAACGTAAAACCAAGCAAGATCTCACGCGACAATAATCCTTGAAGTTAAACAAATAGACCGATCATGCGATGGCATGTTGAGGAATGTAAAATAGAACTAGCCGGCCTTTTCTAAGCTAAATCAAATGAGTCGCGTCAGAATAGAGCTACACGTGATAAACAAAGAGAAACATGAAGATGTGTACAACCAGTTTGGTGTACAGTTTCTCATTTACTTGTATTGTACAAGATTTGTCTCACGTGGGACGACGTGAGGACGTGTCCGCGTTCAGAAACTCACTAACTAGCTCTAAAACAATTCTCTTAGAGCGTCGCATACTTTCGACGAAAGGTTATGTTTTAGATGCTCAAGTGAACTGTGGCCGTGAGAACTAACGTCTAACATATGCAAACAAGTTGTACCGAGATATCAGAGTTTGCTACGCTCGTTCACACCTCTTACGTAAACAAAGGTCAACTAAGCGGACCACATTCCAACTTTTCTGTTGCACTTTCCGCTGAACTATTATTTTGAGTTACTATTATGTAATGTTAAGTTTCTAAAGCAATTTTTAAGCTCCATTAAAAAGATACTAATTTATTTTTTGTAATTCTTGTTAACATTTAACAACAAGTTCTGAAAGGTGACTATGATTACGTTATACTTATAAACTAAAACATAAGTTTTCCCTTTGTGACAGCAAATCCGATTAAGAAATATATTTGTGAATCATATTTCAAAAGGTCTTACACCACTAAATCAACAGTAACCTCATCTATCTTCACGCTCGCCGCCGATCGGTCGTTTCCGTATTCTAAGATGTCTGTGAAAACCAATATTATCGACGGTATAGAATAAATAACTATCGGCAGCTCAAATATCGTGGATAGCTCTAAATCTTTATATCTGCGTAACACGATACTTACTTAACAGGTATTTTTCAATCAAACTTTAGATCCGTGAGATGACTGACCGGCGATTTCTCAATTGTTCCTTTTGATTTCTTTCCTTTGTTTGATCAAGCTGAAACTGATTCGTCGCTGTTGTCTGTCACAGCAGAATTATTTTAGCAATGAATTTCCATTGAATGATAATTCTTTGCGCAAGTGTCACCACGTGGGCGGAACGATTTTAAGAATAACAAACTCATTTGAATTATTAGGAACCATAACAACGATGAACTTTCCTAAGTTCATCAAATTGAGGTTAAACACATAACAGTGTACGAAATTTAATCATGAAGAAAATAATGGAGTTTATTTTCCTAAACATGTTCGCAGAATTTCAGTAAACACAATGTAGTGACGTCATGGACCTGACATTTGATCCGCACGCAACATAAAGCCGAATGATACCTACAGAGGCTACAGACAGACATGAAAAACCTAGTGTACCTAATTTACAATAGATATAATTTCATTTGTTTTATTCTCGATCGCGACATCATTTTAATGGGATGTATTTTAGTCGATAAAACCATATTACTTGACAATAAAGGCGGCAGAGATAAAAACAATACCATAACAGGTCAAAGACGATATGGTTTTACCGACTCGAATAGGTCCCCCATAAAAATAAAAAGCCACCTGGGGCCAGTTTTACGACTGCTTGTTCCTTGCATTACAAGCGGAAATCTGAGAGACACTTCCACTTGCAATACAAGTTACAAGCTATCGTGAAACCGGCCGCAGCACGAGACAGTTTAAAAACCGTTACAACAAACAAACATTGGCACGAGCGTTTTGATAATAATCTCTCAAACAACACGACTTCGAGTATTCCCACGACCACACACGGAAACTTGAGACAAATGGCAATGATGAAATTGCGCAAAATGATACGTCCGAACTGACAGGTGTCCGAAATGATTGATGCCGCAAGAATCATGAAACAAAAGTTCATTAGATCAAGCTCGAAAGTGGAGCTTACGAAATTTTATCATCATTAGAGTTAATGAAAGGGGAATTGATGATGCCCGGCGCTTGAGATCATGTAAGTTTTTGACTTATGTTGACATTGTGGACGCGCAGAGCAACGGGGTCAATTGTTTTGATAAGGAGACAGTTATGATAAATTAAGTACCTACCTATTCGTAGTAAATGCCCATGAACACGAAAATAATCCAATAAATGCCTTTGAACTTAGCATTGGAAATTAACATTCTAAATCGTTGGTATGAGATGTCAAGTAATTACCTGTAACTTTGCAACAGCTTATAGTAAAACCAACTTGGATTTAGCTGATATATTGGTGCAATATGTTATCAAAACTTAAATATCACTTACCTTTTTTCCATCGAAAACTGAGTCCACACGGCATTTTCAGCGACACTTAAGTACAAACTGCAAACTCGAGAGAAACATGTAACCTTCTTAACACAATCTTAAACACTGAACAAAACAATTGTCGTAAGCACTAACACACACATCCATATGGAGACGCTTACCCCAGCGGTCACACCACGTGGTCGGTTATCAGTTTGTGAAACTGTTACCGAGGCAAACAACACTTAGTGCGAACAAAGCACAGGTAAACATAACACATTTACAGAGCCGTATAAGGAGCCTCTGACAAATTCAATCGTAAAACGTCTAATATTTTTACGGCGGGTATTTTTAAACGAAGTTGTAAACAAGATGAACTTGGGTAGTATCAACCCGATATGATAAATTTAGAAGCTGTAGGGAATATAACTTGAAGATCTATCTTTTACTACTTGTATATATTTTTTATTTTAATTTTGTATTAAAAAAACGTAAACACGTCCAAATGGTATTCATAATAGGACGATATATAATTCGATAAGTTTTTAAAATCAGGGTCATTAAAAAAACTGGTATCGATATTATTTTGAAGACATTAATTATGCGGTAATAACGATCTTCATAGAAGTTTGACAGACAGAACTTCCGCATACATAATCATACGAAAAATAATATTTTTGATAGCTAGTTGGGTCGTTTTCAAAAAAAATGTACATAGTTAAGGGCTTTAATTAAAACAAAACTTAATTGATTCCTTTGTGTGACGATAGTTACCCATATAGTTTGTATGACTAACTTTCGTTACACAAAGGAAGCGATCGTGATTTTGTTTTCAATAAGCCTTTAATTATGTACAATTTTTTTGATAACGGCCCAGTTATGTAAATTCCTAACCATTATTTTTTAACCTTCAAAATGGATGGTGACATGTCAATATTGGCCGGTAAATATAAAGTTGGTTTGGTTATAATTATAAATCTTATAGATTATTAATCGATTAGCAGTCAGCGGCAATTAATTTTCTAATTTCAAACGTTTGGAGGCTAATCTAAACGTATATTTTATTCGGTATCATTCCGTAAGTTAAGTGCTTGCTCCCTCAGCTCAACCCCAAGTGGTTTAATGTACCTTTTTTAAGTGTCTCGCAAGACGGGCATGTTATTGTAACATTTAAAAGCAGCTGGTCGTCACTGAAGGGCCACATTGGGCATAATAAGAAACCCCGTACTTTAATACTTATCTTTTACCATAGGGTTACTTGGTAACTTCAACACAAGGTGTATTTTATTCCCTAAACTAATAATAAACGAATAAATATTACTGTCCTTATGATTTATAACCTTAACTCGGGAAAATAAGTACATATTGTCCTTTAATACAATCATTTTTTAACCTCTCCTCGTGTCTTACTAATACCGTACTATCTAGCCGCAGTCTGCGTTCCGGTTTTCAAACATAATTTAAAACCCTATAGTTGTTTCGCTAAATCCCATTTACCGAGCACACAGACCCTAATAATAATAAAAAATGCATTCACAAAATCTTAATATAACTAAAACTGCCAGGAATTTGAAACAAATCTGCCAGTATGACACACTTCCTACAGCATCCCAACTAAACTGAACCAATTACTTATTTCTTTAAGCAAGCCCATTGTGAAAAAAGGGAATCCCGTAGTGTCGCAAGCGCAGCTGTCCTTGCTGTTCGCGTGAAGCCGCACGACATTATTAAAATTAACATTGCGCATGATTTATAATTGAAACTAGAAATGTTCTCCGATCCAGTAATTAACGCGTGATGATAAATTAAAAATTAATTGTACGGAGAAAAACGCGAATCTGTAATTCCTTAGTCTGAAAGAAAGAGAAATCTCCGGCGGAGATATATCGAGTAACATTTCTTACGAAAATTCCTGTAGTAAATGTAGCAATAGAATTATTGATGAACACAATAAAAACTAAGGGCCCGCTTCGGATAAAATGTTCATCTAGAGTTAAAACAGTTAAGCGTTTAAACATATAGGCAGCTGAGCTGTGGACTGCTAGAAATTAATAATCTCCTAAGCCAAAGGAAACTGAGATCGACTGTAAATCAAACACCTAATTGCCAGAACGTGACAACTCGCAAATACTCAGCGCTTGTTTAACCATTAACACTTCCTAGCGGGAAACACTTCATAAATTCGCATAACACCACTCAAAGGAGCAAAGAAATATTTACCTTTCTTCGAGCCGAATATCGCTTTCAGCGTCGATATAGTCCTTTTCTTCATGTTTGTAACTTACAGCACTACTGCACTAATGACACAAGCAGTCGTAATAAACATCGGGGCACAACAGACAGGAATACACTGCTCGACCTCAAGTTTTTAGTCAGACGTAGCTTTTTGCTCCTTTTGACGCTCTTATTTCCGTGCTACGAAAATAGGCCCGCCGTTACACTTGCATCGGCGCAGACGCAGCGTGCATCAGTCATACGAACACGGATCAAACGAGATCCCCACTCAATGTAGCAACCGAAACATCGAAGAAAATCCCGCTTCACGCACGTCAGTTCACCGCGATTGTTGATTTTTAACAAACACCGGCGCACCTATTACCGATTTAAATTTTATCACGGCGCGTTATCATATGTAAGCACAGTTCGAGTGATAACGAAGTTGTAAAAGACCCAAGTGAATTCGGCACGAGTGTACGAGAAGCTGTTAAGTGGTTTACTGCGGCAGATATATTGTATGTATTGGAATCGTAAACAGCGCGCGGCGTCACTAATCAAAGGTCGGCAGGCGGTCGGTGTAGCGAAGATTTTAAACTTGCCGGCCGTTAACGACCGACGTCAAAGTTCCTCCAGCGGGAACGGGAACCATCGCAGCGGCTATTCTTGGGCGAGCAGCGAACGCGACTAAACACGCAGCGGCGCGGGCGCAGCACGCGAGCATAATAGAGAGCTGACCGGCACACGCACTGACACAAAAATGGTCACAAAACTAAACCCCTTCGTTAACAAAGTTCAGCTTCCGTCCAAATCCAATCAACCGGTGAAATGGGTGCATCCCATAAGGACCGTTTGGACTGTTTCAATGGCGCGATGACAACACCGGAGACGTCGGTATCCGCCGACTCTTTTAAAAATGGAATTTAACGAAGAGCACTTTTGAGAACCACACCCGGCTCGATTAGGTAGTGTGGGTTCGGTGCGTAAATCACAAGGGTGCGATGCGACGCGAGAATAATATAAAAGGTTAGGTAAGGAGAAAAAGGTCGGACTGTGGCAAAAAATGCTAGCAAAGAATTTATACGTAATACGTCGTATACTTACCTACTGTAGATCGTTGATGCAACGCAGCGGTAGAGATCAAACTGCACAAGACAGCAATTAGAAACGAATGCAAGATTAAGAAATCTAATGTCAAAAAATGTACTACCATTTATTCAAAAATATTTTTTCCTTCACTTTAGATTAAAACTGTACAAAAATTACGAATTTTCAAAATTCACTCACTGTTCCTCGAAGCGCAGCGCTGGCTGCTTTGCCTTAATTATACTGAGCTGGGACTATCTCGTAAAAATTACAATAGGCCTATTGTCTTTGATGTGTCTTATGTCATGAATAAATGTTTTTTCTTTATTTCTTTCAATCTCAGTTAAGTTTATTTCGACTATCTGTGTTTACGTTGGATTATCAACACACATTCAAAACAATGACAGTAACAGCCAGTTGTTAATGGTAGTAATAAACTTCATTATTCTTTAAGTTAGTTAAAAACATATATCTCTATGCGCAATACGCAGTGAAGATGAAATACGCTATTAAACTGTCGTAACTTTATCTATTATAAACGGTTACCACTTTGGAAACAAATCACACAAGGGGACGTAAGGAACTCATTAGAGACAGTCCCTAATTTATATCCACTTTAGTCGCCGGGCTTCAAACGGAAACATTACGCATCCTCCATAGTTCGACTCTAATTTGGTCCTGACGAAAATTGCTTCCTCGTGCTTGCGACTGACTGATGAATAGTGATGAACTTAGGTGAGAAAAGTGAACAATTCACTGTGGTTTAATATAATTATCTATAACTTATTATTACACGTTTAGTGTTTTAAATTGTATGCATTTTTTTGGTAATCTTACTGTAATAGACAACAAAGAAAGTATTTGGAAAAATGCTTAACATAATAATACTAGAGTGTGCCGTGACGATACTTAAATGCAACTTGTGCAACATTACATAAGTATCTTCAAAACTGAAAATGCAGACAGAATCACTAATAAACCAAACAAAACAATGCAGTTGAAAGCACAAAGAAAATGGTTTAAAAGCGTGAACAAGCACATTGTGTAAGGTGCAGTACTGTAGACAAGCGAAGTTTGTTATTGTTTAGACTATGTATTAGATGTTAGCAATTCTAATAGGTTGCTGGGTTATTTCGAAAGCTGCATGAACAAATGTCGCGGCACAAAATATGTGAAGGACGAATGGACACATCTCAGTACGTAACTTATGCAAAATCAATATTCTGCACAAACTTTTGCTCTGATATGAATGACTTAGTGTAAAGACCGTGCTCAAAAAGAATATCGACAAAGCAACTAGACCTTTATTTAATTGCGCAATTGATCATTGTTTGAATGCAATTTCAGTTTTAAATAATCTTCATCTAACTAAAATAAGCCAAGCATGCTGTTATGTCGTCGCGAAGCTGTGTCAAGTCAAAGCTTTACACTTCAATAAGCTTAAGCGACATACGTTTGAACTGCACCCACGCATCTTAACGCATTATCTATCTCAATATAACTCGAAGCCTGAAATATACCGCGGCAATTAAAGTTAACATTTTGAGAAGAGAAAGACGTTATTAACGAATTTGATCAGCAATTTCTGCGCCAGCGCATGCAATGCAATAGCGCGTGTCGGCCCGCTGCCTCACACTTGGATGCACATCCCGGACCGATACGGATGTACGGAGCGAGATCGTAACATGATCAACCACATTTGGCACACGGCTATTCTCGTCGAGCTAATAATAAGATGCTAAGAGTGTTATTGTCTATGACCCTTAGAGAGATGCGGTTAGCGGTGACTGACGTAGACGGAAGACAACGGCAGGAAGCAATCAACCGCAATGAAAAGAACTAATAAAAGAAGAGAAAACAGTATAAACAATGAGTCCTAGTTTAAACAGTATCCTTGACAAGCAGGAGCGATAAATCGAATACGACGGCCATAACGGCACTATACCCCACCGCTGCTATCGCTAAAAAGTTGGTTACTAGCCCATTCCGTACCGTACCACGATTCACCTAGAATGCAGGTCCTAGATCATAAAGGAATGCTCCTATTTTTAGACCGCACTTTCAAAGGCTACATTGCTTCGCAGTGGAAGTTTGGGTATAGTGGACACATTTAAAACAGACTTCAAGGCCTTTTAAATTGACAGGATTTCAAACCGGTCGCAGTCTCATTTTTGTCATTCAACACCAAAAAACGAGGAGCGCAACGAAACGAGTAAGTCGAAAGCTGAAAACTCCTCGACGAATAGGACAATGGATACTCGTTTCACAATGGACCCGTCGTAGCCAAAACAAGCTCACGTGGCGTATAAAATCGAATATTATGCAACAGTTGCCAAATAAAACTTGGTTAGAGAAGCATAAGTCAATGACCGAATGTATCCGCTGGCATTTCAAATCTTCAAACCAGACTACAAATTTAGGTATACAACTAATTGGTAAGGTGTATCCTGCGACTTCGCCTTCGTTGGTTATCCGAAAAATATCGAATAGCCGACGTCAATCGGGACGGGAATAATATAGTTTTGTCAGTGAAAGATTTTTCGGAATCTGATCAGCGCCTCTATTCTAGGCGATAAAATCAAAATCGTATGACGGGTTATGGTATTGTTTTTCACTCGGCCGCTATTACTATTAAGTAAATAAGGGCGTTTCTTAGAAAGTTAAGGACTAAAATTAAGAAACGTTAACTTTTCCGCTAACATGGCTGCGTTTATCGCGTGACAAAGTTTGGAGAAGGCATCCGTCACTTTCTGACACGTAAATAAGTACGACAGTGACGGATGCTTTATCCACATCTGACACGCGATACAGGCCCACTGGTCAAAAAAGATTCGGTTTTTACCGTGATGAATGAGGCCTCGTCATAAACTTAAAATTTTGCGTCTTTTTTAATACTTCTTCATATTTAAAGTTAATATTTGCTATATCTGTGATAAATAAAATAGTTTTATAACTTGTTATCGAACCCAAAATCAAGTTGAAGAAACGTTAGTTTAGTTGTTAGTAACCCCTGCCTATGAAGCAGAGGTCCTGGGTTCAAATCCCAGTGACGGCAGATATTTGAGTGATGAACGCGAGTATTCCTAAGTCTGGGATGTTATCTATGTATTTAAGTATGTAGTTATTATACAGGGTGTTAGGCAGAAGGTTGGACAAACTTCAGGGACTAACTCTGTAGGTCATACTCATCAACTTTTATTATGGGACCAATATCCAAAATTGCGAAAAAAAAACAGCTTTTCCAAACAAACTTTGAGATCTAAACAGCCGAAATGTATGGAACAGGTGTTTTTTTTTTCGCAATTTGGATGTTGGTCCCATAATAAAAGTTGATGAGTATGAACCTCAGAGTTAGTCCCTGAAGTTTGTCCAACCTTCTGCCTAACACCCTGTATAAGTAAGTTTATTGTTGTCTAGTATTCATAGTACGAGCCTAGAGCTTAGTTTTGGTCCAGGTGAACGTGTGTGACTCAATATTTATTTATTCAAGTTGGTAATGGCTAGTCTCACGGTCACGGGAGCGAGTTAGTATGAAACACTGAGTTACTGCTGCTAATCAATTTAACTTATCTTGTAAGACATAAACCAGTAGAAACAGTAGAGAGTTGGAGTAATGGGATCTATAAATAAATTTAGTTACGGTCTAGACCTTTGATATTAAAGTCTTGAGAACGCTCGATCGGTCCCTCTACCGAATTAATAATTCGAGCGAGATTTTAAGCTACCCAATTGAAAATGACGCCAAAAAATCTTGTTCGTACGCATATGGGACAACCTAAGCTCGTCGGTAAATAATACGTCCGTCGTAGTAAATCGGGCTTAGTTAATATGTCAGATCAAATTTTAGTATCTTCATACAAGTTTTGACATTTCTGAGCTAAATTTGATCTAACGGATCTTTATAAAACCCAGTCGAAGGAAACACCTAGGGTGTTCCTCAGAATCCTTAATAACTTTTGACCTAACGTGTTTGTTCATAACTAGTTTTCAGCTGAGTCAAACCATTTTTTAGGTTTTCCAAAAATACCAGTGGTTTGGTTAGGTTAGGATTGTATTGTAACAGCCAGTTAATGGCTTTATTGATGCAGTTTATAAGTCCGTCAGCGTATATAATTATCTTCATAAGAAATTTATATCATTAGCCAGTAACTCATACTACAATCAGCTTAGTTTGGGTCTAGGTTGATTTGTGTATCCGTTTTGTTTTGATTAAACTTATGAATGAAGTTAACATCCTTCAACCGTCGCAAAGATGGCGTCACAAGCATAAAACGACAGGTGTCCGAAGCGATTGGGTCGTGTATGTGTGGGCATGGTGGGCGATCTCAGGCCAACGCGACAAATTCCGACGGCAACTTATATTTTTTGATAGCTAATTAAAAGGTAACTGTACACTTTGTCAAGCAAACATTGTTGATAAAAAGCTAATTGGAAATCAGAGAGCTTGGTACTAAATAACTGTTCATAATGTAATGTAAATGTCTAGGTGCCCAGCCGGATGGGTATTAACAGAGTTTCTGAATATGACCATTTGACAAATCGATTTTTGACCAAAATAAAGCACTTAAAAGAACCAAATTAAGTATATAAAGATATCTGGCTTAATAAAATGAGAGGCAAAATAAAACATTGTTCTTTGAAATCAGTGTAAACCCCAGTATCTCATTACATTACGTTTAAGCAGTACTTAATAAGCAACCTGAATTGAGTAAAACTATCGGGTTAAGTAATTTAATCTTTGTCGTTTACCACCTACCTACCATACCTACTTATCATATCACATTACACTTTCTTTAATGTCACTGTACTACTTAATGTATAAATAGTAAGCTAAATAGTGTCAAATGAACAAGGCCATGCACAAAGATCAATGATGTGCATTAGGAGTAAACTCGTGCGCAATCCGCATCGCCGATGCAGATAATGAGACAGACGTGACTTTAATCCGCAGAACACACTGACAAACGCCAACTTTATGTATCACAAATAGACGATTAAAGCCACCTTGAATGACCACCTCACGCTTCCAACAACAATAATGATGACAAACACAAGTTAACCGCTGGTGGTGCTTGTATCCTTCCATATCTCTCAGCACCTCCCTTTCTTCTAATCTAGTTAAAGCGAAACGCACTGAGGGATAAACATTCTTACGTCCCACTGATACTTAACTTGCTACTGTTATTAGAAACATAAGTAAGATGTTTCATCGAATGCATTTACATACGATACGCGAGAAAATGTAATGAAATGCCAACAAGAATTAACATAGCTTGCGTCAACGGAGAACACTTTCCATTAATGTTTTTTCATTGCCGCAGACCGATCTCCATAAAAAAAATCTGATGTTTTTCGCAAGGCAGGAAATATGGTAAACCATCACACAGTTAAACTACTTTTATAAGCGATCAAACCTAACACACACTACGAAAACGAGAGCATGTTTTTCAGAAGGAAATTTGAATTATTGAAGTCTGACATCATCACATAGTTTACTTAAAAAAAATGCAATATTTAAGTAACACGAACACCAAAGCCGCGGGAAAACCCAAAGCATTTATAAATAGACCGAATGGAGAGAGTATAGAATATAGGTCAAAACAAGCGACTGCATGATTGATGATACCAATTTCCTATTGATCCGCATACTAATACTTTCATGCGGAGCTTTATTTGCGTAACGTTTGATTACAGTGCTCCATTCATCTGATATAGTAAGTATTTTTCTTTGCAATGCTTGGGATTTTGATTGGTTTGTTTTCCTTTATGCTCCTTAATGGCTTCACTGTACAAGCTCCATAAACGTGCATTGCTTCTATGTTATCGCATAACGATATTGCTTTCTCACAACAATTTAGAGTCGCAGTCATTGCACTTTGTGATTGTGAATTGAGGACAATTTGTATGCTTATGATAATCGACATAATTATGATCTATGTGGCATCTCATTGAATAGGCAGTTTTTAATAATTTCAAGTTGAACAAAAACGTCTGTTTCATTGTTTCATGGCACCTTATTTCTTCAACTTCATCTGTAGGTCGTTCCAAATCGTTTGCCGAATCAGTTCAAATAGTTCATACCCCCTTTTTAATGTTTCGTGTATTTATATTTAAGGTCTGTCTAAGTAATGTAACGGAAGAATGATCCTACATTCTTCAGTTTCATTACTAAAACCAACCAAGGAATGTTATCCACATTGAAAATCAATCAAAGCTTCACCTTTGCACCGTGCTAATTCGTAAACAGCAATAAAGTTAACAACCAGCGATTATTTGCTGAATCAAATGATTGACGATGCAGCTGGGAATAATTGGCGAAGTCTGTTATAAACAAATGATACGCTGTGCTATCTACGTCTTAACGTGGTTCTACATGGGCGCTTCAACATATTACGAGGCAAAATCAATTGAACTATTAACAGGACTGTATTTAATGAGATTTCTTGTTCAAAGCTTGCTGTCACCAGTCAAAGGGCCTTGATTCTACTTGACCATCAAATCATACGACGACATGCTTTAAGGTATTTCGAGTGGGCGCCGGAAGATCCCACGGCCGAACAAATATTGCATCCATCGCAATTGCTTTTGGATGGTCTTCGATCAAACCATTAATTCTCGATCGTCATTTAGCAAAATGGAAGACTGAAAGTATGACGATTTAACTTTCACTATATTTATTTGAAATACGCATGTATGGCTGTTTGATTAGCAAAAACGTGCGTAACGAAAGCTGAAGTAAATGAACTTCTAAAATTTTATTCAAGTACGTATAAAATTGCAGAATCTCAAGGAAATACGACGAAACTATTAAATAATCCAAATTGAAAGTTACGGCCAATTCAACCCGTGACTGGCAAATCACCTTTTGAATCAATAGAGTATAAGTTTCCAAACAAAATCAGATTTACGATTAAACGCGGGGAATATTAACATCGAGATAGTGTTTTGTGTCGGACATTCAAAAGCAATTACGTTGTTAAGTGAAGCAAATAGGTTGCAATGTAGATCGGAGAGAGATTACCGGAACATTATGGTAAGCTATGACAAGGCAATTTTAAAAATATTGTTTAATATCTGATCTGGAGATAGCTGAAAAGCTTGTAATAACAGCAAATCACGCTTAGAAAAATAAAGATTTACGATTCTAACGATAGTCGCCATAAAAATGCTGTTAACAAGTAAAAGATGAAAACAATGTGATTCTGTTCCAGATTCATTTTATGTCTCCCGAAGGAAGGCTTTTACTCCGTAAATTTGCGAGCTTCTTAAAGAATCATTCATTATAATGGTTCGTATAATTTAGTTTCTTTGATGAATTTAAAAGCGTAAAGGCGTGAACTTGGTAGTGCGTAAATGTTCGGAAACCGACGATGACTCGTTGAAAGCTTGATTAGGAAGTTGTTCGCAGGTCATTAGTACGCTGTGTGAGCGACAGGCAGATCTTTGTGCACAAACGGGCTAATGGCGATTGTATCTTGTATCTGACCTGACTGACAAAGTAAAATATCTGATTACACGTTTGTAAAGAAAAATAACTTAAATAAAAATAGAGATAAACACGACAAAAATAGAAAGTTTCAAAAGCAAAATCTCGGGCGATTTCTATCAAACAGTTAAGTAAAAAGTAGTTAATAAAGTCAAAATTATATGTGGTAAGTGCATTAGAAAGCTGCAAGTAATGTTTAACTTACAAATGAGACGTTATTAATATTGGAGATTGGAGACAAAACTGTTGATTTCAAAATTATGCGACTTTAGCGTAGCTACGTCTCAGGAGTACTCAGGACTACACAAACAGGTGAAATTTGTACATGTCTGTTTATTCACGCATTGGGTAAACTTAGCTAAGTTGTTGAGCGTTCATGCGGTAACCCGGAGCTCGAGAGCATTGTCCTCTCACGGCAGGAGGTATCTAACCTACCTACCCAATCTACCTATAGTCTCGAACGCAAAGGTGACCTTCAGAACCGAATCGAGAAACGCCATTTATTATTTGGATCATCTCTAGACTAGAGTCAATGAATGTTTGGTACAAAACAAAAACCTCTTAATCATATTTAATTTTGATAATGGGTTTTTTTTACAAGCTTTTTATTAACTTGCAATGTAGGTATGTAAGTATTTATGTTCGGGTCAAAGCCAACGTGTTGGGGCTCATATAATGACTTTGCGACTTTGCTTGGCGAAACTCGGAAAGAAAATAAATTTTCGACGGGAATTTCTTTTCTTTTGAATTTGGGATCGTTATGGATGATTGCATTGACATGCATTCGCATTAATTAGGTACTTATGTTATAATTATGAGACATTTAGTTGGGGAATTAATCTCAAAGTATGATGTTACAGTTCTAGGTATATTTTTCTTAATTGTAATGTTTAGAGACAAGACATTACGTTTGTATCGCCTTGTAAAGCTCGCGGATAATCCTAATGTTCAGCTAGCTATGGATTAACGGGGGCTAAAAATATGAAATAAAATATTTCCAAATTAAATTAGGTAAACCTGTCCAATGTTCATTTCTTCTTACAGTGTAGTGAAGGGTCGTTTCTAGTACGAATAGGTAGACAGGGAAGAAAATTCGTATTTAAATAAACGGATCTGGAGCAAACGTACTTTTTCAGGTTAAGGGGATAACTCAAACTTACATGATACCTACTATGGGCCGATATTCATACATTTCTTCGAAGGAAAGATGAACAGATGAAAGATACTTGTTGAAGCGCCTAAAATACATATTTTCGACGTTAAAGCATTCACTGCCAGACTAATTACTGGTACAAAATTAAGTCGACCAAGTGCTCAGCACAAAACGTCCTGCGCAAATTACGCGTAGTCGCATAGCGGCGCGCCACTTCCAAAACTGCAACACAAGGAGTGGCAGACACCAGATGAAAACATGGATTAAATCGCTATTGTTTACCAACATTTTCACAACCAAAACATCCCAAGTCTCCCGGTGACATGTTAATTTCGTCTTTAAATCAATGCGCGTACCGCCTTTGCGTAAATGACGTAATCTAACCTATTGCGTACTAGTACTACTGCATATTTACTGTCCATAGAACTGCGCGATAAAACATTGCCTTGCGCCGTATTTGCCCACCATTTCTGCTTTAGGACAACACTCTTGATTGGTAGATATGTCAGCTAAGTCTTAGGTACCTACAGGGTATAGGTATACCTATATACTCTAGAGTCATGTGTTAGAGACATGACTTGTTTCTAAATCAAAAGGACCTTCCATAGTAAGCTAAGGTCGAGTGCCACAAGGCTTTTAATTGATTGAGCTCAGTTCTAAAGTAGGTACTAATTCATATATTTAAAAATAACTTCGTAGTTTACTAGCCTATAACTAATTAGAGACGGTTTTTTTTATGATCTGAAAGCTTAATTAGAAGGCAGCGAGTTATAACTAAAGTAAAACCATTAATAATTTAAAAGTTAAGGTATCTACTTGACGTGGCTCATGGTTATTGTGAGATAGGTCCAAAATAAGTTCAAGCTAGTTAAGAGTAAGTATAGCAACTAAAAATACAAAAGTTACACAAGGAGGACAATCTCTATCCCTAACTACAAATTCAACGGTATCTAGTGATAAATATTCAAATAATACTTTTTCTTATTTAAGTTTTGCTATAACTTAGAAACATTTTGGTACCTCGAAATTAAGCTTTAAATAATATCCCGTGTTAATCATTTGATTGTGCACAAAACAAGTCTAAGCAAACGATAAACATCATTTCTTTTCTTCGTCTTTAGCTACCTGGCATGATCGAATTAAATAAGGAGTGTTGAACCTGTTAACTAAATTATAATTTATAAATTAACGGCCGACTATAACCACATCAGATTACGCTCCAAAAATAAACAAATAACTAAATTATTTTTACACAAACTTACCTTCGTAAATCTCCATGTCAATTCCGGCCAGAAAAATGAAATGTTAATAAAATAATAAAGCGTTTCTATGACGACCCATGACAGCAATCAAACTCTTCCTTCAAAATCATATTGGATTCCTATTGGTTACGATTTGCTGTCAAACTTATTGTCTATGGATATGTTTTTCTCATCCTACCGTATCGATACGTTTGAGAAGCCAAAATTAAAAATAATAATAATAATCAAAACAGAACCGGTTCTTTTTAATATCGTGTAAACAACAAATGTATTTTTTAACAAACTTCAGTAATCATCACGTTAAAATATTTTTTTGATGACTCGTACAAGCTGTGACGTGTCCAATTTGACATACACACAAACGGCGAATCGAAAATTTACGATTAGCACAGCACTAACGATATAAATTTAAGAAAATTGGAAGCGAAGAAACGACGTGTATCAGTGATACAAAGTTATTTGTTGTAGTACCACTTTTTACTTCAATAACCACAAAACTATTGTTTTTTAGAAAACTTAACGACATACCAATACACTAAACAATGGGTTTGACAATATCAAGTGTTTTCACTAGGCTTTTCGGCAAAAAACAAATGCGTATCCTTATGGGTAAGTAACAATTGACAGCTCATCGGTAGGTGATAGCGCGTTGAATTGTGTTCGTTTTTATGTTTCATTACGTTGTACTTAAAAACTGTGAAGTTATATTAAGTATATAATGAAGTATATGTTGCCATTGGATTATAGTGGGGCTCGATGCCGCCGGGAAGACTACTATACTTTACAAGCTAAAGTTGGGTGAAATCGTGACGACTATACCGACAATTGGGTTCAACGTGGAGACTGTGGAGTACAAAAACATTAGTTTCACGGTGTGGGACGTCGGCGGCCAGGACAAGATCAGGCCGCTATGGCGCCATTACTATCAGAACACTCAAGGGCTCATCTTTGTGGTGGACTCCAGTGATACCAGAAGAATAGCAGAAGCTGAGAAAGAACTTACTAATATGGTATGCATCATGTTACTAAATTCCGCATTTTGCTTCTTGCAATTTTGACAAATATTTATGATGTTTAAGCTTACAAGATTTTTAAAATATCTTTTTCAGTTAGAAGAAGATGAGCTAAAAGAGGCGGTCATTTTAATATTTGCCAACAAACAAGATATGCCCAATGCTATGAATGCAGCTGAATTGACCAATGCACTGAACTTGAATAACTTAAGAAGCCGTCATGTAAGTACTTTATCTGCATTTTGTTCTTTTATTTGCATTATCTGTGTCCTGATTGCTTAAGTGTTGCAAGACTCTGTACCTACATAGATATGTGTAGACTGTAATGTGTGATCATAGTTTTGCATTACTTATGAATCTGTTTTTGTTTTGCGATCAGTATGACTCATTGCCTTCTTTATATTTTAATTGATACAATATCTTGATTCTTTTTAACTTAATTTTCATAAATACAATGTAATTAAAAGACTACTTACTGATTGCAGTCTTAAGATTAGTCTCAGATCCTACTTACCATGGGGGCCTTTGTACTTATTCGCCTATTCTATGTCATGAAAAATGAAACGAAATGAATATTAGAATTTTATTTTACATAAATACATAAACTCACACCTTCATTCCCAGAGTGGGGTAGGCTGAGCTACCAAATTGCCTACAACTCTAAAAACTTGTTGACAGTAAATTCTGCAACCACATTTTGCACAAACTTAGATGTTTACCAGCACATTAGTGACAGGTTGCAAGCAAATCTCCTAAATACAAGCCATTATTCCCTTTCGCCTCTTATGACATCCATGGGAAGACATGGAGTGGCACTATTGTAACCCGGCAACCAGAGGACATTTTATTTTATTGTAATTACTAAAGAAAAGTAAATTATGCAAATTGTAAAGCTTAATCAGGTCCACTATTCTTAAGGATATAACTTAACCAGTAGCATATTGTGGTTTCTAGTGGTACATACAAGCAACCTGCGCAACACAAGGACAGGGCCTCTACGAGGGCCTCGACTGGCTATCCAACGAACTGGCGAAAAAATGAGGTTGAACACTCCTAGCAGCCTCTGGGGATATTAATGTACATTCCCAAATTGGCTGGCAACTTCACGTATTGTGAATGTTGTTCAATCTGTATTGAATCCAAAAGACTTTGAAATTTGTATGTTACATATTATACAATGTCCTTTTCATATTTGTAAGGTTAATACTTTAATTTGTTGCTGTATCTATCATTTTGTAAAGCAATAATGCAATGGAGGTTGTTACTGTGTTTGACCTGACAATTACGATTTAAATGGTAATTGATATCACTATTAGGAGTATAATGAAACGCATTTGTAACTGTATAAGTTTAGACCGCACAGTTGCGGAGTTTGCACACATTTTTAATACAAATTTTAAGGGTGTTTACACATGGAGACAATAACATTGTTTAAGGAACATCCAATCCAGAATTTATAATAAATTATTCCTAGTTAATTTGGTTAAATAAACATTATTATTTATTGTGCGTAAGTTATGTAACATCTAATATTGCTTTTGTATTATGAACCGGGGCATTTCTGTAACACCTAACATAATCCAGTATAGGAACTTAAAAAATATATTTAGTTTTTTTCAATATCGAACATCCGAAATGTAATGAAATGTATATAATGTAAATCCTATCATTGGAGTAATTCTTTCCACACTGTTTAATACTTCATCTTGAGAGTTTGCTTTTTATGCTAAAGATACTTTAAAGTTTATGATAAATATTGATAATGGCAAATAAAATATAGGTGTAAATAAATTATGGATTCATTTTTGTCAACATCTACTTTGTCCCATAATAAGATTTTTGAGATTTTATTAGCAGTAGGTAACAAAGAACTAACACAAGTATAAGATATATTTCAAGCATTAAGAGAATTGTGAAGCGACGCTTAAATCGCGTAGCTGTCAATTTTTTTCTGTACATACGATAACTTTTCTCACCCTTTAAATTAAGTCGGATTTCCATGAGTTTTGAATATGTACTTGTTACGAAAATCTAGGTACGTACGAATAACTTTTTTTTTTCTTGTCAAGAATTATTTTCGTGGAAAATAAATCATTCAGACCTAGTTTTTCATAATCGTAAAAATCGTAAATATATGTCAAAGTTTAAAGGAAGAGAAACGTTATCGCATTTTGTATGGAAATATTTTCCCAATCCTCATAAGATTAGATCAGGAGCCTTGTAAAAATCTTGCAAGTAAAAATATATAACGCAATATTTTTACCTATTGCCGTCACACAAACATTCGAGTTGTTCATGGCGGATCATGTTTATAAATATTGTGTCTGTTGCAATAACATGATTCCCAACTGATGTGAAATTAAGAGGAAAATTGAATCCGCTGACAAATGAGATGAGAAATCATTGATGTAGTACCCCTAATTCCACATTTCTCTAACCATATTATCCTCACTGGTTTCCCCATTTTTTAGGAATAGAAGGGAACATCCCAAACATACTCAGGTTCATGTAGGGACAAGTGGAAATACTTTGAACACAGTAAATAATCAAAAGACATTTTATTTTGTAGGATTAGTTCGTATTTGCTTATCTCTCGATATCTCTATGCTTCTGTAGCTAAATCAAAATAAATGAAAATTTGGTCGACAAAGTATCAATATCTGAAAAGTCAAGCGGGGCTATTACATTAGTGGGGCAATTACGTCGAGTGGCTTTATATCCCGTTTTAAATTTCGTATCGAAAAGTTACACTATCTACTGCCAAGTATTTTTTTTTCTCTACTTGCTCTTGCTCATTTCACTCGTCGATACGAACTTGAACGGGAGTTAAAGCCACTTGAAATAAATTCCCCACTGACGTAATCCGCCCCCTTAATAATAATAGAATAATGTAGGTATAAAACTTGAAAGTAGTTCCTCCTATTTGAATATCTGTTTGTGAAGGTTGAAGATGGTTAAAATCGCCTTATTATCAGAGCCCCGTTTCATGAAGCTACAAGTTACAAATTTCAAGCGGTAGTCTCTTTCTAACTCCTTTTGCTAGAACGAGACTTCCGGTTGTAACTTGTAGATTCGTGAAACGGGCCTCAGCTGGTCGTCGACTGGTCATAGACTACGAATCGTACAGGAAACAGCCTGTATTCATCCAATTATTTTGCTTAACTTACGTGGAAGTGGGTAGATTACTTGGCTCATATTACAATGAATGTCTGATGGGGCTATAGAGAATGGAAAACCCTCAGCAACAATAGGTAAGTATATTATCCAACAGCGCTATAAAATATCTGACAGACTCATAATGCCTCCAGCAATAGAGTCGTGCGTGTCATAATATACTTTTGAGCTCAATAAAAGTAGGTAGCGATTATATTCTCTTTTGACCTCAATTCTGGATAATGTGATTGTACCCCTTCCTAAATGCCGAAAGAAATAAACCGAAGATAGCAGGAATCTGTTATATTTAACACATTTACCGATTCAACGATAGCCGATTCAATTTATAACTTTTTTTTTCATCCTTTTGCGTTTTTCTACCCCTCGTTTGTTTACGTAGTATCTACAGACATAGTAAGGGTATCTACCAAACAGCGATTCGCGAGCGAAAGCGTGTCTCAGTCGCGTCGCTTAGCTATGAGCTTTTAAAAATCGCGTCGCTATACGTTCGCGTGCAATTCGCTTACGCAGGACATTGGGTTAAGGACGGGTCCGTGCTTAAATTTTGCATATTATTACCTATATACTTTTTTCTTGTTGGGTAAAACATAAAATTGAGAGACCACCCATTGGTATATTTTTACCACTCGCATACGAGGGGTTCATATATTATTTTTACTAAATTATAACTCAAAGAAAATGAAACTTTTTCCCCTTCCGGACGTGAACTATTTTTTGGATTTTTACCTTTTCTGGTAACACAAAAATGTCAATGGATGGGCTACTGTGGCCAGTGTGGACACAGATTAATAAGGTATGACTGTCGCGGCTACGAATAGGGTGATGTGATGACATCATTTTATTTACTGTCACTGTCACTTCACACACATCACCTGTGCTCGCAACCACAACAAAGTGTACTTGAGTTGAGTGAACGCGTTAACAGAAGCACGGAAAATTAAGGCGCATTTATTTCGTAAAACCCAACCCGGCCATCACTAACGTTGGAAAATGGGGCTTACATCTTTTTTGTCAGGCATTCCTTTTTTGTCAAGGTTTTTTGGTAATCAGCGACAGCGTATTTTGATTTGTAAGTAGAAATCTTATGTCGAACTTTGTTACAAAGTTCCTGACGTCAATACTATTTTTATCCTTACATTTTGTGTATGTAATCCCTGAATCCTTTTCTTACGGTTCATTCTGTTTCAGTGGGTCTTAACGGAGGCGTTGGAAAGACTACTGTGCTGTACAAACTCAAAGATGGTTCAACTGTGGATTGCCAGCACACAGTTGGTTTTAATTTGGAGACTGTTGAGATCAACAACACGAGCTACGAGGTCTGGGATATCGGCGGCGGCGATAAAGTGACACCAACATGGAAGCAATATTTTGAAGATACAAAAGCTGTGATTTTTGTTATTGATTCCAGAGACAACGATAGGCTGGAATTACTGGAGTTTGAACTGACTAGACTGGTATAATTATGCGTTTTTATAGTTTAAAGTAAATTGTAAAATAAGTTATTGACAAGGCTTTCATTATTAAGTCAACTGATTATTACTCACTGTACTTTTTTGCACAGTCATCTACTTTTTGCGATCAATCTCAACACTTCAGAATTGTGTTGCTTCCATGAGATTTGCTCTAACTCCATAAATTTTCATCAGGTTTGCATGTCATCCATTTAATTTTTTAAGCTAGTTCTATAGTTATAATTTTTCTGTTGCAAATGAAACAAGACAAATAAAATTTATATTGTTTCAGTTAAATGCAGAGGAGATTGCCAATGTTCCGTTTTTGCTGCTGGCTAACAAGCAGGATAAAGACGATGCCATGAGCTTGGATGATCTGAAGAAAGTGCTTAAACTGGAAAATTGGAAACACCGCAGTGTAAGTTTTGTTCTGAACATTAAGTAATCATCAAATGGCTTGGGCTTCTGCAGAATCGACATTTCCATGGTGCATTTAATTAACCTTTAACTGACGTGGTATATGTCTCACAGACTTGTAGCACTGTATTGTCGTATATTCTTACCCCTCCCATGCAAAGGAATACTTTCATTTATTTAAATGATGCAAATGGAAACAAAATACAACCTAGCAACATCCCTGAACACCTAAACCGGCACTTTCTTACGGTTGCGTCAAAGTTTGTAGTGCAAACCGACAAATGTAGTAGTACGCGTTATCTCGAGAGCTTCCTACAAGACGCCGATGTTCCTGACCTCGAACTGCCCACGGTCTCGCTCGCGGACCTGGACCGCGCGCTACGCTCCATGTTAAAGGCACGCGCCACGCTCCACGTGTACGATATGTCTCTAGACTTGCTTATGTGCGTCTGGCCAGCCTTGTCGGGTTTATTGGTCGAACTTATAAACTGCATGTTCACTACCGGCGTATATCCCGACGTACTGAAAAGCACACGGGTCTGTCCAGTTTATAAGGGAAAAGGAGAAAGAGATTCTGTGGATAACTACAGACCAATAACTATAGTGCCAAACATTTCAAAGATTATTGAATCGATTTTATCAAACTGCCTAATGCGACATCTTGAGACAAATGACCTACTGACTGACAAACAATTTGCTTATAGGAAAAATAAATCTACTACAGCGGCAGCTTATGAAATTTATAACTGCATTGCAACGGCTTTGGATGATAAGTACAAGGTTGCAGGCATATTCTGTGACCTGTCAAAAGCATTTGACGTTATTAATAATGACTTATTACTAGACAAAATTAAACACTACGGTATCAACAAAACAGGCTTTCAGTTACTTAAATCATTTTTAAGTTGCAGAAAGCAGACCGTTCAAGTCAAAATCGAGGGAAAAACCTGGAAATCGGAAGCAGGGGATATAGAAGTTGGCATTCCGCAAGGATCGGCGCTTGGAAATACCCTGTTTTCGATTTTTATTAATGACCTCCCATTTTCCGTCACCGAGGGTCTGACGGTGCTGTTTGCCGACGACACCACGGTGGTCGTGGCCGCGTGTACGTACGACCAGCTCGAGCAGAAAATAGCTAACGTGTGCGCTCACCTCCACAGCTGGTTCTCTGCGAACGGCCTCGTCCTCAACGTCGCGAAGTCTAACGTGATGATGTTTACAGCCGGAAACTCCACTGTCGTCGCGCCAATACAAACTCCAATGCCACTTTGCGAGTCTTGCAGTTTTCTTGGGTTTTGGTTAGACGCTAAGCTGAACTGGAAAAACCACGTTTCTAAACTCTGTGGAAGGCTTAGTAGTGCGATATTCGCAATACGCAAACTCAAGCCAATAATTTCCGCCGATGCGCTACTCCAAGTATATTATGCATATTTCCATTGGGTAATAACATCCTATGGGGTAATTCCACGTACTCCAAACAAGTTTTCACCTTGCAAAAAAGAGCTCTTCGCACATTAGCAAGTGTAAAACCGAGGCACTCTTGTAGGGAACTCTTCAAAAAATATGGTATTATGACGCATTATTCACAATATGTTTTCGACATTATAATGTACACACGACACAATATACACCAGTTCAAACGTGTTAACATCCCGGGCAGGGTCACCCGGCAAACGGGCCGCCTCCAGCGCGTGCCGCGGCGGCTGGCGCTGCTCGACAAAAACCCGCGCGTAATAGGCCCCGCCTTCTATGAGCGTCTACCCGCAGACCTAAAAAACGTATCTTCCGATGGAATATTTGGTCGCCGACTTAAAGATCTTTTATTGACGCAATCACTATATTCTGTAAAAGAGTATAGTGATAACTAGGTTTAATGATTTGTTGTTTTTGTATTTTTTGTTTTACATATTATTATTACTTATATTATTACCTCTTGACATGATGGTTTTAATTTGATTTGTTCTTTTTACCCAATGAATTTTTTGACATTTTGTGACTGTAGCTAATTAGCTATATTTTTATTTTGTTTAATTTAATTCTTATTTCTACATTTTGACTGCGTTTGTTTATTTCATTTCATTATTATTTTTATTTTATATTTTTACATTTTGACGATCTTATTGTGAATTCATTATGATTATGTGACAAAGAATAATGTAATTTTCAATATGAAATAAATGCCTACCTACCTACCATGTTCCGAAGAATAAACAAAACTTGAGACAATATACATAAAATTGAATATACATATTATAACATAGATGTTACAAGTAACAAAAAAAAAGCTTATCCAGTTTTTTTAATTGCACCATCACCATTTCGTGTTCCCCCATTAATGTCGAAACTAAATATATATATATATATCATCCGGTAGTCTTATCATACTCGGTTTAGTATCGTGGGCTCTTAGAATATAATAGTTGTGAAATTTTAAATGTTTTCCCTTTATTTTATAGATTCATCTGCAAGGTATAGTTGCTACGGAAGGCAAGGGGCTCTCTGAGGGTATGGAGTGGCTGAGCAGTGAACTTGCTAAAACAGGAAACTAGATCTAAGGCCCATTTTTCCTCATTGGACTAATATACAGGAATCAATTAAGGTGACTCCAGTCTATGTTCAGAGTCATATGGTGACATTGTAATGATTGTGCTTGGTGGGATTTCCTACCTGAACATGATAAATAACCTGAACCTAGCCAAGAGTTACTCGCAATGAATGTGCTGTAATTTTTTACTGTATATTAGTTTCAATACTCTATATTCTAAGCAAAAGTTACATTATATTGAATCATTGTCTTGGCCAAATTACACCCAAGGCTGGACTAGACCTCTATTATATTTATGCATAATAATTAATAACTATGATTATTAAGTTTTGTTAATGTATAATAAGCATTTCATTCGCGCAAGAACTAGGCGTAATCTAGTCTCGGTAAATAGACTAAATTTCGGATACTGTGATGTGATTCAGACTGATTGGATTATAAATAAGTATTTGCTGATTATACAGCTATAAAAAAATCTTTGTTTTAAGTTACTGTATGTAAAAGACATTGTGAATGTCTCTTTGTTGTAATCTTAATCTTATTTTTTCAAACTTAATAAAAATCTAAATAACCTATAACCTATCTAGTTTTTCTTTTTCTGATGTCATTGTTATCTATACAACATTAAACACTATACCAGTGGCCGTTATTAATATTGAGCAAAAAACGGCAAAAAAACTCACGTTTGTTGTATGGGTTACAGCAGTAACAAAAATACATCTGTGGAAATTTTAACTGTCTTTTTATCACGGTTATCACGGTTCGGTGACAGACGGACATTGGAGTCATAGTAATAGGGTTCCGTTTTTACACGATGGATACGGAACCCGAAAAATATCATAACATGTAATAGCCTTTTAAACGTCCGGTTTGTACACTCAGACGGATTATTCCTACCTGTTACCACCAATTTGTTACCACTGGTAACAGCTGGGAATTTTTATTCCCAGTAGTTTCCAGTGGTAACAGGTGGGAGAAAAAACCCAGCTGTTACCAGTGGTAAGAAATTGGTGGTAAAAGGTGGGAATAACCCCACTCAGACTCGCTCCTAATAGAAACGGGGACCAGAACCGCTTAACCTTTAAAGGGGTTTCGTTAGGGTATATAATTGACTGGTTTTTACAAACCCTAACGATGCGATAAGCATATCTTCGACTTACCCCAATGAAAAGCTAGGTATCCCATAAGATACAATCAATTCGACTAAGCGCTTACCAATTCCTCAAAACCTTCGTTAGGCTTTCCCTATGAAGTGTTTATTGACCAGCTTCAAGCTATTTAAATCTCTACGTGTAGTTCATACAAAATATTTTTGCATAGGCTTGAAACCAACCAATCACACGAATCTGCGAAACAAAGTCAACGGAGAGGGAGAATGGATAGGGTAACACTAACTTAATGTAAAACGTCAATGGTTGTAGTTAACTAGTTCGAAGCATTTTCCATATCATTAGGGCAACCCTATCGATACGGAGAACATAATATGATGTAGATCCCGATTGATAGACTTGATCAAATAAAGTGGTATTCCGGTCCCTCGCTCCTATACGGTTCTATGCTAGTCGGAGTCCCGACCCGATTTCGAAAGACTTTAAAACCTCTTGCAATGTGCACATGCTGGATATCAACTATGGTCATTATGATGTCCTATTTATATCCACCCTACAAAATTTTGCTTTCAATGCACTTTATCAGTAATAAGGTAGCAAAATTGTGTATAACAAATGGACAAACTTGAAATAATACGTAGTATCAACCATAGGCACATAACCATAACAGGGGCCCGTATTATGGTCGCTTTAATCGCGGTGAAAAAAGCATCCGTTACTCTCGCACTTACATAATAGTCAGAAAGAGAAAGATGTTATATCCGCGATCATAATAGACCCGCAGAAAAGATACAGTTAAATTAATCGCATTACATGTCCCACGTGCATTATCTACCACCAACCGGTAACTGTATGCGATTTGAACACTGCTCGCGTGTCAGGAGCGTTGAACGTGTCAGAACGTCTTATCCAGCTGGGTTTACCTCATATAATTGAGTATCTACAAACGCAGCAAGGTTTTCCTCATGAGTCAGCTACGGCTGACACGACTGTATAGTCGACTGATCAAAATGCTGACGAATAGTTGTGCAACTTAGCTAACGTCCGCCTACGTGTCCAGTTTATACCGACTTCCGCTATTTATTTATTACGATTCAAAAGCTACGTACAGCTCTTTAAAATTAGGATGGACGAACAGCGCAGGCATATCAATACGGGTACGGGTACGGAAACCCAAAAAGGAGAGGTTCCATGTAACCCCATTTTCAGCTTAAGTTTATAGTATTGTTTATTTATTTTGTATCGGAAAATACAGGCTGTTTTTTTTTATACTTATTAATTCGGAACAACAAGAAAAAACCTATTATTTTTATTTTTTGGTTTCGGCTTGTTTAGTGTAGTTTAGTGTTACTGGTCTGGTTCTCTTTGAATTTAGTATGACAATGAATAAAATAATACTACCTACCGTTCGTCCGCACGTTTACAGTACCAGTGTTGTTTGGAACGTCACGGGCACGGCTCGTACGCTCTGTGAAACCACAAGACGCTATCTTCAATGATTGTCGAAAACTGCCAAAATATGGAATTGACATAAGGGTCTATCAATGGAGCATTGACAACAAACTTCTTTTCAACCTCAAAATGTTCTGTGATGTCTTTTAGCCGTGCTCATGGTCTCTTATCTGCAAAATACCTACTAGGAACGGAACCCATTACACGCGTCGATACTATGAGAGATTTAGGAGTCATTTTCGATACACACCTTAACTTTCATGTTCATATGAAAACTCTGGCTTCCGACTGCTACCGGCGGTTGGGGTTTGTCATACGCAATTCCCGTGAGTTTTACAATGTCAATGCCATTAAACTTGTTTATACTGCTCTAGTCAGGAGCAAACTTGAGGCGGCGTCTATAGTATGGAACCCTCATGAGGTCACTTACGTCTTGCTTCTGGAGAAAATGCAAAAGGCATTTTTGCGTTTCTTATACAAGAAAACATACGGGTACTATCCTTATCTTTACCCAACGAAGTTTCTGCTCGGCACCTTGGGATTTAATTCTCTGGTGGCGAGGCGTAATTATGGGCTCTTGACCGGTGTGTGTCGAATATTGCGTGGAGATTCGGACTGCCCGGAACTGGTGGCGCAACTGGTACGCCTACTCGTACCCTCACTGTCTCAATCCAAGTTTAATCTTCGGCCACGCCACCGCGATCTGCTCGCAGTTCCGAAGGCGCGCACTGTGTCGTACAGGAATTCCCCACTTGTTCGCGCTTTACAATATCTGAATGCGCTTCTCGACTCAGCACCTGACTGCGATGTCTTTGCAGGTAGCTGGAGGATTATATGTGGTGAATGTACAAGGTTCTGTGAGGCGATGGATGACCGACCGTCTTCAGTTTAATTTAATTGTTTGTAAATTTTAATATTGTTATCTGCTGTGCTATGTGTTCTTACTTATTGTTAGTGTTTGTATTTTTTGCAATGTATGAATTTCACAGTGCCTTGGTGTTTAACTGTAATGCTGTGTAATTTGTTTTCCAAATAAAGAAATAAATAAATAAATAATAAGCGCTCGACGCGACCGTCGGGCAGCTTACGCCAATCCTATACATTTTCGATAAAGATAACGATCCCGCCATGCCACATATATTTAGTTTCGTAGCTATGCGATACTTGAGATTCTGGGTAAGGTTATTTTGGAACGCAAAGCTTGTTACCTTCGAAGTAACAATTAAGTATGTTAAGTATTACAAGGTACGGCTAGAAAATACGCATTTTGTAATAAACGGCCATGGAAAACGTATGAATTTAAGTTAAGTAGACATGAACCCACTACCTTACGTCAATTGTTTTTAACTCCCTTCCTTCCTTCTCTTCACTCCATTGATATTAGCGGTCTTAATTAATAAATTAAATTACTTACTTCGGGTAAATGTATCATTTAAGTGCGGTGTTCACCAATAATTAAACGGACGGTTCGCAGTTTAACGGTTGTCAAATGTATTGACTAACGGGTGATTAAGACTTAACCGCCTATTAAATTGGTGAACTCGGCAATTAATGACTCATAAACATACAACTATGGTCCTTAGCTTGCAACCATAGTCCAATTTTGCTCATTACATTATTATAGTTGAGTTTTACGGTTCTTTTTTTTCTTTACTTCAGTGAGTGATTAAAAATTCTTATCGAGTACATAGAACAAAAAAACAGTCGCCTATATTTTAAATTTACTGTGCCACTTTTTTACTAGGTAGGTACATAGTACCTACCTTTACCTTTTAGAGAGTCGCAAACGAGTAGAAAGACAAAACCAATACTTATTTGAAAACTAGGTATGGTATGATTAGGTCAATATAATCTTACTAACATGATCCAGGAAAATATTGTGCAAGTGGTATTAACAAACTGAATCGTCAACACGAGCAACGTGGAGCGTATGACGATCTTGCTGCATCGTGGAGCCCACCAACGATGACTCAATCTCGCCATTCTAGACTGGGTCATGTCCTCGGTATCACTTTCTTATATTCGTTTTGCTTTCTCAAATATAATTACTAAACATTGATTTAGTAATATTAAAGTTGATTGAGACGGAGGGCTTCAAAGAAAATTGTGTGTCATATAGGTACTTTCAGCCGAAAGACGTCCACAGCTGGACAAAGGCCTCCCCCAAGGTTTCCCACGGGACCGGTCCTTCCTGCGCCGCTTGCATCCATCGGTATTCAATTTCGATATTGAAACCGGTAGCTCCATCTAATCTCGGAATCCATACCCTAATTAAAACTGTAGGTATTTGTGGTAGGAATTTCGCATATTGATTGTGCCACAATTCCGGAATACGAGCCCTAAATATTAGTGTTTATTTTTTGTTTGTTATATTATGTACTTACCTATACCCTACCTACAGTGACAATCAAATAAATCCGAACTGTATTAATATTAAAATTAATGATAAATAATAGAAGGTAACATAATGTCAATAATGTGTGATTCTCGTAAATAACTAAATTAACAGACTGTTTAAATCGTTTTCGAAGTATTAACCGACAACTAAAAGTTGCCGCGCTCGCACGTAGGCGTTTAAGGCATAGTTAGGTACAAACGAATTCCAAAGCAGCTTACATTGTAGTACCTACCTTGTGGCAAAACGTATTAGTGTGAGATTTTAGCCACGACGATTAAGGTAGGTAAGTAATAAAATTTACAAATACTTTCGAGTTCATCCGTAAAAGCCGATACCTATGGCAAAGCTGCTCCGTCAAAGAAACCTATTAAATTTGAAATACCACTCACAAATGTAAATACCGTGATGGGACAACTTAGGCTCGCAGGTTAATATGTAGTTCGTAGCTGAATTAGAAAGACAGTTGTTCAAGATCACTTTCATGGGGCGCTCTTCAGTGGCGTAACTACCACCTGAGGCCCGTGGCAATTTCATCGGATGCCCCATCTATTCACTTTTAGGGTTCCAAGCTCAATTTGAACATTTCAAAACTTTTTTTTATGTCCGAAGTGTTCATTATAATGTGAAAATCTGTATTGAAAATTAGGCTAGTCAGAACGGACCTTATTGCATAGAAAATAAAGCTCATAACAAAATTTGTATTTTCTTTTGCGGTTACCAAGCATTATTATCTTAAATACGGAACCCGCTTTGTTTGTTGCTTATGTTTCACTTAACTGTATTTTGGTGGACATCTTTTATTGGCTTACTGTTTAGCATTACGTTAAATTTGTTTTTATAAATTGTATTGCTGTTGATGCCCGAAATAAAATAAATAAATAAATAAACCCTCGGTACGCGAGTCCGACTCGTTTTTTATCTAGGTAGATAACGGTTTCCGTTGCATACATATATAAATCCTTATATAATTTACGAAGGAAATAAAATAAACAAACGGCTAGTTAAGCATATTTCTTTCCTCTTAACATAGGGTAGGTATATAAAATTTGTCCTTATGTTTCTAGAATCATACAGATAATATTATAAGATAGTACAGTCGACGTCAAAGATATCTTTACACTAGTGCACCCTGTTTCAATGGAATAAAGTGAAAAAATGTAAACATATTTTTGACTTCGACCTTACATTATGAAGTTAAGCGCCTGTCTAAGTATAAAATGAAACATGTATAGACGCAAAAGCAGACAAGACATGCATGGCAACCTACTTAATTGGCAAACTTTAATTTCATTATGTTTGAGTTCTTCAACCTGTTACAGATGTGTCCAAATATGTGTTGAATAACCCCGTGGTTGTAAACCTGAAAATTTCCAATCAAAATGCAATAATGTTTCTCAATCCATTTTTTTGTTTGTTGCACTGCAAAAAATTTGAGATAATCGTATTTTTATTAAAACATTACTAAACATTAATATTGTTATCAATTATTATAACACTAAGTAATGTCCATACTATGCATTTTGTTTTATCTTTATTGGGCAATTAGGTCAAAAGTTACATCGTCACAAGTAAGTGTACTACCCAAACTTTATTAAAAAATCAAGAATGTGTAAAAAAACAAACCAGAGGCTTAAAAAATTATAAAGAAAAGGTTTTACCGATAAATTAACCTAGTTTCATCCCTTTCAGTATGTACAGTTTATTGAGTACCACCCTGTATATATTCACTACCTAGCCATCTATGTAATAATCTTGTCCCACACTACACTTATTTATGGCTCCAATTAGCTTTGCGTTTCTCAACAAAACTTTTTATGCCTTCCTGCCCGTCATCCATATTGACATTTTCTACCATTATCTTCTCTCCCAACTCATATGCTTCAAACAAGCCTAAATCCATTTGCTTGTAGTAAAATTGCTTTCCTAATTTGATGATACTTCTGCTCTTCTGTTTGATACTTTCAACAATCTTGTTCACTTCTTCATCAAGCTGATCAGAGGGTACCACTTTGGTGACTAGACCACTATCGTAGGCTTCTTGGGCTGTTAACGGAAGGCCTGCAAAATTTTGATAATTAATTCTTCATTAATATTTAAACCTAGTGATACCATGCCAGGGTTCTGTATATGTAGCCTGGCAAAAGATTTTGAATGAAAAATTATGGCACTGTTCAGGGTGAAATTGGCAACATGATCAAATTTTTACCAAACACTTGAAAATACTGCAGTTCCACATGCTGAAGTATGTTTTACAAAGTAATACTACAAAAACAAAATTAATGTAAATAGTGTTCTTTTTGCCTAATGTCAGGTTCAGTTGTTTCAATCTATTTATGTCTATAACTGGGTCCTTTTATTCATATGGTAGTTAGATTGAGAGAAAAAATCAATAAGTGATTTTGACAGATGGACACTTGAGTGACCCTATTAGGCCCGTATTAATAAACTGATCTCAACTCTAATGCTCGTCTCGAGATGCGTCCAAAATGACAGTGTTCTATGGTTTGACGTTTACTTTGACGTATCTTGTGACGGGCCTCACGGTCAAGATAAGTTTAATAATACGGCCCGTAGTGTATAAGCATGAGTGATCCTATAAGCGGTTAGTTATCAGTTATCACTATTTTCAGTATTCAAGAAACCCAAAAAACATAGTTTTACCAGTAAATAGCATGTATGTCGCGCGTGACTTGGGTACAGATCTGCCGACAGCTATCCCTGGAGTTGAGCAGAATACACCAAAATTGGCCCTGAAAAAAATGTTAGAGATTGGACCATGAGACAGCACAAGGCCACATATTATACCTAAGGTGAAGACAGAAGAAACCAGTACATTTTCACAAGTTTTGCATCTATAACATTAGTATGGTTAGGGATTACCCAGGGGTGGAGAATTTGCTGGTGTCAGAGCAAACAATCATATCACAAGTGGCCACAAGCTGGCAGCCAGCTGCAGCCGCAAAGCCATTTACCTGTTGATAAAAACAATTACTATAAAATAATGAGAACCCTTTATAATTATAATAAATATATTTATACCCCTGTCCTATAAAGAGGGGTGTAAAGATATGTCAAGTGCTCCAATGACTCGAAAAAAACAATCCGAACACAAGGGTTGCTACTAAGTTGATTTTTTTTTTTGCAATTCTTTGGTATATTTGATAAATGTTTTTTATTGTTAAATGCGCAGTGATGTTGTTATATTTAACCAGTTTCACTTACTTTAGCTATGACCGGCACAGGGCTTTCAATGATTGACTTCATTAATTCACATGATGTTTTAAATACCAACTTATGCTGATCTACCCCCGTACTTGGTTGCTAAAACAATTAACATTTAATGAATATTTAAGTGCTTCAACAATAAATATATGATTTGAACTACTATCAGAAGACTTACTAATTCTTTTAAATTTTGTCCAGCTGAAAATACATTGCCTTTTGCCGATAAAACTATAGCCCTCAAAGCAGTATCATCTTTATTTTTATTGATTGCCTCTATGAGGTGGGTCATCATATCCAACGACAGTGAATTCCTAAACAAAAAACAATCAATTACAATAGTAAGTCATACTGTAATTTTCTTTTTTTGTAGTTGCACTCACTTGGTCTTTTCATGGTTTAAAATTATCTCCCGAGTTCCATTTGATTCATTTGTAATTAGATATTGATTGTGAATACCTCGAAAGGCAAACCGATATGGCATGCCAAGATTTCTCTGTAAAATAAACATAATTAAGAAATTATTTAAATCACAACAATAAACATAAGATACAGCTATCTTCTTTATTTTTTTTACTTACCTGCAACAAAGCTAACATAATTGTTATTTAAAAATACCAAACGTGATAAATCTCTGTGATTACAGTGTTTTTCAAGTCGGTAAAAAGTTTTTATCGCAACATAACCTCATAGCCTAACTAGTTCTTATCTATCTTTTGTTTACAAAATGAACTGTCATTTTGGAGTTACCAGTAGAAAAAAAAGGAAAATAAGCGGGAAATAAAATTACCATAGAAACTGAAGTTCATATTTATTTGCGTTTTTTATGATACGTTAAGGTAGTGGAAAAAAACAATCTCCGTGTTACTACGTTATACTGCTTATTACATTTAAATCATAAACATCAAGATATGTAATATGAAAAATTAGATCACAGTTTAGAGTTTATGAGATCATTTGCTTAAACATCAAACAGAATGTTCCGTTTCCGTTTTCCTTATTAATAATTTACTGCAACAAATATTGTAAACTAGTGACCCGCCAGCGGCTTCGCCCGCTGCAAATTTCCGACTTTCCCGGTGGTTTTTTTTCTTTCATACAAACCTTGCCCTGACAATAACGAATACAACCGAAAAGGAATCAGCCAAATCGGTTCAGCCGTTCTCGAGTTTTAGTGAGACTAACGAACAGCAATTCATTTTTATATATATAGATTACCAACATACCAAAACAGAAACTAGGTGCGATTGGTAATAATTAATTGAGTTTAACCAATGACGTATGGTCAGTTTTTAATTTTAGTCACTTTGACTCATTAGTTTTATAGAAATCTCGAGAGCGTACTCATATTCCGACATTTCTCTTCACGGCCAAAAAAATCAGTAATAACAATACGGACCTTAAAATCTTAACTTCTAAAGGTTTTTTGTTGCGTTTACACACAATAAGATTATCACTACAATTTAATAATTTCCTATAAGAAAATATACTAGGTACTTAACTAAAATAATGTAAATAGAAAACACTCGGGTTCGGTGCAGCAGGACTTAGTTGCATTTTGCCTTTGTAACCAAAACGTCTTAGGTATATTATCTGTGAAAAACGCCCGCATTGCAATATTCCAAAGTAGGCGAAAGGGCTTGATTGTAAAAAGTCTTAATGTCATTACGACTTAATAAGCAAAAGGTCCAAATGATCATAAGTCACACACACAGTCTCTGTACAGCCAAAACCTTATATTACATATTGATTGTTCTGCCACTCTCCCACATACATTTAACGACTTAGAGGTATTGCTAATTAAGTCTTTATAAAACTACTAGATGAAAACCCTGCTTCGCTCGGTAAAATGTAAATTCACAGCTAACCTATCTATCGATATTTAACCAGTAGATAATGAACAATGATGTCTCTGTCTCACAATCAAAGAAATTAGACCTTAGAGGTCACAATGGAGGACGGAGTCGACCCTGTGACACCTGTGACACGTGATGACATGACGTGACAACAACGCCATATTAATGACTCTCCAACGCCAATTTATTCATTTTTATATTGAAAACGACTCCGTAATCAGAATTTTCCGCCTGTAAGTTGTAGACTCGGATCCGTTATTTTTTTAAGCTCTTCAATTTGATGTGCATATCGTCTATCGTAGACCGGTACGAATTTATTAATAAAGAAGACCATATTTTAAGCATGTCATTATACAAACAAGTCATTTTGCTTACTTAGTCATTGTACAACTGCGGCATTCTGCTTACCAGGGCAAAGTACAACTCAGTCCTCCGGACCGAACCCAAACACTAAGCTTGCCAAAAAAGAGATCGGAAAACCGGCCAAGTCGGAAACCACTCTCACGCAAAGGGTTCCGTATCAGCCTGGATTATAGGTTCCGGTTGGGACCTATTGGGTATAGAACGCTAAATATGAGAAGTGAATTTGAAAATATTATATAATTTCCATATAAAACTGTGTGGTATAGGGGGTTACAGACATATCTTAAGTTCGAAAAGCTTTTGTCTGCTGTTTCGTTTGTCCGAAAATACTATTTCTCTAAAATCGTTTAACTTTCCTAGATTGATATAAAACTAACCTAACCTACAGGTTATCTAAGTATGTCTCTTGACTTGATATCTGATGATTTCCGGACGAATGAATATTCCGGGTTATTCCCACATATCACCACCAATTTCTTACCACTGGTATCAGCTGGGGTTTTTTTTCCCACCTGTTACCACTAAAGTACTCGGTGGTAACAAGTGGGAATATTTTTCCCTTTTGTTACCACTAAAATATTTGGTGATAACTACTGGGAAAGAAAAACCCAGTAGTTAGTGGTAACAGGTGGGAATAAAGAAAAAAAATCCCAGCTGTTACCAGTGGTAACAAATTGGTGGGAACAGGTGGGAATAACGCAAAATTCCGACAAACGAAACATCGATTGGCTGCCGGTGTGGGGGTTGCCACTTAAGAATATTCTAGTTCCACCTATCACCGCGTCGAACTCTTTATTTGCCAAGCTATAGTTCAGTCGGTCAAGACATCAAGCAGTACAATGTTCATTTTAGTAGACGTTTTAACTCTTACAGAACCATCACATCATTAATAAATAACTTTGGCAATCAATGTCCTAACACTCAGTTCCCGGCTTATTGATTCCACACTAAATGGACCCATTTTATTTAGAGCTTTTGACATAAAATAGTTAGTTAAAACTGCCGCGGTTACTGCTATGCTCGTCTCCACGGTCGGAGTGCTCCGATTCTGTGTCAGAGAAATAATCGTCTTCTACTCTTTCGTCTTCTGCGGTAATGAGATCCATCACGGCCCTGAAATAAAAACGTACATGTAACTTTTGAAGGTTTTAAAAATCTGAATAGGTAGTAAAAGTACATGACTTTGGCTGACTTCTCGAAATAAGCTCGCTAGGCTAGGCCTTGCAAGGTAACTACAAGTCTTTGGGTCACCGACTATGTGCCTGGCCACATCACCACGGCACGTACCGCATCGTAAAGACACACGGTGCGCTGTAACAACGGCATCAATCTTTCTTATTTTAATCTCTACGAGCAGGAAATTCTACTTAATATTACACTTTATAATTAAACATGGCACCTTGTATCTGTACATCGCGGCAACGTTCCTTTCTACGGTACCGCACCGTTTCACATTAACGACGCCGTGCCGTGATGTGGCCAGGCCCTTAGAGACTGTGTACCAGATTTCAATTCAATCATTTCAGTAGTTTCGGAGTAAATTGGCTGTTACAGACGAAAGGACAGACAGCAATTATTTCAACTTACTTCAACACCAACTCGTCAAATTGGCTGTGCCGCGTGGACCTCTCGCTGGAGTCCTTGACCATCGAGGCCAGCACTTGGTCGAGGAGGGCCCGCAGGCGAAACAGCACGTGCGCCGTCTCCCTCTTACACTGGACCTTCACCGTCGACACGGAGATGTAGCAGTCTTCCGGGACGTCCTCCACTAAAATCGTTTACGCGTTGATTTAAACGTCACTGTTGGCTCTAGCCTTCCACTGAAAGTCTTCCTACTGACGCCACCGTCGACATAAGTTATAGTAGTTTATGTGACTGTACATAATGAAGGACATTAAACACGAGTGTGGGTTCTCGCCTTCGGCTCGTTTCATAATGACATCACACAAGTGTTTTAATGCCTAATTATGTACAGTCACACATACACTACTTTATCTACCCACATATCATAAGCCGCCATGATGCCTTCAGGAGCCGCATATTATGATCGGCATCGCGACGTTGTTCGGGGCCACTAACGGTAATTATTTTATGACGGTAGTCGCTTTGTCACGCATATCAGGAGGCGTTGCCGAAATATTTATATCATCTTGATCGCTCATTTTATATCAGAATAGAGGTCAAATCATATTTTTTTTGTTTTTCAGAGATGTTTGAAATTTGAATGATATGCAATAATAACATTTTCATCACACTTGCTCGGAAAGCGTTTTATAACACGCAGGCGTTTAGTGCAGTTATAGCCGACTTAGCTCCCGCGGGAGTTATAGATTTTCATAACTCCCTAGGGAGCTATGAGTTTAGTTTTAAAATATCCATCCACTTGTACATCATTTCAGACCAAGGAGGTGTAAAATCAGCCAAGGTTTATTTCCTATATTCAAAACTTGGCTATAAACCAATTTTATTGTTTAATTAAACTTATACGGCACATTTGTCTGCATTATATTTCTATTTTACCATTATTTCAGAGACATTCGCAATTATTTTATTAAATTTTATTTTGAAAATTTGTACAATCTGGCAGAATGGCCTGTATTTGTCAAGTTTAAAAAAAAAGCAATTCTAAGCATTATCTGTGAAAGACTAAAAAAAAGTTGTCAAACTCTTTTAGCTTAGCGAATAGAGTTCGTTTAATTTTGTTTTTTTCTATTTGTTTTTCATTTCCTCGCTAATGTGATGAAAATCATTGTGTGTATCATGGGCAGTAAGGAGATTGCAAACTCGAGTCATTAAAAGCCCTCCGCCTGCGGCGTCGGGCTTCTAATAGTCTCTCGTTAGCAATCCTCTTCTTACCGCCCTTGATGCACAATGTACTATTTTACAATAATAAATATGTTCTAACAAAACAGTCTATTTTTATGGTGGTCATAATGTGCGGTTCTTGAACGCATCATGGAGGGTTTATGATATTTGGATACATAAAATCGCAAACATGTTTGTCGTGTGAGTGGCACATTTTGTATTGACGTAAGGCGTTCAAAATGAGAGATGATTAAAAACTAAGGGGGCTAGTCCGCGATTGCGAGTGCGTTAGGTAATAGGCGAGCGGTGCGTCAAATATCCACTCGTGAGCAAAACGATTGTATCACTCCATTTGTTCATGTTCGTCAATTATCTTTGTAAACCGGCTTTTGTTTCTGTAATATTTAAATAATGTTTCTTCTAATCTCAGCTAACAAAGAAACACACAAAAAGTAAACAAACATGGAAATCGGCGCAATATTTTTTCAACTATAATTTTCAAATTCCGGCAAACACGAAAAGATACATTGACGTTTTGCTCGCGATAAATTAACACGATGACTGTGTAAAAAAAGATTCCAAGTTTAATTATGTTGTCAAGGGAAACAAATTGCTGATAATTCAATGTTTGACAACAAATAGGTTCATTTTAATTTAATTAACCTTTTACTTTTTCGGTTGGAAGAGAAAAAGCCAGCAAATTGAATAGCAACAAAAACGCAAATCGGTCCAAGTCCTCAGGGTTGATGTGGTTATTGCATGACACTACTCGGTGCAAACCTTGCGCTTACAAATGACCACAGCCCTCAGAGCACCATGCATACTGTTTTCCTTCTGAGTGGCATAAAAATCCATGATACAAGATTTCATTGGAGGCTATGACCATAAAAAAGGCGATCCTGCCCTCCCCCTTAAATTTGCCACTGAAACATACCAACCTTTGCTCACATGAAGCTCCCCAAAGAACAGTAACGGCAGCGTATACACCAGGGTGACTTCAAACAGGTACAGATTGCTGCTCTTCTGCTTCAGCCAGTAGGCCAGCCAGTTGGCGCCAGGGTTCATACACAGCGGCCTGGGAGGACCCTGGGCGGGCTTCATCACGCTACTGGGGTGCAGTTCCACCCGCCCATCCTCTGGGGTGTCCACGCGGATGCGTTGCTGCTTCCTACGGTTACGACGTTTGTTCCATCTGCATAGCAATAATGATTAAGGATTTGACAGCCACCGACGGTCTGTAATAAACCAGTTTAAATAAAGTAGACATGGACCTACAGCTGATGTCATTCGAAAAACAATACAAGATATATATTTAATATTATAAAGTTTGTGACGTTGTGGGGGGTAGTCCCTGGATCTCCTGAACCGATTTTGAAAATTATTTTACCAATAGAAAGTCACGTTATTTGTAAGTGTCATTGGCTATATAGTAACCCAAAAAATAATGGTACAGGTGTAGTGTATAATTGCTTTCCTTCGTATTTTTACGGAAACGTACGAACGTATCATGCTACTTCAGTCAACCTCAGTACTTTTTGTACTGTGACCGACTGAAATAGCAGGACACGTTCGTACGTTTCCGTGAAAATACGAAGGAAAACTATTATGCACTACATCTGTAATTGCCTAACGCAGTAGGCATAGGAACAGTCTCGTACATAAACAATTTCAGAGATAGGCAAATTGACAACATTTAAAAAAAAAAGCATTTCTGTTTTTTCGCGTTTATAATAGCTGATTAAAAATGAGACTACCCGTGTCTCTCGGTTTTCCTTTATTTTACTTAAATTCGTCGTTAATAATTTATTAAATAAATAGTCATTAAAAAGACCGTATATACAAAGTTAGTAATACTGATGTCGTGATCTTAGCATGATATAAAATAAAAAAAGTAACAGAACTGACTGTCATGTCATGTCACCTGTCAACCATTCGTTGCCGTTCGCTCCAACGTTATTATGTAGATTCCATTAAATAAATAAATAATTTCGCTCCAAAGACTACTATTGTACACGTTCACAAAGTTATTTCGCGTTTACTGCTTTGAATCTCTTTCTATAATAATGACGACATGACAATGACAGTTGCGCATTTTTTCTATTCCTATGGTAATAAATGAACTAAGGGCTCTATAAGTGTATTCCTAACATTCACAATCCAACTTTTTTTACTGTTTTTCCTAAATATAAAAAAAACTACTGAATAAAAAAATCCAATTATATTTTTATTGTAATCAGCAGTGTAAAATCTACAAACAGTATTTTTATTTTACTGCCATAGCACATAGGAATTGTTGTCAATTGGTTCCAATAAAATGTAATAATATTTTGTTCATTAACGATAAGATGAACCCGTGTCTATATGCATTACAACTATAAGCATGGCTCACTGGCTTTCGTGAGAAAGGGAATTGCATCAATTGCACTTACTTGACCAGGGCAATATTCGGATACAGTGCAGCAGCCACGATGGCTTTGAAAACGCTGAGATTGTCTCCGTTCCGATTCTCCCACGACGACTTGACATTTCTCGAAGTCAAGAAGCCCATCTGCCCAAGAGTATCACACAATTGCTGTTTCATGTCTGACAACAGTTGCAGAGTGTTGTTTGACAGGAAGTTGTAGTACGCGAACTGGTTCTGCTGATGCCGTCCCGTTCGCTCCCATTGCATTATCGCCTCGGTTATAGCGACATGGTCACTTGGCTCTCCTCTCGCAAAATTGGATTTGGCTTCGTCTGCTTCTTTTTCTTTTCCTAAAAAAAACGTGTATTAGATTTTCCGAGACAAAGATCAGAGGCACATTGGGTGCGTAATCACTGCCCGCAACGCATATAAGCGTTCTCCAAACTTTTACCAAGTGCCTTGAATGCATATGTGCGTTCGTACAGTACGCGAGTATTGTATACAACAAAAGATACGGCACTCAGCGACAGTTCGGAAAACAATGTCGGTAGTGGATGCGTTACGGTAGGATAAAAAGTCGCTGTCGTACTATGTGAACCCTTGTCCTTCTCTAAAAGATTGCTAATATATGATAGCCACGAGATTTAGGAAACTAAATAGTAAATTACTTTTACACTAATTGAGTAAGTGCCTCCTATGGTGCTGACGCTCAGACGGTAAAAAAGAACATCGTGGAGAAACACATTCAAATTAATGTGTAGTTAATTGAACAAAATATAGGATAAGATAATCTTCCTTGCTCACCTATGACGAGGTTGAAAGGATCCTTGAACCCCCAGACCGCGGCCTGGCAGGCGGCGCGTTCGATGCAGCCGAACAACGCTCCGAAGAGCAGGAGCTTGCCGGCCGCCGGGTGTACTGGCAGCCGCGCTAGGTGCCAACCTAGCGGCGTCAGGCGCTCCTCGCTGTCCAGGGCACCGCATCTGTAACGGGCGTCTTATCACGGTTCCGTATCCGAAGGATAGCCCAACGGGACCCGAATAACCTACGCTGTCCGCGCGTCCGTCCGTCCGTCCGTCCTGACTAAAGAGTTGTATCTTTTGTTCCGTAATGCTGAGGTAATAGCTAGGTAACGGGTTTTAATTCAGGATATCTGTTATTACGGCGGATTAAGTACCAAATATGGTTTTTAAAGAAAGTGAAATAAAAAGGTACACACACATACACGAAACGTTTTTTTATATGTTTTAAATTTAGAGATTCTACAATTCAAAAGAGAAAGCACTTGCGCAGTGACTAGGATCCTAACTGGTCACTGCAAACTAAACAGATTTTTTTTTTTAGTGGGTATGGAACAAGACGCGACATGCAAGTTTTGTGAATAATGCGTAACGGAAGAATCTACTCAGGGCGACATATCATGGAGCCGTAAGAGATGCAACTTCTGACTGCCCAAAGCATCTGGATTTCCTGGACGCAACAGGCCTTTGCAATGAGCTCTAAGCAAAGGGCTGCCAAAAATAGATCAGCAATGGTCAAAGCGGCACCCAAGGCCCATTGACAGAATAACAAGGCGCATGATACCAGTTGATAATTCCACTTACTTCTGTAAATGATCGACAGCCTTCTCTATGGTGATCTCCGCGGGCAAGTCAGGCACTAACTGCAGGGCGGCCGCCGCCTTGCCCAGGCGGAGCTTCTTAATCATCAGCACTGGCTCCAGCAGGTTGCTCCGCTGCAGCTCCGGGAGCAGGCGGTTGGCGATGGTGTCCGCGCGGTACGTGGTCAGCAGGTGATAGGCGACGCCTGGCTGGCAACGGCCGGCGCGGCCTCGTCTAAAATAGTTTATTTTACAAGACCGTTGTAACTGTCGGAGAACCTTTGGAGGCACTGTGCGTCACGGTCGTGGAATTTCAGGAGAATGAGTGTGATCTCAGGACAGTCTAAATGTTTTTTTACACATTACAAAATAATTGTATGAATAAGACAAGTGTAATTTCAAAATTTCGTGTAGTGGAAAGTGGTGTCAACAGTAAAAGACTGCATTCTCGTAGACCATACTCTCACATTTCGATACTCTCAAATTGTTATAATAAATGTGTTACAAACAATACCTTTGAAGTAAATTCGCCTTAGACTCAAATTCTGTATTCAACGTGGAAATATTAGCTTCAACGTTCAACCCGGTGATCTTGATCCTGCCGCAGTCCACCACATACACGATATCATCTATAGTTATCGACGTCTCCGCTATGTTGGTAGCTATGATGATCTTTCGTACATGTGACGGAGGTCTGTCGAATATCCTGCGCTGGTCTAACGTAGCCAACTTCGAATGGAGCGGAAAAATTGCGAATGCGAAAGGCGGAAAAGCTCCACATTTCTCCATTTCCCGCATCAGCTTCGATATTTCTCCAATTCCAGGCAAAAACACCAATATGGCACCTGGGGGACCACGACATATGTAAACAAGGAGTTCCCGAATTAACTCTATGTTTATGTCTTCGATTCTGGAATCCTGCAGTGTCATGTAGACTTCTTTGTGCAATGTTTTTTTCACGGATTCCAGCCAGGGAGCTGAAATGTAATAAATTATTTTTTACTTCACCGGATTCGGAAAGGGGATTTTTACTCCCTGCTACTAGGGATCAAAGTGGCACTTTTCTGTTCGAGGACATTTTGATGCCAAATTTGATAATTGTTGTTAAATTTGATAATTTCCTGTCGTAAAATTTGATAATTTCAGCACTTCTAGAGTAAATACGTCATTTTACTCCCTTATCACACAATGGAATGTTACTGGTTGTTTTGTGGTAATTTTGAGATTGAACCCTCAAGATTAGAGTTGCTTAATAAAGAAAGGTTATAACGCATTAAAAAATGTACTATGTTGATATTATGATTAAAAAATGGAAATCATTGATCATAAATTATTAAAGGGTATGATTTAAAACGTTTGGCAGAATATTATTATCAAATATTGATTAATTTGCCGATATTATTTGATTTAATGGCGGAACAAGTGTTCCGCAGGTTGCGTCTGGTTATTTTTTGCTGTTTTTTTATGCTGCACAAACGGAATAAAGGTACGCCCCCACACCAATGCTTAAAAAACGCTGGCGCTCCACACCGCAGCTTAACGGTGCGTATATTACGGTGCGGGTGCGTCATTAACGGCGCCATGTTGCCACTATGACCCCGTCTTTTGTTTACGCAACGACACCGTATTTTAAGCAGCATGCGATAAAAACAGTACGGATACGATGCGTCACTGCAATTCCGTACCGTCTCCGTATTTTAAGCAGCGGTGGGGTCGCACCTTAACTGCAGACTAAAAAAATACTCCCATTATAAAATAGGCTGTATGGGAGACCACTTAAATTTGAATATTAACAAAAATAATGGATTCCATTACTCTTTATAACTATAACTAAGTACACATTATATACAAAACTTAATTAATAATTAATCAATGTTTAATACTATTACCAAAAGTGACAAATCAACATACCTATCTCCGCTCTGTACCGCACATCTTTTTCCATCTGAGCTTCCTTTATTCTCTTCTGTTTCCCCTTCTGGTGCCCTCGGAGACGAAAGGCTACATTTTTTTCCAGAGGAAGCTGATACCTTGTCAGTTGCAGTATCTCCTCCAGGTATACCGGCTTTACGGGGTATGCGAGACCTTCTATATGCATCACAGGGCAGTCATTAAAATAGGCCGACAGTCGGTTGCTGTCGATGGTGGCGCTCATCAGAATCACCTTCAGGTCTTTGCGCTTATGGAGGACCTAAAATCAGATTAAAGTTCTAAATCGTGAGAATAACCGTTCGGTTTGCTGGCTTAGCATAACTTTGATGCGAATTTTTTGGCGTTCAAAATAAAATAAAACATAGACATCGAAAGAATCAACTGGTCTCAACTGACTTTTAAGGTGACGTCGAATTTCAGAATTCAACAGGAAGATAAAAAAACCGGCAAAGTGCGAGTTGAACTCGCGTGGAGAGGGTTCCGTACATACGTAAAAAGAAAGGGTTTTGATAGAATGTTTATAGGTTTTCCTGTAATCTATAAGCAATGAACTATATTTTGTATTTTTATCAAAATTTTAGGCTCAATAGTTTCGGAGATCAGTGGGGAATGGTCAATTTTCGTCTTCTTTCATGAATAAAAACAAAAATATATTTGAGATCCTCATAACGAGCCCTTTCATTTGACATAAGACACAGTAAGGATTGCAATTTTTTCCCTGAAAATTACCTGTATTTTTTTTTTTATTTAATTTGCACATCTGTGTTTGGGTCATCAATTTACATATGGACGTTACCCTAAAAAGTATTTTTGTGTGTATCAAGAACAATGAAATTGGAGGTCTTGTTTTGAAGCTAATAATTGTTCATATATTTTTTACCTTTTTCCTTTGTCCAAGAGCCGATGCTGTTTTATTTACTCGAAAAAGAAACTATCACGTTAATCTATCAATCGAGTCAAAGTATGAATAAAAAACCTTTGTTACTGGCAATTATGTTAAGTACGCTGTTAAGGAGAGTTGAAGACATACAATAAACTTCACTATACCTGTTTCAAAACGCACATGGAGAAGTCCATATGGCAATCCCGTTCATGCGCCTCGTCTAGAATGATGTGACTGTAGTTGGTGAGGCCTTGGTTCACCTCCAGGTCGGCCAGAAGGATGCCCGTGGTGCAGTACATAATGCTGCCACGGGGCCTTGACTCTGTTCTGCAAAGTTATGGCTCATTATTATTGGGCGGCTAATGGATGCAAATTACGTCAAAATTATGTCGAACGATATCCGTAACATGGATATGAAATTGATGTAAACAAAGAGAACATCATTGCAAAAAAGTTTTAGAATTTTAGTGTTGAAGTAAATAATCATATTTTTATATTCATATTGTATTTTAAGTCCATTCTTTTTATAGTTCACTATCGACTTATACAAGGAAAAGTGGAAGTGGACCTCGTGGAAGTGGACCTCTCTATATCTACAGACGTAAGAGGGGCGTATTGGTAAAGTGATAACTTCACCATTATTTGGAACTGTACTGATTTATAACAAAAACTGCATTATATTTAATAAAAGTCTAATCAATCTTATGCTTGGGTCACCATATTTAGTGGTGGCAGGACCTGGTGCAGGGTCCGTCCGGATCGCTACCACAACCATGCATTAACCCACCGCCAAGCAGCAGTGTTCGCATTGATGTTCCGGTGTGGGGATAAGACAACCGTTGAATACTTGATGATACTTGCGGTGCAGTACTTGACTCTACAGCAAATCTCATTTAACGTACATAATAAGCTAAGAAGAATCATAATTCAAAATATTTATTCAGTAAATTGGCCACATGAGGGCTCTTTTACACGTCGGTAATATGGAGTATGAAGAGTATGTATGTACAGTAATAGTAGATTGTTCAACAAGGGACTAAAACAAGCCATAATGACACGAGATGTTTAGCCACGCGAGCGAGCTTGCGAGCAAGGGTGGCTGTAGTTCGAGTGTCATTATGGTTGTCTCGCGTTAAACACTCTACTTTTCACTTTGAATGCGAGGAAAAAAACGACGTTCTAAACAAAATTACAACATTTATTATAAAAAAAAATCTAACAATTAAAACTAACAATTTTATTGGACCACGCATAATAAAAGAGTTCGGCCTTAATATGATTAAATAGATTCATATTCGTAATAATTAATCGTGTTTCACGAAATTAAATCCTTTTTTTATATATATTTGCACAGTTGTCATTTTGAGGTTATTTCGACACCCAAAAATATGGTCCATACACAATCACTGAAAATGGCGATAATCCGCCATTCACAAACACCGTGATTGGTTGTTTAGGGGTTTCCAAAGTAAATTAAAAAAAAAAAAACTTTAATACCTAGAGATTAATAAGGAGCTTTAGTCCCGATTCGCAGAGATTTAAGTAGCATTTTAAGAGCATGAGAAGTGAAAAGAATATTGATTCCTAGACCACTTAGGACTATGTCGAAGTGACGTAATCAATCAAAACAAGACTTTTTATGATTTTATTTACAGTGTCACTTTGACATAATCCAAAGTGGTCTAGGAATCAATTTTCTCGACTGTCCACATAGGCTTGGCTACATTTTTGACAAGGATTTGTTTTCGGTAGAATCGTGTTTGCCATATTGTAACAACAAATTAAGACTCGTAACTTGTTTTTGGCTCTATTACATTAAAAATAATGTTCAGCTTTCTAGTGTTCCCTATTTTTCGGTACTTCGGATGCTATTATAGTGGCGTTGTTGGTGTTACGGTACTGACGGCGGCTTGAATGTAACCAAGTATTAGGCGTTGTGTGCGGCAGTACCGGTTTTAGCACTACCAGCACCCTGAAAGAGATTTTTACGGGTTCTCCAATCTGCCATTCAAACAAAAAAAAAGGCAAGGAACAGAATAAAACAAACAGCCGCAGGAGCCCTGGGCGGACGCCTAACCATGCCCAACTCTAAAACCGCTACTGTGCTCCAGTATATTCTACAAGGCGGAGAGTATATTATTAATGACTATTTGGAAGTTGCTTTATATTTTGATATATTGACTGCCAATATATCACATTGAGAATCAAACCATCACTAAACAAAATATATAAGAGTTCGAATAATGACAATATTGCCATCAAAATGAAGTTGGATTTCAAATAAAGTATTTTTTTGTTTAGTGACGGTTTGATTCTCAATGTGCGAATTTATATCTATAATGATCAAATGCAGTCTCTCCACGTGCGCACAGTCGATACGCTTTCACATGTCATGTTGTTTCGCATTTGGGAGCTGTTCACTCTTCGTTATGCTTCCTTCTACTCAGATTCCGGTTCCTACTCCGACAAAAAAAAATTTAGTCACCTCCGTAACATGCAACTTTTTAGATGAAATTCGGCGACCATTGTCCTATAGAGGATACTGTTATCTCGGAAAATTTAATAGTTCCCGTCAGACAAGGTTAAACGAAACACACAGATCGCGTATATATATTAAGTAAAAATATTGATGGTTATTTTCAAGGATAAATATTTGTAGTATTCGGAATAGGTAATACTATTTACTTTAAACTTGTTGAGTGTTCATTAACGCGTGAATGAAATAGAATTAGGTATAGAATGAAAATACATTAATTTTAGGTAATTTAGCACTACTACATCCTTGACAATCTATGAATTATTATTTGATTATGACATGACATGATTATAAAACATTAACACACTGTATTTTAGAGTTATAATTCTTACTTTTCCAACCGAACAGCATATCCAACAGAATTGCCAAGTGACTCAGCCCGTTCCTGGGCAACTCTCACTGCTAATGATGAGGCAGCTATTCTTCTCGGCTGCGTAACTAATATGCGTATGTAGGCGCCCTTGTTATTGCGAATAGCGTCGTCTAGGATGAGCTGCGGCACCTGGCCAAGGAATAATACACATGTCAACATATGGAGTTAAGGAGGAAGAAATGGTATGCACACCTATGGTAGAGCACCAGCCCAGCAGTTACGAAGATAACAAAAAAACAAGCCCTTCTTAAATGGCGATGTATCATACATGCGGCAAACTCAATCGATTTTTATAAATTAGTAATTAGGTGTATTTTCGTAGTGATAGAAACCACATTTTTGCCAAGCGTCAGCGCCAAAAGCGATGCCGACGTGTCATCGAGCATGGCGCCGATCGGCGTCCTGCATTCGAGAAGGTACCTTTAAATCTTGACGCCGATCAGGGTCAGCGGCAACCAGCTCAAACTAGGACGATCGTCTTTACCGGCATTTTAGTAATAAATACGTTATTTTTTTGTAAAACTAACTAGAAGTTTTAAGATATAAATTCAAATCAATATATTTTTTTACGAAAATTGGAAACGTAAGTGAAAATATGGGCGTCATTGTTTTAGGGTAAAGAATGAAGCCGATCGGCGTAATCGGCAATGAGTGATTTAAAGAAAAAAAATCATTTCCACCATGAATTCTTCGCTAATTCAGCAACCTGTTTAATGACATGCAACTCATATCTTTTGATTCCTAGACCACACTCAATACAAAGTTGTACCTTGTCTTTTGTACAGTTGGACTTGATAGCAGCTGTAATTTTTAGTACCTTGTCGAAGTAACATATAAGAGGCAAGAAAGAGAGAAAGAAAAACATTTATTCAAAACAATAAGACACATAAATATAACATAAAAAAGGGAAAGAGACAATGGATAGTTGGTAATTGTTACAAAATGTAAACATATAAATGAGAATAATTTGTATGTAGTATACCTATTAATAGCTGTGACAAGATACTAAAATAAACCGCTACTTTCGACTTTAGTTGTACAAAAAAAAATGAATAAATGTAATTCACCTGTGTGGACTTTCCGCAACCAGTTTCCCCACTTATCACCACAACCTGGTTATTTTTAAAAACATTTAGGAGATCAGCTGCCTTTTTATATGTGGGTAATCTTGAACGGAAGTTCATCATGGCCTTATACCTACTTCTTTGTACCATATCCTTGTACTCCTCGTGGAGAGCTAGACTAAGTCCATCATACTCTTCCATTTTAGTAGTAATAAGACCCCCTTTCGATAAGCTCTCATTCAATTTATCTTCAAATGTCCCAGTTAAGATGTCATTGTAACCATATTTAAATTCTGCGGCTCTCAACGATAGCTGCCTAATAGGTGATCCTAGTGGCTTTGAATCATCAGAACCTATTGGTATAAAATCAATGCTAGGTCCAGGTTTCGGTTGAACGGGAACTTTGAATACTTTAGACTGTTCCAAAGTGGACATACTAGCATTTTGGGTTATGTCGGTATCAAGCTCATCTTCCTCAGATTTGATTGGTTTATAATCAAGGCTATTTCCAGGTTCTAGTTTGACAAGGACTTGAAATACTTCAGATTGTTCTGAAGTGGATGGACTAGGTTTTTGAGTCATGTCAATATCAAGCACTACTTCCTCAGACTTCATTGGTTCAAGGCCAGTTTCAGGTTCTTGTTTGACAGGCACTTTGAATACTTCAGACTGTTCGAAAGAGATTGCAACAATATTCTCTGATTTGATCGGTATATAATCAAGGCCAGCTGCATGTTCCTGTTTGATGGGGAATTTGAAGCCATCAGACTGTTCCGAAGTGGATGCACTAGCTCCTTGCTCTGAGTTGCCCTCAATTTCTGTAGATTCTGAAGTATCTGCGGGTTCTGGTTCCAATATAAAAGATTCTACTTTTTTTATTGGTATGTTTCCTTGTTCAGCAAGACTCTCAATTGCTTCTATATTCTGAACAACTTGGGTGATAACGGACTTTGGTATACGCAAAGTTACCTGCAACGGAAAAGCGTAGTGCTAAAATAATAATTATTGATCTGGTTGTGTCAAGAAAACCTCGAGGTTACTTTTAATTTAATTGTTAAAACTAAGTTGCCTTAATGGCATATAAAGTATACATACAACATTTTCCTTCTTGTTCTTTTTATTTTTATTGGACTGAAGATCTCTATAAAACAGCCCAATTTCCTTGCCTCGCAAGCCCGGTGGCCTTTTCCGAGAATTAGTATTACGATTCCGTACTTCACCTCCCCAGGATGTTTTAGCTTTACCCCGTTGCCATTTCTGAGACATTTTTGAAAATTAATGCAACAATGTCTAAATTCAGTACAATATTATCTTCTTTAATTAATATTTTATTCCACTTTACACTCTATGAAAAGAAAAGCAAGTACTTAAACTCACGCAGCAGCAGCACTGAAAGAAAATTTGAAATGTCAATGTCAAGTTGTCAAACAAACATAAACATAACATAAAGCATCTATACACAACTCGTATTATTGATCCCAAATACTAGGAAAACCTATGGCCTACCATGTTGATCTTTACATCGAATCGGTTTCATTGTCAAGCTATTCCGACATCATACACTCAAAAACATTGTTACCTCTTTCTTACCCAACTTCGAATAAAGGAGGAGGTTCTCAATTCTTCGGGATATTTTTTTAACCTAACCACGTCTTCCTAAATTAAAAGAGACCCACGATGCCCACGATCACACACTTGACAGCGATACTGCGGGCGAGTAAGATCGCCGAGCCGAAGTACCCGAACTTACTCGACCGTCTATCATCTCTTTAAGCGGTACACCGATTTAAAAAACACGGGGTGGACCTTTTGCTAATCTGTGCTGTGTGCTCTTGACATATCGGGAAAAAGGGCGGGAACGTTGAAAGGATAAGGCGGAATTTTTAAAGAAATTTTGAAATATTTTATTTTAGCCCCTTTTTCTCAATAGTTACGTTATTTTCCAATATTTCAAAGTTAATTGTTGTTGTATATACATATGGACGACGAGGACGGGGGTGAGATCGCAGATCTCATCCCCTCAGAGTTTGCGCCTAGATCGTCCAAAAGGAAGGCTGATATGCCAGTGGAGGATAGTGGAACTTCCAAACAAAAAATGACATACATTCGTAATAACAGAGGACTTTTTAAAGACCATCATCCTTTGTACAATGATTTGTCCAAAAAGGAGTACCCTGTTTTGTTGCAGTGCTCAAGAAACAACGAAAAGGAAAAGTTTCGGATGGACTTCTGCCGTCCAACGGCAGAACGCTGCAACTCGAGTTACAGCGTTTTGTGTTAACTTGCATCAAACGATTCCTCATGAGTGCTTCTATCATACCTACAAGAGAACTTTTAAATATATGTTCTAGTTTAGGCTGTAGAAATATGTCAAAACGCGGCAACTCTGCATAAAACTAACCAAAACACCATGACTGCAATTGCGATGTTTTATATCAAAACCGTTAATGCCGACTGATCATAACACAACACTGCAAGTACTAAATAGCCACTACCTCGGAACAAGGAACGGACAAGTATGAACGCGTCGTCTCCACTTGCAGCGTTTTGCTTAATCTATGTGCTGCATCACCGTCAATTCAAAACGCGGCAACAGAGTGAAATAGAGATAGTTAGATTGACTTTAAAAGCTTTCAGAATGTGATAGATAGCATATTTAATCCAGTTTCGTTTCCAAAAATCAAATTAGAAACATTACACACCTTGTTGTTATTTGTTTTCTAGTCGTTCGATAAACGGTAACGTTTGCGGGCGTTTCGTGGATCATAATCATAATAAATATGGGATTGATTTTTTATTAATAATATAGTGACAAATGACAGTGAGTGTTTATAATGGCAAGAAACCAAAGATGTTTACGTTTAATCCAGCTGGTCACGGATTCACATAAAAAGGTAGGTAACAATTGGTTTATGTTTTAGTAGGTATATACAGGGTCGAAAGGGACGACGGCGAAATTGAGTGATTATGTATCTTTAGTAGGTACTTTATTTTTTTGAGAGGGTGTATGTAGGTACGTTTGTCTTAATACATCATAGACTACCTTTTATAATACCTTCCCTTTGGGAACTTAATTTTACGCAGACGAAAACGTGGACAGAAGTTTGTATTATAAATGCAATAGATTATGACGATGAATGTATGTGTGTATGTGTGTTTGTGAATCTTTAACGCAAGAACTACTGAACGGGATTTGATGAAATTTGGAATGGAGTTAGTTTATAAATTGGATTAAAGTAAATTTTACGCGTACGAAGTAGTGGGACGACGGTATAATATGACATGTAAAGTTATTTAAGTATTTATCCATATCAACTTATAATATATTATAAATGCGAAAATAATTGTCTGTCTATTTGTAAGTATTTCGGTCTGTCTGTTACCCTTTACCGAAGTAAAATTAAATCACTGCACTGATGAGGATGAAATTTATTGAGGAGGAAGCTAAAAATTTAGAATACTCGTAACGTAATGGAACCACTTACCGACAAGAACCAATGATCGACACTGACTCTTACTTTACAGAAGATAAGGGTTATCTGGGTTATTCATTTGTTTTGTAACACTCAATTTTTAAATTAACTAAAACACTGCAAGTATAGTTGTAATCTTTTGTATTGTCGTTTAAAAAGAGAAAAGCAAGATGAGAAAAGGACAAAACAACATAAGTAGTTCATAAACACGGCATAACGCTTTAATTTACAACTTGGAGCGTTTTGCCCAGCCCTTGATGCGTTGGTTTTATAATAGCTCTTGTGGCAAAACACTTTATCGCATATATTATATTAATGATATTCATTAATAATTATTTGACTATTCGGCTACATAGAAGGAATAAATACACACAAATTACAAAAACCACCAATACTTGGAACTAATAAATAATAGGTGATTTCTAGCGTGAAACATAAAATGCTTTAAACGCGTTTTTCTCAAAACTAGGGTTTTTGACTTGCAGCGTTCTGCCGTTGGACGGCAGACTTGCTCAAAGTTAATAAAATATTAAAAACTGTGCAGGGTGTTCAATATGTAAAGCCTGTAGGTAACTTTTACACAAAAGTGTTTTTTGGTGCAATGAATGATGCCAATTCATTTTTGTTGCGTGCCAGTTTATTTGAAGAAAATGAGTAGATTGCTAAAATTCCTTATGATAGCATAGAATGCCAAGGTATTATTAGAGCCCCAGTTGAGCTAACTGAAGAAGAATTATTAGAAAACTTAAAAGCCTCATGTCCCATTATGGGCGTAAAACGATTTACGAAACGGCAAGAGATGGGCCCTCCCAAACCACTTCAAACGGTATTAGTGACCTTCTTAGCATCAGCTCGCCCAGACCATGTGACCTATGATCATATTTGGTTTAATGTGTCGGAATACATAAGGCCAGTATTGCAATGTTTTAAGTGTTACAAATTCGGTCATGGAAGCGGAGCCTGCAAGAGCACACAGATATGCTCCATCTGCTCCAGTTTACACTTCTATAAAGAATGTACCAACCCTGAAAAATTCAAATGCTCCAACTGCAGTGGACCGCATGCTGCAGTGTCATATACATGCCCAGTGAAGTCAGCCAAGATAGCCGAAATCAAGAACAAGATTAATGGGAAATTTACCTATGCCTCCGCAGCTGCAAAAGTGCCAGTGCTGCCGCTTCAACAAGTCAGTGCTAGTAAAGGTTCAACATCTTCACAGTCTCGACCTGCTAAGTCCCCCCAAGGGCGTGTTCTAGTTTTAGAGATCTTAAATTCAGATTCTGTAATATTGTCTATTCCAAAAACAGTCATTGACATCCTTAAAAAAAAAGAATCTAAAACTCAGCACGGTCCTATTTCAACTCAATTAATTAAAGAACTGCTTATCTCTAACTTTTCCATTTAAATATGCCTAGTAGTATTACAAAATTAAATATTCTACACTGGAACTCTAGAAGTTTGTTACCTAAAATTGACCAACTTAAACATTTCATTCTAAATCATAGTGAGAAAATTGACATTTTATTGTTTAATGAAACATGGCTTAATGCAGATAATTTATTAAAATTGACAGGTTTTAATTTTATTCGTCAAGACTCAGATCGACCTCATGGAGGTGTTGCTATAGCTATAAGATCCAAGTACAAGTTTAATGTAATTAAAACATCATCTCATTATCACTTTCAAAACATTTTGATTTCAGTATCTCTTGGCGATTCTTCTCTTGATATATTGTGTGTTTACATCCCTCCTCCTCCTAATGGTAAGTTTAACATTAAGTTTCTGAAGGACAGTTTTTCTAAAATTATTTCTCCAAATTATTTAATAATAGGTGACTTTAATGCTCATCATTCCTCTTGGGGTTCTAGAGTGAATGATAGCCGAGGAAACTCTCTTCACTCATTTGTAGACAACTCAAATTTAGTTTGTTTAAATGACAACATGATAACAACTTTTGCCCCATTTGGACAACAAGGTAATGTTTTAGATCTGGCATTCTCTTCTCAAGTACTTAGTTCTAGTTGCACATTCTCTGTAGGTAATGATCTACTAAGTAGTAATCATTTTCCTTTGCTAATAGGTGTGTATTACAACTTCACGAATTCTTTTCCCTCTTCTAACCTTCAGTGTCTTCAATCGGATACCAATGTCCATGCTTTAGCTTCAGTTAATGTCAAAAAGTTGGATTGGGTTAAATTTAGAGAACAGTGCGAGTCTGGTTTTTCTTCTTTTCAACTTATAGATGATCCTCTAGTTAATTATAACCTGTTTGTAAATAAACTGCAAGACGTATTGTTGACATTCTCATACAAATGTTACCAACGTAAATTTAATTTAAAAGTTACTCCGTGGTGGAACATTGACTGCGACCGTGTAATACTCCAAGCCAAAATTGCCTTGACTTCTTATAAACAATTCCCTTCTATTGAAAATTATATCTTGTATAAGAAGTTTGATGCTGTTAAAAAACGGACATTGCTAGAAATAAAACGTTTGAGCTGGCAATCTCTGTGTTCAACTTTTAATCGTATGACTTCGAGTAAAATTATCTGGGATCACATTCGTAGGTTCAAACACTCAAAAATCAATGATTCCAATTTTTCCCGTCCAATTTTTTTTCATAACCCTCAAAATGCTCATGACTTCCTAAATAAAATAGCTCCCTGTGAGAATCAACTGGATAATTGCAATTATTCCGAGTTCTTTTCTTGTTATGGTTCCGAAAACGCTCAATGGATGCTAGATCATTTTTCATTTGATGAATTTTTGTCGGCCTTAGAAAATAAAAAAGACACATCTCCTGGACCTGATTTAATTTCTTATAAAATTTTAAAAAATCTTCCTAGAGACGTGAAGTGCATTTTATCGAAAATATATATCAGCTTTGGCGAGCTAATTGTATTCCTCCTACGTGGAAAACACAACATGTAGTCCCAATCTTAAAGCCTTATAAAGATCCCAATGATATTGATTCATATAGGCCAATATCATTAACATCTTGTTTGTCTAAAGTTTTCGAGACAATGCTAAAAAATCGAATAGAATGGTACATTGAACGATCTGGTATGATACCAATAAATCAATATGGATTTAGAAAAGGCAAAAGTACGATGGATAATTTAAGTTGCTTAATAGGTGATATTCAAAATAATTTTACAAATAATGAATACACTCTAGCAGTTTTTCTTGATATCAAAGGAGCTTTTGATAACATAGACCATTCTTATCTCATACAAAGCTTGCATACTTTAGGTTTTCCTGGACATATATTGTTATGGCTGTATAGTTTTCTTAATAATAGGTTATTGTCACTAAAAGTTAAGTCGAAATTGTTTGGCCCTAAACTTTCGACTAAAGGCACTCCTCAGGGTTCGGTTATATCTCCACTTATATTTATTTTAAGTTTAGTATGTTTTATGAACGATATTCCTACATCAGTAAAATATTTGCTTTATGCTGACGATCTAGTGTTATATGTAAACTGTAAAGTAATGAAAGATGGTGAATCTATTATTAATAGTTGTCTGTATAAACTACATTTAATATTATCAAAATATTTAAAACTAGAGGTAAACGTAGCTAAATGTTGTGTAATATTATTTTCAAAAAATGGTTTATGTCACCCTCAAGTTTTTTACAATAAAATTAGAATACCTGTCCACCCATTTGTTAAATATCTTGGTATCGTCCTTGATTTCGATTTATCATGGAAAACTCATATCGACGTAATTTGTAATAGAACTGAATTTGGTTTAAATATTTTAAAATCATTAGCCGGACTAAAATGGGGTGCTGATCCCAAGGTTCTAAAAATCATTTATATTGCTGCGATTAGAAGCCATTTTGACTATGGATGTATGTTTTTTTCAAATGCAAACAGTCATTTACTGAAACGCCTGGACATAATTCAGAACAGAGCTTTAAGAATTATTACTGGTGCTATGATGTCATCTCCTATAAACTCATTAGAAGTTGAAGCCGGTATCGTGCCTTTATTCATTCGTAGGAGCTATATAACAGATAAATATTGTCTCAAACTTGTCAGCAGAGACAATTAAATAGTTTCTAAATACTTGGAAAATTTCTATATACCTAACTTTAACTCAATCGCCCTTACAAAGTCTTCCTCTTTGAGTGAGTCTATAGCTTATTTAAATTTTGAATTCCAAGATATAATCTCTTGGTCTGCTGTATTACCATGTTTTGAATGTAATTATTCTGTTATATTTAGAAGTGTTACAGTAGGTTTGACTAAATTTAGATCAAAATTTGACTTCTTAGAGTTCCTTGACGGAAAGAAAGATTTTGTTCATATTTATACAGACGGTTCCAAAACCATTGATAGGACTAGTTTTGCATTTTATGATTCTTTTTTGAAAGTAGGTAAAGTTTTTAAGTGTAACAATTATTTTTCTGTCTTTTCGACAGAAGTTTTAGGAATTATTTATGCCTTAGAATATATCGATTGTAATTATTTTGAACAAGATCATTTTTTGATTCTGTCCGATTCTATGAGCGCTTTGCAAGCATTAACAATAACAAATGTAAGTGCGTCTACAAATTATTTAATATATACATTAAGAAATTGCTTAAGTAACTTGTTTGATAAAGATATTATTGTTGAATTTTGCTGGGTACCAGGGCACTCTGGGATATTAGGTAATGAGCTGGTTGATGCTCTGGCTAAGTCATCTGAAAATGTTCATAAGTGTAATTTGAAAGTTCCTTCTGTAGACCTTGTCCCATTTATTAAACAAATTATGTTAAAACGCTGGTCCCGCTCTTTGTTATCTACTAGAAATATTAAAGGTAAATGGTTGGCAGATATAGCTCCAGTACCCAGTACTAAATCCTGGTTTGATAAACTCAACAGATTCCCTGGAAGACATTTTGCAACTATTATTAGCAGATTGCGAATAGGTCACTCTGTCGCTTTCCTGCACATTTGCATAGACTAAATTTAAGTATTAATTCCGATTGTAAATATTGTAATTGTAATTTTTGTGATCTTGATCATATTTTTTTCGTTTGCCCTAGATTTAAACTTCAAAGATTGTTATTTATTTGTTTGTGTAAGAACATAGGATTAACCAATATTCCGAGTTCTGTTAAAGCACTTATGAAGCTTTCGGAAATATATAATATTGTATACGATTTTATTTTGGGTACAGTGGGTGGGTTATAATAAATTTTAAATTCATTCATTTTCTTTGTAATTATAATTTTTTTAGTATCATTTTTATTTAGTTTAATGTTTGAATTATTCTGTTAAAATTTATGCTTTGTTTTGTAAATAGGTAGGTATTTGTATTGGCGTACTTTTATGTTATTAGAATAAGACTTACTGGTTTGTTGTTTCGTTTTAAGCTAATGGCCTAGTAGCCAAAGCTTCAATAATAAATAAAAAAAAAAAAAAAAAACTTGACATTTCGTGGACTGGACATATCACATCACTTTGTTTTTAAACTGACATTCCTAACAAAACTAGTAAATCAGCTAGGTTTTGGTTCTAGTAGGTACTTCTAGTTTAGTTCAAGTGCTGTGCACAGTGCTAATGAGGTTTTTGTAACAGCAAAAATGATGTAGGTTTGCTAAGTGAGATTTTTTTTACCACCTTTATTGATAAATATCAGTTCTTGTGTAAAAGTACAGAACATTATAGAAAACAAGTGTGATGACCATCTAGTAAAAATACTCATATTTCATGTATTTTTTTAAATCAACATATTTTAACTGAAGTTGTTCTTTTGGATTTCAGTTGAAAATGCTCCAAACCGTAAGTTTTCCGTACAGAAATGAAAAGCCGTTACAGGTCATTGTGATTGTTTTACAATTTACAATTTATGTTTTTATTGTAGGATTTTTGGTCCCTGCTGTGCAGAGGGCGTAAGAAGAAGATAGCTTCTTTAACTATCATATTGGTTTGCTTGATTAATGCCATGCTATATGTTAGTTTGGAATTATACAACACTGTGAAAAAAAATCGGGAGTTAGGTAAAAGGTATGTGGATTAATATTATGTGTTTTAAATGTATATACAGCCGCAAACGTCCTGAGACCGGAGGCGGCGCGTTTTTGCGTGTTCCCATACTAAAAAGTCTGCTATGGGAACCCTTTAGTATTGGAATGTGCCGCCTCAACTTTCTATGTGTTTGCTGCTTATAACTAGGTTTGTAAACATATATTATACTAGGCTACCTATTTTACAACTAAAAAAAACATACTTTTTTCAGTTGGCAATCTGATAAGCTTGGTAATACAGAGAAAATGAGAGTGATTGTTGGGCACTACGTGGGAGGCCTGGGCAAGGGCAACTTATCTGATGGTATGCTTAGTTATTATTCAATTGTAATTAAGTAAATGTTGGCTTTGGTTTTTATTTGGTGTACAGGTCATCGTCTGGGTCATATGTTAACATTGTACATTTTACTTTTTGCATTGATTTGTGTTAGTTTTGATATACATCAGCTGTGTTGTATTGTTTCAATTATTTCTCAAATATAAACTCAATATGTCCAAATAATGTGGCTTATTTTTAACATTCCTAAGATAAGATTTAATTCACACAGTGTCTGGCTATAGTACATGCTTTGTAAGCTGTGCATATATACACTTGATATGTTATTTTCTAATTATATGATAATTTTAATGATCTTAAATTACTTTTAATTGTATTACTTACATATATAATAATTATTCCAGAGGTAATTCATAGTAACAACTATGCACCCGTATTAGGTGCAGGGGAAGGAGGGAGACCAGTGCAGCTGGAGCAGAGGGAACTCATTACTGCAAGAGAGTTGTATGCGTTGCACTCATACAATATATTTGTTAGTGATAAAATTTCTATCAATAGAAGCCTTCCTGATGTGAGGAGTGTCAGGTATTTCTTACATCATAAATGGCATATTATACTCAAAAGTGTCTGTCAAATTCAGGATTTTTAAAAAATATATATTTAATAGAATCTTTATTACAAAGTAAACTAAGAATGAAAATAATTGCACTTTTCAGACAAAAAACCATTTCATATATTTATGTACTAAAACTGTACATGTGCAGTCAAAGAAATTGATTTGTAGACCTCTTCGGACTATGTCAAAGTGACACTATAAATAAAATCATAAAAAGTCACATTTTGATTGATTACTTTACTTTGTCATGGTCCAAAGTGGTCAAGGAATCAGTTTCCTATACTGTACATAAAGTCTGTAAAATTGAATAGCCTTGTAACATCTAACGAGAATAAGTTGCCAAATAGTAGATTGTTACTTTTTATCAGCGAGCATCTAGATCATCAATGACGTAATTGTACAATGCTTGTGGTTTTAGTTGCAAAAGTGTGGAGTTCAACCTAGATAACCTGCCAACAGCAACAGTTATCATAGTGTTCCATAATGAAGCGTGGTCTACTCTGATGCGGACTGTCATGTCTGTTATTATGCGGTCCCCTCAGCAGCTTTTGAAACAGGTGCGTTTAAAACTTTTTTGAGGAACTATACTAATATAACTGCTTGATTGTCCGCCATACAAGAAAAAATCCAGAGATCATTCTCCTGGATCTGGATTTTAGTTAATCCATAAAATTTCCAGGGTAAATATTAGGGTATATGTATGAAGATCGTCGCGGCTCTTGGACTTGGGCGCAGTCGCCATGTACCAACAAGATTTTTCAACTTAAATATATTGCGTGTTCCAAAAACGAATGCCAAAACTGATAAGGCTGATAGTGCAGCTAAAAAGCTCTCACTATCGGAGATATTGATCATTTTAATCTGGATTTTTGTAATTTCCCCTTATGTCTTAGTAATCAGATAAAGTTGTTTTTTCCATATATAGTGAAAAACACAGTGACACATAGTATGGAGAAACAAATTTTATGTCATTACTTTAACAGTTGATTAAAAAAAAACAAGCAATAGGGTTCAAAAACTACGCTGATTTGTAATGACTAATGATTCTAATAATGTAAGATACCACAAATGCTTATGAAATAAATCATGATCATTACTTAAAATGATGAATATCTCCTAAACACTAATCATAAAAGATCCTAATAGGTCAAAGTCTATCAGTTAGATAAGATAAGATAATATGATTGAATCCAGAACTTCAAATATGTGTGCCTAATTTTAATCCACATCTGTTCAGCTGTTCATACGTAGTTAAAAGACAAACATCTCCCTGAGGATAAGGGCCCTCTGGCGATGTTTGTCCTTCTGACTCCTAGGTTCTACTATGTTTTTTCAGATAATTTTGGTCGATGACGCAAGCGACAGACGGTATTTAGGCCAAGAACTAGACGACGCAATAGCCAACTTAGACAAGGTAAAGGTGTTACGCAGCACTGAGAGGAAAGGGTTGGTCGGGGCGCGGTTGCTTGGGGCTAAGAAGGCCTATGGAGATGTCCTGGTATTCTTGGATGCCCATTGCGAGGTACATACTATAAATTACTTAATGTTATCATTTCACGCATTATACTAACAATAAGTCTACTTACCCAATTGTCATAGGAAAAGAGTTGCGGGTGGTAGGACCTCGTGCAGGGTCCGTCCGGATCGCTACCACCATCTTATCCATTAACCTACCGCCAAACAGCAGTCTTCGCATTCTTGTGTTTCGGTTTGGGGATAAGACTGCTGGTGTAATGACTAGCATAGAGGCATTCCATCTTAGTCCTCAGAGTTGGCAACGCATTTGCAGTCTTGTGAATGCGAATGTCTATGGGTCATAGTTTCCACTTACCATCAGGTGGCCTGTGTGCTCGTTTGTTTTCACTATGCCATAAAAAAAAAAAAAACTATTTTGATTTATATGTATTCGAAGTGATACTCGGGTAATCAAATAAAAAAGCGAATATGAAGATTATATTTATAAATACTTGTACTTGTGTATGAATATCTAAATATATAAAAGGAGAAACTGACTGACTGACATATCAACGCACAGCCTAAACGGCTAAACGTAGGCACTTGAAATTTAGAAGATACGTAGCTTAGGTACCGTAGAGGTGCACTAAGAAAGGAATTCCCGAAATTCCCACGGGAACGGGAATTAGCGGGAAAATCTTTTTGTATGAAAAATCTAAACCGCGTAAGATAGATAATTGAAATTTGGCATACAAGTACAAGTACCTTAATGAACGTAAGCTTACTTGCAACGCGATATCGCAAAATTCCCACGGGAACGGGAGTTATTGGGAAAAAACTTTTGTATGTAAAAATCTAAACCGCGTAAGATAGATGATTGAAATTTGGCATGCAGGTACCCTAATAAACGTAAAGCTTACTTGCAACGCGATATTGCAAAATTCCCACGGGAACGGGAGTTATTGGGAAAAAACTTTTGTATGTAAAAATCTAAACCGCGCAAGATAGATGATTGAAATTTGGCATGCAGGTACCCTAATAAACGTTAAGCTTACTTGCAACGCGATATTGCAAAATTCCCACGGGAACGGGAGTTATTGGGAAAAAACTTTTGTATGTAAAAATCTAAACCGCGTAAGATAGATGATTGAAATTTGGCATGCAGGTACCCTAATGAACGTAAAGCTTACTTGCAACGCGATATTGCAAAATTCCCACGGGAACGGGAGTTATTGGGAAAAAAACTTTTGTATGTAAAAATCTAAACCGCGTAAGATAGATGATTGAAATTTGGCATGCAGGTACCTCAATGAACGTAAAGCTTACTTGCAACGCGATATTGCAAAATTCCCACGGGAACGGGAGTTATTGGGAAAAAACTTTTGTATGTAAAAAGCTAAATCACGTAAGATAGATGTTTTCAATCTAGCATGCAAGCATACCTTAGTAAATATAAAGTTTAGTTATGGCTGTATTTTGAAAAATTAAGTTAGCGGGGAAAAAATATTGTATGAAAAAATCTAAACTGCATAAGTTAGATGCTTGAAATTTGACATGCATATACTTTAGTGAATGCAAAGTTAAAAATTCCCCTGGGAACGGGAAGCGAGTTAGAGGCTCCTTATAAATTAACCTCATTTAAAAATAATAAAATTAAGCATTTTTTAACCTTTCTCCCACACACACAAAGATCTCTCTTTTATAACACGCCACGCGGACGAAGTCGCGGGCAAAAGCTAGTATAGTTATATGTGCAGCAAAAGAACGAATTTGGTTTTTAGTGCGAGTGTTGATTTTGAATCCAGAGTAAGCGTAGGATTCTATAATTGTATCACGAGCGTAGCAACTGAATCTAGATAATGACGACGCGGTGGCCTAGTTGGTAGTGACCCTGCCTACGAAGCTAGCGGTCCTGGATTCAAATCCCGGTAAGGGCAGATATTTGTGTGATGAGCGCGAATATTTGTTCCCGAGTCATGGATGTTTTCTATCTATTTAAGTATATAATATATCTCTATTGAAGTATTTATATCGTTGTCTAGTACCCATAGCACAAGCCTAGAGCTTAGTTTGGGTCTAGGTCAATTGGTATGGCATATACAAATAACTTTAGTTTTTTGTGACATACTTATCACCTCAGCAGCGAGAAGATATTACCTAAAGGTAAAAAAATACAACATGGAGTAAGTTAAACCACATGTATGTATGTATGTTTGTAAAACGAACAAGTTAAAAGTGTAATTATTGCAGAAAAGTTTTATTGTTTGTTTATTTTTGGGCCTACCAGGTATTGTTTTTTTTTTGTAGGTGCGTTGGAGGTGCTGAGATAAATATATTTTTCATTCCATTGTATTTTGTTTTGATGTTTCTAATGTGTCAATCAATAGATGCAAAAATCAACAATAAATATTTTGATTTGATTGTTAGCCGAGGTGTCAAAATAAAAGGATTAGGAGGACTATGATTCATGGGTAATGAAATGGGTATTTACATTATATTAGTCACAGACGTCCACTAATGAACATGATAAAACTATTGAAACATACAGCTGGTTTTTGAAGCGTTTGTTTTGTTTAATTCGTACTTTGAACAATTTCAGGTAACGCAAGGTTGGTTAGAGCCATTGCTAGAGCGGGCAGGAAGCGACGACGTGTTCATATGTCCCCACATTGACCTTCTCTCTGATGACACACTGGCGTACACCAAAAGTATCGACGCTCACTGGGGGGCCTTCAGTTGGAACTTGCACTTTCGCTGGCTGATGCCTAGTGCTAAGGTTATGTCTCAAAAGGAATTGAACCCTTCGAAACCGTATCCAACTCCAGCTATGGCAGGTGGCTTATTCGCAGTGCGGAAAAGCTTGTTCTGGCGATTGGGGGGGTACGACGAAGGAATGGTCATTTGGGGAGCCGAGAACTTGGAACTATCATGGAGAGCGTGGCAATGCGGAGCCCGGGTGGAAATCACCCCTTGTTCCAGAGTGGGGCACATATTTAGAAGACACAGCCCTTACAAGTATCCTGGAGGTGTCACTAAGGTTTTGAACTCCAATTTGGCTCGTGCGGCGTCGGTGTGGATGGACGAATGGGCCGATTTCTTTTTTAAATTCAACCCCGCTGTTGCGGCCATTCGTCACCAGCAGAGTTTGTATTCGAGGATTGAGTTGCGAAGGAATTTGAAGTGCAAAAGTTTCAAGTGGTATTTGAACAATGTGTGGCCTCAACATTTCTTTCCGACGAACGAGAGGTGGTTTGGCAAGATTCGTAGCGACAAGGGGCCTTGTTTAGCCGTCGCTGCGAAGACACCGGGTCTGGCGGTGCCTGCTCAAGGAGTGAGCTGCAGCAGAGTTGAGGATACGTTGGATTTAATGGTGGTGTACACTCCCGAAGGTAAGATCATGACTGATGAGAGTTTATGTCTAGAACAGAGTGCCGGAGGTCGAGCCATGTGGAAGGCTTGCAAAGACAATCCCAGGCAGATATGGCAGCAGAAGGGGCCTAGGTTAAAATCAAATGACGGCTTCTGTCTATCGCTCGAGTTGATCGAGAGCCAGGAAGGCATGAGTGACCTCATATCGACTAAGAGTTGTCGTGAGACGACTGAACAGATTTGGCATTTCGATCGAGTACCTTGGCGATAAATTGTGATATTAGCTTGTACCTAGAATACTCGTAACTTCACTTAAAATTGTAACCAGTTAGTTTTGAAATTATTGGTTTGTTTTCGTGGCATTATTAATAAAATAACGTGTAGAGAGAGATATTAGTTGCTTGATGTGGAGTGATGTCACGTTATGTTTTACAATACCGAGGTTATGAATCTCGGTTATTGATTATGTCTTGTGATTTGTTTTTTTGCAACGCTTTAATAAAAACATGCTTTCTAATAATAGATCTGAAGTTACAATGCACAACTTTAGCAGGGTTTTTCTGAAAAGCGTAATCTCAAATAATCTAATGAAACATTCCTTAGATAGGTGTATTAAAGTAGGTGTCGTGATTTAGGTAATACTAAAGCTTAATGTGAATATTACTTTTAACGTATTTTTTTAACGTAAGTTTTTTTGTGAATTGTATTTAGCAGTGGCATTTAGTTCACATAGTACCTGCGAATGTGTTATTTAGATAGGCAAGTAATAAATTGACATATTAGCGTTACTAGTAACATAGAAGTAAGATTTTCTCTATTTTTGATTACTTTATATCATACTCATACTAGGTATCTGTTTATTTATACAGTAGTACCACAAATATATGTTACAACGTGTACCTGCGCAGAAAGCATTTTTTTAGAAGGCGCGAAAAAGTTTTGGCCAATTACAAGGCAGTACGTTTGCGCGGGTCAAACTTCGACGGCTATTGGTCAAATATTCGGTAGCCATTGCAGGGACGCCGTCGACCGCCATTTTATTTGTTGCGTCAGTTGTCATTCGTACAAAAGCTGAGACGCACGAGCGCTAATCGTTACGTACAATTGAGGACAATTGAAGTGGCGGCATTATTAAATATTATTTTTATTAAAATTACTTCCCTTACAAGAGGGCGGCCTTTAAAAAGTCAAGCTAGGGAAAAAGTTTATTCCGTAATTAGTATAATAAAAATAATATCTGGTAAATTTATAATTTTTAATATACCACATTCCTAAAAAATGATTTGTTTTTATGTGAAAAACCAAAAACAATCTTATCTAAACAAACAATTTTTTGTTTATAATACAAAAAATAATATTAGAGAATGTAAAAAATAGGTGCACCTTTTTTATGACGCCATGAGCAAGAAAGCACTAGTTTAACTGTCATTTCATATTCTACCTTATGCGTAACAGTGGCGAAGCGTCACGTAAATAAATAGACAAGCCGGAGCAAAAAAAGGTGTATGGCGTGTGTCGGTTTTACGTTTTGTTTGTATACCTACTCTATGCATAGGAATTTTTGGTAAAGCCGTAAATAATCGGCTTGTACGAACGCCTCGCGACTGATGCGTAACACGATAAGGTTTGTATTGAATTGATTTTTACGTTCGTTTATCTTCGGCATTAGTGAGCACCTTTCTGCGTAGGGCATGCAATATCGCAAGGTTTTCAATCCCGGTATTGAGTTTCGATATTGAAATCCCAATACCGGAATACCGGTATTAATCCCGGGATTGGGTTTTTCATTATTTCAGGTTATAAAATGCTCCACGCATGCTGATTTTGAATAGGTAAATAAAAAAAACAACATTTGCCATTCGTGTTTTTTTAATTACAAATAAAAAATAGGCTTTTAATCACAGTTTGAATCACTCCTTGTTTTCTTATATGATACGAGTTGTCTTACAATTCAATAATTTAATAATAAAACAATTACAAATTATTACAGGTGGTTTAATTAGTATCTGAAGTCAGCTCTGTATACGCGATTGCTATTTCAGTTTCAGTGGATTTTTTATAAAGAGTATCAATCACTCCTAATTGAACTCCATGTGCGAGGCATAACTGGTGATAACCTTTACAAAACCTCCCCATTTTAACCATAACGCTGGCTCCATCGGTTGTCTGGCTGATGACGTCCTCTTCCAGAGACACTGTAAATTTGGCAAGATGGTCTCGCAATATATTCAACGCCATTAAACCTGACATAGATCCCGTAATTTTGACAAGCCCGAGGTTTTTAAACTCAAAGCCACCAAAACCTATGCAGTGTACATTTATGTTCATGTACCGTTTATTCCTTAAAGATGTCCACTCATCCAGCGTAAGGCTAAATCGATGTCCTGATTCTTTGAGGTTTTGTATTTTGTTTATTATATCTTCTTTAACCCTCTCGGCTTGAGTTAAAACAATTTTTGCTATTGTGTGTGGTGACTTTGGCAGTTCATTGCCACTTTTTTAAAATAGGTTTCGCAGATCTTGGCTTGAAGTAAAGAGCCTGAATGAACATCCGTCCAACGCTGCCATTCGTGAAACCATTACCTCCATTATATCCATAGATGGGGATTTGAAATAATCCGTCATGACTTTTCTCTTTTTTGCTCCAGTGGAAGTCGTTGTAAGCTCTTTTTCTTTTGAAGCTCCTGGAGTAATATCCACCACACTAGACGATGACGAATAAGAATGGTCGACTTCCGCATCTATTGAACTTTGTGTATGCTTTGTCCGTAAATGGGTATATAAACCAGTAGTGTTACCACCACCAGTTTTTAAAATATTATGACATATTTTACATTTTGCGGAAGAACCATCGACGGCACGAAGAAAGTGGTTCCATATTTTTGTAGCTGTTCTTTTGTTAGCAAACTCTGTGTATTGCATCTCTTCTTTCTTTTTTGAAGTAGACCTAAAAATATATTTTATAAATATCATTTCGTTTAAAAAACATTTTACTTACTCCTATCCTACCCTATTATGATACTACTTGTATGGTTTAGAAAAGTTTTATTGGTAAAATGTAACAGATTTGATTGATACTAGGGCCAATTTAGTGCAGCGGTCTTTATTTAATTAGTTTTATTTTTATTTTAGCCTAAAATTATAATCGTCAAACTCAATTTTGACAGGTCTAAAACGTATGTGGTTATCCGGAAATTCCTTTGGAAACATTTTGTTCGGAATTACCGAATAAGTAAAGTTTTAGATCTGTTAAAATTGAGTTTGACGATTATAATTTTAGGTTAAAATTAAAGAACGCTGCGCCGAATTGGCCCCACTTGTAGGCAAATGTATGGCAAAATTAGGAAAAATGCGACCGTTCCTATCCTAATAATCTGCCACCACTATACATCTAAATATGATGCAAAATTAGTTATAATAGTACTTACATTGTTCCCGCGTCGCCCCTACACGTGCGTCGTGCACTAACACTCCCGATCACGATATTTGAGCGACTGCGCAGGGTGGCAGGGTGAACCTGTGGGTTTGCATACCTTATCCGAGCGACAAAGACAGGCATAGCCGGACAATACAGAGAGAAAGAGGGAGGTAAATACAGGAAGGTTCTCGGGTACAACATATTCCTTTGTCTAACAACTAATTTACTACCTGCTCGAGGTCTCAAATGGCAAGTATGGCAATGCAAAAGCTTATTTTAAATAAAACAAAGATACATTTTTGTCTTCAATCAATCCCGGAATTACGATATTGATACGCTCAATCCCGGAATTGAAATATCGGAAAAAATCGTCCGAGATCCCGGAATTACGAGATCCCGGAATACCGGGATGCATGCCCTATTTCTGCGTGGACGAAGATTGCCGGCGTAACTTATATTTGTGGTCTTACTGTACTTAGTACTAGATCTATCGGCTAAATTAATGACGAATTACTTTATTTATCCTAGGTAGTTAGAGAGTCGGCGAAAGTTTTTGCGTGACAATGTATGCATAAAAACATCTCTGTTGTCTTTTATATTTTATTTAATTTTATTAGTTTTATTACACTTATTTGATAGATCAAAAATCCTGCTGAACAATTATTTTTATCGAACGTCGTACGCATATATTTTTCTAATTTTTTTATACTTTTTTAATCAGGGTGTTTTTAACAATAAGTAGCAATTATTCCGCAATTGATCCTAGTTATAACACGAAAATAACCCTACTTTCTTATTCTATTGAGTAACAATTTAAAACAAACGTATGCTTATTTTTTTTTTACATATTTTTTATTATATTAAGTACTACTTACCTCGTTTTAGGAATTTCGTTAATATTTTAGACATCCTGATTGTTTGGGTTGATAATGGTCTGTTTGTTTTTGACAGTGAAGGTAGCTAAACTCATCCAGTTCAAATAAATAATGTTAACGAATTGTGTTGAATGTAATTCCGACAGACATTGATCGCTCTAGCAAAACTAGGTTTTCCACTTATTTATCTTTTTACCTTTTTAAATGTTATTATTCAAGAACAAACTAAGATTGGAATAATTAAATTTGATTAATGATTATCAAATATTTAGTCTTGAACGCTGGTCAACTTGTTAGTTGCAGGTATATCCTCCATAAGTCAACCTCAATTTTGGTTAATTCAATTTTAAACAGTGTGTTAATCAGTTTAAGTTCAAATTTACTTTAGCAAATGTCCCACATTTGGGATATTATGTGTTACGAGGATAAGACGTCTGACGTTAATTCTAAAATGTACGTTAAAATGTCTAGTCTATTTTTTTTATTTAAGACGCATCGGAATAAAAAAATATATAATTGTAGCAAGTCATTTATAAAGTAATGAACACTCGAATTTTATAACATATCACTAATTGTATAAAAATAAAATTATTATATAAAAACTTACAAATTAATAATATTGGGTTATTGTTCCCTCAGTTCAAATAATTTTAGGCACCAGTAAGGTTGTGTATTAGGTTCTAACAGGGATAATTTTATTTAATTAAAATGTTTTGTGTTCACTAATTGGAATTACAATTGTGTATGATTAATAACCTTGTATTTTATTGTTTATAGACCCCAAATAAGTATTATAATGTTGGTACAAATAAACGTGGTGATAAATTTTTATGCACCTTATGTTATTTAGCTTCTCAGAAAAAATATATAAAAAAATAAGGGCGCTGCTTTGTATATATGTTGGCAATATTATTATATTTTTTAAAGGATCGAATCACCAAAGCTTAAAATACGCTGACGTACGTTTACGCAGTGACGCATCTAAAGTCACCGTCAATAGAACTTGCAAAATATGTAAACAAAACCAAACGAACCAATTCACCGAATAATCATTATCCTATAATCTTGCACCTTTAAAAAAACAAATGAGGTCTTTGCAATTATTTATACACTAGATCATAATTTTCATTTTAAGTTTAAGATGAAATAACTATTAATTATACGATATTTTTAATAAAAACATGCTTTAATATTTGAGGTTATGTGTCAAACAGTACTAATTTGTTTACATCGTTCACAAGTTCTATTGACAGCGACTTACATACGTCGACCGATTTTGACGCAACTCAATTAAGTTGCGACCACACCGCTGCTTAAAAAACGGCGTCGGTACGGAATCGCAGTGTCGCGTCGTATCAGCACCGTTTTTGCCGCATGCTCCACACACCAATGCTTAAAAAACGGTGCCGGTACGGAATCGCAGTGTCGCGTCGTATCAGCACCGTTTTGGCCGCATTCTCCACACACCAATGCTTAAAAAACGGTGCCGGTACGGAATCGCATTGTTTTTTTTTTCTTCAGCTTCTAATGCCAGCAATAAGAGAACTTCTTCCTCATCGGATGACGTACACATGATTACGGTATGATTGTTGAGCAGCGTATAAGCATCGGTCTGGGAGGTTGACGTCAAAAATCTTTCGTATGGGGAACGTCAAGAAGCATTGGTGTGTGGAGCATGCGTCAAAAACGGGGCTGATACGGCACGTCACTGCGATTCCGTACCGGCACCATTTTTTAAGCATTGGTGTGTGGAGCACGCGGCAAAAACGGTGCTAATACGACGCGACACTGCGATTCCGTACCGACGCCGTTTTTTAAGCAGCGGTGTGGTCGCAACTTTATGAATTTACGCAGCTTCTGCGTTTCTGCTACTTAAAATAACTTTCGGTCAAAATTTCAGTCTGTCAAGCGAGTCGTGTCCTATGAAAATAAGGCAAATTAAAAAAATCTTGTAGGTGTTAGGTGTTTAATACTATTTTTTAGTTTTTTATTTGGTTTAATTAACGTGTTTTATGATGTATTAGTAGCCAGTAGCTTGTATGTAAAACAGCGACATATTAATTTCCCGTTGTACAGATTTGTGTTGCCATAAACGGTCGTAGGCAGTGTAGTCACCACTCTTTCTCATCCATTCCGGGAATTGATGTTTCAGGATGGATCAGAAGGAGACAGCTACATCAAAAAGGGGTTCCATTGTGGCTTAAACTATCGCTAGGTAAAAAATAATATAAAATTAAACTTATTAAATTATGAATATAATTCCTATTCAACCTAGTAAATTAAATAATAAAAAAGACTACTAATAATTAGAATATGTGTTGCCAAGATTTGCGTCCTCGTAGCCGAATTACAATTATTTCTGTTGCACGTGAAACAACGCGCATCGCTGTGGCCTCTCGCTCTTTCTACGGCTTTGAGAGCGAGGCAGACAGAGTCCACTTGTACTCTGGGGATGCAACCGCGAATGATGTCAACAGTGTTGCCATCTGAAACCCGAAAAAATTGTAATTTTAATACATGGAGAAGGCGCACGAGCTCACGGCTACCTTGATTTTAAATGGGATCTGTGGGACCTATACACATTTGCATTCTCAAGACTACAAACTTAAGACTGCATCCTAAGACCGCAATTGCGCTGCCAACCCTGAGGTTTAAGATGGAATGCCACTATGCTAGAAATTTCACCGGTAGTCTTATCCCCACACCGGAACACAACACGCGAACATTGCTGTTTGGGGGAGGGTATAGGGTAAGATGGTGGGAGCCATTTCTCAAAGCCAGAAAACCAGAAAATTAAACAAAACACTACTACTTTTTCAGAAACAGCCCCCATTGTCAATAAAGAAAGAGTTTAGGTGGGATTACCTACAATATTGTCGAATGGTAACCACTGCATTATGAAGCAGTTTTTGGGTTACAAAATAATAATCATGCCAATTTCGATCTGAACAGAGAACTTATTTTATTACAAACTCTTTTTGACAAGCTGCTAAAAAAACATTACTATCCGAAGTTTTATTAAAATAATGAAAGAAAATGTCTCGCTAATATGAAAATGTCTAAAACCTAACTGAAGCCTGACTGACTCCTTAGAGAATTTACGAGGACCACGTATATCTTATTTGTGCCTTAACATTTAAGTGTGTATGTACCTAAACATTTTGATGAAACAGTGCAAAAAAGGAATTCACACTAACGTTAGTTCCTTTTACCAGTCTGCGTCAGAAGGAGAGTTAGGTTTTTCGAGATTAAATATGTGTATGTATGTCTATTGCTATGACACGTTCTGCAGCCTAAACGGCTTGATGGGCTTAAAAATACAAGGTGTCTGTATATATTAGTATATTATTAATATTATTATAGACGATAACAACATAAAATACAGTCGGGTTTTTAAGACTTGCTTTTGATTAGATTTGTTAACCACAATAAGGTCACTTTTTTTTGCAAAGTAGGTAGTGCGATATCTATTGTTGGGTGCGGTATCGGTAGGTGTGTTTTAATTCGTTTATATTAAAGGTTCATGTATTAGGTAAGCACTTATAACTTTTGCAAACTGTAGTTAAATCACGATAAAACAACATTGCTCAAAACTTTCATTCAGGCGATTCATTCTTTAATCCATATACTAATCTCGTGTATCTTTATTAAATAGTATTAAACAAAGTCGCTTTCCTTCTGTCTATCTGTCGGTCTGTCTGTCTTTATATCCGCTAACTCCTCCTAAACCACGCAACGAATTTTGATGCGGATTTCATCCTCAGCTCGGTATTTTTTGTTAATGTATGTGAGTGTTACAAGAAAACTCACATTAAAGGAAGCGAAGCGACGGCGGGACGCTAGTACCTATTACTATAAATGATGTGAAAGTACATCTGTCTGATTGCCTGTCTGTTACGAGCAAACCGACAGTGTGTCGGAGTCGCGGGCAACAGCTTGTTAAATATAGGTGACGATAAACATACTTGTATGATAGATACGAGTAAATTAACACTTTAGTACGTAGAAAAAAAAACAAGATTCAGGAATAAAATATCTAAGTTTACGAGGCGTTTATATTAGGAATCCTTCTAAGACTCACATGTTTTATCATCTGGCGTGGCCACCATCTTCAAGCACCGGTACTCTATAGGCACCTTCGAATCCGTCCACGGCGGTGGGTGCCCTAAGTTGTGGATCCATTGCGCCGTCACCCAGTTGGTGGGGTCGCATTCCATAGGCGAGCCAGCAGTGAATGCTTCTGCTGGATCACAGCCGAGGCAGCGCTGGTAGAAGCAGCTTTCAGGCGTCACTGTTGTACATTGTTGCGATTATTAGAGGTCAAAAGTAACATAGTCCGCTCAAAGAGGAAGAGGAAGTCGATCGTTACCCTTAGGCCGCATTCAGAGTTAGGTGGATGGCACCAGTGTTGGACACTTTTAGCTGACAGCCACCAGGAATGGACACTTAACTCTTAAATTAAATTTCATAGGGTCGTAAATTGATAGTTGCAAAACAAATGAATAACCCTTATTTTCTGTAAAATAAGAATCAAGTGTCCATCATTGGTCCTTGTCCATTACTGGTTCCGTCACCCTACTGAATGACGATTAAGTCAAAGTCAAAGTCAAAGTTCTTTATTCTTCAATTTAGGCATAATATAATGCACCTATGAATGTCAAAAAGCATTACCACCGGTTCGAAAAATAAAACCTTTGCCGAACCGGTGGTAAGTCGTTGTTCCTAAGTGAGTAAGTGACGATTTTCTACCCCTGAAAAAATAAGAGGCGTTGTATAAAATATAACTTGTGTATCTTTGTATGTGTCTCTATGTATAGACATGGAATAAGCAGTTCTTGTGTACTTAGGCCTTTAATCGGAAATTATTTTCACATTGGTACATTTGGTGCTGTACTGTAACATCATTTTTTCTACTCGCGTACTATAAACCGCTAATATTTATATCAATAACGGTATCATAATACCACGGATACCACCATTGCGTAACCGAAACGGGAAAACCATTGTATACCTAATGATCGTTGCCATGGTAATAACAGTTCTAAAATAATAATTATAGCATTGTTATTACCATGGTTACGGTCATTCCGGATATCAGTGTTGGCGTTTAGTGAACACTTGGAATCCTAATTTGTATAATAAACCGTTAAAAATATTATAACACATTAAAATTACGTAATATAAAAAAGAAATTAATATTGATACTAATTATGTGTTTAGAATTACATATTTATTAAAATACTAAAAATAGATGGTTAATATACATCGATTTGTTATTTGGTTACCATGGTTACGTTCAATATCTCAACAAAATGGCGTTTCGTTTGGCATTCCAACTTTTATGATAAGATATCAGAACTGTTTTATTAACTTTTAAAATTTGCATGAAAATTATTGACATTTAACGATAAAATTCACAAACTATTAACGCCGATCGGAATAATGAAAATGACTTTGCTGACAAGTAATGTGTTAGCTGAAAAATCGAGTAAAGTATAAGAGAAAACTTAGCGATAATTTTTATTTCTCATTATCATTTTAATCTTGGAGAAAAAGTTATGAATGCAACGCTGCATATTTAGCTCTTCAGGTACTCGTGCTTAAGCTTCATTATAATAACTGGTAAACATTATAAGTAGGTAGGTATTATATTGCTTGTTCAAAAGTTCGTTTTTAAGGGTCTAGGTCGGACGATCGGAAATATCCATCGATCATGTATCATGTGGTATTTCTTATCGTAAATCTTTTGCAAGAACCACTTGCGTACATGTGTCTGCTTCGTCCACTTATTTTAAAAAGGATCGGCCGCTATGATCGATTTACGAGGATTATTGATATCAGAAATATGTTGTCCTTTACGATTGGACATAATCCGTAGGTATTTATCCTTGAATGATCAATGTTTTTGTAATGATAGATTGTTTTTTGTATTTTGTTAAAAGTGAAAACTCGATTTATGTAGACAAGATCTGCGGACAAGATTGTGTTAGAACGTACGACGCCCGTCCAAATTAAACTGCTGTGCAATAATATTCTGATATGCAGTTGGAAACATAGAGATAACCAACTAATTTCACTTCACGGAGGGTTTAATAAGTTAAAAATTATTCACTAAGTATGGTCGTCAAAATATTGTTTACCGATGCATCTTGTTAAGGTATCGGTTGTAGCTTGTAGCCTAACGCCACACAGCATTTCTCCTAAATCCCAGCAACTATTTTTGTGTCTAGGTACGTGACCTCGTGATCACCAATTTGCGCCCCTAAATTACCCCCTAATCACCGACTCGCCATGGCGACTTCATATCGATCGATCGACTTTTGACTCCTGACATTTGCGGGTCCCGCATGACCAATCGCAGTGTGCGCCCGCCTTTACCTGTCCGTAACTGATCGGCCTGGATTGTAATGGCCGCTCCGGTGCGCAGTTTACGTTTGTTTTAACCGCCGCAATCATATGTCATTTTCTCGCGTTTCGCGCCATTTTACCGGTCATCAGCCCGTCGCTCCGATACACTCAGCGCGTACGCTACGTAATTATTGAAAGCGAGAGAATCCGCTCTCGATGCGTCGGCATGCCGTGCCCACGGCGGCCACTTATTTAACTGGATCGTTCGCTTTTCTTTCACTTTTCTCCTTTTGAATATGATATATATCGACTAATTAACGTGAATTAAGTAAAGTTTTCTTGTTGGGGTACGATCCCGCAAGCTAGCCGCAGAGTAGCGTCTAATCTTGTCTCAGAGTAAGAATGATAATAAGGCGGTCTGTTTCAATAAGGGCAGCTGTACACGTGCTTCCACGCCAGCGGCTGTTTGACGCCCTGGAGAAAGTTCCTGCGATAATGCGTTATCTTGAAGCACACGGATTTCTTTATCCTCCATAGAAACGTGCCCATTCTGGCCTGTTATACTCTTTCCTGCTTTCAGCATAGAAAAATACATAGAACAGGCATTACTATTTTAAGCTTCATCGCTCTGTTCGTGGTTTTAAGATGGTGGTCAGCCGTCCATGCGTGAAGAGCGGCGGGAAAGTGGATGATAGGCGGCTGACATAATTGTGCACGGATAAGCGGCTCCTCGTCCATTGTAACCGCGGCTTAGGAGACCAGCTTTCTACAGGCTTATAGATAAAAGCTAACAGTAGTAAATTATAATATTATACCTTGGTATGTTTATGAATGTTTACGAGCGGTGTAAAAATCTCATCAGGGCCTCTATTCAACACGGTAAAAATCATATCGTTTTTGATCTGTTATCGTATCGTATTTGACGACACGCTGGCCTAGTTGGTAGTGACCCTGCCTACGAAGCTAGCGGTCCTGGGTTCAAATCCCGGTAAGTGCAGATGTTTGTGTGACGAGCGCGAATATTTGTTCCTGAGTCATGGATGTTTTCTATGTAGGTATTTAAGTATATATTGCTCTATATAAGTATTTATATCGTTGTCTAGTAACCATAGTACAAGCCTAGAGCTTAGTTTGGGACTAGGTCAATTGGTGTGACATTGTCCCTTTAAAAAAAAAAAAAAAAAAAATTGTCAACGTTTTAATAGCTCTTATTTACTTGACAGTAATGACGGCCGAGTTAAAAATAATAACAGCTCAAATACGATTTGGATTTTACACCCTATAATAGAGGCGCTGGAACATTACAGTTTTGGGCGTAGTAACTACAAGTTTTAAATAGGATATAATATTGACGACATAACATAGCGCCATTTTACAAAAAAGAAACCAATAATTCTTTCCAAACTCGTTTGTCTATTTATACGTCGCCGGCGCAGTCACAGCACTGACCCAATTCATAAACAACTGACGATCAACATAGAATCCAGTGCCCACGCGCATGTCGCCATGCTCAGATGCTCATTGACAATGTAAATATGTTTGTCAACAGCAGAATAAATAAATATTTATCTAGCAGTAGTTGCTAGACGGGATGCGCTTGCGCTGCATGCTATTGTCGCGCGGCGCGGGCGGCTCTGCTTCATTGTACTAAATATTTTATTCGTGGTACAGTGACGCAACGGATGTAACCGTGTTTTGTTTGTGACAATAGTTCTGGAAATGTCACTGATGGTGCGACCGGCTCGTTGACTCGTCAATGCTAATGTGTCCTATTTTTTTTTAAATTGGGAGAAAAACGCCGTGACGCCTAAAATGTCTAAAGAAAAGCTCTTTGTTTCAAAACAGCACGTAAATCAATGACTTAGATAACAATCTGAAGGAACCACGATATTTGAAAAAAAATACGAAAAAAATACAATGAACAGCAGTCTTTTTATTTTAAAATTTCGTTTTATGAAACTTTCTTTGAAATGATGAATCATGTTAGATAAACAACCGGATGGTAAACAAGTCGTTAAGCAAAGTGAATAAGTTAACTTACCATAAGGTATTAATCCAATGGCACATAACACAGCTAACATTAACATTGTCACCTTCAAAAATCAAGACTAACTAACCAAGACCCACTGCCTCAGCCTAGCACAAGCTCATGTTTAACCGTATTATCTATCTACACTCGCGTTATCTTTGTTCGAGTCGCGTTATCAGTTATCACAAAGCCACATAAATTATTTTTACATTTGAGTGGAAAATATTTTTTATATTAGTGCACCAAAAATAGAACTTTCCGGACCGAAAGACGTGCGTAGTTACAGAGATACGAGGAAAAGTGACCGAAATATGCAACTGGAAGTTTTGATTAGCCGGGATTAGTCGATCGTGATGCGTTCACAACACGAGAAGGGAATACGATTTTGGCAAACGAAACGGAATAACTAATGTCTATAAATACACTTTAATGGTGTACCTACTAAAATTGTAGATGGGTGGTACATTGCTAGAAACCAGTTAACTTTGTTTGAAGAAGTATTGACAGAATATCGCATGCCCGAAAATAGTTCTGACAGCGCACCGAATCTGCTTATTTAATCAGGAAATACATAGTTTATGACTTAGCATCTTGGGTTTTTGACGATCTCTATAATATCTATTCCACTGGGTAAAACCATATTGCCTTTGATATGATTTTTTTGTTCTTTGGCCCACGGCGACTTCTATAGTTACTACCGCGGGGATATGGCGTTTCCACAATGAAGTGATTTCGCCAGTGTCAAGTATATATAAGTATAAATTAATATAGCAATAAAACACAATCCAATCTTCTCTAGGAACTTTGGGGGCAACGTTGTACGGTGATATGTAGGACAGAGGTCAAGATAGTTTTAACCTCTGTACCACTGCGAGTAATAATTCCAAGTCTTCTATCACTGTGCAACACAAAGGCATAAAAGTACAAATCACTAACAGAAAAGAACTTTGAACACCTAAATACACAAAGATACAAAACTAAAACAAATTACACATCCGCAATCTTTTGACGTTGCAAATGGCCCTTTGATATGTTATCGTATTGTTTTTAACTTGGCTGCCATTCATGTCAATGTCAAGTCAATATGAACTATATTAACGTTAACAATACGAGAGATGTCAAAGGCTACATAGTTTTGCCCTTTAGAATAATCACCCTGAGACCCTTTTGTAGAAGCTACAAGTTACAAATAAAAAAAAGAGACTTCCGCTTGTAATTTGTAACTTGTTGCTTCGTGAAACGGGCCACTGGTTGTAAGTACCTTAATTTAACTTGTCACCTTATTCATCGAAAGAACTGATAGCTGTTGCCTAGAACTGAATATTTCATTCAAAACTTACATATTGGAGATGATTCTCTGCCTTTTGGCCGAAATACGTTTGGTCGAATGTATCGTTTCCGAACCGTTTCATTTGCCAACCCACTTTTATTTGTGTAACTTTAAAGATAAAACTAACCTAACCTAACTTATAGGTTCTACATGAAGGTACAGAAATAAATCCTGAAATATTTACAGTTACAGAAATTGCCAAATGAAAAAATTGGGAAACGTTACATTCGACCAAACGTATTTCGTATTTCGGCCAAAAGGCAGGGCAGGGCCAATGACGGTGGAGAACTTTGGGGGATGTCTAGCAGTGCACGCGTTTCCGCAGCGTGATGATGATTGATGACGATATCGCCAGTGATCGGCGATCCCGACACATCATTTCAAGCTTCTGTCTTTCTGTTTGCGACTTTATAACTACCTGGTTGCACCATCCGTTTTGGTTATGAAATTAACTTCTATCGCTTCTTTTTCAACGGCCTTAAGAGGGTTAACAGCGTTGGACCGTAGGCGGTTATAAATGTCTAATCATTAGCTAATTAAAAGCATCCATGTTTGAAACCCGCGGTTCTCTAGCGACAGTTTTGGCGATTTCCGCCATCAAAGAAACCGCTACTTGTTTCATCTCACCGACGGCCATAAAAACCAATTACGTTACACATTCGGGTAATAAAATTAATCACTTTAAATAGACGTTGCAGAGATTTTGGGGTTTTAATAGGCTGATTTGTTTGACGAGTTACCCGAGGTATAAGTTATCGTGAGCATCTCATTATTTGCCCGAGGCAACAGAATGTAAATCAGACTGATTTTCGGCCTGTTTTAAAAATCAAAGGGGGTAAAAATCTCTTAAGAGGCACTACTATTTTTAGAGTCTATGATTAAGAAAACCGGAGATTCTGTTGACACCTTCACACTCCCCAGCTTTTAGAAACCATAGGGCCTAAAATGGCTGCGTTAATTGCGTGACAAAATGTAGATAAAACATCCGTCACTCTCGTTTTTATATACCTACGTGTCAAAAAGTGACGGATGTTTCCTCCACATTTTGTCACGCGATAAACGCAACTATAGTCTGTGAGCACTTAGACGATGCTTTGACCTTGTAGTTGTCTCTCACTCGCTCTTAATAAGATCGTATTAGAGCAAGTGAGAGACAAGTACAAAGCCGAAGCACCTTCTAAGAGCTAACGCACTGTAGGTAATATTGATTGATTTCAATAGCGAAAGCTGGTTCAAAATTAAATAATTATATGTTTTTTTTTAATGATGTTCTAAGAGAAATCATTCTTATAGTGGCTTAGTTATCTCAAACGCATACTATTTTTTTTCTTTTTATTTTGATTTTTTTTAATGAGTTTTTTATAAATATAATCAGTGTTTACTACGCCCACTTTGGATTCGTGGTCGTAATGACGTCATTTGGTTTGTAAGATGTCACGTAGAAAAGACCATGCAGCGTTTAAGCTCGTTAGCCATTAGCAAAATTTTGATTATTTATTTTCTCAGTCAATAATGAACAAAAAATGAACAAACCACTATAAGCATGTTTTGTCTTAAACTCCTTTAAAAAAAGTTCCGCTTGTAAATTTCATGCAAAAGTTAATTCTTTTTTATACATCAACAACGTTCAAATACGTCTAAAGATTTATAACCGACTGCAAGTTTTGAAATTTCGTCTATAAATGTTGCCATATACATACTTTTGAATCCACCAACTTCGCATTTTAAATCAGCAACGCCAAAACGATTCGAACGACCTCTCGTTTGTCAAAGCGCGAGCCTCTACAAATGCACCAATAATCATGCTTAGCTACCACATGTATACCTACGTACATACATAGGTACAGGTCAAAAATATTACCCTCCCTCGGCAGCAAGGTATTTAAACGACGTTTTTGAAAAAAAAAGCTTATTTTCAAATAAATGGATCCACATTTTAATTTTATAATGATTAGGATTTGGTGGGACCACTAAATACTACAGTTATCCCAAATTCCAGCTCGATAGCTTAAGCCGTCTCAGGGAAAAGGCTCTTGACAGACGGATAACAAAGTCAAGGGCTCCGTTTTTCAGTATTTGAGACGGAACCGTAAAAAGGACTGACAGACTAACTTTAAAATTAGAACATTCAGTTACAGAGATTGAAATCATTTGTAAGGCTATGTGGAAAATGACCGAGATAGCAGACATGACAGGCTGTCACATCGAACAGAGAATATATCTTCCAGAACCACGGTTTATGAAGCCCTTTGATACGTAGAGAGATGCCGACAGTCGCGCACATGTTATGCGTCTTTATTATTTACTCAAGTTTAGAATTGAGGTAGAAGAAGCGATTTTGATATATTGGGTTCACTATTTTATAGGAGGTTACATCTTGAACCCATCAGTCGTGTTTGCTTAGGCAGGAAGTAAGTACGAGTATTTTGACGACAGTGTAAGCCTAGTTGGTAGTGATCTTGCCTACGCGATCCGGTATGGGCAAATATTTGTATGATGAGATTGATGAGCCTTGGTAGTTTTATATGTATTTATGGTCTAAGATCCGAATAGGAGACGATTTGCACCGGCTGTTTATTCGATAAAAAGTATTTTTATATCAAAGGACCATGGGCAGAAATGTCCCCCCCCCACCAACAGAAATGAAACATGTCTCATTTAATAGATCTCAGCAACATTATGTATTTTTACTATGGAGACGATCACCAGATGTATGGGGTTTTCTTGGAAAACCATAATCGTATCGTATGGAATTTGTTTGAAAATGAACACATATATGGATGATTTGCCTTATTTGGCCCTTGTTTTCATTAAAAAAATCCCATTGATTTTGCTACTAAAATAAGTATTTTGTCTTTTTTTGGGTCCTTATAAACATATAGACATGCATCCCGTTACTGTTGGTGGGGGGGGACAGTGCCCATACAAATTTGCCCATTGTCCTTTAATACGCTAAATAATATGTGGCGAAATTCAGTCCAGTACATTTCAAGTTAAAATTTCGAATGCTTGTTTAATAAACAAATTACATACTAATCGAAAGTATGAAGCCTATAGAATATGTAAACGTTAGGTTTGGTGCAAATTTTAGTACCGACTTACCTGTTTATACCTGCCTACCCAATAGTTTGACGGGAAAAAAAAATGCATTTGCGTTTGCATATTCTATAGGCTTCATACTTTCGATTGGTATGTAATTTGTCTAATAAACAAGCAATTGCATTTTTTATAAACAAAGTATTTTTATTTTTTTTAAATTAATTATATATTTGACTGAAAATTTAAAGGCTACCTGATCGCCATATATTACTTAGCATATTTGATATAAAATACTTTTTATCGAATAAACAGCCCGGTGCAAATCGTCTCCTATTATAAGTAAGTAGAACGTGACTGTTTTCTTGACTGCACAAGGTCCAAAGATATTTTGTTATTTATATACTAAAATAGGTACTAAGCGTATAGAGAAAATAAGCATGGTCCAGTCTGCATGACGCTTACGTGGTGTCTTAAAAACATAGGTACAATCTAGGGAGCTAAAAGAATTCGGATATCAAAACATTAACAACTGAGAACTTTTTATGATCTGATTATTAAGAATTTCAACGCAACTTAACCGTAAAAAACGGAACCTTTATAGGATCACTTTGTGGACCGTCCGTCCGTCCGTCTGTCTGTCTGTCAAGACCCTTTATCTCGGAGACGCGTGAAGGTATCGACTTGAAATTAAAACCATATTATACTCAGGTCTACAGTCCCTTGAAGCTGTAAAACAAATCCAACTTCTAATTGAACGTAAAAAAAGATACGGTGGTTGAAGCTGCAAATAACGTATATTTTGACACTCTCAAAGAAATAAATCTATGAAGTTTTGGCAAGTAATACCGTCTTATACTTACTCCAAGAATAGGGAAAAATTTGAAAATCTTTTGAGTTTTTCCAAAAAACAGGGTCTTTATGCAAGAACCGTCAAATTTTGAATTGAATCTAGTAAAAATGGACCATATTGCATAAAATTCAATTTCGTTACAAAATGAGTATTTTCTTTGGGGTTTTCCAACCGACCGGGTTTTTAGATGTTTGTCACAGCTTTATGCTTAATTTCGTTATCTATTTTTGCACAAGTACGTTATCTTACTATTATTGAAAGAGCATTTAATCGGTGTATACCTACTTTAAGTGATACCTTACTTCGTAAAAAAAATGGTATTCCAGATAAGCAATATTAAATTAATTTGAATTCCACTGCTAAAAAAGGGTGTTCCCGTAAAATTCCTGAAAAAGCCTTATATCCTCATTTTTTTTACTACTTTCTGTAAGCGAGCTAATAACATTTTGCCTGACAAAGAAAGTAAGAAAATTAAGAAAGAAGGAAATCATATTTATTACCTTACACAAAAATGGTAGGTAAACAAAAAAGCAATGGAGCTCTTAACTTAACTACATATAATATTAATATGAAAGAGAGAGACGATTACAAATAATAAAAAAAATATGGCAGAGGATCGGACTCAGCGTGTGCTGTAGGCTGGCTCCGGCAGGATCGCACTCTCACAGCAAACTAAATACTTATATTTAGCGGGTGTCGAAAATGCTAAAACATGTTTAAGTGTATAAATCTAGATATTAATTAGCCTCTCCACTAGCTCAAAGACTCTGCTAGTAATTTTACCGGCTCTTTTACGGAACACTACAATTCCCTGATATGTGGATAACCGTGGATTAAGTATAAAGTATCTGTCACTTTCTGACCAATTGGTAAGTGCGAGTGACAGATGCTTTATACACCGCGATAAACGCGACCATAATACAGGCCCTAGTAAGGTTATAGCAATCTCTTAATTACTTACGATGTTCCTTTAATCATCATATATTACAATTAATTCATTTTAATTGGCCATTTCCGCATAACCACAACTGACTTGAACGTGTGGACTGCGGCACTTGCGGCAGAGACGTGACGGCATGTAGTGGATGCCACCGATAGATAAAGAGATCCTCAGACTCCTGCGCAGATCTGACGCGCCACGTCTCGGATGCCCTCCTCTGATATTGCTAAATCGCGTCGGCTAACTTTGGTGTATATGTGTGCGTGAACGAGATGACAATTGCAACCGTAATTTGGGCTGATATTTAAAACTGATACTGATTGTGAGTTATATGCCAAGCTCAAGAGGTGACAGTTGGTTTTCATATTTCAAACAACACCGCATGAAACTAAACAATAAGTATTTTTAGGGTTTGGATGTCAACCATTACAGTTTTGCCATGTCTGACTGTCAATATGTCACACTCACTTTTTCACAGAAACTATCAAAGTTCCAAGCAACAATAAAGCTTCTACCGCGCACTAACATCAATGACAGATAAGTAATAGTACATTGTGCATCAAGGGTAGTATGAAGGGAATTACTAACGAGAGTGTTAGAAGCCCGACGCCGAAGGCGGAGGGCTTTTAATGACTCGAGTTAGTAATCCCCTTACTGCCTGTGATACACACAATGGTTTTCATCACATTTGCGAGGAAAAAAACAAAGAGAAAACACTTTAACTCTGCAAAATATAAAGAAATAACTTTTGACGGACGGGAACGTAAATGGAAACGATATTTTTTTTGTGACCACAGATACTGCGTTTAGTTTCGACCTGGATTCGAGCCAGATTTAGCCAATTTGATAAAAATGTATAATTACTAAAATTAATGATAAATGTTGATATAAACTTGAAATAGGTATAAAAATAATGAAGTTTAATGAAGCATATAGGTTTTGTGTAATGTACGAGTAAGTTAGTCTATAGCTAATTTTTAAAGATGAAATTAGAAACCGATTTAATTTTTGGCTGAAAATTAAACCTCCTTAGTCAGAAATTATGTACGAAAGAGTTGCAAATTTTAAAAAGAAAGTCATTACTCCCTAGGGATGACAAACTCGCCATAATTCCCGCGGGAACAATTTAGGCCATTGTCCTTCTGTGTACAGGCATGGAATAACACCATTTACGAGCAAGTGTGATGAAAAAAATAATAATTAAGTGTACCTACAAGTAAAGCAATAGTACATTACTTAACAAGGGCTGTAAAAGAAAGAAAGCCCGAAATCGCAGGTATTTGAGACCCGAGCCGTAGGCGAGGGTTGTAAATATGCGATAGAGGGCTTTCTTTTTTACTGCCCGTGATGAGTACACAATTTTACGTCTTCACCTGGCCACAATGCGAGTTTTACCGTGCGCGCAGCGTGCGATAAAACTCACATTATGGCCAGGTGTTACGTAAAGATATTTTTTTCTTTTTACATTATAAAATCAATTGAGGTATTATTGGATAGCTTGTAAAAATCATTGTATGTATTTATATGTACCACATAACGAACTTAAAAGGAAAACTATCACGACTAAGTAGTCTATTAGATCCTAAGATAAAGGCGTCTAAAGTGTTTAAACCTACTAAGAATCACTAGCACTAAATAACAACAATAAATCTCTTATGAAACTTAAGGTAGCGTTACCCTCTAACTGGTTATTTAAAATAATAATAAAAGTAGCAACGGAGAGGTGGACAAAGTCAATATTAATAATTTAGAAAAATACGCACAACATGCGAGATGTAAAAAAAAATACCGGTCAACTTAACCAAATATTAACATAAATGCCACGAGTATGGATCGATCGATCGATGTAAGGATATAGAACCCTAAATAAAACACAAAGAGATAAATACAATTGCTACATAGCTTTACGGATGAATCAAACAAGGTAGTTTTATTAAGGGCACAGCTTTAAAGGCAGAAGAAAAGCATAAAAATAACTAACAATTAAAATTTTCTTATACCTGAAGTGTTGGCATGTTTTAATTACTGTTCTTAGGGTTCCGTGGGAAATTGTTGGGAGATAACTGTCTAGATAATCTGTATTTGGTCATTATAAGCCATAACATAAAAACTATTTAACAACTAGTTCTTATACACTAGTGGTCTCCCCGGGTTCGATGTATACATGTACTTACTCGTACGATGACATGTCAAAGCCAATACGCTTTTACCCAGTAGAATAACGGCCCTGTTTCTATGTACAGTCGGCTACGAGATGTATCCACTTCTGGACCTTATTTTTAGTGGTGTTAGGACCTTGTGCACGGTCCGTCCGGATCGCTGCCAACATCTTATCCTTTAACCCACCGCCAAGTAGCAGTGTTCGCATTGCTGTGTTCCGGTGTGGGGATAAGACTACCGGTGAAATTGCTAGCATAGAGGCACTCCAACTTAGTCCTCAGGGTTGGCAACGCATTTGAAGTCTTATAATTGCAGTTTTGAGATTGTAGTCTTGAGATTTCAATTTACCATCAGGTGGCCTGAGTGCTCGCGTGCCTTCTCATTGACATAAAAAAAACAATGCAATAAGTTGCAAAAGTGGATACATCTCTTTGTAGCCGACTGTACTTAATTATCTATTTCAATATTTGTGTATGTAATACATAGTAAAAGCCTAGAATTTAGTTTGGGACTAGGTAAGTTTGTGTAAAATTGTCACCTGATATTACTTTGTTTACTTCTGAGCTAAGTTTTATGAAATTACTTTGGGGCAAGCAAAGTGTACAATTATGTCAATGTATGTTAAACTATGAAGTACTAACGCTAACTTTTCTAAAAACGTTGAAAAAGGTTTATATTATTTCTAAAAGTTTTTAGGGTAAGTTTTTAGGGTGTCTAGAGAAGTATTTTTAAATTTAAATAAATTTTACTGTTGGCCAAGATGCGTAAGTCGAAATTGGAATATAGAAACGTTATTTTTAAGAGCCAGTGTAAAACAAAATGAACCCAAATATGCCTGCCCTAAAATGTCTGTTTACGACAAATTAAGTCTCATACGAGTAACCCAATATTTTTATAGCCAGTATTTGCGATATGGAAGCGATAGCCATATTTGGTCTAAATTGATGTAGCTGATTGTAAAAATCGAAATCGGTGGCACGAAAAACGTATCGTGTCACTTTTGAGGCTTAAGAAATTCAGTATTCTTCACGTGATCTAATTAAACTTTATATTTTATTAAAGTAGCACACACTTGTTCTTGGCAGGCTTAATATTATTCTTATAGCCGATGACTCATACGTTTATGGCAGAGGCATCTTAACTGTTTGAAGCTATCTTACCTTTAAAGCGGAATGTCCGGTACAAGATAAGTATTTTTATCTAACATTTATTTAACGCGATACAATTAATTGCCTTACTTGTACTGTTGAGCTCCGTGTTCCTGTAAATACCTAAATTGCTTATCTTCTGTTAACGCTTTGAAAACATCGCGCAACTAGGAGCGGCATGATTGTTTACCGACCAAGGTCCCAAAAAAAATAATCACGCAGCTAAATAAATAAATAAAAATACGTCTCGATTTATCCAATCCCTGTACAAAATATCTGTTAGTTACAGTTATCACTCTCCATTTTTTTGTCATATGAAATAAAATAATATAGCTAAAACGTTCTCGGTAAAACCGTGTTACTTTTACATGTTATTTTATTCAATTAATTTATTTATATCAAGATAACATTTGATCTCATGAATTTTAGTATAATCTTAGAAATAATGTTAGGAGTTAAAAACAAAACTGGATTTTACACATTTTTTTTTCTTTTTTTTTATGGCATAGAGATGGCAACCGAGCACACAGGCCACCTGATGGTAAGTGGAAACTGTGACCCATAGACATTAGCATAAGACTGCAAATGCGTTGCCAACCCTGAGGACTAAGATGGAATGCCTCTATGCTAGTCATTACACCGGCTGTCTTATTCCCAAACCGAAACACAACAATGCGAACACTGCTGTTAGGCGGTAGGTTAATGGATAAGATGGTGGTAGCGATCCGGACGGACCCTGCACAGGGTCCTACCACCCGCAAACAAATATGATTATAATAAATAAAACAAATATGATTTGATTCATTATAGGACAACACACTTGATCAGCAATCATCTTCAGAATGCTTTTCGGGTTGTCACTCGTCTTGCTCAGCAGAGACGCTCCTTCTTGCGCGAAATTGCTGCAAATCCGTCGGTTCGTGGCTCCGCGAACATGGCGGATGCGCTGCAAAATCTGGGCAACCCCATCAGCATCCTGAAGGTGTTGTTATATTCTACCCTTAAAGCACTGTATAATATTTGGGTATAGCAGACCCACAGACTGCTAGTGTAAAAAAATGAGCAGTATGCTTTAAACTGCGTAATCTTGACTGCACTTGAACATCGAGCACACCTGCGGGCCAGCATGTTCAACGCTTATTCTTGTCAACGCTTTGATAGCTCTTATTTACTTAACAGTAATGGCGACCGAGTTAAAAGCAATACGATTGCATTTCAAAAGCAGTACTGTTTTACTGGCGGGTGGTAGGACCTTGTGCAGGGTCCGTCCGGATCGCTACCACCATCTTATCCATTAACCTACCGCCAAACAGCAGTGTTCGCATTGCTGTGTTCCGGTTTGGGGATAAGACAGCCGGTGTAATGACTAGCATAGAGGCATTCCATCTTAGTCCTCAGGGTTGGCAACGCATTTGCAGTCCTAGGCTTGCAGTCTTGTGAATGCGAATGTCTATGGGTCACAGTTTCCACTTACCATCAGGTGGCCTGTGTGCTGGTTTGCCATCTCTATGACATAAAAAAAAAAAAAAAAAAACTATAATACAGCTCTGTTATCTGCTTTTACGTAATAACTACAACATATTCAAGAATCGTTCTTGATTTAGGGAGTGAGAAACATTACCCATCATCTGGACGTTGATTTGTATGGAAAAAAAATACAGCTACAAGCTATCTCACTGTGCATTGTTAAGCCGTGAGACGACGTACCCGACTGCTGAAAAACAAGTGAAAGGGAATGTACTTAACAAAATATCTAGTTACAGTCAAGGAATTTAATTCCTATGCCAGAGTCATGGATGTGTTCTATGTATTTAAGTATATATTTCTCTATATAAGTATTTATATCGTTGTCTAGTACACTAGGTCAATTGGTGTGACATTGTCCCCTGATATTTATTTATTTTATTTTATTTTATGCCACTTTGGACTATGCCAAAGTGACGTAATCAATCAAAACGTAAGAGAATTCTTATGATTTTATTAAGTGTCACTTTGACATAGTCCAAAGTGGTATAGGAATTAAATTCCTTGACTATACGAGTATTAGTATCATGATTTATTTATTATTTTATTATAAATTCTTTGTACTTTTATATGGAATGGATAAGTTGCTGGTAGTTATCATTATCTTCGTCAATATATTGAAGACAACAATGACGGCGGTTGAAACGCCCGAATATCCAGCCGCCCGATTTCGAGATACGAATTGTCATTCGATTTGTGTTAGCGTTGCTAATATCAGTAAATACTTAGGTAATTCGAAAAATATAAAAATGGCGGCATTAATAATATACCTTATAAAACGTTATATTCAGATACATATATATACTATATATATATATCTGAATATCAGTCCATTAATGATGATTAAGTCGGTCCTTAGTGACGATTATTTATTCACAAGTTTGAAAAATAAACGAGTTTTACTGTCTCTAAAAAGTCTCTCTGAGTAGGCAAACGGCGGGCGGCGGCGCGGTCAACTTGTATTGTCTTTATATTAAATAGTGTCAAAGTAGCTTTCGGCGTCAGTCTGTTTGTCTGTACATCCGCTAACTCCTTCTACACCACGCAACGGATTTTGATACAGTTTTCACTATCAGTTAGATTTTATCTAGGTAGGTTTTTATGTTTAATAAATTCCGTTTTATGTATACAGAAAACTCACAAAAATCTAGTTGCAAATAATGTTAATTTAATGCTTACTCACTGCATTGCTACAACCACAACCTACATCTAATAATTTCGTATTCATCTTCGCCGCGTTCCGGTTTATCAGAACGCATATTTTTACCATTGTAACACTTCTTAGCTTCACGCAGACTGAATAGATCAGGCCAAATCAGGCCAGGCTGTCCACTTACGGAGTAATAGCTCAAGCATTTACCAGGAGGTGTAGTTATGATTGTATCCATTGATATATCATGTCGAGATCGCCGGATGATTGTCGTGTGTCATATCTATAATGTAGGTACATACTTACCTAGTTCTACGCGTACTTACACATTGCTAATCACTGTATCAGATACCTGTACCCGCTTTATCGCTCGATCTTTTAGCTTAAGTGTTTTTGAGCGTTATAATTTAAAAGCGGCAAGGCTTTCACTCAAGAGAACCAATTAATTTTTGACGAAAACATAAAGAGTCCGATAAATTTATTGGAAACGCCGGCGTCGATAAGAAAGGACTGGTCCGGGACGTCTTCCGTTGAATAAAAAGGTTTTATTTATCTTGGACAATTTGTTATTGCCACTCGTCTTGCCTTCCGGTAGCCGTGTAATTGAATCTTCTGGTTTTTGAAGATTTATAGCGTTCATTTGATTGAGCTACTGTCCTCTGATTAGACCGGTGGATATATGACCCTTGATTACTTTGAAATGATGTTTTTTAAGTCGATCGGCTTAATTGATTTCGTTAATCGATGCCGCTACTTATAAACTTACTTACTTTTACGGGTAAACGAACTTAATCTTTAAAAATGGTAGGAGCAGCTAAAAGAGCAAGCGGGTCACGTAATAGAAAAGCTTTACCAATACTTAACAGATTAACATATAATAATATGGTATTTGTAACTAACACGTATTTTAAACGCTTTCACGGTGTTAGATAGCCAACGGCCACGAAATAGCCCAAATACGAATAAATATTTATTAGGGGACAATGTGATTACCCTCGGTCAGAATTTTTCCTTTGATTAAGTTAACAGATGTTAAGTAGGTTCACCACAAAAATTACAACATTATCGTTTGATAATGAAAAATACCGCAATTCCCAAAAAATCGCAGGTGATTTTATCAACCTGAAATGAAGAGAGTGGGAAAATAAATAGAAACTGTTTGTTAAATAAAAAAATGTGAAACAGTAATAAAACTCGGCAATATCAGACAACGCCAGTCTGGTTGAGTCTAGTTGATTTGATAGTAACCCCGTCAATCTAGCAGCCCGGGGTTCGGTTCCCAGTAATGATTTGAGTGAAGAGCAAGACTATATGTTCCTAAAACTTAAACGATTTCTATTTCAATACGTATTTCTAGGGGCTGACTCGTGGTCACACCAGTTTGTCACACCACTGCTATTCGCTTTAGGTAGTCGGTTATTCGTCAGAAATCATTTTTATTCCGTAATTAAAGTAGGTAAGTTAGGTGCCCGAAGGGAAAATCGCTCAGAAATAGGAGCCCTGCCATAGGCAGGGCTCCGTCGAAAGGCACTGGTGTGACAACCTGGTGTGACGACGAGTCTGCACCCGTATTTCTCTATATGTAGGGGAGACCGGGGTTGTAAGTCGCATTTTTTTCTTTTGCCATTTTAGTACTATTGTTCTTAGATAAGAATGGGCAAATGATATTAGATGCATAGGGTATTTATTCTAGTTTATAAATAATTTTTTTTTTTCCCTATCACTACGTGCGGAGGAAATATTAGTATTTTTATGAAAAAAGAGAAGTGTGACATTTAACCCCGTGTCAGGGATGGTTGTCACAAGTATTGGGGTAGGTAGTCAAATTGTAAAATAAGGGAGATAAATAATAATTAAAATCTATTTATATCAAATCAGTTTTTTTATTGAATACCTATATACCTAAATGTTGTACGTAACTAATTGTACCCAGGACCATCACAAATGTCTTATTTGTATTAAAATAAGAAAACAAAAACATAATTCACATTAGCGATAAATGACCTCAAAATTCTGGTAACAAAAATGTAATCTTAATTAGTCACTAAAACGTCATATTTTGTACTTTTATCATTGTCTAATATCTACAAGCATAGTTTAAGACTAGGACAATTTGTGCTACATTATACCTCGATATTTATTTATTATCTCAGCTTTGAATTTGAGAGAATGCGACGTCGGCATGCGAGTGTCCGAGTGACCGCGACGACAGCGATACGATCGGCAGGACGCGATCGCGTGAGATACTCCGGCGCACGTCGCGGCGCTCACGATCCTGCGCCGTTATTTTAATTTATCTTTTCCCCTGTTCCTATATCTTCACTCTAATGTTTGTTGTTTGCCTTAAAGCGAACGGCCGTTGCCCTCTTGCATTCTTCGACTGTAGATACCTGCGAATTGAATTACAACCAGAGAAAATGTTAGGTTATGTGCATGGGTAATGATTAATCATGGGCAAACTTTTAAATGTAATTCCTGGTTTTTCCGATTATTTACTTGCCCAAATTTTTTAATTGCCGTTTTATTCATAAATTGCATAAATTGATTTGTTATATGTACCCTTAGAATAATAACACATAGAAACCTAGTCCGCGCACCAAAACCGTCAGACTTAAACTACACCATTCTGGTGTACTCGGCGATCGCCGCCTGTCAGTCGCAATCACGTCACACAGCGTCAACAGCTCCCGGATTTTTATTGATTATGACGATTTGTATTGTTAATGGGTGCCACAACACTTCAGACCAAGAAAATAAACACTATAAAATAACATTCCACGTGTAAGTAATATGTTTTGACTTGTTGTTTTACGTAAAACATTCACTAAAATATTAAATTATTTTCTAACGACATTACATGAAAATGTTGCCATTATAACGAAATTTTTCCCCCTAAATTGTTATAGTAAGTACTTGTTCTATTTTGTGATATTCTGTGATACGAATTGAATTACTTGTGTTTCTCGTTCAAGATTTCCGTCTAATCCGATTATTGCCGCACGTTGGATTGAAAAAATTAGGCTTAATCGAAATGAAAGCTGGTGGAAGCCGTCTAGGAGGACAAAAATATGTTCTGTACATTTTAATGACACAGACAAATATCTTACTAAAGGTGGCTTGTGCAGACTACGTCGGGACGTGGTTCCTACTAAGGTGATTTCGAGTATATACTGGGTGTCCCTGGATAAATTGAATTTTAGTCCGCGAAAAAACCACCGGCCAAAAAAGTACCTTAGAACATTTAAACTACCTACTTAAAATATGATATTTTATGCGAATTATAAAGAGACAAAATATTTTCTTATTACTTAAGTGTTAATAAACGTTTGTATTATTAATAAGTAACTACAAAAAATGATCGAATTTAACAAAAATGATTATATGAAAAAATCCCCTAGTTTAGGGGGAAATGTAATCCGCTAGCAACATTATTTGTTTACTTGTGTACGTGTTGTCGTGTGTTAGGTGTTAGTACGCGTTGATTACGCCCACATGAATCCATTTTGTGCGACACTTTTGACGGGTTGGCTGTAGGAAACTATCATTCTATGTGTTATTATTCTAAGTATGTACCTAGTTAAGTAAAAAGTAATTTCAAAACATAAAATGTTCAATCAAACAAATACGTTGGAAATTGCTTACGAAAATACTATTCGGTATACGGTATATTCGGAATTGTAATTAATTAGACATTTTTTTTTTAATAAGAATTAAGACAGTATATTTTTCCTTGGCGCACACTACAAAAACGTTTCACCTTACCAGATATTGAACCCGGGACTTCTAACTCCGTAGGTCGGATCACTATTATCTGAACTAATTCTCATAATAAAGGTTATAAAATCATAATTTCATAACATTTTGTTACGGTTATGGAAACGAAATTGGAAATTAACTTCGCTTTTGGTTTTTGTTTTCGCAAAAGGATCCAGTTGCTAAAGTTTTCGTGTCTGTAACTAATTGGAGTCGATTGCTCGAAATAAATATATTTCTAAATTGAATCGTTCGCGGAATCGACAGTCGGAACGACGGTTTTGCGTGACTGTGACCGTTGTTTTTACTCAAAGATCTCGATGCGATGTGACACTACTAAAGTATTTGGTGCACTTCATTAAAGTTGACTTGAATGAGCGGCAATTGAGGCACAAAAAATCCTCCAAAAATAACCGATGTAGGGAATTGTCGCTTTGTGGTACATTGAAACCCGCTACTATTTGGAAAGCCTGTGTCGGCTGTTTTACTTAAAACACCTGCACCAAATTTATAACACCAATTATGCGATCGCAGCACGCCGATAATTTCTCGCCGTTTGTGTAATTTTTTCAAAATTATCACCCAACCGCCTATGGAGCGCTTGTTATTAACATAATTTACTTTTTAAAAGTATACCACATAAAAATCGATGAGTGTTAAATTGAATTCGAGGAGCCGGGCAAATAAGAAATGGAGGCGCGAAAATTGGTCTGAGTACCGTTTAAAGTATCGTTAAGGCTTGTCTGAGAGAAAATATTGTAATCGCAGACGGCGGTTGGTACAGTTTACGAGCCGAGGAAACGAGGTATAATCGAGAGGAATTTGGGGTGGCTCGGGCACGGGGACTGACGTGGCTAGTCGACGGAACCCATTGCTGGGTTATTGTATAGGTAATGTGCGTTCTCACGCGGATGGTCGAAGCCTTTGTCTACGCTGGGGAAATACACTCAGGAGCAAAAGTTTTTCATACAAACGAGACTATTTCGAAGCCTTGGTTCCTCGCCAGGGGTTGTTTTGAGTGAGTTTTAATGGTGGATACTGCGAGGTTCAATAGAGGAGTTTAAAAGTTATTAAGATATTACCTAACCTAACTGATCGCACAATCAGTTAACACCACAGCGGGAGAGTTTGGGTCAGCACTTGGATTTCCTTACATTTTATTGCCAATTTAGATGTTTTTCTGAACATGCACAATTCCGGCGTTAACCGCAGATTCATTCAGTTGGGTATCCTAGGCACTCTGGAAGTCCTGTATCCATGCTCGAGGTATTCATCATCAGATTTCACTAAAAGCATTACCTGGTGAGGAACCAAGGCTTCGAAATAGCCTCTTTAGTATGTAAAATGCACTCTGACCCGTTATTTTTGCTCCTGAGTGTACATTGTATGAAAGGGAAATAAATACATTACTGCATACCAACCAGGACCGTGAGAAATCCTGGATGATGTGGGCCTCAACAACCAAGACTTTTTCAGGGTAATGGAACGCGATCACGAACAAGCTCATTCGGCTATGGCACGTCGACGCCAATGACTCCTGGAGGGTGCCTTAATTTTCTGTAGCACCCTCAAGGATGGCTACAGGTCACAGCCTAACTTCATATCTGGTGCATCAACTTTTAAGAATATGAGGAGCTACGTTTCTATGAACTTTCCACAGGCTAGTGTCCCATAAGTTAAGACCCAACACGTCTCGCAGTTATCACGCTATACTTCATAAGGGGATCAAATTAAAACTTGTAGACATACCGTCACGCCTTCATCGCAGAGTGGGATAGGCAGAGCTACGGAATTACCAAAAACTCTTAACAACTTGTTGTTCATTCTATAACCACATTTTGCACAAACAGGCTAAGATGTCTACCAGTGTATATTAGTGGCAAGTTGCAAGCCCATCGCCTAACAATACTACAAGCCTTTAATCCCTTAGTCGCCGCCCCTTACGACTTCCACAGGAAGGCATGGAGTGGCACTATTCTATTGTAGACAATATCTCGTGAAAAAGACGTTCGTCGCTCGCAAGTCGTTTTAATATCAATATTGCACAGTAAATGCTCTTATTTTAAGCAAATTAAAACTTATGATAAGTTATAATTGGAAGTTCACCTTTGTAATTTTTTTAAATCTTTATTGTATTATATTTATTTTGAATAATAAAGTGTTTAAATACATACATAATTTCAACTAAATGACGCAGGCTCCTTATGCTTCTACCACTTCAGCCAAGCGTTGCATTGCTTCTGCGACCTTTCTCGCGAAAATTAAAGTTAAATCTTTATCGTGAACAATGCACCATTCTTATTAAAATAGGCCTGCCCAATTAATTTCGTTTACCATCAATAGTCCTTGCACCAATGAAATTTAAGATCAAAATCAACCGGTGGAAAGGTCAGGGTAAGTCGGTCAGCGGGGGACGGAGTCACGTACATGCTTATTGTATTAATACAAAGAATCGTGATTGACGCCCGAAATAGCGGTAATCATGGCGGACGTGAGGGCTCCACTGTGTCAAGGATGCGGCGGAATTAAGTTTTCCAATTTTCATTACTTTTATGTAAGCCTAATTGTGTTTGGTATAAATAATAACTCTCGATATAATGACGACCCTTACCTACTTTAATAGGCTCAATCGATTTTTTATCGTATGTATAATATATCGATCGATAAATATCAGGGCCTAGTCCAAAACTACGTCTTGACAACGATATAAATACTTATATAGACAAATAAAGATATAAATGTATAGAAATCATCCAATACTCGTGCTCAACACAAATTTGCTCATTCCGGGAATAGAACTATCTTTCTCTAACTTTTTAACTTTATCTGTATCTTTTATTTATTAAACTAGCTTTGTTTTTAAATAACCGCACCGGAATCGGTCTGTCGTTTTGGGAGCTACGATGCCTCAGATATACAGATATGCAGATACACACAATTTTTAACTCGCCTCTCTTTGCTTCGGGAGTAAAAGTAACTGATTGGGTTATGAGCGTGACAAAATGTGGACAGAACTTCCGTCATTTTCTGAACCGTATATAAGTGGTACGAGAGTGACGGATGCTTTATCCACAATTAGTCACGCGATAAAGGAAACCATACTAGGCCCGCGTTAGTAACTTTTTTTAATACTATAGATAAGAACAGTGCACTTCAAATAATACTGTAGCAACATTTGTACATTTTTAAATTGTGAATCTGGCTATGGACCATAGACAAAGTGGTTAACGCTGACGCAAACGATTTTGGGAAAGCCCTCTCGGCAGTTTACGTCAATTCTATTATTGATAGCGATAACGTTTACCGAATACACCTTAACTATAGGTTCGCAATCGAATCTAGTATGGATTTCGATTTAAATCTAATATTTGCACAGACATTGTGACCCTGAGATTAATCCATTTTTATATTTGCTCCTTCAGAGTCGTGAACGTTTTTCCTAGTGCTTTTGTTTGCGCCTAGCACCTAGTAAAGCATGTTGCCTAGATTTTAATCAGTTAATTCGAAAATGACTGGCCTAGTGAACCCGAGTGGTTATTGCCTGATAACTAGCTGTAAGCGTTAGGTGAAACACGATGTAACACGGAATTTAGATTGGAATAATTTTAATCAGCTGTCGTAAAAACGGCTGTTCTGTGGTGTAAACTAGGCTCTTTCGATTAATAAATGATTTTATTGATATTGGGAATTGAACTAACATTTCAATATTTGCGGGTGGTAGGATCGTGTGCCGGTACCGTCCGGATCACTACCACCATCTTATCCATTAACCTACCGCCAAACAGCAGTGTTCGCATTTTTGTGTTCCGGTTTTGGGATAAGACAGCCGGTGTAATGAACTAGCATAGAGGCATTCCATCTTAGTCCTCAGGGTTGTCAACGCATTTGCAGTCTTAGGCTTGCAGTCTTGTGAATGCGAATGTCTATGGGTCACAGTTTCCACTTACCGTCAGGTGGCCTGTGTGCTCATTTGCCTTCTCTATGCCATAAAAAAAAATGGACCACACACATCCCGCCCAAAGACATGTGGTCTTACATGTTTAACATGATTGAACATTTTGTCTATTCTTTCGAACAAATACTTTTGAACAGTAAGACTAATATTTCTGTTGCAAATTTGTTATTGATACAGGGTGTTAATAGTGTTACGTCTTTGAAGTCGTTATCTGTCGGTTTGGCTGTCCGTCTTCGAATGGTTGTACTAGTTTTTTTTAAATGTTATATCTATAACCATTTTCATCAAGAGCTCCTTGAAATTGTTGTTCTTTGTCTTTTAGTGTACCTACAAATGAAGTGAAATTTACTTTATTTATTTCAGCATAAAGACAGCTACAGCTACAGCTGGACAGGAACGCACATATGCCTTCCCCAAGGATGTCCACGCCGGTCGTTGGCCCGGAGGTCTGATGAAGATCTCGGGAAACGAATGGCTGAGTAGCAAAAAAATTAAACAGATAGTAAAAATATATGGCAGCTAACACGTCGATTTTAGATGGTAATTTTGTACTTTGGTTCTGTAATAAGTTATCGGTGGACACCTGATTTGTTCTGGAATTTATACTTAGAAGGCCTTTTACAGATGGCCTTTACAAAGCCGCCTAAAATTAAGTAAATAAAAACAAAGTGTAGGTACATGCACATTTTATTTCATCTGGAACCCTAAATGTGCAATGTAATTCAATATTTTGCTGTCAATAATGCACTGGTGCAACCAGAAAGCTGCGGGAACCTATCACACAGTGACGTAACTTATAACATTATGGAAATTGTTGAGTATGGCTAAGAACAACTAAATATATTTACAGACTAAAAAAATATATCTAAATATGTAGTTCTGTAAGTCACGATATTGTAATCCCTTCATAATCTTCCTATTTAATTATTTAAATGCTTATAAAAGAAAGCCCGCAGTAACGGAGTAATTCACGGAAATAATTGAAGAGTCAGAAAATGATATACTACATTTTATTACGAGAAATTTATCAATTCCCGTGGGTAGAACGATACGTGAATTTTGCACGGACCGATTCGCGGACAAAAATGTAGTAAGAAACAAAGAAAATATATGTACATACCTAGAATTTGTTTATATCTATTCCCCTTTCAAAAATTGCACTTTTGCATTATAATACTGTTTTTACCTTAAGACTTTCGGTGTCGTAACGGTGTGATACGCAGTACGTCTTGCTCCCGGACTGAACAATTTGTGTTGGTCAAAACAGCAAGTAATTCAATGAGTTGGCATTTTTTATAATGTTTTATTTAATTTCCGCCAACATACCACGTCCAGTGCCAAGGAGGCGATAGGGCGTCCGTTTTGTATGAGGTTCGCGAAGCGTAGCAGTGAATATTAAAAAAAACTCGAGTTTAAGTGTTTTTGATGATTCTTTTAAAGGCGGCAACGCGTCTGAGATTCCGCTTCTGGTTAGACGGGAATCTATGGGCGGCGGCAAATATAGTTCATCAGGTTACCCGCTAGTTCATTTGCCTTATCTAGAATTAACATACGAAATCGTTTTTGGTTGGAAAAGTCCGTATTTAAAAGGGAGAAAAAAAGAAAGAAAATATATTTATTTAAACAAAATCGTTACGGGTTTTATCCTAGAGTAAACAGAGTATACAACTGTACCAGAGTATAGCGATTATTGATACAAGTTAAGGCACGTCTGGATTATCCGAACATTGCATCTGAACTAATTTTCCGACCTCGCACTCATGTTAGCCCTAAAGGGGCTTCTAAACGGGCCATGTTTTGCTGCAATTTGTGGCTGGCAACTAGTGCTATCTTACTCTTACTTCGTATGTTAGAGCAAGATGCATATAGTTGCCGGCCACACATTGCCGTGAAAATGTTGCTCGTTTAGAAGCCCCCTAAGTAAATTTCATCACTAGCTATAGTTTACAGAGGCCTGCAACATACAAACATAGATATTATACAGATATATAATGTAGAACATGAACCTTACATAATATATTCGAGATAGAAATCGCCGTGTCCCAAAGACAGTCGATCTAAATTGCAGTAGCATGACTGGGCAGCTTTGAGAAATTTCTTTTCGCAATAAAGACTTCGATTTATTAAAGGTTAATTAAGAATTTATATCGAGCTTGGTTAGTAATTTATTTAGACGTTCTAAAATTGAAGTAACCGTTCTATATTCAAGGGAACTGGTATACTTTTACTAATTCGTAAACCGTGCTATATATTTTGTAAATAATCTATCTATCTCATATCTTTAAACGAGCAATTCTTGTATATATCTAAATATATAAAAGGAGAAACTGACTGACTGACTGACTGACATATCAACGCACAGCCGAAACTACTGTACCTAGAAACTTGAAATTTGGTACAGGTGTTCCTTTCATGATGTAAGTGAGCACTAAGAAAGGATTTTCCGAAAATCGACCCCCAACGGGAAAAAAGGGGGAGTACTGGGAAACTAATTCTACGCGTACGAAGTCGCGGGCGTCCGCTAGTGTATGTATAAAATCATCGACATAATATTACCTAATATAAAATGTACTTATAATTAAGTATTTAAGTTAGTAATTATTATCTCGGCATTGTAAGTTAAACCGCTCGTATCGTATGTAACCGATAGTTAACTGATGCAACAAAATATCATGGTTTAACAGACCTGTAAAAGTAGTAGCTAAATAATTATTGCATAGCTTTGTCTCCGACTACCCGATTTTATGCTTTCTGTTAGTTAGCATTTGGTTTACTGTTCTTGCATGCTACCCTCTCTTACCTAGATTTAAGTTGAACAATATTGTTTCTCAGTAAGTGATTTATGTAAATCTTATGAGAAGTAAATATCTTACACCATACCATATATAATCTGGATCTCGGAAACGGCTCCAACGATTTCAATACAATTTGAAATATAGCGAAAAATCGATCTGTCAAGTGGTCATTTTCGGGAGATGTCGTTTTCAACCCGAGCGACGCTCGGTCTTCCTTAAATACATAAATCGGGAACACCTTAAAAACCCTCTTTTTTCAGAATATTCATTTTTCAATTTAGATTACGTCATTACGAGTAAATGCATTATATAATTGCTTTGTTATATAGGTTAGGTTAGGTTTTTAGGTTCTTTAAGAGCCATCATAAAATAAAGTCTTCTGTAAAAACTTTGAATTCAGAATTAGGAATTTCGATCAATCGGAATTATGACTCTTCGGAATTATGTAAATCTTCATTCTTGATGTTATTCTAAAAAATATGAAAAGGTAAGCTTGCGTATTAATTTCACACAATAGAAATAATTAAAAAACGTTAAAGCGTTTAAATTCCAATTAGTCGCTTGGAATTACTCTTTATTCGGTCGGTATCATTGCGTTAACCGTTCGACAATCGCCGGTGATAAGTCTTATCGAGCAGATCGATAAATTAAAAGATAACCAATTAAAAGAGAGATATCGAGAACAATAAATAAAACACGTGCAATGGGTAGTAAATAATTTCATTAGGACAGCTTGTCGAACAATGTAGCTTTTTGATTAAGAATTCGACTCTTCCCCATAATCCGAGGCCCGTATAGTGGCCGCCTTGATAAACGGTGGATAAAGCATTCATCACTCTCGCACTTACGTATTGGTCAGAAAGTGACAGGAGCTTTATCCGTGGTTAACCACATCGATAAACACGACTACAAAGTTATAATAGGCCCGCAGAGGTCCACGTCACAATATCGTTATTCGTGTCCCTTTTACGCGCATTCGTAATTAATTAAGAAAATTGAGAAGCGAGCTGTCAATTTTTTTTTTATAAATTTAGCTCAGGGCGATACGTTTGTAACGTTTCTCATACCTAAACCTAGTACCGTTTTTTGCTATTTTTGAATATGTCATTATTATGAAAAAATCTAGGTTTACTTACACGTTCTCGTTTTGTTTATGTTTCTTTCCAAGCAATGTTTTCTTTCAAAGGAAAACGTACAGATCTAGATTTCATAATACACTCAGGAACAAAAATACCGGGTCAGAGTTCGTTTTTTATACAAACGAGACTATTTCGAAGCCTTGGTTCCTCGCCAGGGGTGGTTTTGAATGAGTTTTAATGGTGGATACTGCGAGGTTCAATAGAGGAGCTCAAAAGATACCTAACTGATCGCAATCAATCAGTCAATCAGTTAACGCCACAGTGGAGAGTTTGCGTGAGCATTTGGATTTCCTTACATTTTATTGCTATTTTAGATGTTTTTCTGAACATGCACTATTCCGGCGTTAACCACAGATTCATTCAGTTGGGTATCCTAGGCACTCTGGAAGTCCTGTATCGATGCTCGGGCTATTCATCATCAGATTTCACTAAAAGCATTCCCTGGCGAGGAAATTAGCCTCCTTAGTATGAAAAACGCACTCTGTCCCGTTATTTTTGTTCCTGAGTGTATCTACAACACATTCAAACATAGAATAAATCAGACTAGGTCTAACTGGAGAGAAACGTTATCGCATCATGTATGCAAATTTCCAGCCCAACTCCTCTTAATGCTCGGCTCCTATATTCGAGAAACGAATCGTTTTTCTTACCTTAGCGTTATCGTAGCGACATTAGCTACGTACAAAATGTGTCAAATTTTAACGCGGCGTTAGGGAAACGATTCGTTTCTTGAATATAGGAACCGGGCATCCGAGTGCGAGGATCAAAACTACAGACGTTTCAAGTTTCTTTGATTAACGCGAGTATCAAGTGGGCTGGCCGACTGCCTTTAAAAAGTCGCTAAATTTATTGGTACTTCGCCGAATAACAATGTATACGTATTAATTGCAACCCTGTTTATTGCTCTCGTTAAGTCGGTCTTTAAGCCAAGTAAGAATAAGGTACGGCATGGACTTTAATTGTAATACTCACTATTATAGAACCTTGTCACATAAAGCCAATTATTTATTTCGATGTCATTGATTTCTTGTGAGTTGACGCTGTTATTATGACAGGGTTTTATGGTGGGTCAACAATTGAATTCCTTTATGGTACAGCTGCTAATTTGAGTAAGGTAACAGTGGGGTACAGATGTAGTGTAGAGAAAATAAGATTTTTTCCGACCAAACAACGGTGTTATTATGTTTATTCAATACATTTGGGCCTCTAAAAATTATTATTCATAAAATTAATTTTAGGCATTTAGTTTTGTTAATTTCTCTCATAACTTTGCTAAAAAAACGCCGACTTTTAAGCATATGGTTTCATGGACATGAAAACCCTTGGCAGCACATCATGCTGCCAAGGGAGCACATCAAAGATCAAAAACTAATTAATTTTTAAATAAAAACCTTAACATGTAAACCTATATATGTAAACATGGCGGATACCTGCTCTTTTGTCACAGACACGGACAGAGTGGAGTACAAGGCCAAGGTAGGTCTTACAAGCAGCTACTTGTAACTTTAGTGCTTTGTCGCTTTAACGTCGTATTTGAACCGCTGCACTAATCTATCAAACACTTTAAACCGACAATGTACAAGCGTGCAGCCTGTAAGGCCGACTGTACCATTAAATTCTTAAATTTTCTCGTAAATTGCCTCCTTATCACGTGACATTTAGTCTGACGTCCGCCTGCTCCCCGTATTACTCTACTCAGGCTGGCGTCATTCGATTAAACGTGATATATATTATTATATACCCATCGAGCCGAAATGCCTTGAGCAAGTGATTATTAATATGTAAACCCCGCACACGCCAATTAGGAACACCGTTCGTTATAGTTATAACTGTCCGGAGTTATAAACGGCATCTTAAATTTAATGAGAAAATATTTAAAATCGTTTCAATTTAATTCCGTCTTTCATTTATGTCATCCTCGTACACGTACTTTATAATAACTTTCATGAACTACATGTTACTGGTTCATAATTTAATAACAAAGTTACATAATAAACGTATGTTTATTGTAGGTAAGTTTTTTGATAAACGAATTTGTCCTCCTGCGTGAGCCTCCAAGATAATTTCTCTAGAGGGAAAAGGAGCTATAGTCTTGAGCTATAAACTTAAGAACTGGAACTTTATAAAACATAATAAAGAAAGAAGAATAAATCTGCTAAATTGTTCTTTTTTAGAGCTGTAGAATGCTTCTTTAGCAAGCAATAATAACTCGTCCACGATTCTCCAGAGACGCTTGTATACCTTTTTATTAGGATTGTGAGGCTAAAAAATTCCATGAAAAATGCAATATTAACGTTCTCTCCCCTTTAACCTAGTGCGATTTTTAAGGTTTTTAAATATCTTGTAGATATTATCAATAAACTATATAGGTGTAAGGATTAAAAAAATCATTCATAATAATTAGAAAATCGGACATGATTTAGGGGTTAAGAAACGTTATGGTCTGGAGCTAAATTCAGATGGAAATTCTTTGACAACTACGCGATTTAAGTTTCGGTTCACAACCGTCTTAAGACACGCCCGTTGCCATTTATATAGTATCCTAATTTTAACCGCGAGTCGAAAAAGTTACCCATCTGTTTAGTTTGTTAAAAAAATCACGTTGAAATTTTTCCCTGATCTCATTCAATTTTCATAATGTTTCAAGAGATATCCACAATAGAACCTGTAGGATAGGTTTGGTTTGTTTTATAACAATACAGGACAGACAAGTTGTTTAAAAGAAAATGACCTTCTATGTAATGAAAATTCGGACAAACGAAACTGTTCGTAACTAAAGCGATAGGTAACCCATTAATACACATACTTGATCGAGTTCATATAACTTTGCCAAACTAATCTAATGAAATTTAAAAAACTAAAAGCTATTTCTAAAAAAGGGCCCTACGACATTGTCCCAAAGATTTTGGCAGCATTTCTTCGCTGGATAGTTAAACTTATGCGTTAAGCGGTGAAACTGCCAGGTTTTCGGTCTCCAGTGACGTCAATGAGCACCTTCGAAATTTCTTTGAAGAGGCTTTGAGTGCTAGGACTCCACGGAGCGAGGGTCTCGACGCCGAATGGAACAAACATATATTTTGGGCCGAGACCACTATATTCACCTTTATGCTTTCGGCTGCTTCAGAAATTATAACATTTTAAAATTCAGTTGGTTCTATTCCCGAAACTATATACTTTGTACTTAGTATACATACGTTTAAGGTAAGTAACTTCCCATGTACGAATATGACCTTACCATTAAGTCCAACCGTACCCATCAGGCACCAGCAGTTACCGTCGCCATAATAGCTTCACTTTCTCTGTCAGTTTAACTCCAATAAGCGATACACATATTAACAAATTTAGTGTCGATGTCATTCCGCTCTGCACCGATTTTGGAAATGTCCGGTACATTGCGTCACAGTATTAAATGTTCGATTATGCCATTTAAAAATCGCCGGCTGCCGCGTAAGTGGCTAATTAGTGTGTTAAAACATGATAATAGAGCTGAATTCAGTTACAGTTGTGTAACAGTCGACTTTCTTTCACGAGTTAAGTATGATATAAATTGATATGAAATCATGAGATTGATTAGGCTTTTTGTATGTACCTAACTAAGACAAAAAAAGCGACTTCTTTAAAACTAGCCATTCCAGCTCCTTCAGTGACTATAAAAAAAATACCTAACGCATTGCTAAACATTTCCACACAATTTCAAGATTCTGACGGTTGGTAGGTAGGTCATAATCAATTGAAATCAATCAGTCAATTCAATTTAGGTTTTTTTTATGGCAATGAGAAGGCATGCGAGCACTCAGGCCACCTGATGGTAAGTGGGTTCTGGGACAATTTGCAGGAAACATATTAATATCGAAAAATGCTACCGGTTGGATTTATCAATAAATAGGGGACCATCTCACACAAAAAGACCTAGTCTCAAATCAAGCTCTAGGTCATCAATGCCTATCAACGATGCCCAGCCACCCCCCCTGTTACAAACTCTTTGTTGTAAAGACAGTGACAGCAATCCGATACTGCTTAGTTTTCCTGACTTCGTCTAAATTCCTAGTATTTTTTTCATCTGGCGACCGTGACAGAACACGAACCTGCAATCTTCGGACTCAAACTCTTTGTTGTAAAGACAGTGACTTACGTTTGAATTCATAGTTTTATTGAATTATATTTTCTATGTCATTGTCACTCTAAAATAAACGGTGTATCGGATTGCTTAGTTTTCCTGACTTCGTCTAAATTCTTAGTGTTTTTTTCATCTGGCGACCGTGACAGGACACGAACCTGCAATCTTCGGACTCAAACTCTTTGTTGTAAAGACAGTGACTTACGTTTGAATTCGTAGTTTTATTAAATTATATGTTCTATGTCATTGTCACTCTAAAATAAATGGTGTATCGGATTGCTTAGTTTTCCTGACTTCGTCTAAATTCTTAGTATTTTTTTCATCTGGCGACCGTGACAGGACACGAACCTGCAATCTTCGGACTCAAACTCTTTGTTGTAAAGACAGTGACTTACGTTTGAATTCGTAGTTTTATTAAATTATATTTTCTATGTCATTGTTACTCTAAAATAAATGGTGTATCGGATTGCTTAGTTTTCCTGACTTCGTCTAAATTCTTAGTGTTTTTTTCATCTGGCGACCGTGACAGGACACGAACCTGCAATCTTCGGACTCAAACTCTTTGTTGTAAAGGCAGTGACTTACGTTTGAATTCGTAGTTTTATTGAATTATATTTTCTATGTCATTATCACTCTAAAATAAATGGTGTATCGGATTGCTTAGTTTTCCTGACTTCGTCTAAATTCTTAGTATTTTTTTCACCCCCGGCAACATTACATACTTAGTATAAAACAAATTCGCTTCCCGCCGTCTGTATTGTACTCTGAGATCTTTCAACCTACGCGACGGGTTTTAGTTCGGTTTTGATGAATAGATATAGATAGAGAGGGAAGAAGAGGAAGTTTTTAATGTATAATAAATTCTGTATTATGTAGGGGTGTTAGAGACATCTCACATAAAACGAAGGGCTAGTTTTGTAACACTTTTTTATCTATTAGGTTAGTTAGTTAAGTAGTTATTATTCGATGTACTCGTATATCTGGACAACAATTCCTAAAAGCATCAGCCATATCTAAGAGTAGGTACTATCAGTAATGCATTAAAATTAACAAACCTCAACAATCTGGAAGAGATCCCATTTAGGGATAAGTTCGCCTTTGTACATTAGTTCATTATTAATATTAATATTTATGTGCAATAAAGAGTTTACAATACAAACAATTATGCGAAAAATTAATCTGGCCCCAATTTGTATATAATCCAATTTCTGCCGGCTGATGGTACTATTCAACGCATAAAGTAGGGAGAGGTTACAGGTTAGGAGCGGAATTCGGCTGCGCGGGCGCTGACTCACGCGGCACACCTGACGGCCCCGGCCCTGAACGCCGGACAGACCAAATACCAAGTGTTAGGAACTAGTCAAGAGTACGGATAGTTCACCGCAGGAACTCAAGTAATTGATTTCACGTGATTTTTTATGTGGCCGACATAGCCCTAAGAATAGCTAAACTGAAGTGGCAGTGGGCGGAGCATATTGCTCGCAGGACTGATGGCCGATGGGGTCAGAAGGTTCTGGAGTGGCGTCCGCGGACCGGAAGACGAGCTGTAGGTAGGCCTCCAACAAGATGGAGTGACGACCTCGTCAGGATCGCGGGACCGCGGTGGATGCGAAAAGCACAAGACCGGTCTGAGTGGAAAGCCTTGAGGGAGGCCTATGTCCAGCAGTGGACGTCTTTCGGCTGACATGATGATGATGATTTTTTATGGCAAGGAGAAGCCAATTGAGGACGCAGGCCAATGTGCAATTCGTTTTACGCTGTGAGAAAAGGACAGAGTTATGCAATGGCTCCGTCCTTTACGCTCACCGTAAAATGAACCGCATAGCCATGTCATAATAACCCCCCTGAGACCCATAGACAATTTTGATCTCAAATCATTTACAGCCTTGCGAACCTAACCCTAAAGACTAAGATGGAATGCCTGTATCCTTATAATTTTACTAGTTTTCCTATCCCCTTAATAATGCGAACACTGCTGCTTGGTTAATTGATTTCTTGCAGTTCACTAATGTTTCACAAACCGAAAAAGTCCTCCAAGGGGTAGAGTCAGTCAAGACTAAATCAATTATAGCTAACAAAAAACATTCGACAAATCGCTGTTTTCCTGAATTACAACTATCGTGATTCCTCTCGTGTTCGTGTTTTCTTCAACCTTCTCCAGTATTAGTAACCTATCGAATTAGTGCTCGTGTCGCTGCAGTATTAATTTAAAAAAAATCAGCATAAGATAATTTGCGCATGTTACATAATAAGTAAACGGTTTGAGTACGAATGATTAGGTTTGATCAAATAAACCTATGCCATTAATTTTTTGCATACATTTTGCAAAAAAAACACCCATTAAATTTTGGGTACCACGTCTAAGAGCACGTGAAAACTAATAACACTTACTACATTTCAATTGTCCTTTTTACAAGGTAGTGTCACATATTCCAAATGTAATTTTGCACAATTTTAATTTAAAAAACGCTCTACACGTTGTGCGGTAAGAAATGAGGTCTGTGGTCAAACAAAGGTTTCCATCTCGTTTCAACAACCCTATCAATTCTTAATTTCACACTGGATTACGTCTATATGTATCACGATTGTTATAAATCCATTTGTATAAAGTCAATCGACGAAATAATCATGTTGGAGTGGCGAGCGTGACCGGCGTTTACTTAGCATTGAAATGGTCTGGGAATTGGATTTGACAAACATACGTAATAACTAATAAATCATGTCAATATGGATTATTGCTATTGTTTTTATTGTGCAACATAAAAAGGAAAAGTAAATAAGTAAATGGTAGAACGTGACTGTTTTCTTGACTGCACGCACAAGGTCCAAAGATAATTGGGTAAAATCGAGTCATCATCACCATATCAGCCGAAAGACGTCCACTGCTAGACATAGGCCTCCTCGAAGGCTTTCCACTCAGGCCGGTTTTGTGCTTTTTGCATTCACAGCGGTCCCGCGATCCTGACGAGGTCGTCACTCCATCGTTGGAGGCCTACCTACAGCTCATCTTTCGGTCCGCGGACGCCACTCCAGAACCTTCTGATCTGACCCCATCGGCCATCAGTCCTGCTAGGAATGTGCCCCGCCCACTGCCACTTCAGTTTAGCTATTCTTCGGGCTATGTCGCTAACCTTAGTTCTACTGCGGATATCATCATTTCTGATTCTATCACGCAGAGAAACCCCGAGCATAGCCCTCTCCAAAATCGAGTGCGTCATTTCAAACGCGTTTAATGCGTGGGCCTAGTTTTCTATTATATTCGGTGAAACCTTGCTTTTGAAATGTTATCGTATTTATTAAACTCTGCAGCCATTACTGTCAAGCAAATAAGAGCTGCCGTAACGTTCACTTATGATGACGAGCGCATTAAAAATAAGTTTCGATATGCTTTCCTATGTAAACCGTGCTCTCTAGACAAGATACAATGTTTATAAGGTTTTTATGACTAGGTTATTATTGAGTAAATGATAAATAGTCAACGATCAATAGTAAGCTTTGCCAGCATGCCACGCCAAGCTGTAAACAACCATCTTAGGCTAATTTTACCGAACTCATCTGATCGACACCGGTATTAAGAATAAGGATAAGGTTTTTAGGGTTCCGATGTCAGACTAGGGACCCTTATAGTTTCCCCATATCCGTCCGCCCGTCTGCAGGCTAACTTTGAGACTTTTAAGGCATTGGTCCCACCGCTAGCGAGTAAGCGATGAATTATCGGCGATTTTCTCGCCCAAGAAACGAACGAAAGATAATCGCTCCCGTGTAAATAAAAGAGAGAGATTAATAAATTTATAGTTCAGTGGGACCAGTGCCTGATACTAGAAAGCTGTAATTTGGCATGAATATACATATTAGTCACGCCAACAAAGTGGTAAAATAGAATTTTGAAAATATGTTTACTGTTCCTCCCTCTACACGTAACGTGTGGATGATTTTTTTTCTCGACTACTAGTGTAGGGTGTCGTTGGATAGGTATGTCAAAAATATTGCGGGTTTGTAAAAAAAAATCGATTAAGGGATCCGTTTATGAAATATTAAGCTTAAAAGCGCTATTTTTTGTCAAAACTACAAATACTGAAAACCAGAAAAATATCTTCAATGAAAGCGCATATAACGAATTTAAAAGAAAAACTACCACGACATCATTGGTTTCTGAGATACAGGCGATTAAAGTGTTTATACCTACTAAAATCATCTAAAACGGCACCAAATAACTTTAAATAGAAAATTAGTTAAGTATTACTTGTTGTTTTTATGTTTGTAGTACTGCGGCTTCGGAACCCTGCACTGAGCATGGTCCGACATGCTCTTGCCCGGTTTTGATTTCGAGCAACGAGGCCGATAGTTACAAATACCTTATAAGTAGACTAACATACGTCTTTTCATAGTATAAAACAAAGCAGCTTTTCACAGCCTGTGACGCAGTATGTACCTACGCCTAGATCTTTAAAACTAGGTACGCAACTAATTTTAATACGGTATTCATCAATAGATAAAGTGGTTCAAGAAGAACGTTTTTATTTATAATCAATTCAGGATCATATACTGGTCTTAAAACTCACATAAACCCAAGGGGAGCGACAGCGGGTCGCTAGTTAAGAATAAGAATAAGATATTTTTATTTCGTGCAACGTGGCACATAATTGTAACTAAAGCCGAGTTTTTTTTTTATGGCATGGTAAGTGGAAACTGCGACCCATAAACATTCGCATTCACAAGACTGCAAGCCTAAGACTGCAAATGCGTTGCCAATCCTGAGGACTAAGATGGAATGCCTCTATGCTAGTCATTACACCGGCTGTCTTCTTATCCCCGAACCGGGACACAATAATGCGAACACTGTTGTTTGGCGGTAGGTTAATGGATAAGATGGTGGTAGCGATCCGGACGGACCCTGCCATGGTCCTACCACATAGATACATACATACAGGACATACATACAGATAAGTCGAAAACATTATTTTCCTTTGGCAGTCGGACAAAACAGTTCCTATTTGTAATATTTCTAACGGTAATTCAGTTTCAATAGTGCTTACTTTCTCGGCCGGAATAAGAATATAATCTAGTCTTGTAATCGTTTTATTATTTAACGATGTAGCGCTTAATAAGAAAAGAACGATGACAAAACTAGATTTATTCATTCCTATTCGGGCCTAGAAAGTAAGCACTATTGAAACTGAATTAGCTGTTTGATTATCATTAATTTTGGTTCCTTTCAAAATTGAAACGCTGACAAATAAGGAAATGTAACAAGAAACTTTTGAAATTAAATTAAGACCTTTAGTAGAGTTTATATTAAAAGTACCTACATTGTTTTTTTATACGAAATAAAATACTGTGTATGTTGACGGAGGTGATTTTAATCAAGTCAAGTGTCAGTTTAAAAATAATCCAATCAGATTTATTTAAAATTTAAATAATTTAATATTCGATTCGAACTGTTACAGCTGCAGGGCATCCACCGCATCAATTTCACAAATCAGATCATGAAAACAACGTGCGCCTGCGTCGTTTATTAAGTACAGTTCACAATTTAACACAAAACGATGCACGTGCCGTGTCTTAACATTTCTTTATGCGTATACTCAGATAAAACAAGATATCGATCAATCCATCGAGCGATTTTATTAACGCTATAAATTGTCGAAAATTATTTCTCACCGACGAAAATTGAGGGTCCAGCAAAATTGCCTCGTAATATTGTACTAAATAAATTATAGTTTTTTGATGCGTATGCGCATGAGTGCTTGTAGGGAAAATATGCTCCGCGTTATTCTTTATATATGGGAAGTGAACGGAAAAGAACTCCGCATTTACCATAATCACGTGTTTGGGGATAAAATTACTGCTGTGTCATGCTTCTTTTTTTTTAGTTTTAAATTTATGTACATAATAAGTAATGATGTTTACAGATCAATGGTTTTCTTTTACGAAGAAATGATATCTGAAGAAATGGTACGTTCTTAATTGTACCAAATGGCTCTTTTTCGGAAACGGATAATTGTTGTGTTAATTTTGAAATGCCAATGTTTCGGTACAACAAAACGAATCAAGAGCGGAATCTATGTAATACCTTTAAACAAGCAATTATTGTACATATACTCGTATATATAATTTGAATCTAGGAAACGGTTCCAACGATTTTGATGTAATCTGAAATATAGGGGTTTACGAGGGCGAAAAATCGATCTGTCAAGTTGTCATCTTCGGCAAATTTCGTTTTCAACCCGAGCGACGCTCGGTTTTCCAGTTACTTTCAATAAAAAGATTTAGTACTACGTTTCTAGATTAACACATTCACTGCCAAGAGTTCTGATTTTCATACAAAATGGACTCACCTGTAGGGTTCTTGGCAGTTAATGTGTAAAATAAATATAGCTAAAAATTGGCTTTGCTTTTGTATTTGCGCGTGAATCTAGTACAGTCAAGTCTAAGAAAAGGGATAACGCAACATCTCAAAAATATAACTCAATGCACCTTATTCCAGCGTAACAAGAACGACGTAACATATTTATGAGAAGATTCTATCCACACATATTTTTGGACTTGTACAAGCTCCATGACGTGTGTGTGCTTTTTGACCTACATTCTAAGACCGCAAACATTAACAAATTTACCTACTTCATTGATTTAAACCACTACAAATTGACGAAAAAATACGATTTCAATTTTCGATTGCAATTCGTTTTGCGGTTTGGTAAGAGTTCTGCGCACGTTATCGGGTTAGTTTGCGTAAGAGGCGGTTGTCATCGGTTACAAGGCTTCGTGCGCCGGCGCAGCCCCCGAGCGGTGCGCGATGCGGGCGACACGCCTCGGTAAAGAGGAATCTGATAGAAAAATGTATGTGATCCACTGTCCGGTTCCCTTCCATTCCAAACATTGTGTAACAATAAAAAGGAAATAAATTAAAGCAGTAAAATTCATGTCTTAGACTACTTCTGAGGTTGCTAACATGGGCCACAGAAGGAAGGAATGTCCAGTGACTGCCAGGCTGGCTAACTTACGGGTGGGCTATCATAGTAAATACCAGCGAAGCATGCTGAGGTTTAGTTAGGCTGGGACGGCGTAGATTGCGTATGAGAACGCATCGAACGATGAAATTTCTTGTACTTTTGAAATAAATATCATTCATTCATTCATTCATTCATCAATGCGGAGTTCTATGCTGTGCTCTAGAAATCCAAGGCGTGTGAGTTTCTTAGCCCTCTCACAGTTAATGTTTGACGCATATTACCACAACATTGCATGCTTACTTCAAATTGACATTGGTAAAGGGTTCTATTCTATTGGGAAAAATATATTGCTTTTGACATGTAATCGTGTTAATTCAGCCTCCATTACTGGCAAGTAAATGGGAGCTTTTTAAGCCTTGTCAATACGATACCAAGTCAAAAAGTTACCGAGTAAAATAGAAAATCAGTTGAGACTACTTGACGCTAGAAATATATTTAACTTTTTAAAGTGGCATCTTATTTTAATTTCGTCCTCAATATCACGTACACCGATATCAAATACAAGCCCAGATTTCAGTACCTAGTTAGGCTATTAGGTTTTCCAACTAGGCACTGGCATTTAGTGAGATTACTAGAACTATCTTGGCACCTATAAATTACTCACACTTGCTCTAAAATCCTTACCGGCTGCGAGAATGCAGGCAGTACAATACAATCGAATTACTAAACTGCCAGGCTTAAATCTTTGAACAAACAATAGAATTCGTAAAACTAAACAATAGGCTACTTATCGGTCAGTTGTTTTAAATCAGTGTCTTTACTAATAGGCAGTATTTAATAAATCATTTGGTTACGTATTATATGACACCTTTTGTCAGTTTCTTATTATCTAAGGTAAAAAATAACGGCTATTTAAGGTCACATTAGATTTAATGAACGTTCGGGCAACTGGGTATTGAGATTGTGTAATCTATCTTATATATATATATATGAACTCCTATTTTATTTATTATTGTTTTGTGGCATAGAGGAGACAAACGAGTACGCAGTCCACCTGATGCCAACCCTGAGGACTAAGATGGAATATCTCAATGCTAGTCAATATACCGGCTGTCTTATACCCAAACCGGAACACAACAATGCAAACACTGCTGTTTGGCGGTACGTTAATGAATAAGATGGTGGAAGCGATCCGGACGGACCCTGCACAAGGTCCTAACACCCGCAAATTATAAATAAAATATAAAATATTATTTTATCATATTTAATATACAAAATATTTTTCTTTTAATAATATATAAACTATTGCTCCTGGTCACAACGGCAGAACTGCCAGAACCGATATGGCTGATTTCTTTTTTTTTGTTTTCGTTATTGTCAGGACAAGATTAGTGTGAAAGAAAAAAAAACACCGGCAATGGGATAGGTTAAGCTATTGTATTTGTAAGCAATTAATATGAGCCTTGTGTTGCTTGAAATAAATGAATTTTGTTTTTTTTTTTTTTTGAATGTCGGATATTTGCAGCGGGGCGAAGCCGCTAGTAATTTATAATGGTTAAATAATTACAATCAGGTCCAGCCTATTGCATGTAAATGAATAGCTTACATTATAAGCGGAAATATCCTTCCAACAATATGTGTTAAAAAGAGACTTCCACTTGTACTACAAGCTACAAGCTTCTATGCAACGGGCCCCCGGCCCTGTTTTAGCTCGAACGGTAGAATAGTAGAGCGTTCTTAAGCGGCGGCGTATTCGGTTGCGCCCGCGCCGCCGGGGGCGCGCGTGGCCGGTCGATGATTTATCAATAGCCGGCGCGATCGCCGCACGACGCCCGGCCACTCTTCCTGCCCGCGCGCAAGGGACGAGCGGACGCGGCTGCTTTCATGTTTCCTATATTATAAGAATTTTATTGGCATATAAACATTGACAGAAAAACGATATTGTGACAAAAAAACGATGATAGTCGGAAAACACAGACAGTATGTTAAATGAGATTCTTTATTCTGCTTTGTCTCTAAATTCTCTACAAGTATTGTTATCGTACTGTTTTTAACTCGATCGCTATTGCATTCGAGTAAATAAGAGCTATCATACTTACCATGGGGCCTAATATGGCTCCGTTTATCACGTGACAAACTGTGGATAAAACATCCGTGACTTTCTGTACAAGTACGAGAGTGACGAATGCTTTATCCACATTTTGTCACGTGATAAACAGAACCATACTAGGCCCGCAGAAACGTTTTTCTAGCCGCAGCAATTTATATGTATTTGTAGTCATTATTCTGAACTAACTAAATAAGCGGGTTCAATATCTTATAAAAAATACAGTCGGCTTTGAGGGAAAGATAATAAAATAATTGTCTGAATCAATTGCACAAGTCATTTTCGGCAGTAAAAAAACGACGTAAAAGATAAAGATAAAAGATGTTTATTCAGTAATTAGGCCGCACGGGCACTTTTACACGTCAAAATCTACCAGCGCTTCGCAAGAGACCACTGCTGAGAAGAAACGCCGCAAGAAACTCAACAGTCAGTCGTTTTTTAAAACTTATGATATTATACAATTATAAAGCTTAACCTAGCATGATATAAAACAATGAATTTAACATAAAATAAAAATAAAAATAAAAAACATTCAAGCGTAGCTTGTGCAAGAAAATGTGTCAAAACTAAGAATTTTCATAGGGAGTAATAAGAAGTAGTAATAAAAAAAATATATATTTATATAAAATATGTATATATATTAAAAAATATATATATACTTTCCTATGACAGTGCAAGACAACCACCACATACAAAGTTTCGATACATTCTCCTACAGAAACCGTGTCCCCTAGACAATATACAATATTTACATATTTTTATGCCTATTTTATTAATCAGTTATTTAGGTGTTTAGTTAAGTTTAGGCCAAGCATTTTTATCTGTTAGATAGTCCTCGACCCTATAGTAAGCCTTAGACATCAACGACTTTTTCAAGTAACTTTTAAGTACTGGAAATGGTAACTTTAAAACTGAGTCAGGTAATTTATTATAGAAAATAATGCATTGACCTACAAATGATTTATAAACCTTACGGACACGAAATTTTTTAATAGCAATTTTATTTTTATTTCTTGTATTCAAATTATGTATATCACAATTCTTAACAAAAGAGTCTTGATTTTTAATGACATAAATTATATTCTCATAAATAAATTGTGACGCTACTGTTAAGATACAAATTTCTTTAAATACTAATCTTAAGGAATCACGGGAGTTAAGGTTATATATAGAACGAATGGCTCTTTTTTGTAACACGAATATAGTCTGTATGTCAGCAGCTTTTCCCCAAACCAGAATACCGTACGACATAACACTATGAAAATAACTATAATAAACTAAGCGAGCTGTCTCAACATTGGTAAGTTGCCTGATTTTTCTAACAGCATAAGCTGCCGAACTTAATTTGCCTGCTAGTACTGCTATATGGGGACTCCATTGTAAGTTTTTATCTATAGTTATCCCTAAGAAAAGCGCCTTATCTACCATTTCCAAACACTCATCATTTAGAAATAAACTGGATTCTACTGGTCTAACATTAGGCAAAGCGAACCTAACACATTTAGTTTTTTTAGCATTGAGTAGCAAATTGTTACTAGTAAACCAATTAAGTACTTTACCTAGCGTGGCATTTATCCTACTGTAATCGACGGATTTTCGTTCTACCTTGAAAATTAATGATGTATCATCAGCAAATAGCACAATATCACAAAGGTTATCTACCGTGCGTGGTAAGTCATTAATATAAACCAAAAATAAGAAAGGACCTAATATAGAGCCCTGAGGCACACCTAGTTTAATAGCTGCTCCCATGGACTGTGTTTTGTTTACCACAACCGTTTGTGTTCTATCACTAAGATATGAAGACATAAGATTTAGAGAATTAATTGACAGACCATAATGTTCTAATTTTAATATAAGAGTCTCATGATCTACGCAATCGAAAGCTTTGGAAAGGTCACAAAAAATTCCTATTGCATCACAAGATTTCTCCCAAATATTATATATATATTTAATGAGTACAGATGCTGCGTCAGTTGTGGATCGTCCTCTGGTGAAGCCGAACTGATTACTGTTAAGCAGTTTATTTCTATTGAAGTGACCTAACATATCTTTTAACATTAACTTTTCAAAAACTTTACTTAAAACAGGTAGAATAGAAATGGGACGGAAATTCGTTAAATCACTCATCTCGCCCGATTTAAAAAGTGGTATGACTTTACTATATTTCATAAGATTTGGAAAGACCCCCTCTGAAATGCAATTATTGTAGATTAAAGCTAAGTGTGGTGCAATTATATCTATGATATGATGGATGACTTTAACTGACGTTCCCCATAAATCCTCGGTTTTTTTTAAACTGAGTGATTTAAATACCTTTACGACTGAAAATGAGTCTACATGGCTAAAATCAAAACTTAAATTACATTTAGTAACCTTACCACAAAGTAATTTTTGAGCTCCAATCGCAGATGATTGAAGACATTTCGTGGTATTAATGGCTATGGTGGAGAAATAATCTTCGAACGCTAAGGCCACGTCTTTGTTTGATATGATTTGTTTGTCACCCTTGTTTATGGTGATTTGATTATCGCGAGTTTTTGATTTACCCGTTTCTCTATTTATTATTTTCCACACAGTTTTTACTTTATTGTCAGAAGCTTTGAGCTTAAGACCTAAAAAATTTGACTTAGCAGTCAAGCAAACTTGCTTAAAGGTCCTAGAGTAATTCTTAACATAAACTAAGAAGTCAGCATTCTTGTTCTCCTCCCTCTCTTTATATAGTTCATATAGCCTATTTCTACTTCTATGAATGCCTACAGTAGCCCATTCACTAAACTTAGTTTTTGACCCAGAAATAGTTTTCATCTTAAAATTATTATTAAATTGATGAAGAATTACACCAAACAAATCATTATAAATACTATTAGAATCATTATGTGAAAAGGATAACCCACAAAGGTTACTCTGAACTTCATTTTTGAATAAATCCAAACGATTGCTAGTTATGGGCCTGTATGTTATTGTCTGTGGTTCTTGATGAAAATCATTTAAAAAAGAAGCCTTTTGACCACTGTGGTCAGAATTAAAGCAGTTAAATATTTCCTTATCCAACCATAGGTACACCACCACGTAGGTAGTAAGTATTAACACTCTAGCACAGAAGGATAGCATCTACGGCGTAGCGTATCACGTAATAGATAACGTAATGCTCGAATGACGGGCGTTAATACGCTTTTTTTAATACTGGGTTATAAAAATGCATCATCTCTTAATTGTTCTATCAACAAGGTTTTCACGCTTCGTTTAATGACTCAACACAGTTGGTTTAAGGATATATACTTCAATATGAGTATGTAATGGCATTACTTTGCTATCAGAATAGTAGCATGCAACATGTGACGTAGCTTTCACGAGCATCAGTTAATATTGACAGCCGAAAGACATTTAGTGCCCAGTGGAAACAAAGCCTAGTCCAAATCTATTGGGGATTCGCATAACATAAATTAAGCAAAGGTAAATTGCTATGTAACATGTTAGAGAGAAACAGCTGTGAGAAAAATGATATTTCATCTTTGAAAATCATCAATATACATATACGTAGGTAAGCGTTATTTTGTAATTGATATATTTCTGTGCACAAAAAAATCATATACATACATATTTGCACATTAACAGATAGAAGCCTCTAGTTTGGGCAATACAGTACTCGCAAACAAAAGTGACGTAACTATAACTTCATAAACCACTTTAAACAATACCTCACTGTCGCACTCGTGCCATGTCAACACGTTTTGCAAACCTAATCCAGCATCACTCTAATCTTCCGCTCGGATCTCTTCACTTGCACAATCGCCCTCCCGTTCTGTCCCTTCTGTCCCCTTCCCTCGCGAGCTGTGCACGCGCCACGCCCTGCCTCCGCGTTAAATATATCATAGGTCATCTAGGCAGGTTTGTCCAGATTCAAACACGGGGGCTTGAGAGAAAAGGCTTTGTAAATGTAGCAAGGAGTAATTAAACAACACGTGCAGAGGTAAAAGTAGGCCGTTTGTAGGGAATGAGAGGGAGTTGCTTTTACGGCCGTTAGAACTACCATGTACCTATAGTTACTAAAATTGTTTAATAAATCTCCTAATAATAGTGTAAATCTAACACAAAACGATGCAAAAAGCTCGTATAATTAAATTATTGAAAATATTGCTGCGACACCCCTAGCGAAGATGCAAACGCTTTTAACGTTATCCTTTCCTATAGCTCCAAGTGTATGGGATGACAGTTGACCGCGTTTATCGTAACGCACGAGAATGTCATCGTATATTTTGAGTGATGGAAAAAATGGCGTTAGCAGCGTTTACATCTTGACTAGGGCCACAGGAAGAAACATTTGATTGTTTCATGTGCTTTTAGGCGATCTACTTGTTTACTAATATTTACAATTCTGTAAAATAATTATTTAAATTTTATAAGATAATTGCCAAGCGTGCTACTGATGCCTCTTTTCCGTTAGAAGGTTATAATTGCAATATAGCTTATATCTGTGGGGCTAGAAAGATTAACTAATTCAGTTTTAACACCAAGATGAGAGTTTGTCAAAGATTTACATCAACCTTTTTACTTTACCGTGATCATGGTAGATGGATGAATATTTAATTAACCATCCACCTTTACAAAAGTTGTAAAATAAGTCAGATAGTCAGTCAGCAATTCAATATCAAAACAAAATCAAAAACATTTGTCACCTACAATCGTATCTGGCTCTAATTCCTCCATCAGTGTCCAATAAAGCTGCCCGGGCGTAGATTTGCCAACTCTTTCTCTATCGGAGTGGTCATAAAAAGGGCGTATCGACAACCGATACCATCGCCCCGTGAATTACCGACCGGCTCTTAAGCTCCCATTACTCCTTCTGACGAGAATATAGCCAGGCTAGATGGGATGGAGATTTGCCCCTGAACTACCAAATACTCATCGTCATACTCATTTTCATAGTCATTTATTTATAATATCAAATGTAACATGTCAATTTACTTCATAAACACAATGTCTAACATACGGGTAAACTTTATGTAGAGAAACATATCGAACCTTTTTTTGTTGTAATTATTTTGAAGTGATATCACCAAGCAGCAGAATATTAGAATAAGAATTGTTGTGTTCCGGTGTGGGGAGGGGCAAACAGGTTTCACATTTCGCAGTCTTACGATTGCAGTCTTGAGAAAGCAAATGTCAATGGGTGTCAGATCCCACTTACTATCCTGTCTTGTGTGATCGTTGGCCTTCTCCTTTAATTGTTACGGTGACAATATGTATCACTGCAAAGAGTGACTGATAATTGAGAATGTTGCGCTGTTTCATTTTCACAGTGGTCTTCTCTTGTGAAGCGCTAAATTTCTACTAAATTCGGAATGCATACATATCTAACTTCAGTTAATCACATGTTAATCTAATAAGTAGAGCATGTCTGGACGTAGTTTAAAATGGGCTTGCATTTGGTCCCAGCATCAAACTCTTGTTAAAACCACGAGAGCCCTAAATCCTAACCTTATTCATAAACGGGGTAAGTTTCGAGCCGGCCGGTTCCAGAGTCGGTATCTCCGTCCAACCATTATTTTGTAGCTTCAGAGACTAATGGGCTATCAGAGCTATAATTCAGCCGCGCTCATTGTCCGCGGATCGCACTCTCGCCCTATCTATAACGCGGTGACAAATTTATTAATGTCCGACATTGCGCCCCGGTTCATTAGTATCAGGGATCAAGTTTAATTTGATGCGGCCGGCGGCTCTTTGACTGTTTTTGCTACGGCTATCAACGGCTTTTTACGCGGATAAATTATAGAAACATGTTTTGATTTCAATATTATTAATATCACTTTACATTCTTCTATTTGTCTGGGTTATTTTAGCTTAGAAATGTTAATTTATCGCAATTCGCCGGTTCCAACATATCTCAGATTTCAACTTGTCGGCTTAGTTACTTATGAATTCATTATTTTTTGCGTCATAACCAACCTTTTTAAGCACCAATCACAAAACACTGTCCACTTTCTACTTTTCGGCGTCAATGAGTTGCATATTGCATAAGTAAGACAGGTATCGAATGTAGATTCCAAAATTAAATTCATAATGTATATTAGATAACGTCAAGAGTCGATTCAGTAACGCAAGGCCATCGAAAGTAATTACCGACAAGGTAGACCACCTCGGAGACAATTTTTAAGGCTTCCTCACCAAGGACGGTATGCGGGAACTTTGCTCTTTTAAATATGCACCCGAGATGCCTGCGGTTTTCTGTAAAAAACACGAGGAGTTTCGTATTTGTTTGTTTTGCAAATAACTTGGGAGAGTTGAGGTGCTGCTCAAATTAATACTCGCTTAAATGGCCCGACTTTTGGGCTCTTCAGCAGTTTAAATACTAGCTTAGATTCTTTTGCACATCGCAAGTACATTTTCATCTTATCTTGTCTTACAGATGGCCCTTTCAGATACACTCCGACCCGTCAGAATCCCTCTTTCACCAGCCGTTCAAATTTGCAGGTTCCCTCACGATCTCCTTCACCGTAAAGGCATCGGGTGGGTTAGAAAAACTCTTTGGTGCATGGTGGATGCGGGGGTTCGAATTCAATACCTTACGATCACGAGTCAACTTTCGAAGCCCACCGACCCTCTACATAATAGGTCAGTTTCTATCCCTTCCGTAACCGGCGGACCCAAGCAATGGCTCCGGCACTTATAAAAGTTCCAAATTCAATACCGCAATCGAAACCGCAATGGTCTATTTGACACGCTCGCCAGCCGATTGACACCGTTTGTCCAAAATAAACTACCAAAAGAAAGATGGGACACTTCTTTGATAGCGCGATTCTTTTCCCGATTTTCGGGGGAACTTGATGACTAAATATATAGTCCTATTGTCTAATAAGGTTCTTTACACAGCCATATGGTAAAAAAGATTGTTTTATTATATTATACCCAGAGTGATAGCATAATGTTGTCAGGATTTATTCTATCCAACATCCATGTAGATAGATGTTCATTACTCGTAATTCGCAATCTAGAAATCTCTTTGGCAGTTTGAAATATTTTAGCTTAATATACAGTTAAAATAATATCTTCTCATACTTTTGTCCCATTAAAACAACTTAAACAGAAAGTAGCAATATTTTAACAATGGCTTTTCTTATAATATTGTACTCTTTCTACGAATTTATCTATAAAATCGAAAGTGCAAGGTCTGATGTACTAAGAAAAAGTCGATGAGTAGTCGATACCACAATGGCTTTGGTGGTAAGTAGGAAGTATAGTGGTTTGTCATCATGCCAAGCAAAAAGTGGTCACGAAGTTTATGTTGCGTGAAATTGGTACACTTTTTTCTGAAGTATGGAAACGCACCTCAGAGGAGTTAGTTGATTGATGGTGGTCTACTTAGAAGTCAAGGTGTTAGTTCGCCATGGAACTACGGTATTGGTCTGTCTGTATGCATACAAACAACTAAAACCCGTACTGCATACAAACAACCCGAGTACCTATCTACAAATTTATTCCTTAGTCTTGGATGTTCCATGTATTTAAGTGTGACATGTATTTCTTTACATACCTAAATAAGTATATCGTTATCCATAGTACAAGCCTAGAGCTTAGTTTGGGACTATGTCAATTAATGTGAGATTGAGATATTTATTAAAGTTTTGATTCATTAAAAATAAATCTACGTTTCTGTTTTCTAAGGTCTTACGAGATTACATCCACGTGTTAAAGTTAACGATTTCTCATTTGTCAATACACAGTTAGCATCATGAGCATAACACGATCTGCCCTGCATTTTGACAAACGAATGGGTATTACCTAGTTAGCATCGTCTAACGCTTCCCGTGTCATACATTATCATGCATCACGTCTGGTTTGAAGTGTAAAAAATTGTTGTACATATGCTAGATTTTTTTTAATTTTCTATCACTGTTAGAACTTTCTTGTGGGATTTGATATAAAAGTTATGTGACAAGGCTATTGAGGTTTTTGTTTATGTATTATTACTTCCTGTCTCTCTTTTCCTGAGGGTCGCAATTGATGATTGCTTGATTTACCATAGGTCTCTAAGACACTTAAAAGATATAATACAACCAGCACAGTTCCCACTTATTGCTATATTATTGGCCCTGCTGCCTGTTTGCTTCTTGATTTAGATTTTTTGGATTTTAACTTGACTTTGATTCTCTATCTACAGTGGTTCTATCGCGGTCCACCATCTAATCCTTTAGGTTACTGCCAAACGTTTGTTCGCATTGTTGTGGTCCTGTGATAATCGGTAAAATTACTAGTTTGACAACGCCTTTGATAGGCTCCTTTGCCAGTGACAGGGCGATGGAACCAGTAATGGACAAGGATCAGTGATGGAGCAATCAAATTTATGACCGAATGATCCATGACTTAAGAGTTAAGTGTCCATACCTGGTGCCCATTTTATCAATAATGGGTTTGAGTTTGACAGTCTCACCTAATGTTAAGTGACGACGAGGTCAAAGGTGGTTAACGGTTACCCAGAAAATGCCTATTCACTCTTGTCTTAAAAACACCAAATTTTTTGAATTTCGGGAATACGGACGCAGGGAGAGCTTTCCACACCTTGGCAGTCGAATAGGAAACGACGCAGTAAACCGCTGCGTGCAAGCATTGGGTATTCTACTACATGTGGATGGCAATCGCCGTCTAGGCCTGCCAGCTTAAATTTTCTAACACTTGTGCCAGCACTGTAGGATTAAGAACTTTGGGTTTTTCCATGCTTATATTTCGAGTATACAATGTAACAAATCCAAAATACAGCAACGTCTTTAATTATATTTAGTTGTTAAGCTGTCCATATATGCTTTGATGACCTAATAGATACCAGTTACATAAATAATACATGAGCGGCGATAATCGTTACGGCCCGTTGTCAGGTGGTTCCGAACATGTAAGCCTTCAGACTGTTTTTTTGGTTAATTTTCTTCATCAGTGCGCTGATAAGATCTCCATCGTGTGGGCGTTAGGCTTATTGACAAACATGTTAAGTATTTCGTTTTAATAGAAAATTTATTCACAGTTTTAATTACCTAAAACCCGGTCAAGTGCGAGTCGGTCTCGCGCACGGTGGGTTCCGTACCACTGCACAGTAGGTATTATTGTATTCCGATTTGAATTTCATTTCGAATGGAATCAGCGGGAGCGGGAGGTTGACCATTTAATTAGTATTTTTTGTTTTTCTTTAGGGTTTGTACCTAACGTTTGTTTGCTTATAAAGTAAACGATTATATCATGGATAGGGATGTTTGGCAGTGAGTCGTCCGTCCTGCATGAGTAATCTACGCTTAAAAAAGGTGCACCTACTGTACAAAAATACCGTGATATTGTAAACTATTTATAATTATAATGTAATGATGTAAACCTTTTTCTTGAAAAAAATATACCTTGCCGAGTTTCTTACGCCGGTTCTTCTCGGGGCAAAGGTTTTATTTTTCGAACCGGTGGTAATGCTTTTTGACATTCATAGGTGCATTATATTATGCCTAAATTGAAGAATAAAGAACTTTGACTTTGACTTTAACCGTTTTTACATACAGCAAAAATAAAAAGACGTTTCTCGTATGTGTAACTCATTTATTATTTCACTTTCTTTAAAAAAATGTTATTTACTCCGCCGTAATATCAAATATTCAGTTCAAAAGATGCAACTCTTTAAAGTTAGGGCGAACGGACGGACGGACGGACAAACAGCCTTCGGGTATGGAACCCTAAAAGACATCAAATGAAAAATCTGCTTTTTTAATGGTATTTAAATTGACCTTTTGCAAGTTAACTGGTTTGATAGCTTGCGCCTAAACTTTGCAAAGTATTCTTCAGAATCTGCCTTCCGTGTCCCCAAGGCCAGCCCGCCTCCAAACGTTGTCATCGGAAAAAATGTCACAAAAAATGTCGCCAACGTAATTATCCGGTCAAGCGTGTAATCCATTACAGCAATCGAAAGTGTCTGGATGAGTGACAGGTTGCATAGACGAGGCAAGGTCACCTTAAAAAACTGGGTAAGTTCGAGTCCAACTCGCGCGCAGAGGGTTCCGTATTCACTCACGTAGGTACTGTCAGCCCATCGGAACCCTGACCCACCATAGTACTGTGTCACAGTGACGTTATGATTCAAGTCGTAAGAAGTGTCAAAGAAATGGTTTTATAACGTCACTGTGGCAACGTAGTACTTGTAGACTTACAACTTAAGTGAAAGGCAGGTTAAGCATTTGGTGGGGAAAGGTCAATTGGCATGTATTTTCTTTAATTGTTTTAAAATTAAACAATAACATAACAATAAAATATTTGAGACCTGAACAAGAAGCCCTTTCATTTGAGATGTCACATGGTACGGTCTGCAAGCAAACCTTTTATTTTATTTCTAATTTACTCCCCGAACATGACCCTATATTCTAAGTTCATTAATTTATGTTACATATCCGTGTTTGGGTAACAGACATAACAGTACCCAATTTGGGTTAGTATCACATGGTCTAAAACGCAGCTGGTCTAAGCAGCAAGTGGTCAAAAATGCAGCTGGTCTAAGTAGGAAGTGGTTTAAAACGCAGATGGTCTTATGTACCAAGTGGTATAAGTTCACAACTGCTCTATGTATTTTCAAAATGCCTCTCTTATACAAAAAGTTGACTGATACCCGCTATGCGGGGCTCCTATTTCTGGGCGGTTTGCCATTCGGGCATCTGAAACTACCTAACGAACCCAACCTATCTACTTTGTGTGTTTCTGTGTTTTGAACTGCAGATCGGGCCTCTTGTAATTATTTTAGACTTAATGCTAATTAAACCAGCTGCATTATAGTCCACTTGCTAAGGAGACCATTTGAAATTTGGACGACTGTATAATACTTGTTTAGGACGAGTTGCTTTTTAGACCGCTTACTGACGTAGACCAGTTGCGTTTTAGACGACATGATACTAACCCCCCAATTTCAACTTAATCGGTTAATGAGGTTTAGATCAAATTGGCTGTGACAAACGCACAGACGAACTAACACGTGATCCTATAACGATTCAGTTTTTCAGAAGTTTGGACCCTAAAATTAAACTTTTGTGGTACGAGTGGCATTTGACGTTCCACAAATTAAATCAACTGAATATGATTGTCTTAAAATACTCACTTTCCAATTCGACGATGAATATAACCATCAAGCTAAGTTGAGGCTACGTGTACTCATTAATTTGTCGCAGGTTTCGTCGACGCAGCAACTCGGTCAAAGGGGTAGGTGCCTTACTGATTTACCTTAGGCCGATTTAGTTTGACGGCTAAGTTAATAATTTCTTCTTGATATAGTATGTATGGAAACTCTTGGTTGCACATACCGCCTTACTCAGAGACATTTCGGAAACAATTCTGGAGTCCTAGTGAAAAAGGGCATAACTCTCCTGAAAATCAGCTGAAAAAGGGTTTAAGTCTAATATCTTATCTTATCTTTATGGTGGAGTCCTTACGGATACACTAAGACCCTGTGGGATCTTTTGTGTAATTACCCCTCTTTTAGCACTTAATCCAATGCAGCCTCCACCCCTTCCAAAAAGCGGATAGTGGAGTGCAATGGCAGTGCCTTGAAATCGTTCGGTTCTGGGTATCCACAACCGAGGATTTTCATTCTTACTCCAGCGAGGGCATCACATTCACACAATAGGTGTTGCATTGTCTCAGCCTCTTCGCCGCACATTCTACAATCTGTGTTGTCGTATAGGCCCATCTTTGCTAGGAGATATTTAAACCCCAAGTGCCCGGTAAACACTCCGATAATGTATCGAAGTTGTCTTCTGCTGAGTTTCCAAAGTTTCTTGGTCCAGCTCTGGTCAACTATTCCTATGAAGAGCTTTGCATGCCCTAAGCCTACCGTAGTTTTCCACTCTTTTTGGTGGTTTTCTAGGGCGTTGTTGTTCAGGGCTGCTTTTATAGTGCCCGGTGAGGGTGCCACAAATGATTCAGGTCCGACGTATGCGCCCTTGGACCCTTCCCTTAAGTCTTATATACTCTGTTTATGTATATATCCTTTATTAATACGAGTTAAGTCGACTTTCGCTTACACGTAATCGCTGGAGTTATCGTAAGCTTGAGTGGAGACCGCGAATTGGCAACGTTGGTGGAGCGACGATCTACGCAAAGTGGCTGGCAAGAGCTGGATGAGAGTGCCCATGGGAGAGGCCTATGTCCAACAGTAAACAGGTATAATGATGATGATGATGAAGTCGACTTATACCCTTTTTCACTTGGATTCCATAATTAACTCGTTCCTTTTTCGAACTTGTGTATGGAAAATCGTTACTAAGGAACGACTTAATACTACGCTGAGCGTCCAGTGGCGCCCTCATCATTAATCTTTTCTAAATTATTTTCTTGAAATCGAAGGATGGTGTTTTCGGAAAAAAGAGGCCACTTTTTTTTCCAGTTACTCGCTCATAGTTCAATTGTTTTATATACCTACCCCATAAATTGTGTATTCATTTATGCTTCGATTTAGAGACAATAGGTACTTTAACTCGTTAGAAAACAACAATAGTAAAAAGAGCGCCACTTCTGTCTTAATTATATTTAGCATCAATACAGTAAACGTACATTGACTTTTGATTAGTGAATGGCTTAAAAAACATTGCGCAAGAGGATACAAAATATTTTAACAGAAATCAAAATGGCCGTTATGATGAGCTTGTAAAAAGAACATTTCTCTGTTAAGCCAAGCGAATCAGGAGTCCCGCTGTGAACCTTTAATGTTGCTATTAAAGATTTGTTAAGTTGGCAATGAGGCGTAGCAGGGTCGAGTGAAAACTTTATCTAACCGGAGTGAAAAAAACCGAGTAAGTATGTGTCGGACTCGCAGATTAAGGATTCCGTACTACTGTACAATTAGATGGAGCATAAAAAACGCCTAAGGTTGTTTGTTTGGTGACCCAATATTATTTTAATTTTGATAAGTATTATTTTTATTATAGCAGCCATTGTAAAAATTCTTAGAGTCTACTCAACACGGTTCAAGAGATACAGCATACAGCAATTGCTATGGTCGAGCAAAAACCGATGGTAAAAATTTCAACGGTCTACCTACTATAGTGAGAGATACAGCTCGCCGATATACACATAGACAGACAGACGGACAGTGGAGGCTTAGTTATAAAATCCCGTTGATACCCTTTAGTTACGGAACCCTAATAAACACGTCTGTATAAATGAAGTAACATAAATCACTGATCCAACTGGAATGTTTTGATGATTTAAGAAATTATATTCTGGCACTTTGGGCTGCTGAAATTAACTTTTTAATAAAGACCCCGTTTGGCAAACTTGTCGGCGCTTCCTGGGATCCCAGAGCTGGCGCTTACCTCTCCCAAAGGATGGGTTTAAAGCCCAGCCACATCCGATGCGTGCGCGTGGACGTGACGTTCGTGTGCGCTTTCCACTGCGTTGTATAGTATGAATTCTCATACGACATTTCACTATACAACGCAGTGGAAAGCGCACGCGCACGTCACAACTACGCGCACGCATACGGTGTAGCTGGGCCTTTAACTGTCCAGAGAGGTAACGCAACCAGCATCATGGATACAACGCCGCAAAAATATTTATTACAAGGGGGTATTCTTTTTATAGTCGTGTACACAAATAATGTTTAATACTCGTAATTCTAGTTTTAAGTATAATACATACACACACATTACACTAAGTAAAGTTTGTTAAGTCAATGGTTATCAGGAAAAATGAAAATACTGTTTTTTAATTTCTGTGGATGCTAAAATTTCATATTCACTGGTACGACGCACGACACACCCTCCGCATTCAGTTGCAAGGTAATCCTTTTTCATTCACTTTACTCAATCTCACTTTCAAGTATATCATTGAAACAACTCGATTTTATCGACGGTTTTAATAACGACGTCATCGACTGGGGAAATTCCCAGGAAGTACTTGTCACTTGAACTGAGACAATTTGTCGCATATTTTATGTTTATTACGTAATTAAAGCAAGTTAATATAGTGTTGCGGTTAAAAAACCGCGCCCACGAACCGACCTTCGGTGCAAACATTTACTCCAATTTCGACATTCCTGTCATTATGCGGGGTGCAGTGTATTACCCAAGTTGACTGCGCCTGCGCGCTTATAAGGACCGATCGATATACAAGCGAGCCTGGGCCGGTACTGTAGGCGGTAAAAACCATATCGTCTTTGATCTGTTATCGCATTGTCAACGTTTTGATAGCTTGACAGGAATGTAACAAAACATGACCATATGGTTTCTACCGCCAAGAGTAGCGGCTCTGAGAAAAATCTTAGCTTGTTGCAACATAAATTTTACAAGGTACTAACACTTCCGATCTGCGCAGTGATTCGCCATCGAAGTTGGATAGTTTGATTTCCTTTCTTAAAAACAAAACTTTTATTCATAAACGATCAATACCTAAAATATGCTTAAAATAGGTTTTTACCTTATCTTTTAACGTGACATTTGAATTTGACAGAAAGTAACGAAGCATACTGTAGTTACCATAGGTTTATCTATGTTTATGAATACCTAAGGAAGTTATACTTTAATAATCCAACAAGAAAGCAAATCATCGAAACCAGCTCAAATCACAACAACATACTCGTACTTAAGTAGATCTTGTATCTTATTATTATTTGGGTACAATACAACTCAAATATACTTTATCAAACACCACATATTTAGGTACAATAACAGCATATAAACCTAAAAACAAAAGAAAGTTTGCAAAGTGAGTCAACAGGCGGTGTTATCGCTGAAGAGCTCCTTTCAGATAAACTCATAATTTACCTTACAAAGAAGAGAAAATAAATTGGCAGACAGTGAAAACTAACAAAAAATATGGAATAAAGAACCTGAATATACGAATAAATAATAAATATACTTAAACTTTCCTACCTAGACTGCTGAGTTTCTTGCGGCGTTTCTTCTCAGCAGTGGTCTCCTCTTGGGAAGCGCTGGTAGTATCTTGACGTGTAAAAGTGCCCAAGCGGCCTACTTACTGAATAAATTTCTTGATCCTACGGTCAAAAACATAAATATAATACACGTTACCAAGCCAAAAATATTTTACCCTCTACTCCACTTTGGAAATGATAAATAAAAATAAAAATACAAACATGAAGACATACCCAATTTAGTACGTGGAGATAACTGAATTAATTTATACGCAAGGCCGAGGTCAATGGAAATAACAAAAGATGTAAACAAATCAGTACTCTTTGACACATAACCTCAATATTTCTGCAAACCAGTTATGATTTAAAAAAACGTATACTTAATAGTTATTTAATCTTAGAATTTAAAAGTAACAGTCAAGCGTGTACGTACGTATGTATGTCTCGTACATCATTAAGTATACTTACGTCACGCGATGTCCAATCAAAGAATTTAATTCCTGTACCACTTCGGACTTTGTCAAATTGACACTGTAAATAAAATCATAAGAAGTCTCTTACGTTTTGATTGATTACGTCACTTTGATATAGTCCAAAGTGGTATAGGAATTAAATTCCTTGATTGTCCAAAAGTACGTGATTTTAGTGTAATAAATCCATCTATCCATCCATCCATCCATCCATCCATCCATCCATAAATCCATCTTATCCATTAACCTACCGTCACTGTTCGCAGTATTTGCATTGTTGTGTTCCGGTTTGGGGATAAGACAGCCGGTGTAATGACTAGCATAGAGGCATTCCATCCTAGTCCTCAGGGTTGGCAACGCATTTGCAGTTTTAGGCTTGCAGTCTTGTGAATGCGAATGTCTATGGGTCACAGTTTCCACTTACCATCAGGTGGCCTGTGTGCTCGTTTGCCTTCTATATACCATAAAAAAAAACCGTTTAGTTTTAGGAGTTTAGGTACATGTTTCAATTAATTATGACTTTAATTTATTCGACTGATTTAGTTCGTTAAAAATATGTTTGTAAAAACATCCTAATACCCAAATGTAAATCTTTAATCTTCCGCCGTATCAAAATAATGTCGTCAAAAAGTTCTCTAAGCGCCTTAATAATGTTTTTTGTTTGAACCAGTCAGCACGTAAGTCATGGTGACAAGTACCTATGCTTCCTTGGTTTTGCTTGTGTCTCTCTAATTAATTCATTTAAACTATTTTTGTTTATTAACTTACCAGCCCTTCCTTCGCTACGGTTTAGTTAAGTAAAGGTGAAAAAGGGTGTATATCGATTGGTCTAAAATTGTTTCGGTAATTTTTGATTCACCACATATTTTTTTGCATACGAACGTTTCGTCTAATGATTTAAATGTCTAAAATTGTTTAATCGAAATTGTTTTGCATAATATTGTTTGGTCGATTTTTTTTCATTATAACATTTGCTTGGAATGAAAATAAATGTCGAATGATTTTTTGGTATAACGTTGAACGTGAGGAGAAGTCGACGAAGCTCCGCGAACGCGAAATTTACTAGATATAGGTTGGATTAGAAATTCTAATCCAACCTAGGTATATCTAGTAAATTTCGAAATGCTTTCAAAGTATGCTAGTAACTCCCCCTGAAAACCATTAGCACGATGCAATACATCATTCATGCTGTTGATCTAATCCAGGTGTTCAATCGTTGAGCTGGCAATTGCACCTCTCGCTAATAAGCCCCGGCAATTACAGCCAATCACACGCGTTGAGTGTTGCAAGCTGCTGATACTATGTATTACTGACGTCTATCATCTGCTCTGGAGCCACTCTGGCATGCGTCGCTAGAAAGCTGGTTGTGGTAGTTGCTTGCTATATCATTTATTGAAAGTGTTAATTCGAAAACTGGAATGTTTATATAGTTTCTTTTAGTATCTATGTTTATAATACATAAAATAAATTTCAGGTGATAATATCACACAAAATTACCTAGTCCCAAACTAAGCTCTAGGCTTGTACTCTGGGTAATAGACCACGTTGAACATCAAATACTTGCGGTCATCACACAAATATCTGCCCTTACCGGGATGTGAACCCGGACCGTTAGCTTCGTAGGCAAGGTCACTACCAACAAGGCTAACGTATCGTATCTTTTATTTTAGACTTGCTAAAAAAATAAAAATGATTTATTGTTCAGAGGCAAATGAAACATTCTGTTCCAGAAGGCCCTAGGTCAGTTGTTGACCTAACTATATCAAAATTGTTACATTTGTTACTCAGCTGATCTGAGGAAACTGATTATACACCGACTTTTAGAATTGTATACGAAATTTACAAAAAAACATGTATTATACAATTTTAAGACCAATTCTGTAAAACAATCTATTCAATTCAAAAGATACAGCTCTTAAATGTTCGGACGGACGAACGGACAACACAGGCTTAACACTAGGGTTCCGTTTGGCACCGTTTGGGGACGGAACCCTAAAAAACAGCAGAAAATTGCGGATATAAAATTTAGCGTCACCAGACAAGGACAGACTGAATCATCGCAATACAAATAATTATCCACCAATTATCGTGCACAATCAGATCTCAACCTTATTGAAAATTTCCAGAATCATTACTGTTCTGGTTTTTGATACTGATTTACCTATTTACAGAAGTCTTTAATTTTATTTAGTCACCGCACGAATAGCTGCGCACGAGTGACCGCGACCTTGCGTCGGATCCTGCGCAAGATCCAGCACAAGTGCCTCCGCTATTTTTGATGCCCGTTACCTTGCCCGCCGAGGTTTCCCTCGCAAAAACCTGCGCACGGGCACGTAGGTATGAGCCTGCTTTATAATAATGTTGCAAGTCATACTACAAAAAAGAGCAAATTATTCGCATGATCAATAGCAACAATGAACAGGATTGCAATGAAATTGAATCTCAGATGTTAAAAAACAGAGCACAACCTTCTTGTCTAATTTTAGAACCTGGTAGCATGAGGCAACATGTATATTAGTGGGTAATTAATAATTCTTATCCTCGTGTCGCTCGAGTGTACCAGTGACTTAATATACCTACCCTATAAGGATACCGTCCTGCCGCCAATGCTGATAAATCACACAATTTTATTACGACAGAAAACGATAAACCTATTTGCCCGTCGATAGATGCACATAATCGTCCGGTAGATGGCAGATATGGACCCTTAAATCAAAATTTCTTTGTAAGACACCTAACAGCAAAATTGTATCTTGGTTCCATTGGAAAGAGTTCATATTGACGGGTTTTTTGGTGGAGCAACTCTGCTCTAAAGCTGATCATGAGAAAATGGATTTAACGAGGGACTCTCTTGTTCCTGTGACGGATGTTCGGTAAATTTAGTGCTGCACTTCAATACAAAGTTTAAAACGGCGGCTGGCGTGTTCCATACATCGCTATGCATTGTTTGTTGCCGCTGCCATGCAACGTTGTGGCGACGCGGTTAATGAGATAGTTCTAACAGTTTTGCAGCGCGTTTGTTATTTTTGTACCATGTTGCTTGTTTATAATAAATAAATAAATAATAATAAGCATTCATAAATAGTAGAAGGAACTTGCAGTGTATCAGTGCTTCAGTGGTATTACAAGCCTTGAAGAAGGTTTACAAGTTTAAGTTTATAACCTTCTTGTTTTATAACTTACCCCTACCTCCAAGCAGCAGTGTTCGCATTATTGTGTCCCAGTGTGGAGTAAGACAACCGGTGAAATTACTAACGTAGAGGCATTCCATCTTAGGCCTCAGGATAAATAACGCATTTGCGGTCTTATGATTGTAGTCTTGAGATTGCAAATGTCTATCGTTCACAGATTGCACTCACCATCAGGAGCCCTGTGTGCTCGTTTGTCAACAAAATGCCATAAAAAAAACGACTCTTCTCGAAGCTAAAAGTAAATACATTCTGTTATTATTTTACACAGGTTTTATAGGTCGTATAATATTTAGTATCATCATGCATAAACTCAGATCTAAACAATTCATGAGATCAATAATGTGATGATCCTAACATCTATGGTATCAGTTATTGACGTTTCCACACAATCATGTCGTAAATCAACAACGATAAATAACAAATCAATAAGACCCCATTTATGCCTTAAAAAATAAAGATATACGTCGGCGCGCGCGCTTGCTCGTAGTTGAGGAGTCACGACTACTGACGACGCGCGCACTCTCCGTGACCCGCAGACAAATCGAGATGAATTGCCGAGTCCTCCATACGATATGTGCTCCAAGCTCAGAAGCATTTCAAAACTGCACAGCCGAGACAGCTATGAAATCTAGTATTTGCTACTGTGTTGCTCCACTGATTTCATATTGCGATCGTATGTTGAAGAATACTAAGGGAAGTTGCATTCTGAGAATAAACGTAAGCTAATAATTGAACACAATACCTATAGCAAAACGTTTTGGAAACATTTAGAGCGTTGTTTGGCGTTTGAGCTGTTTGAACTTTATCTAAATTTGGCCGCTCATTGTCGTAGTATCAACTTTAAAATATTGTACTCTAGTTGTGAGTTGTGTTGTGTCAGGTATGTTTAAGTAGCCACCACCTCGGTGGCCAGGCGTTACTGAAAATCAGCATCACTGAATATCCATTAGCATATTTCGTGGCACTAATCTGAGTGGCTTTTTTAGCAAATTGTTAGTTTTTGTGATTTTTATAAATTGCATTCTGTCACCACAGGTTCATTTTACTAATTAATTTTACTGATTAAACCACAGCAGACTACATGGGTTAATTAAAAGATTTAGGTTAGGGTAAAGTCTTGACCACAAAAAAAGAATACATGCGGTGGGCAGAACCTCTATGCCAAATAAGAGTTTGTAAAGTGATATAGTTTGCTAAATTATGATTTAGTAAAACATTAGTGACCCGTCACCACCCCACGTCTAACTGTTGTACTCAGGGAGCTTTTAGATGCTGTTAACTGGTTCATTTTTTAAACATATTATGTGTATGAATAATGGTCACTAAGGCACGAGTTTATCGTCGTGTGACCATAAGCTTTTTTCCAAGATATTAATCCGTCCATCTTTTAATGTGCTACCAGTCGTAACAGAATTGTTTCCTAATTGTATTCCTCCTTTCCGCCGACCGCTAAGTTAAAAATTAAAATACATTGTTCCCCGTAAGCCGGGAGGCTGAGCCCTTGATGGCTGTTAATTTTAATGATTTTCGAAACTGACCAAGATAATGTTTCTACCGTGTATTTAATCGAGCGAAAGCCTAAAGCCTCTCAGACAACTGGGCAGTTTCTCCGCAAAATCAATCAAAATCAAATCGGATCGGTTAATCCGCTGGACGGCGATGGACGGTTCGCCTCAATTAAGGATGTCAGCACTCGGGAGTGGACGCGAATGGACGTAAGCAGATTTAATACAAGATTAACGGGTTGCAGAACTGGTGCTTAAAGGTTTGTTCAAAACCTGCAACGCTGTACATGGATGTCGTTGCTGTACGAGCATTAAATGGGTTAGTCATAAGATTTACTTACTGTTGTACGTCGATAGCTTATCGTCGTCTTTATGTAAAGACGAACACGTCAGGACGGCTAGCACATGTTGTTCACGACATGTTTATCGCTCGGATCTCCCTTTCTGACTAGTTTTCAGAGATAAGGACCCCCTGAGCGACAAGCAAGCAAAAACCATATGTGCTGGCCGAGCTGGGGATACTCTCACCCAACTAGACCCAGTCCTAAAATAAGCTCTATGCTTGTGCTATAAGTACTGGACAGCGACAAACATACTTATAGATAAATAAATACCTAATTCCATAAATAACATCTAAGACATTTGCAGGTGGTAGGTGTGCAGGGTCCGTCCGGATCGCTACCACCATCTTATCCATTAACCTACCGCCAAACAGCAGTGTTCGCATTGTTGTGTTCCGGTTTGGGGATAAGACAGCCGGTGTAATGACTAGCATAGAGGCATTCCATCTTAGTCCTCAGGGTTGGCAACGCATTTGCAGTCTTATGCTAATGTCTATGGGTCACAGTTTCCACTTACCATCAGGTGGCCTGTGTGCTCGGTTGCCTTCTCTATGACATAAAAAAAAAAAAAAAAAGACTAAGTATCAAATATTTGTGCTCATCACCTTCGTATGCAGGGTCAACATAGCTTTGCCCGGCATCTGAACATCTGGCTGAAAGATCTAGGGCGTATCCAGGGGAGAACCCTTAGTGCTCTCAACTCAGGTCCCCTTCGGTCAGGTATATTTTGCTTTATTAAGATTCACCTTCCATTCGACGCTGTATTCAATCTAGCAATAGACCTCCAGTCCGAACTTCGGAACTATACTTTTGATTCCATCCATTCAAATAGCCAGTATCCGACCACTATTCCTTATCACGCAACTATCCTCGGCCCTTCACTAATCGCATACATTGTCTCCCCACCTATTTTTACCCGACTGCTGAACAAACAGGGTTATTTCTTGCGGCGCTTCTTCTCAACAGTGGTCTCTTTGGAAGCGCTGGTAGACTCAGACTTGTAAAAGTGCCTACAGGGCCTACTTACATAATAAATTATTTGTATTTGTATTTGTATGTTTTTGACCTGAATTTATGTGTGTGTGCGTGTATGGTAATATGTATGTATGTATGGTTATTATTTCCCTTTCTAAGGCTGAACGGATGGCCAGATTTCAAGAGGCGAATCAAGATTCCCCTTAGCGACGCAGGTCTCACTGGGTACTTTCTTTTAAAATGTGGCAGTGGTGAAATCTATACTTCTATTATAGCCCATCCAACGAAGACCAAATACTGCCACTCAGGGGCAAAATCTCGTGTAGAAGCGAATTTTGGCATAGTTGTTGGGAATGCTGCTTTAAACCACATACTAAAAGTACGGAGGTAAAGTTAACGGGTGGTAGAGGGTGTAAAGATCCCTTTTTTTAGTTTTTCGTAAATAACTCGTAAACATGGCCCACAGCAAAAAATATTCCATTACATGATTAATCTGCATAACATTTTCTACAAAAAAGATTTATTTTTATTTTTTTCTCTGGGATCAGTATTTAATGAGATGGAGGGAAGAATGATTTCCGAAAGACCATAGTCGGGTTTCCATTGTCCCTTTGTTTCCAGTGGCCCTTACATGAAATGGGCTCGGGTTTTTTTTTGTGAGTACCCTCTTATAGTGAAGAATATTTATGCTGAAATTTTTCAGCCTACCTATTCGCCAAATATTACTTAGCATATTAAAGGGTGATGGGCAATTTTGTATGGACCCCGTCCTCACCCTCCAACAGTAACGGGATGCATGTCTATATGTTCATTAGGACCCAAAAAAAGACAAAATACTTATTTTAGTAGCAAAATAAATGGGTTTTTTTTAATGAAAACAAGGGCCAAGCAAGGCAAATCATCCATATATGTGTTCATTTTCAAACAAATTCCATACGATACAGAAAATCCCATACATATGGTGATCGTCGCCATAGTAAAAATACATCATGTTGCCAAGATCTATAAACTGGCACATGTTTCAACTCTGTTGGTGGGTGGGGACCTTTTTACCCATCGTCCTTTGATATACAATACTTTTTATCGAATAAACAGCCCGGTGTAAATCGTCATCTATTCGGATCTCCTACTAAAACTTCTATACAAATATTATAAAGAGGTATAGTTTATGACGTTGCGTTTGTAGAAGTAAAGTTTGTGATTATGAAAATTCTTTTGCCACTAGTAAGCCACGTTATTTGTGAATGCCATAGGCTGGATATTAACCCAAAAAAATGTTTATTACCCAACGAAGTGGGCACGGGAACAGCTAGTAACAAATATATACTAGATAACTAACCTTACATTGAAGACATTACCCAAGCTTGCTTTTTGTTCTTATTGATGCAGGCCACCCATAGCACAGAATGTTTACCGATCGTTCTGAATTCCTTGGCCACCAATCCACGCTTTTAATTAGTCACTGATAATTTTAATCTCGCCTTATACTTTGTCACCCGAAACCTCGAGAAATCCGCGCATGAAATAAAGTGATAGTAAGAATTTATTGCCTTTTAATTCGTCCCAAGGTGAGGGCGAAGGGTAATCAATTAAACGGTCACCGTTGCCCTCGGAAATAATACACTTTCTGTGTACCTACGCCGGGTTATCTTAAAACATGAAAGGATATAATTTACACTGTTATAAGTCGAGCAGATTTATTTTGATAAAGATAGAAGTCCATGCACATTGCAAATATATAATTCTATGTATGTCGGCAAACCACGTCCATGAACCTACTTACCATCAGGTACAATTTCTTTCTTCACTCCATTCTATAAAATATTAAAAGTAGACATATCTTTCGGGAAACGAATTACTTAGCTTGGCTCGTGATTTCCTCCTTAACTTATTCAATGCGTCGTCTGTTTGTAATAACACCTATCAAAACATTAACAACATAGGATTACACTTACCGTCCTTATCTATTAGACACGTACAGATAAAGCTCTTCTAGGACTAATAGACAGACAGCGCACAGACGAAACGGATGGACCTAGAAACTCGAAATTTATTCCTTCGTTATCCAAGAGGTACATAAGAAAAGAAGACAAAGAAGCAGCGGGATACTGCCAACTTGCTTGTCCTTGTACCTTTAAAACTTTGGTTTTAGATACATTGTACCAGATACATAATTTAAAATCAAAAGCGGACAAAATCGTATCTGCCAAAGCTGTCATCCCGTTTTGTAAACAGCATTCGATGAAGCCCGCACGGCTAAGTTTTGGACAATTTACTTTCGATCGCGCCATAACGTGTAATGACAAGAGCGGCGAAGTATGAAACGCTGTAAATATGAACGATTGGCAGCGATGATTGAACGAAGCCGTCGTACTCAGCGTATTTATACAATTATAAACTGGACCTGGGTTCTGTATCACTATTGTATTTTAGGGAGAATGCAAACGAAGCACACCCTGATGGTAAGTGGGAACTGAGATCCATAGATATTTTTATTCTGTGACCCATAGATGAAATGCCTCTGTGTGTGATTTCACCGGTGGTACCATCTCTATAGTAAAACACAACAATGTGAACATTACTGCTTGGCGGTAGGTTAAAAGATAAGATGGCTTTAGCGATCCGGAGGGACCCTGCACGAGGTCCTACCAGGACAAAAAGTTGTGATGGATGAAAAAAAATATTCCCAAAAGATTGGACGGTGCATTAAAATTTTGTCGCTATCCAGGATTAGCGAAGCAACTGACAGTACCACCCGGTACGCGAGCTGCTTGGCATTCCCCACATCTCTCACAACGCCATCTCGTGGGATCCACATTTACCGCCCAAATTATTGCCTGGGAGGCCTCCATTAATTACCCAGTCCGCCTGACATTAACTGCAGTGCGCATTTTTTCACTTTTACGTAAAATAATGAAGCCCTCGCGAAGTGAGGTAATTTGCGTGCTGGCTTGATAAATTGGAGCAGGGCAGGGGGTTATTATTCACGCAGCGAAGGAGGACTCGATCGAACTGAACTTTATTCGACATCACGTCTTGCATCTCGCCTGTGGTTTGCTATACTGCTCTGTTTCTAGTGTTTCTACTTGGTTTTCGCCTCCATTTTTTTTGTAACCCACTTTTAGATCCGCCTCTTCAACTTTCCAACTTTGTCTTAAATCATATTGTTTTCGGAACTCCAATCCTCATCAAGCCTTTAATTAATGCTATATATGGGCTCCCTTAAATTTACTTGGAATCCTACTACGTCGATGGACCATAACCGTGCACGGAATATGTGATCCCAGTCTTGCTGGGTACAATTCTCTCAAACTACTCCTCTTTATACGTTGACGATAATTCTAGGTAATCCTGGCGATGTTATGGAGGTCAGCATCGTGGGCATGTATGAGTTAGACGTCAACTTTGACCAAGCTAATCTATCAATATAACCTTGCTAAGGAACAGTCCTCAACCACCATTATAACTTGACCACTGTTGTCCGTAGGCGGTAGTTTCTATCACCTCAGAAGCAATACGTAATCTTTACGCGCTCAGGGTCTATAGGCTCGTCAGTTATTATGCTTTTGCAAACAAAATAAATAAGCATCGGGGAGAATCTCACCCAAATTGACCAATACAACTAAGCTCTAGGCTTGTACTACAGGAACTAGGCAACGATAAACATACTAAGGAATCGTATATAGAAAATATGCCCCAGTTATGTCATTTCGATCGAATTCTCCATTGCCCCGCAACAGAATAACTCCACAGGGCAGTTTTTATATTTGGACGGACCTTGGCGGTACGTTTTCATCCGCGTAGTGACCGAGAGCATTGCATAACGGCCCCAGTTTGGTTCCGACGTAATTATTAGAGCCGCAACCCGCACTTGTCTTTCATGACGCGGGTGAAATAATCGACGTGGAATTTTCATATATTTTTGGTCGTTTTGCGTAATACAATGCCGGTTTTGGCCGGTCACTTCCATTCCGTACGTAACCGATCCTAAAGCTTATATTAGTTTGTTGTACCGACGGGTTTAATTTATGCATTACCTACAAGCTACAGGCTTATGAATAACCGATGTTAACATGCGCCAATGGGTGTAAGCGACGTCCGGAGTTATCGCTAAGTTTTGCGCTCGATCAAGTGTTCATTAGTCGGGACTAGTCGGGAGAAGCTTGGAGAAAATCGTTTTCCGTAATTGTAGCGTGAAATATTACGGACAGAGATCACTAGTAATCTTACAGAACATTTGTTAGCTATTATTTACTAATTTAATCTCAAAATCTTCGTTTAAATGAATGAAAAAGGGTATAAAACAAAAGAGAAATGTTTTACACAAATTAATTTACCGATTAACAACCATCTCAATCCCTCGCTTTCAAATCCCGGGTCTTCGTGATTTATTCTAAATTCCAACGAACATTATACGGAATTAATTATGTCAACGTTATGAGATATGATTGTGCTGAAGGCTGCCGTGACAAATGCGGGAACGCCAGCTAATTTGATAAAGCACGAGTCGGACTCGCTCGTGATATGGGCATAGGCGGCCCTTAGAGGACGCCGGCGGGGTAGTGTGGATACGCCATTGTTTCTGGTATTTAAAGTGCGGTGCGATTTTTGAGAAATCGTGCGCTCGAAAGTAGACAATATTCGCACGTAAAGGAGTGTCTAACCTTATTAAAATAATTATGACTTTACCGTTTATAAGTATTTAATTTTTAAATAAAAAAATCCCGGGTTTGTTTCTCAAAAATTGACCAACTGCATCTTAAAAACTATAAAAAACTAAAAATATAACTCCAAAAATACAATTACGACTACTGTTAGTGTTTTCATATAAAGTATAAAAAAAGGCTTTGTCGCTTATGTTTTACTAGAAAAGTATACAAACTTAGGGAAACTATATTGCGGCAATGTATTATATTTAAATTTTCGAACTAGTAATAAGTTACTAGATGATGATTTAAAATTTGTGAATTTGTTTTTATTAATAACGTTCTAAGTTACAATCGTAATTTGATCAGTTAAGTTGTTCATAAATGTATGTAATTAAAGTTTCCATTACACAAGCAGCGGTACGAGGTTGCTAATTAATTTAATATATAACATGCTCAACTAGGATAAGTTATGATTTTGTTATCAAATAATATTTATATAACCAATTAAAATAGTCCTTACGATACGTTTTTGAACTGAGATAATAATAGGAAAAGGGTTTTGTATAAGTCATATATTTTTTAGGTGAGCTGATTGTTTTATTTCATTTAAAATTCTTAAGTGCATCGTCGACGCCATATTTTCTTTTTATAACTCGTCAAATAACTTTAACAACTACCTAAGGAGATTTTTTGAATAGCTAACGTAATATGGTATGAAATAAAGTCGAGACGTCTATCTATAAGCAAGTTTGTTGATATTTTTTTATGCAGTGTATACCACCGAATAACCCATTTCTTTTCTTTGCATAGTTAATTTCTTTCGAAATATATTTACTAAGTACGTACTACATAAAATCCACCCGAGCATTGGCCGGACGGGTCGCTTCGCTAGTATCATTTATTTTATTTGTTATTAACTGTACTAGATGGCGCTGCCTGTCGTTTAGCTCGCGCAATCGTTTGGTTCACCCAGAAAATATAAATAGATTTTTCTTTTCTCTGTTTAATAAAAGATAAAAAGATAAAAGAGTTATTTTTGAAATCGGTAGGTGACACATTTGGTTGCCCCGATCCTAAATTATGAGAAATTACAGCTATAAAGTGTTGAATTGGCACTTTTACTTAAGAGTTAACTTAACAGAGGGGTTATTATGACATTGCTAGGCAGTTCATTTTACGGCGAGCGTCAAGGACGGAGCTATATCAGTTATATAGCTCTGTCATCTTCTCTCAGCGTAAACTGAACTGCGTAGCAGCAGGATGGGTGTTTTAAGTTAAACGTGTGTGTATGTATCTCTGTCTTTGTTACCTTGGCTTGCGTGAATACGTTAATGTGTCTAAAACGGCAATTTAACAGTGCGCCAATTATAAAGTTTGACATTTTCTGCTAAATCGGTTTTAGTTTGAAACTTTGATGTAAAACTTGATATACCCGTTATTTTCTGCAATATTTTGAATGACGACAAGAAAGTTTTCAATTCCTTTTAGTTTTTAATTTTTGTTATTATATGCAAACCTAAGACATTATATCTTTAATATTACGGCTACGATATTGTTAAACACAAAATAATCTACTTATATCTTTGTTTGTTTAGAGCTCCTCTAAACCTTTTTAAGATAATTAATCATGGCTGCTGGGGAAAAAAGACGACTATGTTCATACAAACATACCTACTTAATCCCTTTATACATGTGATAATCGTATCCACATTAAGATTTTGTTTAAGATTCAATGATTTATACGGGTGCCTTCGTGTCGAGTCGTTTTTGTACGAAACAAATAAACAAAGGTTGTTCGCTTTGTCCGTCTGTCTTCGCACACAGTAGGCGCTGCTCGGGTTACACGGACATGACACTTAATGTGGATAAATAAAGAAATAAGCCACACCAAAAGCGATTATTTTCGTATCTTTTTATGCAATTATGGCTCCAAAAGGAATATGATAAGGGGGGAATTTAAAACAATCTGGTTTAAAAAGCCGATCATTTTAAATGCTCAGATTTATTATTCCTATGACACTAAGGCTCAGTTTTGTATGGTAATCGGGAAGGTTGGCCTCGAACGTGTTAATACAAGCTCATTATTGGCCACGCCGTTTGCCGATGAGCTGCCGGCCGTAAACCGTCCAATAAATAACCGAAATCGCCGCAGATTAAGTGATTATTAAGAAAAAAACGTGTAAAAAATTACAACGAAAAATTGATAAGAATTTCTTTTGTTGGCGTACTGCGAGTAAATTGCGTCGTCGTACATTAAAAACCGCTTTAAAAGAAGGGCGGCGTTGCAAAACCTTGGAGAAAGGTAGCCTGCTTTAATAAAGGCGATCGGCGAACAGACTTATTTAAAGTCGCAATAAAAGGAATTCCTTAATGATGCTGACGCCGATATTAATATCGGTGAAGTCGTCCGGCGACTCTTCGGTCAATGTTTAAACGTATTCCCTACCAGCGACACGCATACGTATCTAAATCACATACAATCCCAAAATTGTGGCAGTGAACGTCTTTAAAATTGTGTTTTTGGAGGAACGCGCGCGCCGTGCCTGCCCATTCCTGGCTGATCTTGTTTCTCTCATATGCGACAATGACGTTACTTGACATAAAACGCCATTCAATTTCACACTACAGAGAAAAAAATAGGATTTAATTTTGTACAGAATGTACTTTTGAGTTACGTCGTTCTTTTGTTAATAAATGGTCTCGGGCGTTGGTTATAATGATGCTTTTGTAAATCACGTGTCGGCTACAGGGTGTCATGTTTGTTGTTTACACTTTTCAATTCTGGATATCTTGGAAATAAATGAACTGGTGGCGGAATCGTTAATGCACTAGTAATTTAATAGTAGACGCGTTTAAATGCCTCATTCAACTATCTCCCAATACATAGTAAGAAATGGAATTAACACTTCTTAATCCTGTTCTTTATGTCATATCCTGCTTAGTGGCAAATTTTAATGCAGCAATTAAGTCGACAGGGTATTCGTAATTGTAAATTATCATGAATTAAATCAGCAATGAAAAGGAAATTATAAGAGTCAGGAGATTCAAATTTAATATTTACAGGGAAATACGAGTGTCAAAATGTTAACGTTTCATCTTTTTTTATCGAAATACAGTTTTGTAGCTACACAGTTTTGACAGTAAATATATCTTATCTTATTTAATTATGAACAACCATTGCAAAATTAGGACAATTTAACTCATAAATACAGTTTTATTAGTACTTACTTAAAGTTATTGTCCCATGAAAATGAATTGCAAGTTGATCGGATCGAGATTGTTTTTAAACAGCGTAGGTTTAACTGTCAGATAATGTAATGTAAAGTGGAGATTAAAACATAATCGGCCGGCGGGGTCGCCCGGCGACCTCGGGCGATCGACAGCGACTTCGACACATCCGACAGTTCCGCGAACTTCAATTACAGTTTTCGCCAATCTCGAGTTAAGTGGAAAAAATTAGGGGCTCATTAAAAAACCCTTCATCTCGTTTGTTATTTTTTATACTTAATGACAAAATTTGCGATCCACGTAATTTATGTTTGGTATAACCAGATTTAACCAGAAATTTGGGCAGCATTTGGCATATACCGTATATTTATAATGTATAGTCATATGAAATGAATACATGATAGGAAAGTAGTCTTAACATCATTATCATCATGTCAGCCGAAAGACGTCCACTGCTGGACATAGGCCTCCCCCAAGGCTTTCCACTCAGACCGATCTTGTGCTTGTCGCATCCACCGCGGTCCCGCGATCCTGACGAGGTCGTCACTCCATCTTGTTGGAGGCTCGTCTTCCGGTCCGCGGACGCCACTCCAGAACCTTCTGACCCCATCGGTCATCAGTCCTGCGAGCAATGTGCCCCACCCACTGCCACTTCAGTTCAGTTTAGCTATTCTTCAGGCTATGTCGGTAACCTTAGTTCTACTGCGGATATCATCATTTCTGATTCTATCACGCAGAGAAACCCCAAACATAGCCCTCTCCATAGCCCTCTGAGTGACTTTGAGCTTCCTAATGAGACCCATTGTTAGTTCCCACGTCTCAGATCCGTAAGTCATCACTGGCAACACACTGGTCAAAGAATTTTGACTTCAAACACTGCGGTAATTTGGACAAAAAGGTGCTGCGAAGCTTCCCGAACGCTGCCCAGCCGAGTCGGATACGACGAGTGACCTCGTGAAGTTGGACCTACCTAACTGGACCGTTTGTCCCAGGTAAATATAGTCGTCAACAACTTCGAGCGCAGAGCCTCCGACTATCACGGGAGTTGGCGCGACATGGACATTGGATATGACTTTCGTGTTGTCCATGTTAATTCCCAAGCCAACTCGGTCGGAAGCTCTACTGAGGTCAGCGAGCATTGCACTGAGGTCCTCCATGGTTTCAGCCATGACTACGATATCGTCAGCGAATCGAAGGTCTTAACAAACCATATTTTATCTCAACATTTTCACCGTCAATTATTTGTGTTTTTTTATTATAAATGTACTAAATCTTTTCAGAACTTAGAGTCCAAAGCGTAGGACCAATCTTCGTGGAAAATAGGTAGAAAAGTAAGTTCTTGGCAAAATTGATGTATTTCGTTTCATAAATGGTAAAGCATAGGGAAACGGTACAATTGAATAGCAATCACTATTTAGGTGGGTGGGTATGTGATCGCGTTCGTCAAGATTAGCCCGAAACATCGCCGGCAGTTATTAGAAAAGCATTTAACGTCTCGACAGCGCAGGAGTGGGCAGAATGAATAAAGTCACGCCGATTTTAATAAATTACCGATCCAATATAACATTTAATAAAAACTTCATCTAACCATTTCAAATAATTTGATTATAACGACTTAATTCGAGTTGTTCATTTATAGCTGTCACTGGCAGAATTTATGGGCGCTTCTCGTAATACGGGGCAATTAGATCTTTCATAACAGCAATTAATTGGGATTGTGTTAGAGATTAATTAGAAATTGTAGATCGTTTGGATAACTTTAAATTGTTTATTGTTTGCATATTAGGCGCGCTAGTGGTAGCCGGCACTCCCAGTTGGTTCGAGACGCCATTGAGCGGCCTAAATGTGTTTCATGTAACAATAGATCGGGTGTTGTAGCCGAGGGGTACGGTCGAGAATAGGCTCCGGTCATTTTGCAATATTGAGTGGCGGCGGTAATTAGACCCGCGTCCGCTGTTACAGCATCCTGATTCTAATGCGTGCCCGCGCGCGCCGCCGCACGACGCAAACACCTCCACTACACAACAAACAACAACATTAACTACGTCTAAATAAAGCTTAAAGTTAAACTTAAATTTGGGCCCTCCAAGGGACAGCACAAGGATCAATAATCGGTCCGACCGAATACCTAATTTATGTGAATGACATGTGCAACGTATTTGCCCACGCCTCGGTATACCAGTTTGCCGATGACACTTGTCTCATAATAGCAAATAAAGATTTGAAAGCTGCGGAAAAACTGATGCAGTGTGAATTTGATGTGCTATGTAGGTGGGCGCATGATGCTGGCCTATCACTTAACTACCAAAAAACTAAATTAATGCATTTGCACTCACCATATGTTAAATCTAACACAGTTCCTAAAGTTACGGCCCACGAGCACTCGTGCTTGCATGCTCATCATTCACACTGCAGATGTGAGCCACTAGAACTAGTAAAGCATCATACCTATCTTGGACTACATATAGACAGCAATTTTAACTGGGGCTCCCATATTGACTATGTGTGTAAAAAATTAAGAGCAATTTTGTGTAATCTTAGCATACTTAAACAAACAATGCCTTACAACGTACTACGCCTGCTATACATGTCATTAGCAGATTCTATAATAGGCTATGGAATTTCATGTTACGGAAGAACTTATAAAACGTATCTGCAGCGCATCTACAGTATTCAAATAAGACTGTTAAAAGCGATTGTTCCTCTAAAAGTCAAATACCAACATAGACACAACTATGACAGTCTATTTGAATACTGTAGAGTGCTGAGTGTATTCGATAAGGTGAAGCTAGCTATGGTACTAGAATACAGAGATGCTATGGGGGAATTAGTTAAATATAGAAGATCTGATAATCTGCGAAATCTAAAAGAAGGAAAGTCATTTATCACTCCAAGAAGTAATAACCTGTACGGGTCTAGAATTTGGTCAAGTCTCCTACCTCATATTTTGAATAGTTTCCCCAAACATGTATTAGAACGCATGGAAGCTAAACCTGGGTCTACCAAAAATATAGTTAAAAGATTTCTTATGTCTTGTAATTAATTCTAATTAATTCTTATAAATAGCGTCCTCACTAACTTAGCCAAATAATCTTAAATAGATAAAGATTTAGGCTAAGTAAAAAATTGTAAACCCAACACAAATCTTGAAATAAACAGATTTTATTATTATTATTATTATTATTAAATTGTGCATACATTCGACGTTGTAACTGCAACCTATGTCCAGCCACGGCGTAAGGTAAGGAGCAGCTTGAACAAAACTGGAGTATACACAAATCTAGCGCTTGTGTTGGAACGTATAGTGGCTTTAATCGTGGCTATGTTATTCGCTTTAAGCCGTTCTTGTGGTAACCCGAGTTCGATATGGTCCCTTAGAAGCCAGGCGGGTTTCGCAAGAGCCGCCTTGCTATCGCATCGGACTGATATCGTCTAATTATAAGGTATGGTAATGGGCCAACGCGCGCGCAGCTGAATCAATTGGTACGTTCATTCAGCTTTTATAAAAACAAATGCTCACCTACTGAGCCGTACGGCAAATAGAACAAAGAGTTAAGCATTGCTGCCATGTGAGTATGTAATTTAAGTAGGAAACAAAATAAAACGCAACCTGTATAAGACTGGTTAGCGAGTAATACAGGATGTTGATATAAAAGTCTTCAAATAGGTGATATAATAAGATATTAAATATTGTTGTTATGATTTCTAATCGCGTGCTGAGATAAAAATCAGACAAGGTCATTCGATAGTAGTCATTTTCGGTAAATGTGGCCTCTAAGACCAACAGGAACATTAATTCCAGCTATCGCTCGTCATCGCTGTCTCCGCGTTGACTGACGCTGACGCATTCCCAATAAGTCTCTGTTCTAAATAAGTACAAATTAATTTGGTGCGGCGGTTGCCTCGAGGTCGGCTGTGATCCTCGATCGAGCCAATAAAAAAACCGCTTTTATTACTGCAGTTGCGAGAGGACATGGTGAATTATTGAGCATTACCTTTATGAAACTTTTTATTGTGCATAACGTCGTTTTTATAATGCCACGCGTGTGATTCCGAGAGAAGCGGTTATGTGTACGACCTGGTGTTTCGCAGTAAAATGTTTGCCTGGATGTACGTTTATTTAAGCGTGTGTATATTTTATTCTGCGCATAATGGAGGTGCCCTTAGGAGATGTTAATGCGCGGGGCAGGGACGCAGTGAGACGTCCGGCCGGCGACAGTAACGAACGCGGACCCGTTTAAGGACGCCACATTACGTTGCCTTTTGACATCATTAAGGCAATTTCCAAGCCAGTCCCGGGTAATCCTTGACGTTACGGAAGAACGTAATAACCAACTGCAACTGAATTACGACGAACTTATTTCGTGCACACTCAGACTGTTTCCTTGAGAGTTGTCATAAAAAAAAACCGTACAATAAATACCGGATTATACGTTCAAGAGAAGTCAGATTTAAACTAATGAGCTATGAAAATATGCAATTATGTATCCAACAATTAATCCTGTGTGTTAATCTGTCGTGGTCTAATGCGCTCAAAAAATAAGAATGTCAACTCAGACTTCCTTTCAATAATTCGCAATGTTATTTACCTGTAACAAATTTGTAGGGGCCACTCATTAGCATTTTTTTTATTTACACAAAACAAACCAACACTGCTTAAGTTATTCCTAATCCATTGCTCATAGATTATATGTCGTTATGTTTTGCTCTGAAAGGGGACAAAAATATCACGACAGAAGGAAGCATAGTAAACAATCGTTATAGTATTATTTACAATACGTCGAGTAAGGCACAAGTGCGCCAAATACATTGACTAAAACGAACACCCTGTAGCGAACAAACCAAACAAAGTAAACTGGAAACTATAGGTTTTAACATCGCACGCGCTCAGTAGCCGAGCAAAACATATATTATACGCACAACACGTATAAATAAGCAGTGAAATAGGTACTTACCATCAACAGCTAATAGCTACTTAATTCCACCTTTGAATTTATTGACTATTACTCCTCACGGGGCACGCTGAGAGCGTTTGCTTGTAGCATTTAAATCGAAGATTGATGGGACGAAATCGCCGAGTGACAGGGCTGGTTGATATTGCTTGCGATGGTCTCGATGACCCATCCATTACGAATTTACATAGCAATCATGTTTAGACTCGGTAATTATAGACAAAAAACGGAGTGAGTCGTGGAAGCGGCGAAGATTACAAGAAAGTTGGTTTCTATCGCCTAATGAGGGTACTTCTGTAATTGGAGTGAAACATAACTATGCTCGTTAAAATACGTATAGTAAATGTAAAATTTGATTGTTAAGCCATAAAATTAAGCAGCTTTGGAATTCATTCGGTTAGCAAGATAATAATGGAATTTCTCTGGCTAGTAAATATAGTTCTATAATTAAATTATATTAACTAATATCTGCATGTATCGTAAAAAAGGCAATAAATGTTTCAAACACCCTGTTGACTGCATTAAGAACAGGTAACGTTAAGGAAGACTTTAATCCCATAAAATTGGCTGCATGCGAAGCAACGCGAACATTACTAACTACATTCACAGCCAAGCACTCTAATTCGGGTCCGTTTTATATTAAAATCGAGGAAACTGGCATTGAAAGGACGTTGCTAACTCTTAATCCGCCGGCGAAAAGCATGTTCACGGGCATTTATGGTTAATTTATGACGTCTCATTAACGGCTTATTTATTCCGTTGTCGCTAAGTGCAGCGGTGTTATTCCCTTATGCAGCAAAGGCGATTTCACTCGATCGAACTGAACTAACTTGGTCCTTGTACACAGTAGGATCACCAAGCGGTAAGTTTGTTAGCCTGGCTCGGAGTATGGGCTGTAGATGACTGTAGGCATGAATCGCCGCGGCCGAAATGGGTAGTATCTTAGGCCTCAGGTAGTGAATGATAGTTTTTTTAAACATGTCTCCTGGGTTAACCGACGAACTTTGCCGTACGGTCACGAACATTAATTGATATACCACTATAGAATCTTGTCTTATAAAACCTACGATTAATTCCCATGTAATTTCTATCTCGTCACTTGACGGTGTCATTATGACAGGGTTCCATAGTGGTATAACAATTAAAGTCCGTGAGTTCCGTGACTGTACAAGAGATCGTTCCTTATTTCGTCTTTTATTAATCACCGTATTCTATCAGCTTAGATTGCCGCACGTGGCTCCCAATCAGATCGAAGTCCTGGGGTGTTATTCTCTTTAAAACGGCGTTCGGTCGGTCGAACGAGTGAACGCGGCGCAGCTTGAGAGGTGAGTTTAAGTAGTCCCGTCAGAGCGTACAAAGCACATTTTAGCGCGTGAATTCTCAATTAGGCAGCCTTATACGTTCGACCTTATCGACAGAAGCCCTGCTGCCTAATTGAGAATGCACGCGCTAAAATGAGTTAATATAATAATTTATTAGAAGAGTTATCAACCGATTGGTCTTAAGACCGTAAGATTGCAATCTTGAAATTGCAAATACCTATGGGCTTCAGAGTCCATTTATTATCACGTGGCCTGGGTCAAGTAGAGTATTCCCATTAAAAAAATATATTTTCCTAGTTAATCGCCTGAGCCATCTCTATGCTATAAAAACAGAACCTATAGAATAACACTACACTTTTAATTATCGCGATTATGAAATCGTTTGCGACAATAATCGTCGCGGAAAAATGCGCGGCTTCTGATGTCACGTCTAATGCGTCCGCGCAGCTGATTAGATGATTGCGATTGATCGCTCACGGTGACGGACGGACGGACGGACTCGGAATTCTAAGTGCTGTGTAAAGCTGAATTAGATTTTAATTAACAAGATGTTTATTTGAGTAAAGCTCTGCATTATGCACGACGTAGCTATAAATAGGTATGTTTTATGATGACACTTAAAGTGCTCGTTTATTAACAAATGGGTGTACAATTTAAATTAAACTTCACGTCAGGTAAGATTGTTTAATTTAGCAGTTTTATTTAATTCTCACTACTATGGACACTATGCATGGGATAGCGTATATTCTAAAGGATCGTTTTGAAAGAATGTTCAAAAATCATTTAAAGTGATATATCTAATTCGATCATTTACATTATTCTTTGTCAGTTCTAGCCCTTAGCCTACTCGGTAAAAACCATAACGCTTTTGACTTGTTACCGTATTGCCAACGTTATGATAACTCTTATATAGGTAGGTACTTGAGAGTGGCAGCCAAGTGAAAAACAATATGAATACGATAACATGTCAAAAGCAATATGGTTTTATCGAGTAGAATAGAGCCCCGTGTCAGTTGTTAACAACCTATTCTGAGGGTTTTTGTTTTTTTTTTTACCTGTAATTCAACAGCTTTTCATGAAAGGTAGCAAAAGGGTAAGGGTGGCCAGAAGGCCACTTTCTTATTATATGTAGGCTTTTAGAAGTCAGATGCATCTTTTTTTATTTACTAATACAATCAATTGTAATATTTATTATAGCCCTAAACTTTCCTACAACTTTATAAACTTAAATAAAATATAAACAATCGAAACAATCAGAAGAATGCCATCCTTTTCGCTTCTACTAATGGCTCCACGCTATCATGGCACCGCGCCATTCAATCTTTGTAACGTATCTTAGCCACATTTCTAACGTAACCACCACCAGTTCTCCAATCTAAACTCTGCTTAGTTCTTACAACTTAAGTTTCCGTTTTGTTGAGAGGTTGTTAGTCGTTAGATCGTTTTGGAAGGTGCGGCGAGCGCGTGCCTAGCTCGTGCCAATTTGTGAATAGCGCCGCGCCGGACGCTCCGGGCCGCTTTCTTTCCTCCATTGCTAAACTTGTTAGTTGAATATCACTGCTGTGTTAAATAGGGCGAGATGGATTACGTGGAACACCGATATCGATACACTCATCTTATTTTATTTTGAGTTGTTCCGTTGTGGTTTGTGACGTACGAGATGGATATTCGGACTTTTAAATTTAAATTCCACTCCTTAATTAATGTGAATGTAAATACAATTTTCAAAAATACATAGACTTAAAACGGATAAAACTGTCAGAAGGGAACCTTTGTATTGCGATTTGCAAAATAGTCTGTCGACAAAACAGCAAGATGGACACGGTACATGTGTGTAGCATCAGCAGGACTCTATATTGAGTTTCTAATACTTCATCAAAGTAAGACATGGGTGCTTCCGCACCCTTTACGAGGGTTCCTTTTAAAGCTTGAGTTCGATTTTTATTATTTAGTGGTAACCGTACTCGCCACTATTATGGCCGGTGAATCAAAAGTGCATAGCCATATTACGATTTAAAGAGAGACTTGTTTTATCAGTATCATACTTAATGTTTAAACCTTAAATATTAGTTTAACTATCAAAATTGTAACAAACATTTGTACTCCTTACTTAGTAGCCTCAAGTAACCTGACACGGTCATAAATCATCGACAGAAGAAGACCCTCGGTCCATCACTAGAGAGCCCGCGGTATCTGCCTACTGCCCGCCAGCTCATTAGAATGATTGATGCTGTGTTTGAATGCATAAATATGTGCCTACCGACCGTACAGCATTACCCCAGTCACGAACTGACATGCGTATAATAACCAACACAACTAAAACTCTAAACCTAACCAACCAATATGAAACCAAGGGTACACTTAGCCTGGTCAGAACATAACAGTACGCAAGAACTCTTACTTGCACTTGGCTGCATATAATTGAAAGCTACACTTATCTTGGCTGGTTAGAAAAGACAATGCATGAAAGCTGTACTGTGGACGAGACGAGTGTAGGACGGGAGGAATTTCTTATACGAAGTGATCTATTTTGTTGAGTTTAATTATGCAGTTTATTAGATTTAATTTGTGGTTTGTAATTAGCACATGACAGGTTGAATGTGCATTCCGTAAAATTAGCATAATCTTTTGCTGTCACATATTTTACTCCCCAGCTAAATATTTCAAAAGACGTCTGTAATTTTTTTTTATAAAATATGAACTTTATACGCTCAACTTCTTTACAAATAATTCGTATCAATACCACTGGTACCTTGAAAATTGTCTTAATTGGGGAAAAACTGACAAAGTCGTACTCAATTACCTTTTTAAATAAAATCACTTCCTTATGTTTCTCGTTTTTATGTATATTCTAGCCTAATGACCATCAACACTTTTGCAATAATAATTTTATTAATATTAATTAGGATATTTTAATGAAGTTTGATGAAGAACAATGTTTAATGGCTTAATAACAATTAAGTTTTTATTGACTCACATTTATTCACTGCTTTTTATATTACTGCAGTTATAAAATAAAACATCTTATCAAGTCTCATAGAAAACCTCAAGAAAGAATCGAATTCATTTCAAAAACAACATCGTCCTGTATATGGGCTCAAATAATTAAGTATAACAGATAGTCGTGGGCGATAACAATTAAATGAAGAGATGTCGTTTCGTGTCGTGTCGGGACGCGTCGTGTCGCATGCTCCCGCGTTTCTCCGACATGCTGCGTATCCGTTCATGTGATTGGTATTTTTTGTGCTTTCTCTAGTACTTACTAAGGATTCTTTACACGATAAGACAGGAGAACTAAACTTAAGTTTTAGTATAAAGATCGCTCGAACATTGTATGTTTCAGACTTTTGGGATTATTATTGTTACTGTTTTAGGGGATGGGACCGATTCGGTGCATTCTGCATTGATTGACCATAAAACAGTCATAAGGATTGTGTCTTTTTCCAGTGTATAATGAGACTTAGAGATTGTACTTTTTTATGGCAATGAGAAGACACGCGAGCACTCAGGCCACCTGATGGTACAAGGGCATTTTTTTAAACAATTTACATTTATTTCTCAACATCTCCTTCTCAACGTCTCCTTTGAGGGCCAAACACTTGTTCCAGTGAGTTTCCTAATTTTTATCCCCTCCAAAATACGTTTTGTCAATGTCTTCAAAATAGGCGTTTACACCTGCGATGCAGTCCTCATTTGTCCACAATGTTTGCCCTCCAAGCCATCTTTTCAGATTTGGGAATAGGTAATAATCGCACGGAGCTAGATCCGGCGAATACGGAGCATGCAGAACCAGCTCGAAGCCCAACTCATTGATTTTGGCTATTGGAATAGCAGCAAAGCAGCAGCAAATAGGGCATTGTCTTGATGAAAGAAGACTTTCTTGGGGGACAATTTTAGTCGTTTTTCCAACAATTCGGCATTAAAATGGTCCAATAACTCTGCGTAATGACGGCCAGTGATAGTCTTTCCCTTTTCCAAGTAATCAATCATAATGATTCCTTCGCCATCCCAGAAGACTGTCGCCATCACCTTCCCAGCCGACAAACAGTCTTGGCCTTCTTTGGGGCACGTTCACCAGTCGCCATCCATTGTTTTGATTGTTGTTTTGATTCAGGTGTATAATGATGGACCCAAGTTTCTTCCACAGTGACAAATCGACTTAAAAAAAATCCGAGGATTACGCTTCATCATATCCAAACACAGTTTTGAAATTCGCTTTCTTTCGCATTTTTGTTCGATTGTCAACAAACGTGGCACCCATCGTGCAGACAGCTTTGTCATACCCAAATCTTCATGCAGGATTTTATGTACTCGCTCCGTTAAGATGCCTATGTTCTCAGCTATTTCACGCATCTTCACTCGGCGGTCGTCGACTACAATATTATGGACTTCTTAAACAACATCCTCAGTAGTGACTTCGATAGGGTGACCAGAGCGTGGAGCATCAGATGTGCTTGACCGACCACGTTTAAAATCATTTATCCAGTTATAAACAGTCTGCAACGTTGGTGCGTTAGTGCCATGAACAGAATCAAGTTCAGTTTTTATTGTGGCAGCACTGCAACCCTTCATAAAAAAATGTTTTAAACGGCACGAAATTCAGATTTTTCCGTAGTTGTTGAAAATTTACGAGTGATCACAGTTAAACAATGGTTATACTGACAAAAACTTGTTTTTTTTTTGAATTTTTGACAGTCTTCATTTGAAAGATTGTGCCGGCCAGTGTGAATGCCATTTACCAGAAAAATAGTTTTTAAAAAGACTTATTGAACAACCCTCGTGACTGGGATCTGAGACCCAAAGACATTTGAAATCTCAAGACTACTATTTCAAAACTGCAATCCTAAGACTTCAAATGCGTTGCCAACGCTGACGACTAAGATACCTCTATGCTAGTCATTTCCCCGGTTGTCTTATCCCCACACCGGAGCACAGTAATGAGAACAATGCTGCTTGCCTTTTTCACAATAATTTAAAAAATATACATGGTTTTATAATACGACATATAAATACGAAAGAAAAAAGAACTTGTCAAGGCGCAAGCATAAACTCTTACTAGGTCAATCAAACATCATAAATTCATAGCATCGATAAGAATTTCAATGTACCCCGCCGACATTTTTTCCCATCTTTTATTGCCTCTTTATTAATTCAATATGCCCTATAAATATTCGAGTTACAGAATCAATTCCACTCATTTATGATATCTAGTCATTGGCTTCAGATAAATCGCGTATCGAAGAGCAAAAACGAGCTGAGTCGACTTGCAACATCAAAATCGCAAGTCGTCGGATGAATAATGCAACCATATGATGTATTATCACCCCGCGCCGTGTAGGCTATGTCTACGATGCATACTTACGAGTAGGTAAGTTGACAGGTGATTTTGACAGGCTCCATGAATGAGAATCTTATTCTTTATGTTATGACTAGACCCCGTTATCTTGTCGCACTGTTTTTTTTATCGACCTTTTTATCGATATTTATATAATGCAATCGAATTTTCGCCTTTTTAGTTACATATACATGAAAGGTAGCCTATATGTTAATCCAAAGTATAAGCTGTCTGCATTCCAAATTTCACCAAAATCCGTCAGTTAGTTTTTGCGTGAAAGAGTAACAAACATCCGGATACATACATACCCACAAACTTTCGCGTTTATAATATTAGTAGGATATATATTTATACAAAAGTAATAGAACCCAGTGGCTTCTCTTTGAAATTATCAGTTACATACAGAGCATACAGTATCGACATTTAGATAATCGATTAAAAAACATTCACGCTCTACTGAAAAGTAAACAGTGCGGCAAGATAACGTGGTCTAGTTTTGACTATACAGGCAGATGCAGTTACAACCCAATAACTCTTTACGTAAGATCAGTGGGTCAGGACTAGATACGTTCGGCAAACGTTATCGTTCGAAAATGTATAAGATCGTAGGTCGTCCAGAGCTTATGTGAATTTGATAAATTTCGTCGGTTTTCGAAAATTGTTAACGTTAGCGTTTTGTATCCTCTCTAAGGCCCCAGACTCACACATAATACATCTTTTATTTCGGACACGTCCATATTATGTTAGTAATAATAAAACACAAATGTTAGAATCAATACATAATTTCATACATTTGTTATTACATTACACTAGCATTAATTACAAATAATACAATAATTATAATATTATAAAATATTTAAATGTGTTATTGTTTGTGTTGTAAAAGTGTGTTCGTACACGGGTCAACATAAACAAACATTTCCTGGACGATAAACGAGTCGTCTGCCTGGTCAAAAGAATAAATAATGTATATAGGATTACATGGTTTTAAACCAAGTAAGACAAATAACAACCCATGATAATAACGACCCATGAACACTTAAAAAGGTAAAGTACGATTATACTATTGTAAGCAAATAAATACTTTGACTGCATCAAAACTATGTTCTAACGTTTCGTCAATAAGTCATATCATTCGGTAACTCATGCATTGACGCGATGCATCATCGATATGTAGATCTGTTGCAATTCACTCTATCTCCTCCCTAAATCACCGATACACGAATTTATACTCTGTATCCATCACAATAGTGTTGTTTTTAAGATAAGTTAGGTATGCATTTGTGGCCAGGGTATCGATTTTATCAGTGGTTCTCGTAACATCTCTGCGTGTACGCAACTTAAAGCGATCCAGTTGAAGACCGTTGGAATGCCGTCTACGGTTGTTCTGTCAAAGAGTATTCGCAATAGACTGTTGTAACTGTGTTGCTATGTCGATATTGATTATTTATCGATTTTTCTTGCGATCCTAATTGTTGAATTGATTGGCGCGGTCTTAGGACGAGTCAAATAAAAGACAAGTAAACAATAGTTTATACAAGAGAGAACGTAAGAAGAATATTATTTATTAGTATTATTACTAAAATCTTGGTAGAGTCTGGCAAAGCCGTCCACAAAAAAGGGCGGCAATTCAAAAATCAGCAGCTGGATAAGCTGGATTAGGCGATACTAAACGTAGTTGATATTATTTTATTTGTCAGAAATGTTAAATGATTGTTTATATCTATCAACTCCGTTTGTTTAGTGTACAGACATTGATATCTGCTGTAGATATTTTGAATTGCCGCCCGTTCTTGTGGACAGCTTTCGTTTGCCAGACTCTAACTCTTAAAGTTATAAAAATATTGAAACGTTAATATATTCTGACTGGTATAAAAGAGGACTCCTAAAAACAGGTAAAGATAAAAAAAAAAAAAAAGAAATTTATTTAGTAAGTAGGCCGCTCGGGCACTTTTACACGTCAAGATACTACCAGCGCTTCCCAAGAGGAGACCACTGCTGAGAAGAAACGCCGCAAGAAACTCAGCAGTCAGTCATTTTTTAAACTTATTTCATATTGCATATTACAATGGTATGTACAACTTAATCTAGCATTATATAAAGCTACAAGTATTAAATTAAATATAATATCAAATAACAGTAGTTCAGCAGGAAAACATGCCAAAAATCTTACGGGAGAGAAGGATAGAAAAGAATAAAATAAAATAACTACAACTACCTACTTATATATGTGTATATGAGATGGTGCAAGATGACCACATAAAAGTTTCGATATGTTTTCCTGCATCAACGGTGTCCCCCAGACAAGAAAAAACAGGATAAAGCCTTTGCATTTGAACAAATTACTATTGACTAAGTTTCGGGTGTAGGCCATGCATTTTTGTCTGTTAGATAGTCCTCGACCCTATAATACGCTTTAGACATTAACGACCTTTTCAAATATTTTTTAAGTGCTGGAAAGGGTAACTTTAAAACTACTTCAGGTAATTTATTATAGAAATGAATGCATTGACCAACAAATGATTTATATACTTTACGGACACGGAATTTTCGAATAGCTATTTTATTTTTATTTCTAGTATTTAAATTATGTATATCTGAGTTTTTGGTGAACGAATCTAAATTCTTAATAACATAAATAATATTCTCGTAAATAAATTGAGACGCTACAGTTAAGATATTAATTTCTTTAAAAAGTTCTCTTAATGAGTCACGGGAATTTAAATTATAAATAGAACGAATGGCCCTTTTTTGTAACACAAATATAGTTTGTATGTCAGCTGCCTTACCCCAAACCAGAATACCATAAGACATAACACTATGAAAATAACTATAATAAACTAAGCGAGCTGTCTCAACATTAGTTAGTTGTCTAATTTTCCTAACGGCGTAAGCTGCCGAACTTAGTTTACCTGCCAGTGCAGCTATGTGGGGACTCCATTGCAAATTTTTATCTATTGTTATGCCTAGGAAAACCGCCCTATCTACCATTAGCAAACACTCGTTATTTAGAAAAATACTAGAATCTACCGGTTTAACATTAGGCAAAGCGAACCTAACACATTTAGTTTTCTTGGCATTTAGTAGCAAGTTGTTACTAATAAACCAATTATGTACTTTAACTAGAGTGGCGTTTATCCTACTGTAGTCTACGGTTTTTCTATCTACCTTGAAACTAAATCAGTAGGTACATCGCTAAATCGGTAGGTACTAAATCTCGAACAAGTGCGAGTCGAACTCGCCCACTGAGGGTTCCGCACATGACACGATAACTCAATTCAAAACTTGGACCGCCGTTCCTCGCCAGTCACGGTTTTTATGACCCTGTTTTTTTGTGATTTAATTTAAAATATATAGATTTCAGATTTTTCCCAATACTTGTAGTATAAGACAGTATTACTTGCTAAATTTCATAGTTCTAGGTCAACGGGAAATACCCTATACATTTTCCTCGAGAGTGTCCAAAATCCATGTTTTTTGCGGCATAAACGGCCGTATCTATTTTTTACGTTAATGTTGAAGTATCCTGTTTTCACAGCTTCAAGAGACTGTAGACCGGAGTATATGATTTTAATTTCGACTCGATACCTTTACGCGTTTTCGAGAAAAAGGGTCTTGACAGATAGCCAAACGGACAGACAGACAGACTGACGGACAACAAAATGATCCATCAAGGGTTCCGTTTTTTCCTTTTGAGGTACGGAACCCTAATAACAAATGATAAATAGATTATTTAACACGGGGATAATCTTACACAATTTGACCGTTGAATACTAGATAAAATTAAATATACTCTTGTAGAAAAATAAATACTTAAATAAATATTAAACATTAAGACTCGGGAACATATAAACGGGAATCGTACCCGGGACCGCTAAATTCGTCGTCGGAGTCATTATCAACTAACCTGACCATATCTTCACAACCCCATACAAACAGATACGAGACGTTTTCTAAATATTAAGCATAGCTAGATCGATTTATCGCCACCGAAACCCCCTGCATACTAAGTTTCATCAAAATCGTTGGAGCCGTTTCCGAGAATTGCTCGTTTAAAGGTATTAGAAATATTAGAAATGTAGCATGAGCACAACAATACTCGTGCCTCCTTTGAACTCATCTCACGATACACTTAGGCATAAAAGCCTTCTATACCTGGATATTAGTGCATAGACCGACGTGCGATGAATACTAAGTCGCACGCGACTACAACTGGTGTTATTCTCTACGTAGCAAGGCGAGTTCGGTCGAACTGGCCAATTTGACCCCTTTTTACGCTGGGAAAATGCTTTCACGCATACCACCTGGGCCCGGGGGAGCCAAAGATTATAAGGGCCTCGCCAACCGAGGGTGGCAAGAATACCCACTAAAAACCCAGCGATTCTATCCTCGCCATTGTTGGCGAGGGCAGGTTCTGCTTGCGTATTCGACTACGACGGCCAATTTGATTACTTCAATAACCCAAACCTTTCACGGTTGTTACCCAGGTTCCCGTACATCAATCCGTATGGCTTAGAGGGCAAACGAGACCACTAGCCAAGATACTGATTTTCGAAAATCGATAAAATGTATAGGATTAAGGTAAGCTAAGTGAGTTCCATACATATAAAGTCTATAGAAAATAGAAACGTTAGCAGCGCGTTTGCATGTTGGCTACGCCCGACCTGATGATTCGATTCGATATTTGCAATCTCTGTACTGTAATCCACTAATGTCTTGCCAACCCCGGGGACCAGTGTCAACTGAACATAACAATGCTAACATTTTTGCTTGGTGAAAGGTTAAAGGATAAAATGGTTTCTTGCATAAAACCACTTTTATGCAAGATCACAGTACGAAAAGTACTGAGTTTGACTGAAGTAGCATGACACGTTCGTACTTTTCCGTGAAAATACGAAGGAAAGCAATTATGCACTACATCTGTACAGCTTTTTAAACAGAGGAGTACAGCTATCATATCGTAATCTAACTACTATGTTAGGTGCGAAAGAGAATACCCCCCCGGTCACACGCACCCGATCAGTTATTTCACGAGCATTCCCGAACCGCGGGGGAGATAAGTAGAACGACAGACACGCGAATGATAATCGTTTATTTATAAGCAGTTTCGAATCGGGAATGCTCCACGCGGCTGGTATGTCGCGGGAGCCAGGTTGTTGAGTGGCGCATACTGTGTTAGCTATTTATTGGTGCAGCCGTAATTGCATGCTGTCGCAGCTCTATTATGGAAGATGTGAGGGAAATATTGAATGAAGTTGGTATAGTTTTCTAAGGGAGATTTCGGTTTTTGCGAGTACGATTACATGTTAGCTTAGCTGGTGACCTGCCTGCCCGGTAAGGGCAGATATTCATATGATGAGTGCTAGTATTTATTTCTGGGCCTTGGAGGTTTTCCATGTATTTAAGTATGTATTTCTCTATTATAAGTAAGTTTATTGTTGTCTAGTATCCATAGTAATGCCTAGAGCTATGTTTGTGATTAGATTTATTATTTATATAATACCGATTTTTTTTATCAAGATTCCGAAAATGTACGTTCATTATCGCAGGAGTTATTTCGATTTATGCAAGCCAGAAAACTTCATTGTTAGTACTATTGTCGCCAGACGTAGCTTGTGCACTTCACATCACAATAATAACACTAATTTTAATAGTAACGTGTGCAAATTCTGTATACTGAAGATAATCTGAAAATCAGCGATGCCGAGAGTGGTCTTCATTTTACTGTATATATTTTATTCTATTCTATAAAAAAAGTTAATAATGAACTTTCTAAGAATAGGATTACTTAGCAATATTTTTATAATCAATAGTCAACTACGTCGTGTCCCTTGTTATCTAAATAAAGGTAAATGTTTACTGTGAAGCCGTTTTACCCCGTGAAGGTAACTAAACAAGTTTTTTGTCACGACAAAAACGCATGAAGCCATCTCTCTAGACGGCGAGAAAGTTCCCAAGCTGTTCAGGCGTGTTATTATATTGATTTAGTAACGATATAGGCAACAAAATAGAATTAATAATAAAAAGCAGATATTGAAATTTAAAACCAAGCAAGAAGCAAATAATCGGCAAATGCAGAGCGTGAGCTGTGTGGTTTTTGGTGTTATCTATACATATAAAATGCTTTGCCTAAACCGCTGAGAGACCTGAAACTTGAAGGGTGTGTTTTTTTTATGACGTAAGCGTCCCATAAGAAAGAATTTTCCGAAATGATACCCTTAAGAGGGTGAAAAAGTGGGGCAAAGTTTGTATGGGACAACGTGATTCCTTGGTCCAATCTACTTCAAATTTTGCATTAACATTTTTTAACTGAATTCATGGAAGACGTGTTTCGTATCTTATTGAAATTCACCCCCTAAGGGGGTGAAAACGGGTAGAAAGTTATTTTGGGGGTAATTTCCTTCAAAGTTGATATCAATACTCCTTAGTGCTTTTGATTTAGATTAGTTTTATTTTGACACATGTTTAAAAGCTCGATCCGATTTTATCCAAAAAAGGTTGAACTGACATAAAAGCTTGGTACAATGCCAATACCCAACCGCTGACTCTAAAGATTCCAAATTAGGTACATAGTTTCCTTATGAGGTCTAGGGGTGCAGTAAGAAAGGATTTCCCGAACATCCACCCCCGACGGGAAGAAGTAGTAGCGGGAAAGTAATTCTACGCGTACGAAGTCGCAGGCGTCCTCTAGTCTCATTATATCGCTATTGAGGGTTAATTGAATAAGTTTCTTGATAGGAATGGGAATTTACACACATAAACTCCCTAAATTCCTCTCCCCTATTGGAGGTTGGTGGTCAGCTCTGCATACCTACACTATCAATTAACAGAATACCTCAATTATGGAGACATCTATCCAAGTCTTTTGTGCAATAGTATTTTAAGTTATTAATTTAGTAAACAGTGGGCTGCAGTGGAAAAAAATTGCATAGAAGTAAAATATTGTGCTATGCTTCATCAAACTCAATGTGTCTGTTTACTGCCGCTGGTCGTAACCAAACCATAGCGCAAAGTCGACGTGAAGCGTCTGAGAATACTAAAGATCATCTAAATAATAGGTCCCCATTTTTTTTTGTCTTACCGCCCCATGAGCATAACAAAAAAAAAACTGTGATGTAAAAAACAACAATTGGAACCCTACTTTTTCTATCAACTGAAAAAATATACAAGAATTAACATCGGGATATCAGATATCATAAGGAGTAAACGGTACCATTAAAAAAAAAACAAAATCAACAAATCTATCTGCCCATGACGCATATTATGAGTCAAATTATACCTGCTGGGACGAGCGCATAGAAGAACGGAAAACGTTATGTGAATACATAGACTGCTGTAAAAGCGCTAAAATACATGTATTTTAATGAAGGCAGCGCCCGCTTATTAGTTCTGAGGGCCTTACTGGCCTCCCCCTGGGGTGGTATGGGCTACTGGGAACCTATGATCTAAATCAATAAAAAAGCTGTCATAACTGATTCCCAAAAACAGACTAAATAATACTAAATTTCAATACCCTGGGTGTAATTCAACCATTTAGCGCTTAAAAATAAATTCAACGAAAGAAATATAATCGACTTTCCAAAAGTAACACTGACTGATGAGGCTACTATAACATTTTATTGACCAGATGATTGTTATAACAGCGTAACAATCATTGGCAGTGAAACCAGCGGTCAAATGAAAAACCGTATCGTAGAAACCGCGTCGGTCAAGATGGTATAGAGAGTGAAAACGCCGCCTGGGGCAACTAGATCAGCCTGTATATTTATACATCGCCATTATGTATAGAGAGTGTATGAAGGCGGTTTGTTCGACGTTAAGGTATGTTTTCGAATGCTTTATGGATAAAATTTCTAAATATTCGCATGATATTACCAGTTATTAGAATGTAGTGATTGTAGAATTATCGTATCTATTACCTTGAAATAAAATTCCTGTTGCCAATAATTGGCAGAGTGCCACTAATAGGTCAGTTTTCTAGATTGGCAACATTAGTCGTAAATGAAGGGTAGAAAAACTGTTCAATCGCAGTTTAATAAAAAACCGGCCAAGTGCGAGTCGGACTCGCGCACGTAGGGTTCCGTACAACTATACATCTAAATAAATGTTTTTCTTAATTCTTTATTATATTTGAGTTGATTGAATGAAAGGTAAAATGCGGTTTACGATTTATAACGTATTAAAAAAAAACTAATTATTAGATCTCGTTCAAACCAATTTTCGGTGGAAGTTTGCATGGTAATGTACATCATATATTATTTTTACATTTATCATTCCCTTATTTTAGAAGTTACGGGGGGGGGGACACACATTTTTCCACTTTGGAAGCGTCTCTCGCGCAAACTATTCAGTTTAGAAAAAAATTATAATAGAAACCTCAATATCATTTTTGAATACCTATCCATAGATACCCCACACGTATGAGTTTGATGAAAAAAAAATTTTTGAGTTTCAGTTCTAAGTATGGGGAACCCCAAAAATTTATTGTTTTTTTTCTATTTTTGTATGAAAATCTTAATGCGGTTCACCGAATACATCTACTTACCAAGTTTCCACAGTATAGCTCTTATAGTTACGGAATAAAGTGACTGTGACATACGGACGGACAGACGGACAGACATGACGAATCTATAAGGGTTCCGTTTTTTGCCATTTGGCTACGGAACCCTAAAAATTCACAGAGTATACAGATTGTTAAATAATAAATGAGCATTGTACTATTAAGCTGCATAAAAAAAGATTATAATATTTAAGATGAAACTTGGACCACTATAAAGATCACTCTACGATCATATCGAACACTATAATAATATCAATTTCTATTCATTTTCTTTCATTGCTTTAATTAAAGCGTCAGTTTCAGGATCAGTCAAAAATGATGTAATATTTTTGTTTTGTTTTGTGTTTATTTGTAAAACATAGTAAAAGTTTAAAAATCTACTGGCCTTGTCGGTAGGCAAACAATTGGCAGTTTTGACGAGCGATATCCGTTAAAATAGATATCCGACTGTTACATCCGTCGGAAAGAAAAAAACAACATACCTACAACCAAAACACTTGATGCTTTTTATAAGATTGTGATCTTTGTAAATAAAGTATCTCAATACACGCCTACCAAGGGGTGTCATTCGCGATCCATAATATCGTTTGTCATAATCGTCATTTATCCTAATTTATCGTTTGTACTAAACTGGTTTTAAGTTGAGTCAGATAACTTTTTAAGCTTACCAAATATACCTGCGGTTAGGTTAGGTTAAACTTGTCTTATAACAACACTAAAAAGTTTTAAACTGTGGGCGGAAATGGATTTTAGAACAAACGATGAATTAGGACAAATTACGATTAGGACAAACGATATTATGGATTCAAATAGATACCAAGATGTTAGATACATCAACTATATTGGAATAAATGAATTACTTTAAATGTATATAGCAACTATATTGTAAGTTAAATCGAAATCGAACATGCTATTGCTTGTTACCTTTGGCAGTCATTTTTTATGGCAAGGAGAAGGAACACGAGCATGAACGAACGTTGATTTGAGATCCATACACATTTGAATTCTGAAGACTATCTACAATCTCAAGACTGTATCCTAATTCAAAAGCACTGCTAACCCTGAGTTCTACTAATTTCATTCGTTGTCCTATTAGTAAAACAAACCTCTTTCAGTTAACTGTATTTTATTTATGAAAACAAAAAATATACGCTTTTAAATTTCTAACCATTGCAACTTCTATAGACCGGCCGATACTATGTCCGGGCTGAGATTATGAGGGCAGGGATGAGATGTAAAACCTTATTGCCTTTTTATTGCAATGAGAAGGCACGCGAGCACTCGAGCCACCTGATGGCAAGTGGGATCATCATATAAATTTGAAATCTCAAGACTACATTCTCAAGACTGCAATCCTAAGACCTGCTTCTATGCTAGTAATTTCACCGGTTGTCTTATCCCCACGCCGGAACACAACAATGCGAACACTGCTGCTTGGATTTTTAGTTTTGAATGCTATAGAAGCAATATTGTTTTAACTAGTAGAATAGAGGCGCGGGTTTATGTTAAAACCGCGGAACAGACACTATCAATCGCCAGCAGCTTCGGCAAAACTCTGCTCCAAATGATAGTCTTTATACGTAATCACTCGGCCTCTGAGGCATGGCCGGGGAGGCGAAGTCGTTTGTTAGTGTATTATTATTATTTTCTCATTCAGCCGAAGCTATCTCAATACGTCTGTTATTGAGAGACAGTTGTCCGAGGAATGCGCCGCAGGCGACCTTTTAAAAAGAAGGCATCTATGACTTATTACCGCCTATTTATCCACTCTTATTACCAGCTGTACTCAATTCTGAATGTGTTTTAATTTGTAAGTCTAAACTTTTGTTTACAATTTTGGCGCTGGATGTGATAGTATGTATCTACACTCAGGAGCAAAGAGTTTTTCATACAAACGAGACTATTTCGAAGCCTTCGTTCCTCGCCTGGGGTTCTTAAGATACCTAACTGATCGCACTATCAGTTAACACCACAGCGGGAGAGTTTGGGTCAGCACTTGGATTTCCTTACATTTTATTGCCATTTTAGATGTTTTTCTGAACATGCTCAATTCCAGCGTTAACCGCAGATTTATTCAGTTGGGTATCCTAGGCACTCTGGAAGTCCTGTGTCGATGCTCGAGGTATTCATCATCAGATTTCACTAAAAGCATTCCCTGGCGAGGAACCAAGGCTTCGAAACAGCCTCCTTAGTATGAAAAACGCACTCTGACCCGTTATTTTTGCTCCTGGATTTAGTAGTATCCACAAGTGTAACAAAAAAACGTTTTCAAAATCCAACTGTTCCTACAACCAGTCCAGTGAATCTCTTATTCGTTAAATTGATTAGGTTTCTAATAAACTCGAGTATTTTCTTGAAAAGGATATAACATGACGTAATTTTATAACAATTGACCGGACAGGACTGAATCTTAAAATCATTCGAGGACGTCATAAAGAAACTTGTATGGAACATCCATGAATATACCTGAAAAACAATACCCTAACTTTTGTCTAGTCAACGTTGGACTTGACAGATGCGCGCGCAGCTACCCCGATGTACTGTTTAGTCCGAAAGGGTAACACTCTTTAACCCATGTCCATGGACTTATTTCTCTTATCTACGTCTATCTATCTTGTCTACGACGCGCTGGCCTAGTTGGTAGTGACCCTGTCTACGAAGCTGGCGGTCCTGGGTTCGAATCCCGGTAAGGGCAGATATTTGTGTGATGAGCATGAATGTTCCTGAGTCATGGATGTTTTATATGTATTTAAGTATATATTTCTCTAAGTGTTCTTAAGTATTTATATCGTTGTCTAGTAACCATAGTACAAGCCTAGAGCTTAGTTTGGGACTAGGTCAATTGGTGTGACATTGTTGCCTGTGTTTTTTTATTTGTTTTTTTTATTGGTAATTGTCTAAAATTCAACATACCGACGAAATACCTTCTTAAAATAAGGAAAGAACGCCACCAATTAAATAAAAAAAAAACAGTTATGATTGTTATTTTGTTTGAACATGCTTACTCGCGCAATGCAAATTTAATTTTATTCCTATTAAATTTAATTTTACGTTTGTCCAGTATTTGTATGAAAAAAAAAAGTGGAATCTCATCAATCACATTTGCGTAAGTTTTTTTAACTGGAAAAAAAAGTAAACGTTCTCGTCGGTTTTTGACACGGCATATTTCCATGTCGATGTTGCTTTGGAGGTTTACTGCGCCGTTCTACTTTAATTATATCGGGTTATATTTAAAAATCCCACTCAATATTTTAGCTGTAAACACTCATACAGATTAAATTGACGTGCAGCATTTTGTTAAATCATTTCTTTTTTAATCTCCGCTTCACCCGTCAGATGCGCCACATTTTGACAACTTAAAAAAATACGTCTTATTTTGCTGGGATGTTTTGGTCCGGCTTTCCATCGCAGGCGTCGATCGTGTTGCGATCCTCGATAAGATCAAGGAAGCGCGAGCGCAGACCGTGTTATCATATAACTCGTAATTAAGAGTCCACGCCCCACGCCTTATTCAGAAGTGTTTAGCAACCAAACTGCAACATAGCTCGTTCTGTCCTTAACCAACCGACGAAGAAAAATAAAGACGGTTGTAGTTGGTTTTGCTGAGATATTGTGGGTATTGATTTTTTCTTGGGGCAGAAGATGAGTACATAAATATACTTGTTCAGGTCCGAGCTCATTATTTAAGAATCCGTTCTCGTTTCGCCGTTGCGAATTAATTCATTTTTCAACTGTAATCATCGGGGAAATAGGACGTTGCGGTATTTTGAAACGACTTTTTAAAATGGGCAGTCCATTAAGGAATCGTTTTGCTTTTCGGTGATCCCGTTTGGTGCATCTCCCAACTTAAACCTCTTACCGCTGTGATCAGAGACATCTAAGAGACAATTAACTAGTTCCCTTTTCAAAATGTTTATATTTATTAAAAATCTTTACTAAGGAACGACTTTGTCGTCATTAACTGACGCTGAGTGTAGCCGTCAAATATTGTAAAAAAAAAATCGGTATATACTTACGTACTATCTTACGTGAAATGAAATAGTAGATTTCTGAATAAGAAAGCATCATTTGGTTCTATCATTAATTTGAAGTCGGTCTTCTGTACTATAAATGTGCTTACGGAACTTTATATTTGTTGACTTTGTCTTAGATTTATACCTACGTGTAGATGAACGACGTTTCAATTCACAAAATCGCGCTCTGCAACTTGATATCGCATAAGAAGTGCGGGCAAACACAAACAACAAGTCAAAGTCACAAAGTCAAACATAACAAACAAACACAGAGTCGCCCCGACTTTGTTTGTTATTAAAACATTAAGCGAAAAGTTATCGTAGTAGCCAGGCCTAGCCAGGATGCAAATACACTACTATCGTTTTTGTTAGGGTTCCGTAGTCAAACTAGGAACCCTTATAGTTTCGCCATGTTCGTCCGTCCGTCCGTCCGCAGCCTAGCTCAGAGACCCTTTATACTAGAAAGCTGTTATTTGGCATGAATATACAAATAAGTCACGCCAGCAAAGTGGTAAAAAAAAATCTTGAAAGAATATTTTTTTTGTTGTAACTCCCCTAGACGTGACATGGGGATGTAATTTTTATTTCTCGTCTACCCCATAGTGTGAGATGTCATTGGATAGATCTTTCAAATATATTGCGGGTTGGTAAAAACATTTTTTTTGATTAAGGGATCCGTTAATGAAATATTAAGCTTTAAAGCGGTAAAGCGGTTGGTAAACTGACCGCGACCTATATCGATGTATGGGGATAACAGTTTTCCAACGGCATAGCTATATTTGTCGCGAGGTCTTATATGTTTGAAGCTCTTTCCCGGTTTTTTTCTATTGACTCGAAATGTACGAAATGACATAGCGGTCGACGCGATCATTGTCTTAAGTTCACGTCAATCCGATACATTTTGTCGATTTACGAAAATCGAAAATCGAAAAGTGTCGACGTTATAAATATATAACGTGCCTTCTTACCGAAAAAAACCGAACTTTTAGGACAGTGTTAGAGTACTATCCGAGACGTAACAATTGTAAAAAATCTCACGCATCACTTTTGTGTTTATTGAATTACACGCATAAAAAGTTACATACCGGTCAGAGAGGACCGCCTTTTTTGTCTGACAGCACTTGTTCTTTTAAGTTTTGATTTTGCGTGAAGTTAAATCATATGACAACGAGTTGAATTAATTCGAACCGGCAATAATCAGCAAGAGCGAGCGTTGCGAAAACTCGTCCGGAATATATCGGCCCATGATTTACATCGGGAGATTGATTTGATTGCGTCCACTATCGACGCTGAATTCATGACTTTATTAATATTAGTTATTTAAATTAACATATACGGGAGATAAAATCAAAGAGCTTAGTTTTCTGGAACAATAAGCTTCCTTAATCGACTGATAATAACAGCTGTAGGTACCTATGAGTGTTGTAGAACAAAACAAGTCGCTTTGCTTGCGCTTACTACTGTAAAATACTCCAGTCTATTGCTTGTTAATTTATAAGTTGCGTCAGTTTTACTTTGTCGTTAAAAACATTTTATCATAACGTTAATTAGAAATCTGATCGAATTAAACTAATGAACACTTAGTAACCTGCTTTATCGTAATGCAGGAATAACAAGAGAGAAATGAAAGTACACTTCAACGAACTAATTACGGCTCGTATTCGTGAAACAGTAACAGACACGGTAGTGGTAGCGTAAAATTACAAAATAACAAATTTCTTGCGGTTTTTACTGAGCACGTCTAAACTTAAGGTGTTAAAGTCCATTACGAAAATAAATAGTTTGGAAAAAGGTCAAGCGTTGTTGGGGGAATTAAAATCGGGTTTTATGTTGGTATCGTGTGGATCAAAGTGGAAGAGACTGCGCCGGCGCATTTATAAGCGACGCGGCGGGTGCCGATGTGCCGGTGTCGCCATCTGGAGTACTGGCGAAGGGTTCCGCCAACATCTTATGTAATTTAGCGGCGCTTTAGTATCAGCTGTCCTGTGGGTGAGGCTGGACAAAGCAAGAGAAGAGACAAATTCAATCAAAATATGCGACTTGCCTGCAAAGATTGCGATGACGGTCATGGTTTCGAATAATTACTTAGCATAACAAGATAAGGGCAAAAAATAACTATTAATGTAACGGAGAGGAGCAATATTACTTTGGCAAAGATGAAAGCTTACCAAAATCCAGAGTGGAGAAGAAGAAAGCAGAAGAGAAGTTTATCCTCTAGCGTATCGTAAAAACCTGGAAAAAGTAGTATAGTCATTATGTAAATGACTGAGTAGCAGTAAATAAAAAATCTTATAATATTGTGTAAATGAGCATATAACATTAAAAAATCCTTAAAAAATCACATGCGTTGCGGTGCGTCACGGCATCTCACTACTACACACATGATATTCATTCTGGTAAGATCAAATTCTGAAGTCCACGCAAACGAAGTTGCGTGCAGAAGCTGAATATATCGTGCAAAAGTTTAATTTCTTGAAACAAAACCTTATAATTATGCTACGTTATGAAGATTCTACAGCTCGAGCTCCTTTAAGTCCTTTATATCTGTAGATTTATTCGTACTCAGTAAAGAATTGTACAAAAAACAAAAGGCGATCGTGATCACGCTTTTTTGACTTGGTAATGTTTTTTTTTCCATAGCCATGATTCCCAAGGACCCCTAGCGCGAGGACCGGTCCAGCAAACAGGTACGAAGAGCAAAGCGCTTACACGTACGCTATAATTTAGTCATACTGGCCAATATTATGCACAATAGTGTCGGGGCTTATCTGCCCGCTACCGTATAATTACAACCACTCGGTCCACTTATTATCGATTGCACTGAACCACTTCTTATCTTAAGTTTCTCGATTTGTGGTAACTGCATTAAAATGATGCATAACGACGTCCATCAAGTTCCGCGGGAGGTGATAATGGAATTTGTCCGAGTTAAATTTCGATAATTATAGAGGTTCCGGCCGCGGGGTAAACGTTCCAACTTGCTGTAAGTAGGTTGAAGGTATCTCGGCTTTGCAAGTTATTTGAGCCTTATTGGTATTAATATAGAGGTTTTACGTGCGATCGAGTCGGAAATGAGGTGAGTATATTTTTCAAAAGTGGTCATCCTACAAGTTTCAAATGGGTACCTAACCTGCATAATTCAGAAGAGTGATGAACATAATACCTGCCGAATGGATTAAGTCTTATCATAGTTCCGAGCGAAATTTCCGATCGAAGAGTACTTTTGATATTGCTCATAGTTCTCACCAAAATAAAAATTCATATAGCAAATAAAATGCATTTTACCTCTCAGATGCCCGTCCCAATGGCGTCGTTAGTAACGACTCGTTACGCACATTTCATACTAAATGTATGGAAATCTAAAAGCACCTACGTCCCAGGACTTAACATAAAACAAATAGCTTAAAGATAACATTATTTTCAGAAATAAAACAGACAAATGAAAATTCTGGAATGTTAAGGTGTACTTAACCACTTCCAAAGTGAACGAAACATCCAAGCCAGTAAAGCAAACGCTAGAAATATTCCCGCCAATATCACACTTTATGTCTTCCTTATAAGCTCCTAAGCCGATACCGAGTCATTACCGGCACACTAAATCTAGACCCCGCCGATAAGCATGTTTGCCACTTTATTAGTGTTCGACGCGACTCCATAATTAATTTATCGCGTCATCAAAATATCTCCGAGGCATGAGGTCCTGCCCAAAGGAGGGGCTCTTAATAGGCCCGAGGATGGCCCGGGCCCTTAACCGGTGCGCACGAGGGAACGGCGATGGCTGCCTCCGAGCGAGCGCATTTTTGACTTTAATTGATCAATGCTTGCATCGAAAGGCAATCGTAACTTGCCGTAAATATTACACAGCGATAGGCACTATCAGACCAATGGAACCCTGACCAACCATAGAACGGTTTCACAGTGACATCACATGAGTAAAGAAACGGAAGTTTTTGGTACAGGCAGAAACTGGTTTATACTAGTTCAGTTTGGTCACAAGCGCAGGGCGCGCACCGCGTCGTGTTCGATTTCAATGTATTTGTTGTGTTATAATGAGTGAATGTAAATTTGATATGCTATGTGAATGCTTTCCATTGGATTATTTAAAAAAACTGTTCATTAGATTAAGGATTTATCATTCAATTAAAAGATATAATAAATTATTAAAAAACAAAAGTTATAAAAACAAAATCTTTAGCGTAAGTAATTTGTAATCAATAAATAAATAAAAAACTGATCGATATCATTTTATTTATTTTTGTCCACCAGTGCCAACCCTACCATATTAGGTATAAATTTTGCGCGCTCTTTAGAAGCTTAGTCTCTGTTCCGTTTCTTTACTCATGTGGTGACATTATAAAACTGGATTGATGCTTCCTACAACTTTAATCATAATGTCACTGTGACACAGTTCTATGGTGAGTCTGGGTCCAATTGGGTATTGCTCATCTGAAACTGCTCGCAAAACATGTACATTTTACGAGCTTTTAGATCACTTTTCCTTTTGTGTGTATTGATGACAACAACTTCAGAAGTTCAAACACTTTATCAGTTTTTCTCCGTTGCCAGTAATTCAATAATAATGTTGAGTTTCTTTTGGCACTTTACCAGTCAAGTTTGTTGAACAGCAAGAGATGCAAATCGGGTGGCGGGACACGACTGTACAATATCCTTATACAAAATGTTTATATAACTATCTCTGTTGCTCGGTAATCAGTGTGATAAGGGCGGCTCCGACTGGGTCTATTCCACATTGTATTAGCCAAATGGCATGCAGAAGGCCAACTGAAACTCTATTGACAACCGTCTAAATATGAAATACAATACAAAAACAGTTTATTGTGGTACTGCAGCGCTCATAAAAAATCACCATACTTTTGAAAAATATGGGATACGCAGGAACAGAGGTATATATAGGTAGAGGTAGATATTTGTTTTACAGGGAGAAAAGGCTTTCCATTTTTTTTGCAAATGTGTATATCTCTATTTTTTTTCTGTACTTAAACCATTACATATAACTTAGGATACATGAGCTTATTAAATAGGTTAGGTTAGCAAGAACACAAAAAAATACCTCGGAAATTATATCTTTGTGAAATGAAAGTTTGTAAAATAATACAGTGAAAAGATCATTTGATAAAACATTAGTGAACCTATACAAACAGGTTCATTGGAGACATTCATATACATCAGCCAATGAAGGTGTTAAGTGTGTGTGTGTGCCTGCTCCTGCTCGTGTTAAGTCTCATGACACACACACTTTTCAGTCACTGCACTTAATAATTTTAAGGGTAACACTGAAATAAAAACGTAATTACGTAAACGAACTTGCACAAAGTATTGTAGCGGGTTGCGTAATAGTTTGATTGTGACAAACAAGTGGGTGCTCTAGGCGGGTTTCATCAGCGACCTTGCTTTTGGTTAATTAGCCACTTCGCCGAGCACGCGTGATGGATCGGTCACCTGTTTCTGCCGCGCATGCGCACAAACTGGAAGCGTCAAGGTGCGTCTACGTCTTTCGCAGATTTTAAAGTATAGCTTTCTGCAAATATACTGAATCTTGAAGTTTGAGTTGGCTAAAGATAGAATGAAAGAATTTACTTTTTAACGTATTGTGACAACAGAGAGTTTGACATGATACAGTTCTTAGCCGAGAACTTTGTTCAATGTGGTTGGTGTTGGATGTCAAATTATTTTTACAGACTTCAAAAAAGAAGTTTTTCAACTTGTCGGAATCTTTCATTTGGCTAATTATAACCTAGGTGTTGTAATAATAAAGTTATAATCTAACCCCTTTATTCACAAACATACTGTGAACCTGTTCTTATTAAAGTATTCTTTGTTTCTTTCTGACAAATTCAAATGTCACAATTAAGGATAATGCCAAATCATATTTTAAGCACAATTTAGGTATCGTGGCGTGGATTTTATGAATAAGAAGTTACCTTAAAACCCGTCAGTGTTTGGTTTTAGGTGGCAGGGTTGATAATAACGAATTCTCGATCGATAAGGTCGAGGTTCGGTCCGATTACTGATACTCGATCACAGACAGACAAATATTTATTAAGACTGACCGTTACGTGCGCTCCTTTTTAAGCATTTCAGTCCTTGAACTGTCATAATCTTTATGAAAGTAATTTATTCTTTTTCGCACCAGTGGTTAACATGTTGCTAATTTACTTAATAGTGTCGGTTGGCTACAGAGTGTTTTTGCGTGTTAAAAATCTAGACATTGCCAAAACTAGAAAATCATTACGTTTGTCAAACAAGTTTTTGAATATAGAATAGGTAACTAACTAACCGGTCTGAGTGGAAAGCCTTGGGGGAGGCCTATGTCCAGCAGTGGACGTCCTTCGGCTGACATGAACTAACTTCTGCCCGTGCCTCCGTTCGCGTAGAATTCGCGAACTTGCCATCTCTCAGGAACATTGACTTATTTCGGGATTAATAGTAGCCTATGTGGTATTCCAGACTATGACCTATCTCGGCAAATTTCACCTAGATCAGTTCGGCCATTCTGTCATGATTGAGTAACAAACATCCAAAGTTTCGCATTTATAATATTAGTAATATATCTGGTTTCTCCAAAGTCGCAATGTCTTTTTTTTTCGTATATTTTTTTACGCAAGTATTAATACCAGTATGCAATTCAATCGTAGTCAACGTCCCAATAACTCTGCGTGTCGACGTGACCATTTCCGTTCCTCTATGTCTCTGGTTCACACGTTACCACAAAGTGCGCCCAAAAAATGGTTTGGCAACTGACCGCAGGCGCAAACGTCCCGGCTATGGTGACATCTCGAGTTATGCTCGCTGTGTAATCGAATTAGTACACCGTTAGTGATGATAACATAATCAGTGCCAGCCTGCCAGATTTCATACAATATGGAGTAGGTTACTAGCATAGAGGCATTCCATCTTAGTCCTCAGGGTTGGTAACGCACTTGGAGTTTAATGATTGCAGTGTTGAGAATTCAAATGTCAGATCCCACTTGCCATCAGGTGGTTTGAGTGCTCGTGCGCCATCTCCGTTTCATAAAAAAACCATGTCGGTTAAGCTAGGTTAGAACTGTGAGAAAAATCCTCGTCAAACAAAAAACCGTTCCGAATTATAAAAATCAAATTTCCATCGGTTCTGTAATTCGACTCTTCTGTATTGGTATTTTGCGCTTAAATTACATATAGAAAATAAAAATAGAGGTTGTTGCCAATACCGCCCACTATTTTTAGTTCTTTTTGCCAGTTTAAAATAAATTGTAATGTAAGTTGATTTTATAACTTCATATAACATTTAAATGGAATGGCGCCGTTTAACTAAACGCATCACTCAACCTGTTATTGACGACCACGACCACTCTGTCAAGAGTGTAACGACTAAGAAGAAGAAGAAGATAACATTTAACACGATATGAAATACCCCTTCCAGAGACACGTGTCGTGTCTGTATAAGCTAATGTTGGTTATTTCAACCTAATATTAAAAGTACGATAACAATGCAGCGCATATAATAAAAACTCAGGAAGTAAAAAAAAAGAAAAACCGGGACCCTTATAGGACCACTCGTGCGTCTGACTGTCCGTCCGTCTGTCTCAGCCAATTTGCTTCGAAACTACTAGACCGATTGAGTTGAAATTTAGTCCACATATGTATATTGATGACCCTAACACAGATGTGCAAAGATTTTTTTTATTAAGGGTTATTTTCGGGGGACTAAGTAAGAAATTAAAAAAAAAGTTTTGCAAACCTTTCTGTGTCATATATCAAATGAAAGGGCATGGAAAGAGGATCTTAAATATTTTTTTTTATTACTGTAAAATGAATGGTTTTGATTTTATTCATGAAAGAAGACCATCCCCCCTGATCTCCTTTGACGTTAAAAGTGCCCGTGCTAAAAAAAAAGATGTAAAAAGAGATGTGTATCTCCGAAACTACTGAGCCCCAAATAAAAAAAATATATATTTTAATTGCTTGTAGATTACAAGATTACATATGTACGGAACCCTCTCCACGCGAGTTCAACCAAGCCAAAGTGCGGCCGTTTTTTTAAATCATTACTTTTCCACGTAAATTCGGCAACTATCGATTATTATGAAAGAAAGACTTTTGTCAATAAAACGCGTGTTAAATCGATGGAACGGTCGAAATAAAAAAACGCTTGAGCTTCTACGCAGGCGAACCATGAAAGTTGCCAAACCAATTTTGCGTCACAAAAATTGTTTGCAAAAAGCCACTATAGCGACGTTTTTCAATAAGCAATAACGGTACCTCAACCAAAAGCCTTACTACACTTGGCGGTTACGATGTTTTTATCATTGTTATTGTAGAAATACTGTGATGATAATAGTGAAAAAAGCATTACCGCCTAGTGCCGTAAGGTCTACTTTAATTTAGAGGGGCATAGGCAATAAATAATGTAACGCAACGCAACGGTGGCGCACGCGCCGCTAACAAGGCGCCTGCGCCGTGCCATCGTTGCGAAACCAGCCCCACCCTGCTCGGCAACACCTAAGCCAAAGGCGATTCGCCGTTTTTGAATAGAATATTAGAAAGCAGATAGGACTCAAAAAAATTTTACACGTTCACCGCCGTCTTACATACAAGCATTTTGGTAACGTTCTCCCAGTGCCTTCAATTTTAATATACGACATAGCTTTTCAAGGTTTGCCCTTTTTTATAACTATTAGTCAACCCTCGTATGTTACATATAGGGTGTTAATAGGCAGTGTGTGTGTGCCCAACCTAAACCCGTTAAAAAAAAACATAAAAGTCGGTTTCGGGTTCGGTATGAAGGATTTTTCTAGGCAGCAGTGTTATGACACCCCTCGCCCAAACTCGGTTGTCGACTCCTTTAAAAAAAATTCTTTTCTTTTAAATGTTCGACCTCAACTCCATTTTGAGGTACTAAACTAAATATAAATATTGTTTATTGACCAATCCGTGTGGCTCTGTTAAATAGCCAATCAAAACTGTTTTCGAGCTTGGACGTATGTCTGTTCTGATTGCTAACGAATTACTAAGTAAAGTATCGAAACGAATGAGGTATAGTACAGTGCGACAGCTCATACAAAATGCTTCGGGTTTGTACTTGTCTTTCACTCGCTCGCATGCTCTCTTACTTAGAGCGAGCGAAAGAGAAGTGCAAATCTGAAGCATCTTCTAAGTGCTCACAGACTGTAGGTATCTTCGAATTAATATTTGTATGATGAGCGCGAGGGTTTGTTTCTGAGTCTTGGGGTTGTCTGCGTATACTCGTAGGTAAATATCTATCTTTAGGTACATATAGTTTATAGCAAAGTCGCTTCGCGCCGTCAATGTCCCTCTCTAGGAACGCTAGATATTTCAAACTAAACAACTGATTTTAATGCGCATAGAGCAAAGGTTTTATGACCCATTTCAAGAAAAAAATGCTTCAAGTCGTCAATGTCTTTATAGATGTCAAGTCAAAACTTAGGAAACTCAGGGCCGTATTAATAAACTCTTCTTGACTGTGAGGCCCGTCACAAGATACGTCAAAGTAAACGTCAAACCATAGAACACTGTCATTTTTGACGCATCTCGAGACGAGCATTAGAGTTGAGATCAGTTTATTAATACGATACGAGCCTCAGTCTTATTGTTGTAGAATGTCATATTGACTTTGGACCTGCGGTGGGTCCCAAATTTAAGTTCTTGACTTGGTGTTATCGAAAACTCACATTAACTAAAGCGAAGCGAGGGCGGGTCGCTAGTTTTTCTATAGAAGTACCTAATTATGTTTATCGTCGACTAATACCCATACATTCTAGCTTAGTTTGAGACTAGGTCAATTTGAGTAAGATTGTCGCGTGATCTTTATTATTATTATTAATAATTAACGAGTCCAATAAACATTCATAGATTGCGTGTTAATGTAAACTGTGGTAATTACAAATGGGTTGGCGTTTGTCTTGAGGGTTCTTGTTGTATTTCACGTCGACCCCCCGTAACTGGCGCCGCACCTTTACTAGTTCATTACAATAAACCTGTGCCCACAATATAAAGCTTACATTCCTTACCTTTAGAAATAGACCTGGGCAATTCGACTGTCAAAGTGTCTCTTTCATCCCTTCACTTTCATAGTAAAGAAAGACTAAGACAGATTGATATAGAAACAAATATAATGTAGCTTAAGTCATAAGTGATGAATCAAACTTTGTATGGAGGTACAGGGCCTCTATTTAACACGATAAAAACCATATAGTTTTTGAGTTGTTCTCGTATTTTCAACTCTTTTATAGCTCTTATTTACTTAGAATAAAGACGCAGGCCTAAAAACTGTAAGTATAATAAATGGCAGTCGAGTTATCTTGCGTTCTAAATTAGGAAAACTTTGTTTTTGAGTTCAGTTTTTAAATTACCGTCTTAATGTGGTTTTGAAAATGAGGTCTTATCTTATAAATATTAAATAAAAGTAATAACATTATCGGTCCTGTGTTGCTAGCGTTGATGATTTTTGTATGTATGTATGTAAACTCTTTATGCACATAAACAATTACAAAACACTTTGCTTCACTTTACATAATGTACATAGGCGAACTTATCCCACATGGGACCTCTTCCAGTTAACCTTGGAGTAGAACTCTTCCCAAAACACTCACAAATGATGCGTAACTTGTACCTCTCTCATTAGCTAGGGCCTTTTCTATCTTCTCTACATCACAAGGGACGTAGTGACCGTCACCCGCGTTTTGGTCTGAAGGTGGTCTATTCGTTCAATTAGATCAATAAATTCAATGGTTGGCCAACATGGCGGTCTCGAGAGCTCTCGGGCGGTGCCGTTTGTCGCAAATTAATGGCCATAAAGCATAATCATATCGTAAACGTTACTCGTGAGCGGCGCAAGCGCTCCGCGCCCGCGGCACACTTCGATTTCAAGATGGCGCTTGTTGATTTGAAATTAAAGCAATTTTGGATGTTGCTCTTCTCAATATAATTCCGTGCAATATCGAGAGGGTGTTGCAAAAACTTTGTACGAGCGCAAAACTGTTTCTGGGGTTCGTTTATCAATCTTATCAGCTTATGCTGACAAAAAACGATGCAAGTGAAAAATAAAATGTGTGAAAAATAAGTCTCTATAAAAAGAAGCAACTTTTGTTACCACTTTTATACACAGTCATCATATGCTAATGAGACCATTCAGTGCCTCTATTCTAGGTAGTAAAAACAATATCGTATTTGACTTGTAACGGAATCGTTTTTCACTCGGCCGCCATTACTGTCAAGGAAATAAGAGCTATCAAAACGGTAACAATACGATACCAGCTCAAACACGATATGGTTTTTGCCGTGTTGAACAGAGGCGCTGGTCTCATGTCTGATAAGAGTGATAAGTTTCAAGTCATTAAAGCAGAAATCTAGTTTCCACCTTTGGATTCCATCATCAGGTGATTCCATCATCCTTAACACCATAATTTTCCAATACCATATGGTTTTGCGAAAATACTTTGTTTATTAAGGTAAAGATTAGATTAATAACAATAATAACATACCTTACAGTAATCATCATCATCATCATCATGTCAGCCGAAAGACGTCCACTGCTGGACATAGGCCTCCCCCAAGGCTTTCCACTCAGACCGGTCTTGTGCTTTTCGCATCCACCGCGGTCCCGCGATCCTGACGAGGTCGTCACTCCATCTTGTTGGAGGCCTACCTACAGCTCGTCTCGTCAGTAATATTACTGTATTATTAGTAGGTACTTGGCTGTTTGTCGACGACGCGTTAGCATAGTCGGTAACTCGGTAGTGACCCGGCTTACGAAGCCAGCAGTTCTGGGTTAGATTGCCGGAATGGGCAAATATGTGCGTGATGAGAACTTGTTTTGGGACCAGATCAATTTGTGTGAGCTCTTCCACTGATATTTATTTGTTTATTTATTACCTTCTGCTTTTGACCTCGTCCGCGTAGATTACGACTATCGTTATTCCCTCGAGAACTTTTAAATTTTTCGGTGAAAATTAGCATATGTGTTACTCTAAGTTAACCGTTGCGGCGTGAAGGAGTAGCAAACTAACACACAAACTTTCGTATTTATAATAGTAGCATTTTTAGCTCTGACATCTAACAGTATTTATGCCGGGGGCCTAATATGGCTGCGTTTATCGCGTGACAAAATGTGGACAAAACATCAGTCACTTTCTGACGCGTATATAAGTGCGAGAGTGACGGATGCTTTATGCACATTTTGTCACGTGATAAACAGAGCAGACAGTTTTTTGATGGTACGGAGAAGGCAAACGAGCCCACAAAGGTAAGTAGGATCTCTGAGTCTGTGACCCACAGCTATTTGCATCAAGACTACAATCTTAAGAGGATTGTGAAGCTAAAAATCAAAATACAAAATGCGAAAACGTTTTTCTCCCCTTGAACCTCGTCCATTTTTAGGTATTTTAAATATGTTGTAGATATCATGAAAAACTATGTCTGTACATTTTCATTTCCAAGAAAATATTACTTAAAAACAAACAAACTTAAAAAACAAAAATCAAAAACGTACACTGCCGTCCTAAGCCAATAGGCAGTATGTCAGATAAAACTCCCGTAGCAATATCAACCTTATTACTAACCGAATAGAATTAAAACTGCTTTGGCTGTTGAATTTGGGATACTGCTTATTACCTTACTTAGGCTTAGGAGGGCAGTACAGACCTAGGCCTTTATAATAACTGCAACATATTATAATATCGTGAAAATCGGACTTGATTTAGGGGGTGAGGAACGTTTTCGCTCGGATCTAAATTTGTATGGTTTTTTTGACAGCTACGCTATTATAGCGGCCTTTCACAATCCTCTAAAATCTGTACCTACCTAATCCTAAGACGCCAAAAGTGTTACCAACCCTAAAGACTTAGATGGCAAGCCTCCATACTAGTAATTTCATTGGTTGTCTTATCTTATCCCCCCACACCGGAACACAACGATGCGAACTGCTGCATGACACATGTTGTTAATATAATATTAATACTGTGCGAAATATTCATATGTTATAAATAAATAAATATCAGGGGACAATGTCACACCAATTGACCTAGTCCCAAACTAAGCTCTAGGCTTGTACTATGGTTACTAGACAACGATATAATTACTTATATAGAGAAAAATATATACTTAAATACATAGAAAACACCCATAACACAGGGACAAATATTCGCGCTCATCACACAAACATCTGCACTTACCGGGAGTTGAACCCAGGACCGCTAGCTTCGTAGGCAGGGTCACTACCAACTAGGCCAGCGTGTCGTCAAAAGTAAGTATACGTTGACGTTATGTTAGACTAGAGGATATCTATTTCGTTGCAGTGTAATAAAAGTCACTTATTAATTTTATATCTATTTATTTCATTTTGACAAGGTAATCGGTGACCTTTGAACGACTAACAGGTAGGTATCAAAAGTACAAAATGACATGGAAATAATCTCTATTGCTTAACACATCCTAGTGATAAGTGAAACGGCGTCTCCAGTGACGCGTTTGGTACGAGTATACTAGAGAATAAGGCATGGCAAACATTGTAAAATGTACAAAGGTAACATCCATGGATAGACTTTTTTAACGTAATCAGGAGCTTGTTAAACTCTGCCATGAGTTATAGACAAAATACTCTACAATTTTCTTTTCAAAAATGGTATCTATACTCATTGGCAGTGTTCGAGAGCATCCCTAGATTTCGGTTACCTATCACAACTTCGAAAAATGTTTGACCGAATTTTGGTTCGACAAATACTTTTCGTCAATTATGGTTTGGGTTTTTTTACGTTTGGCCGAATGATCATTTCGAATAGTTTTATTTATTCATTACTTGTTTTGGTTTTTTAACGATTTGACAAATTATCTATACCTCATTACTGGTTTCGGCGTATCAACAGTTGTCCAATGTAATGCTTTGTCTATTTGTCTTTTTCCTATTTCTGATTTTACCTTAGTATCCTTTGCCCAATATTACGGCTCGGTTTATTCATAGTTTACCTAATTTTAAATCGACCATGTTATGTTTGATAAGTTTTGGACTTATTTCTTAGTTATAGAAAATAAGTGAACCGTTCCGAGTCGGTTTTACCCTGATTGTCTTGATCTTTGCATTGTCTGGATAAATTATACTTAAGCAAGTTTTTCGGGGCAGAAAAAAAATAACCTCGAAAGCCAAGGCGGGAGCAAAGCTCCCGCCTTGGCCTTCTAACCTAACCTATCTGAGTCGGTTCTGCCCTGACTCGTCTTGCTCGTTGCATTTTGTAGATAGTTGAAACTAATTACAAGCAAGATTTTTTGGCCGAAATGAATATTTGACGTAACGTAGCAAAATCTATATGTAACATTGATGAAGTGAAAAATGGGTTAAGAAACAAAATACAAAACGATCCACAGGCTAGTTGTAGCATTGGTGTAATGAAAAATGGGCTTTGAAATAAAATACGTAACAATACATAGGGTACGTGACTACAAGGAGAAAAGTTGCTTGGACTAACGAACCATTTACTTAAAGTCAAATGGTGAAATAAAAAAATGACGAATCGTGCCATCGGAGAAACGATAAAAAACGAAATGTTTTCGGTCAAATGAAATTCGGTCAAAAACTTTTCGAGGTTGCGATAGGTTACCCTAGATTTCTATAGAAAATAACTAACGATAAAAATTAAAATTGCGAAGAAAATATCGAATTAACATAAATAAAATTTGATAAATTTAGTCGTTCAGTGACAGTGACAAGGCAGTGAAGGCGCTCTAGCCAACTTTTTACTCGTAACAATAATAGAGATCTATCTATACCTACTTTAAGGAACGTTTAGATTAGTTCTTTGAGAAACTGCATGAACAACAATTTGCCTGTAATGTGAGAATGCATGATTATCTTGTCCCAATTTTAACGCAGTAGATAATAATTAAATCACAGATTTATAATCTTAATCTTAATTTAGAGAGCATACCTAAATAATTTCCTTTTCGGGTTGTATAATGTTTCCGATAACGTCTTAGTTTACAATATCCAACATGATCCTCTATCCCTAGTGCGTAATGTTCTGAAACTTAACAAGCGGGCGCGATCCCCGATTAAATAATATACGCAACCACAGTAGGTACATAAAATTCCCAGATATATGATAATTTTCAATAACTTTTCTAACATTTTATAAAAATATTAATATCTTTAATAAACAACAAGTTATATTTTTATTGGTAACCGGCGTTTCCTCTCAGACTAATAATACTAATTACCTTAAATCGACTAAAGCAAAATTTACAAAAAAGTTACGAACAAATTTCTTACGATAACTATATCAATAAACTGTTATTTATAATATATCGAACACTCTGGAGGCTTAATGTAGTAAGGTAAAACACCTCGCGACGTCATCTGCGACAAGGACACTGTAACATACGACAGCTTAGTGCAGTTTTATAATAGTTCCTAAACTTCTACCGGTAAGAATGGTTCGGTGAGGGCCGACAAAGTAGTTCTAACGAGAGCTCGCCACTATTTACAATGCGAGACGCGACATTGCTTCGAGTATATTCAAACCTGGAGGTCAGTATGACGCAGGTTCAGTTCAGACCTAGTTCGCTGCTAGATATTCAATTAAACATAGTGAAAACTTTGATAAAAAAGCAATTAGGTTAATACATGCCAATGGGCGATTGTATTACCATACATTTGTAATCATGATTATGATAATGACATGTCATAGAGAGCATTCTAAAATTCATAAAAAGGAACCAATCTCACACTATTTCATAAATATAATCATTTAAACCTAATGCACGAAGACACAGGAAGCTTATTTCGGCGCGTCACATGGTTTCTATTGAGTTAGCACACACACTTTGACAGTTCAGTAAACAAAAGTCATTTGGATGTTTGGACCAGATTGTAGGGGGGTAGGTGCGGCGCATCAGGTGTGGTCGGCGGCGTTCGCGGCCGGCACGCGCCGCGCCGGCGCCACGCGCCCCATGAAAGACCTGATCTCCTCGAAGTATGTCTCGTCAGGCGATCTTCGGCGGCTGTCATCACCGTTCTCCGCCTCATGCTTCTTAAGATGCCTGTCGAGATTCGTCTGTTGTCCGAAGCACCGGTCGCAATGACGACACCTGAACGGCCGTTCCTTGTTATGGATGTTTCGTACGTGTCTCTGTAGGTTCGATGATATTGAGAAGGAGCGTTCGCAGTATTTGCAGCGGTAAGGTTGTTCGCCGGTGTGAGTTCTCAGGTGGCGGGTGAGGTTGGCGCTTCGGGGGAAGGCTTTGCCGCAGTACGAGCAGGTGTAGCGGTCTCGCGCGCGTGGTGCACCCGGGCTGGCTGGCAGGGTAGGCGCCCGCGGCGCGCCCGGCGCCAGAAGGGTCGCAGCTGCGGCCGGCAGGAATGGGTAGCGGCCGAACGGTGCGGGCAGAGCCAGCGGTAGCCGCCGACAGAACTGTAGCAGAGCTGGGTGCGCCGGGTGCGCCGGGTGCGCTGGGTGCGCGGGGTGCGGCGGTGGCGAGGGGGTGATGAGGTTACAGTTCTCGTCCTCGAGCCGCTGCGGGCGCTTGTGGGAGACTCTGAGGTCGAGCGGCTCGTCGGCACGCGGCGAGCCGAGCGGGCTCGGGACGGTCTCATGCGGCGAAGTGGGCGGGGAGGCGAGGCGGCGCGGGGCCGCGTGCTTTTCGCGCATGGCGGCCGCTGCGCACGCGCTCATCGGGCTCGTGCGCCACCGACCTGCAACAACAGACACACCCTGTTTAGCACACTCTGAACTGCATTACACCATCATGGAAATCGGTACTTTCGCAACTAATAAGTATGTAAATTCCGCATCCTATATCGCTAGTGCGACGGCGCGGCGGGGGTGGCCTGATGGATGCCGGCTCCTACGCTCACCTTCGACGCACACCCACTCTCTTGCGACATCGAAACTGGAGCACTCGCTACCGAAACGACGATGTTTTTAACTTAATTATTGCTCGACTTTAATGGATATTTCAGTATCCGTACCGTCACAAGTTCTCGCTTGGCGATAAATATTTATGGGCGTAGTTGTACTGGGAGATATTTTATCTTGTCCCTATCAGCCTTTCTGTGTTGGTACTAGTGCGGCCTAGTTTTAATAAGTTATCTTTATGTGTTTAGGGCGGGAGCTCGTTAAATTATATCCTCCGGTTTGAATTTAAGGGGTTTATTTTACAGTACAGGTACATTTTTAGTATCATAATAAATGCCCTAAAGTCTCGTGTATTTCGATTAAAGGTCCGATTCTGATTGAAATGCTCGAGAAGGCGGTTTCGGATTCGGCCTCTCACCCCGCGGCCCACGTTTGATCACCGACAGTGTATTACAAAAGTAATATCCAGCAATCGTGGTGCAATAAATCGGACGACTTCATCGGCTGATTGATCGGCGCACGCGTCTCCCACGTCCCGTCACGCGCATTGTCTCCGCCGTGATCTATACGCGAGATAATTTCACCATAGATGGATAAACAAGCATTACGTATTCAAAACAACCTAATTACGCGTGATAGATCGACGGGAAAGTGTAATGGAAACGGATGGCCGTGTTGTGGGTGACAAGACGCTGCGCTCTTGTTCAAATCTTTATTAAGTCTCGACTGTCTTGAGTGATAAAATCGAGATTTATAAAAACGGGAAGTAAGTAAAAATAAGTCAGGTGATAACAAGCGTTTGATATATACAGTTCGCAAATGCGCATTTACTGACTACGTCTGAGCGGAGGCGAGTATGTATAAACTTGCGAAGCCATTAGAAAAAGTCAGTACGTAATTTCTTGTCACAACATGTATTTTTCATTGCAATAAAATGGTTGCTCGTGTGTTTTCGCTGAACAAATATCGCGAACGACCACTAAATTACGGCCAACAACATCCCAATTGACACATTAGTTATTAAGCACGTCCATATGTAAATTCTTACGAACTGCAACAGCTGATTCAAAGAAAGCATCCGAGTGCTGATACAAATTTGTTCGCTCACGCCTACAAGTCGACACGGCTAATTTGCACCAAAAGCAGCTGATATAAATCCTTCGAACAAGGGTCGGGCCCGACGTCCGGGCCCTTATTTGGGAGGACTCGTGAGCCTCTCGCTGCATGCTTATGATTTGTGTTCGGAACTCTGCGCCACAGAGGTTTGTTAATGCTTTATTTCTGAAGTATACCCAAATGAGCAACTATTCCCACAAATGGACAACAGAGGAGCTGCTAGATTATTTAAAACGAGTCAACTGAGAGCTTCCTAGAGGAAATTATTAAAATTGAAGCCTGTTCCAAAGTAAATGAGTTATGAACTAAAGTAAATTACTATCATGTAGTAGGAAATAGTCCGAGTCTAGGAAAAAATGGAAACACGACTAACGTTTCTACCGGAGCTGTTAATACGTGCCGGTTTGATCTCGGCCCGATCCATTTCTCTGATTTAATTCGACATTTTCTTATTAATGACCAACTTCCTGCTCGATGGGACATTTAACACCTCGTTATATAAACGAGACTTAATGCGACTTGAGCAATGAGCTTGAGTAATTACGATACTTAAAAATTACAGAAGCTCAATATAATTTGTAATCATTATTGCTAATTAGCTAATATTTATATTGAACGGCTTTGAAAAAAGTTAAGATTGCTTTGGAGGCAGACCACACACGTCTAACAGAAAATTTAAGAATGCAAAACAGCAGCTGTTTTAGTTTATGAGATAGCTAGAGGAGTTGCATATGTCCGGCGTTTTCAATGCATGAAACTTCTCATGTTTTGACAGTTCAGTTCAATTTAGAAGTGGACATCAATCCGTCGAAGCCGAGTTGAATCTTAGTTTTTCTTAATATTCCTTAAATCTGATTTCCAAGGTTTTCAATTACTCTCGAAGGGTTTTCATTAGGTTTTAAGGGTGTACTTAAGTAAACATTGCTTACTTAAGCATATCAAAAAATGACGCTCAAGTTAAGAGCTACTGTATTGTGAAACCTTCAGCCAACACGTTGGCAGCTACTGCCTATGCGCAGGCGATTAGGACACATTAGTGCGCGCATCAAGAGTCACGATCTTCTAATTAGTAATAATTAACAAGGTTTGGAAGCGTGACGCGCGGGGCGGGGCGTGTGTGTATGTGTGTGTTAATGTAAACAGCCGACCAATGAGCGCCGTCACGGCAGGCCGCCTAGTGATATATTAGCATTTGAATCGCTTATTCGTTCGCTGCGCCTGAGTGTGCTTGAGTCGACTCGTCTCGCCAAGTTATGTAAATCTTCCGATAAATTATGGCGTTTTGCGTTAATGTGAATGTGAATTTAGATGTTAGTATTGACGCTGTATCGTTATTTATGTTAAATTAAAATGTTTTCCGTGTACCATGGACTCAATATTGAGTCGATTTAGTACAGAAATATAGGAGATTGGTACTGAATTCTGTTATTTTGTTACTATGTTTGGCAAAGTGTAAGACTGGGTGTATTTTAAATGAGTCCATATTTCTTATAACTCGAATTGATACGTTAAAGGTTTGATTTTAAGATCTGTTGTAAAATGCAATGTAGACGTTAATCCGTTAATAAATTTATACTCTGATCGTGTATTAAGAAGTTGGTATATATTACATTAAAAGTGAAATAAGATCCCATCACTAACTTCATTCTAAGTTGTGCATTAAAATATGTTCAAAGTAAAATTAATGCTACTTCGCAACGTGTCGGTAAACTTAATATTCAATCGTCATGGACATAGCGTACGTTGAATTCAACAATGACACTATGCAAATCGTTATTTTTCGTAATAATATAAGGTCACTATTGGATTTTACCGTGCAAATAGTAAAAAAAAAAGTAAGCACCTCAACCACTCAATAAATGATGGGAAAAACCAAGAATATTCTCCATTTCCCTCTAACCCGTTCAATATTATACTTATATAATTATGTAACGGCACGCTTATATACCTACACATAAGAGTCAATTCAGTAAATGAGTGGTAATCCGGTAAACACCAATAAGACGCGTTCCGCGTTCGCTCCGCGTGACGTATGGGCGGCGCTCGCGCATCTGATTGCGCAAAATGCCTACTAATAGCATCGCTCCGATCGAGAATCGTTAAAGAATATAGAATGTTTCTTAGTCACATTAAATCCACTATTATTTAATTAAACTACCTTACGCTTCCGCGTTCTTTTAATAATGTTGCTACTTATTTAATTGATTTTTGGTGGTAATGGTTTGTTCAATAGAACTTGTTTCTTTGACGCCGCAGATTTAAGAAAAAATAAGGCGCTACGCAACCCCACCCGGTCGTACTTACGAGCATTAGCTGCCGTATCTTTAAGATGTATCAATCCACGATGATGTTGCATGAGCGGTCAGTTTGTACTAAGACCTGCGGATCCCGCAGTCAAACTGTGAAAACAGAATGCTGGACGTTTTTACAATTAAGCTTGATAATGTTATTATAAATAAATAAATAGATAAAAACACTATTTTTGTTTATTATCTCATTGTTAGAAACTTAACTAAAAGAAGAAAAAAAAAGTATCTACCAAAACGAGTTTAGGTTGAATTTACATAAGCCTCTAATATACCTAGTATATACGGAACAAAAGATACACATAAAACTATGTATTCGTTAACAGTACGGTGCTGCATGTAAACAGTTGTTAATTTATGTAGATGGCTTATCTGGTCGGCCAGTGAGGTGCGTTTCGGTTTATGCACCGATGCACCTCATAAATGTTTTAATGCAGTCGTGCTATACCTACACGCATTTAATACACGATTCATTTAGATTATCAATTTGTCGCAAGATAGACAACTCTACAGCAAACAATAAATTAAAATAACAGTAAATAATAATTCGTTGGTGCCGACTGGTGTTTCTTATTGATTCTCTTCACTCCTTTATTGGCGAGGAATAAACAGTTTCATCTCATGATCGAACCCTTTTGGAGGTCTCGCATTTCCTATAATAAATAGACACTGTATTGCATTATCATCTAGGTCATATTTATTACAAAATTCACCCCATTCCAATAAAGGGAATGCGTTCCATATAAACGTATGACATGATTTCAATTGACATACAGACTAGCAGAGATTTAAACTCGTAAAGTCGAGATTAAAGACAGCAGTGTGTGCATTGTTGTTTTCCGGCGCCGGGATAAGCCAACTGGTGATGACGAGAGTCTGAGAGATCTAAGTCTTCAGGGTTGGCAACGTACGTGCAGTTTTGAGATAGTCGTAAAAAAAAGTCCAGAAAAAAACCTAAATGATTCGACTGTTTGCTTTTGGTACGATGTAGTTTTTTTTTACAAAAATGAAATGAAATTACTAGATAAAAAATGTTACTATATATTCGAGCATGATATACAACACAACACTTTAGAGAAGGCTCGACGAAGTGGATTTCAAATAACAAAAAGATAACTTTGAAAAGCCGACTCCTTTTTTTAAATATTGTCATCTACATACATGAAAAAATTAACCTCCTCACTCATTACTTAAACTATCGGTACGTCATTTAATAAAATCTATCAAGCCGTTAAGGCAGCAGAGCGAGATTTTCGAGAGTCAGATAAAAAGAAACATTTATAAAATAATTTCTCTTTCAGAATTACACAACCACAAATTCCTTAATTAATTTAAAGATCAGAATGAATAAGACAATCTCAGTTTATTCATAAAAAATGCCATATTAGTGTCAAACAACATAGTTACAAATTATTAGGTTAGCTCTAAAATCTGCGCGAGCAATCTCGCGACATTCTGGCAGGCATTCCGCGTCGAGCTCTCACGCCAGCGCGGGCGCAGGAGATTCACACGCGCGCAGGTTTTTTACACCTATCGACATCGATCAAAGATTTATTTCACATCACTATTTTAGGAAACGAGCGCCGATCGCCTTATGGCGAGATATGAAATTACTATCCGATGTATGAACCGAATGGTTCACTCTTTAGATAGATTAGCTTTGCTGTCAGGTTGACCGTTGCGACACCAATACTATATCTTCTTTTTTTGAAGCCATGTACATGCTAGACTTTAAACAACTATTAGCTTGCTGTCAACGTCTAGAATACATAATACGATCAAACCCATCGTACGGTCAGCCTCATAAGTAGCTGCACACTTTAATACTTTGTCACATTAACGTCATGTTTGAACTGCTGCACTAATCTGTGAAAGGCGTTAGAGCGACAAGGTACAAAAGTGTGCAGCTACTTATGAGGCTGACTGTACATCAAAGACCAACATGAAACGTAATAGCCAACAAACATAATTAATTTCCTAATCGATTTCGCACTTCCTCTATGGACCAATCACAACGGAATGCTATGTATTTTAGAGTGGACATTTATACGCGACGGCCGAATCTGACCAATAGCGAATTGATTTGCCGCGCAAGCGTACTTATGACGACTATGCTGTTAATAAAAGTGATTGCTCATACGTGGGAACGGGGGCGACGTCGACGTGGGAACCGCCCGAAATCAGGACTTCTTTTTTACCTCGATATCTACGACTTATTAGGCTATCATTTGTTCACTCGGTCACAGATAGAGCGCTCGAGAATTCTCGTATTTAACGAGTAACAACGCTTCGCTGCATGATGTCCACAGTCAATTTGATTCTGCGAATCCAGAACTCATCTGGACTGAGGTTTTCACACGAAGCGATTTAGTTTTAGTAAAACGACTTCTTCATGGAAATAGTGCAACGTGTTAACTGTAATTGAACACATTCTCTGGGAAATGTGTATTGAAACTGATTTGATTACCCTTCCTGGACAATGAGTTAATCTGTGGAATGTCATCCGTCAGTGGATCTTGGAAAGCTTCTGTATCTGTCATTTTGTAGTTAACTATCGAAGACCTAACAGTAATATTTTAACTAGATTTTGTCTTCGACTTTGTACTATTCTGAAGTACGATGGGACTTACTAAGAAATAGCATTTTTGTATGACATGAGAAACTGTCAGTATTCGTCTACAGATTATTACATTTTCAACGCACCGATATTGTTAATTGTTATGTCCATTAAAAGTATATATAGTATCTACACTAAATAAAATCGTAAGAACTCCTACATTTTGATTGATTACGTTACTTTGACATAGTCCAAAGTGGTATAAGAATTAAATTCCTTGACTGTACTCAACTCATAAACTAAATCACTGCACCGAAGCTACGAAGGCAATACAAGTAACATAGACGGTTCTTTACTGGACATAAACTATTAAATTTTACGGCCTGTTTTACGATGTGTGTCTGTACTAGAAATTATCCATTGATTAAATTTACTTAAAGTTTCCATTAAATGACTAACAAATACAATAAACAATATTCTTACAAGCAGGATTTCTCTAAAGGATTTGTAGATTCATACTATTTTACTGCATATTACATATTGAGGTATACAGGGCGACTGCGAGTTTGTGTACCTAGTAGCGTCGAAGTAAACTAAAACTCACTACACCCCATTAGGAACATGACTTAATTTAAAGCGTTAAGACAATTTATTTGTTTTTATTTAAATGAACATTTAATGAAATCTTTTTATTCAGTATCATGGTCACCCTACATACTAAATTTTTACTTGTAAGAACGGTTGATTTTCGGATAGGATTTCACATGAAAGTTTTAGGTGACCATAATTTTAGTATTAATTAGGGAAACAATATTATTGCCTGTGTGGTTGCCGGGTTAGAATAGTGCCACTCCGTGTCTTCCCGCGGATGTCGTAAGAGACGACTAAGGGAATAAAGGCTTGCAGTACTGTTAGGCGATGGGCTTGCAACCTGTCACTAATACACTGGTAAACATCTTAGCCTGATTGTGCAAAATGTGGTTACAGAATTATCAACAAGTTTTTAGAGTTGTTGGAAATTCTGTAGCTCTGCCTACCCCACTCTGGGAATGAAGGCGTGAGTTTATGTATGTATGTATGTACAATATTATTTTAGTAAAGTGGTAAACTTTAATTGTTTCTCAAGCCACTGTACTTTGAACTTTTTTTTTGAATCTCAATCATTTACTGAGTTGGGATAAATAAAGTTAGGATCACGACCCCGCACCCTGTATAAATTTAAGCGAATGAGTTGAAATAAAGAATGTTAACCGTACAAACCGAATATTACAAAAGCATATCCTGTACAAAAACCAACTAACAGCGCCATTGGCACTTGACTTCTAGCGCAAAGTTATGTCCGCCATAGAATATGCATAACATTTGCATTGTGTAAATATTCTGCCGGGCTATAATCTCTATGAAATTCAATACGCGAACGTGGAGATAACGAAACTGCTCCGATAATTTATGGCGCGCCATTAGGGCACGTACCGGGCATTTCATTTGAATTGGAGATTGGGATTTGCAGTGACTTGTCCAGTATTAAAATGATGTATCGCGGTTTGATTGCGGCGCGGGCGCGGGGGTGCGTGGGATGCGCAGATCTACGAGACCCTCAGACCTAGTATACTGCTAATGTCCAGACATGAATGGTCACCCTTGTATCGTCTTTTTTACATTTTATGACTTTTTCAGTGTGTGTTAGTGTTTTGTTTTAAGAGAATTGTGAAGCTACTTCTTCTTTTTTTTAAATATTTTTAACTTATAAATAGAACATGTAATAATTGTATATTTTAGCCACTATTGAAAACCCAGTTGGTCTATGTAAAACACTTCAACCCTATGGGACCTCTTGTGAAAAAAAAACCATATAAAATGCGATAACGTTTCTCGCCACTCAAATCTCATCCGACGTCGTCGAAATTATAAAAACTATGTACTTTTTCCTTCTAAGGAAATATATTTTGGAGAAGAAAAAACAAAAACGTACGAGTCTAGTTTTTCATAACAACATATAAAAAATCGTGGAAATTGGACTTGATTTAGAGAGTGAGAAACGTTATCGCCCATAGCTAATTTTGTATTGATTTTGATGACTGCCACGCTTCACACATGTCCTCACAATTGTCCTAAGATTTGGTCAAATGTATCATTTCCAAAATATTTATTCACATTTATCTTTGTATTGTTTCCAAAACCACTTATTGTCGGTTAGGTTAGTTTAGTAATTAATTGTAAATGAACATTATGGCAGAGACATGAATGTGAAAAATTATTAGTTTTTCTTTACCAAATCACCAATAATACAGCGAACCGAATACGTAAGATACTTCATCCATATATTTAGGTTTTCTAAGCAATATTCGATACGTAGGTGGCCATGCCCTTATCGCATGTCCATTAGCATCTTCTTCAATTTTATGGAACGTTCTCTTCATAAATTGCGTAAATACATGAAGCACAGCGAAATAATATTGGCAGAGTCCGGTAGGATTAAGTTTGACAAGTGAATGCGTACTCGGAGTTTAGTTTGCATGACTTGTAACACGGGTCGAGTAATGATGACAGTTATACCGAAATAAAAAGCAAGTTATTTAGCAAGTTATTTAAAAGGGAACCTGTTCGCATAAGTACTAAGGCCCTGTAACATTTTTCGGAAAAAGTGTCCTTTATGTTATTTCTGAAATATGTATTTGATTTTCTAATCTTTATCACAAAAACCTTTAACATAAATTAGTAAGGACGTTATTCTGCATTGTCTTTACGCCTATTGTTATAGTAGGTACTGTTAACGTTACATGCCTATTATTAAATAGACAGAAAATGCAGCCAATTAGTAAACAATCTAATTGCCTTAGGGGTTAAAAAACTATTAATATTTCCTTATTCTTTAACTGTTAAAAAGTACAAATATTTACAAAGACCTTAAATTAAGACTTACTCTACTAGATTCAATAAACCCAGGTAACTTTGCCATTGTCCCGTGGAAAAACCCACCGGGAACACTTAGTGACATTATTCCAAAAATCGATTTACATGAATAATGCAGACGAATTTTAAAAAGGATTGCGTCGATGTTCAAACTGACACAGATAAATGAGAAACACCTGAAAAGCAGTCATTCACGTCCATTTTGTTTGAATTTAGGAATGCGATCGTTTACAGCTCCTGTTTAAAATGAATGATCACAGGAGAAACATTGGTTGATGAAAGGTAGCTTAGACGAAGATTTTATTTATTTTAAGTGGAGTGGAACGTAATTATAATAAATATCGACTGAAAATCTCATAAAAATTTACCTACTAGTACTCGTAGTTCCAAACATACTCATATAAAAAAAACATACTTAAATACATAGAAAACATCAATATTTGCCCATAACGGGAGCTCCACAGGTCACCGACAACACTAAACGCGTCATCAAACTACCCACTAAGTCATAAATAAGCTATAAATAATTTTTGTTTACTCTATCAATTGCCTACTTAGTGTTACGTCATAATGATAGCAATAATTTATTCACAAATAATGAGAAAGTCACAGCTAGTTGCTGCTGACCGAATATTACGATAATTCGATCTGATTAGCTCCTCGACACATGTGGCCGGCAGACTGGTTTGCACTAGTTCTGTATTATTTGGTTATGAAACTGATAACGGTTCATTGAGTAATAATTAAGGTTGAGTGTACCTAAGGTTCAGCGGGATGCACACTTGGTGAAATTTTTTTTTGTTCTACCGTGGTTGTGTGATGTCCGTGTGGCATCACTTCCTTCAGGCTTGGTTAGTTATTTATGGATGTAAATGAGTATTGACATAGGACAGGGGAGGTAGATTTGTTTAACACACGTATAGTACAAATTGGTTGATAAATTTGACGACAGTAAGACCAATTTGGATACGCTTTGTTGTATTAAAAAAAGATCGAAAGAAAGGGTCACTGACCCACAAGCAATCGTCAGATTTTTTAAAAAATTTTTAAATTATTATTTATTCACTTCATCGTTATCGAGATTTAGGATCTTTTAATTATTTTTTTGCAAAAGACATCAACGCGTCCGGACTTCACAAAGCATGTATGAAATTAAAGTAACTTAAATTTTAATACAATATGTAATACTTAAAAGACACTAAATGCCAATAATGTTTTTTCCTTCTTTGCCTATTTTATTTTAGGCACGACCAATAGCTTTTTTATATATATCTAACAAGAAGATCATCTGCATTCCTCGCACGAAAAACCAATCAATCATTCGTACCCATGTGCCCCCAGCTTTACAAGCTATTGCGCGTTTTTGTCGCCGCGGGCGCAGCTGTAGCCGGCGCGGCGCAACAGGTGTCACACATTATCACTCCGGCGCACATGTACTTTACGCCTTAATAATTACTCTCGCGGGTGAAAGTGAGGCCTGTCAGATTATGCAGCCTTTCCGATTTAGGATTAAGTGTTTTTTTCTGGACATCCGAGATTGAGCTAGACGAAAATCAATTTTTTTAAATTTAGGTCAATATTTACCTATAAAGTATACATGGTGTCCCGTATTTTGTTGTTATATACAGGTTGATTTTTGAAATATGAATGTACCAAGATGAATTCCTATCATTATTAAATGCATATTCTTGTGTATAAATGATTATGAAACATTTTAATAAAGGCAATCAAGTCAATCGTGCTTCGGTTATGATTTTCTAGCTATTCATAACGAGTTGAAAAAAGGCTATACCGCATTTTAATGATTTCAAAGCGACGATATAACTCCAAATTGGGTAAAAACGGATATCATTTATAGGATTTAAAATTTAATACAGCTTTTAAATTATTCTAGTAATGTTTTGCCATATATTGTTAAACGTCCTCTAGACCACAGCGCTACTTGTGTATTTATTAATTGTTTATAAATTATTTGTCACAGTAAGTAATTGTTAGCTATGAGAACAGCATTTTTATAACCAACTACTACTTCTCCAAAACTCATAAATTACAAGTTTTACTTCAATATTATTTTAAGCTATTCTATCAATTCAAAAAAATATTAATGTTGCTTTGAGTAGAGGCGGCCTTACAGTATCACGTACAGACCAACCTTAACAGCCTCAGTTATTATGACGGCAAGGATTTCCATAGACACAGCATCAATAGCTGGCCTTCCACCTGTTCCAGTTATAGGCGATGATGTTAATAAAGCGGTTAGCATTGTTCCTGAGGATTCAGGCCTGACCCCGCGTGAGCATGCGCATTTAATTAATTCATATGCGATTAATGTTGCGTATGTTGCCGTGTGTTGCGATGTGGATGAAGATGAATTTTCTATGTACCTAAAGCTTGTTATTTTTAAAGCATGTTCTACTCTATTTTAGTGATATTGCTGAAATTATAGTAATCTAGCAAATTTGACAATTTTGCAAAAAAATACATGCCATGAAAACTATGTTGTTTTATTGATATTATTTTCCGTTTGAGATGTTTTCTCCGCTACTATATGAATATTTATGGTTGCAACTATGCTTCAGGCAGTTATTCTGTAAGATTATATTAGGTTGGAAAACGATCTGCAACGTCCCGTTCAGTTTAAGTAGGTATCTTAACCCGTGTCTCGTATGTATGAGCTTTAATAATTCTCTGCGTTTCGTACCTCCATGGTCAATTCAAAGGCTAAAATTAGCATGTGATACCCTACATGTCGGCCATTGTACCTGTTTCATGCGTGCGCAGACAAACATGACGTAACCTAAGTGTAATTTAATGGCTGATGTGTTAATTATATGCATGGCATATAACTTTATTATCGAAGGGAAAATAGGACTATAGTCTTGATAGTAACATGAATAAATTAAAAATAATAAATAGGTGCCGTGGTTTATTTCTCTAGGCCTAAGTAGTTCTTACAACACATTTTTCTTTAGTATTTTGCGTAAATATTTCCAATACCTATGGTTGATCTAAGATATACTTGATACAAACTGCTGTAAAAATGCACTCATGAAGTGCGTTAAAGTCTGGTGTCGTTTAGTAGGTATTAGCATCAACCAGGGTCTTCATTATTTGTGTTTAATATTTCCTAAACTTCTAAAGGAGGGTGGGCAAATTGGCCTATATGACCAATAACAACAAGCGATAGGTCACCGGATAGGTAATTCTAAGTTGTAAAACTATTTCTATGGCAGGTAGTTCGAAATCTTTGTATGATAAAAGTTATCGCCGTGCAAAGACAGCGGTGTTTCAAAGTAATTATGCAAACGTCGTCTACGTAGGCGTCCCGATGTTCCTGATTTTTAAAATATTTCTCACAGTTCTTTGAGGTTTCCCACTACACTAAATCGTTGTAGAATTAAATAGCATATCCGATGATATAGTGCTTATTGTTATTGGTTTCTAGGCCAGTGTTCATACATTTCTGCCCATCCTCCTTTAATATTTAGTGCACCATTTTAGGTTACACCATGTACTTAACCGCCAGAATATTTTATTAACATATTAACTCTGTCTGATGTCTGATTGTGTATGTTAAATAACCCCTACATCAATTCATTACTAATACCCGCAACATCATCAAGACAAGCATTATTTCATTGTTACTACGAGAGCCAGACCTGTCAGGCCGATTTAATTTAGCAAATGTATTTTTCAAACCACAACCTAATGCTCTAGTATCATTATAAATGTTGACAAGTGATGTTTATCGTGCCAAGAACGCGGGCAAGGCTGTCTCCTCCCCGGCCATTGCGAGCTGCATCTATTGATCGCCCATAACTTATGTAGGTACATGTAATGACACATGTTATGTTATGATATAGGAACTAATTGATATAGGTTTGACCTTTGTCGTACCTGCAATTTGAAATGTCCTCACGTATTTATTACAGGTCAATAAAAATGAACACCATGTGTTTAAAACAAAGGGTGTTCATTTTATAAAACGAATTTTAAATGCAAACTTCAATAACACTATTTAATATCAAAATAATAAATGTAAAGCCAGTGACGATAAAACGCTTCTAAAACTGGGCTAGCGATTCGAATTAGAATAAAAACTAATTAGCGAAATGAGTTGTATAAATCTTTGTTAAACGCGCTAGTTCACAGGTATCACGATATTTTTTGCAGGTTTTATGTTGTAAAAAGAAAGGTTAAATGTAGGTGACCTGAATTGATTGAACAAGTAAAAGAGGTCGATCGCTATCCTGCTTGAAGTCCGCTTTGTAACCTAAAGAACTATTGTTCTCCTATTATTAGGACTATTGACAAAAAGGATTTGCCCCGATCGTTTTTTGCCTAGCAATAATTAAAATGTATAAGTAGTAAATTCAAACATTGCTGCATTGCATTTAACATGCTTTTATACCCTGACTTGAGAATTTATTTTGAATAAAATTATATATTTACCTCAATCGTGTATACATAATCAGTATACAAGTAAAATTGAAGTACATTTTTTTCTCAAAAAATCATTGAACACGTCATTTCTGGACCTATCTTATCTTAAAAAATAAGTAGAATCTTCCAGAAAAAAATCTTTGTTTAAACATCACTGATTTGATACCAATATATCCGCCAATATTACTGTTTATACATAATCTTAGTGCGTAGGCACATTTTAACATATTAGTTTGTGGTGGCCAGAGCATACGAGTATGTAAATTGGTCAGTGGCGCGGTTATCAGCGGTCGTTTGGTCATCATAATTGTATGCCATTAGAACATCTGTGCCCATAACGAGTCGCGATTCAGCCATGTTGTACATAATGTGGTATCGACTGGATTGATTTACGTCGACGGCGAAGTCGACGATTATCCTTAAGCTGGCGCTGATTTGAGATCATGTTTAGAATGTAAATTAAATGCGGAATACCGATTTATAGAGCCAAAAAGTAACACAGTGTCTAGTCAATGTTGGGACTATTTCGTTACGTTATTATTTCTGTGCGTATTTCTTTGTGATTTCTTGTTGTTAATCACAAATTTATTTTTATTTATTTTTCTTCTTAATTTACATTTACTTACCTATGTATGTACGTTTTTCATTTATTCCAGTTACATACGCCGCACGGGCAGTTTTACAAGTCAAAAATCTACCAGCGCTTTGCAAGAGACCACTGCTGAGGAGAAACGCCGCCAGAAACTCAACAGTCAGTGGTGTTTTAAATATTGCTTATTATATTATACAATTATATTTAATTACTAAGCCTAGCATTATATAAAACTAAGAATCAAATATAAAAAAGTCTCATGCGTAGTTGAGTAAAAAAACGTCAAAACTCAGAATTTTCACAAGAGCTATCATGGAGCATCATGTATAAACTAAAACATTTTTTCCTCCAAACTAAACCTTATGCTATTTTCACGCAAGCTTGTAACTTCACAACCTGAGCTAGCTTTTACCCAGGACCTAATTTTCCAAAAACGAAGAACGTCATGCGGAAAATTTCAGTCATTCACGTGTGACAAAGTCACAAATATCCGAAAAAATATACCATCACTATATAACTAACCTCATTACCAGTCTAAAATTAATATAGTAAATGAACAAGTGCTCAAATCGAACAAGTAAACGTAAGTACGAATAGTTTCGAGATATTCCAACGAACTGCGATTGCGAACTTCCTACCAAGGCGAACAATTAAGTGGCGGGAACGCAATCCAGCAGCTAATCAGACACATCACTGCCGACCTTCGGGATCAATGGCGGCGGAATGAGCCGGTGCGGCACCCGAGAGCTGTCATTACAGCCAATCGGGGCCGATCGGAGCCAGTCGGAGCTATTCGGGGGGTTGTAATAGCGCGTGTAATAGCAGTCTTGGAGGTCAAGATCTTCATAGCAGCGTAATGGCGGGGCTTGATGACGGTAGCTGCAGTTTGTTTGTGATGGTGGAACGGTATGGAACAGGTGATCGATTGCCGTAGATAGGTTTTGCATGATCTAGTAATACGATCAAATTTGTGTAATTAAGTTTCACTTTTGACTCTGTAGTCACGGTAGACATGCGGTGGAATGGTGTTCAATGGGAAAACGTTTTAACGCGTACATGGCGCAGACATAACATAAGAGTGAAAAAAAACAACGAGGCGTTGAAATAAAAAATAAAGTTGAGTAGGGCTCTTACTGAACGCGGTGGAAGTAAAAAGAGGTGACAACACAAACACAGAGACATTAAAAAAAGCTTTCCTACCGTCATCTGTGTAATTTTTATTTATTTATTTTAAAAAGTTTTGTAAGTAGGCCCTGTAGGCACTTTTACAAGTCTGAGTCTACCAGCGCTTCCAAAGAGACCACTGTTGAGAAGAAGCGCCGCAAGAAACTCAACAGTAAGCCTTTTTTCTAAATAAATCACTTATTACAATACTAAACTTAAGCTACACAATTTAAATGTGACAGGGATGTACAGGTCCCAGTAGTAATAATAATTAAATATATCCAAATGTCGGATTAAAATAAATAATACAATTTCGGAGATGTAAACAGTCTCCAAATGTCAATGTTTAATGTTCAAATAAATTATGATCTTAATTTAAATTGTGCAATCATCGTCCATACGTCTCCAAATCAGCAAATTGTGGCAATCGTTATATTCCTAATTATGTACGAGTTTTTATTGGCATTAATTAATTGTTTCCGCATGTAGGTAGTAGGTATGTAATAAAAAATCCAAACACCAAATAGACCCAGACCTAAACTACTAAACATTAGGCTTGTACTTGTACAGTCGACTACAAGATGTTTCCACTTTTGAACCTTATCACAATGCAATAAGGAGAAAGTGGTAAGACTCAGGAACAAATACCCGCGCTCATCACATACATATTCACCCATACCGGGTATCGAGCCTGGAACTGCTAGCCTCGTAGATAGAGTCTACCAACTAGGCCAAACGCAAACGTGTAACAAATTTGAATACACCTTCAGATCAGGGTGCAGATAGGTAGCGAGTATGCAAAACGCATTGGGACATCATCCCACAGAACAAGAAGCCCCACAATATTTCTAAACGCGAATTAACAATGACAAATGTTTACAATGACAAATGTTTACAATGCTGCCCACATAGGTTTCCGCGGGCCTTGGCATTAGTCCCAAATGTCAGGCAGATTCCTCTGGACGATATGGAAGCCAATTGTTAAGTGCTAATGCAGCGGACGACACTTCGATGAACAATAAATTGGGCGCGCGCAAGCCGGCTGTCAAAGAAATATTGCGCTTGTCAATTATTTTAACGACTACGATAGAGAATAACAAATAGCTGTTTAAATTCTGGATGACCTTTTATAACAAGGCGTGATGGTTCTTTAGTAGAGTAAAAATTACAACACGTGCGTTATGGATTTTACGATAACGCAGTTGGCCTAGTTGCTGCCTATGAAGCTAGCGGTCCCGGGTTTGATTCCCGGTCAGGGCAAATATTTGTGTGATTAGCGAGGGTATTAAAGTCCCAGAGCTTAGTTTGGGGCTAGGTCGATTTGTTGTGAGATTGTGCCATTTATTTACGTGTTGTATATAAAAGGTTTACTCTTACAGTAATGTTTATGAACTTTAATTAATTAAAAGTCCATAAACTGTGTCGGTCTCGAAAGGCCCGGTCGGTCAGCTTGACAACTGTTGCTATAACTCCGCCCCGACCTTTAGCCATCACATAAAAATCAGCAGACGTTGAATAGACCATCAATTTCTCCATCGTTGACTAGTGTACGGGACGGCACCAATTTGGTCTTAGAAGTAAACTGGCAATTTTACAAGCAATTACTTTACGAAGATGAATGCAAATTCTGGAGCGGATGGCCGAGCCGTGTATGGGCCTCATTAAGGGGAAAAATAAAATAAAAAACTGCACCGAGATTGCCTTAAAAGCGTGTACAGAATGCCTTTTTAATTAATAAGTGGCTTTCAATGATAACGCCATTGTTACGGAACCCCCGCGGCTCGATGGACTGGTTGATGTATCGCCGTTCTAAACGCCCGCGTGATTTATGTGATCTGAAGTAGAGTGGTTTAGTGTTGGGGAAGGTTATGTTTGGCTAGCTTTTGGGCGCGGCTTCGTTTACATTGTAACGATTGCATAACTTAACAATATGTCTAATATTTATAACTTAGGGGCTATATTCTACTTGATAGAATCGAATTGCTTTTGATATGTTATCGTATTGTCAACGTTATAATGGTTAGCTCTAGCGCTTTATTTACTTCCTTGTAAAGGCCGCCGAGTGAAAAACAATACGATATTTAAAGTAGTAAATAGTAAATATCAGGAGACAATGTCACACCAATTGACCTAGTCCCAAACTAAGCTCTAGGCTTGTACTATGGGTACTAGACAACGATATAAATACTTATATAGAGAAAAATATACTTAAATACATAGAAAACATCCATGACTCAGGAACAAACATTCGCGCTCATCTCACAAATATCTGCACTTATCGGGATTTGAACCTAGGACCTCTAGGTTTGTAGGCACGTTAACTACCAACTAGGCCAACGCCACATGTCAAAAGCGATTATGTTTTACCGAGTAGAATAGAGTCCCACGACTTTTATTTTTATATTTCCGTTGGTTATTGACTGTAGATTGTAAAGATCCGTTGTTAGCATTACGATAATTGGCAACAAACACCCATGTATGTATCTCAAAATGATCCTGGAGATACGCTGCAAGGCCATAACGTAACAAAGCGGCACCAGCGGCAACAATGTCTAACACAATTAACGAAACAATGGGCAATAAGCATCGTTTAAATTGATATTTACTTGATATCGATTAGAAATGATCAGGAAGACAGTAAATATCCGATGTATGGGGCATTACTGAAGGCGCGTTGCCGTAAAGTTGCCGGTAGATGGCGGTGTGAGCACAATGGCGCGGGGGTGGCGCGGGCGCACGCTTCTGCGCGAGCGGCTAGCTATTGATTTGCTACTGACCCGGGAGAATATCAGATAAATTCATGTTTAAGTAAAATTGCTTGGAATTTATGAACAGCTTCTATATTGAGAATTAGTAATCAAGCTTTATAAATTACTTTCTTAACTGAGTGGAAGCGTTTTTATTAGTTACTTATTTAAATTTAATACCTTCTAGCCATGTTGTTGACACATAATTTAATCCAAATACTTACTGATGCTTACGATGTTTTTTGTTACCACGATGTCATAATAAGCATCCTATGTGATCGCTGATCATAATTTTAATCAATAATCTCGTGCGCAGGCGAGAACCGGCTCGCTTCCTGTATAAAAAAAACTGAAATACCAACGCGCAATAATAGCTCCGTTTTAATTTGAAATTTGTCATCTTTATCTACAGAAAAATGATTTACTGTCAGTAAAATGTATTAAATATCTATATCACATTAAAGTGCCGAAGCTATAATTTATAACTATAAACTATAAAAAACCAAGGTTATTTTTAATTACCATCACGTTCAAAAGGACCTTAAAACTCGGCGCCCAAAATCTCGTCTCACATGCGAAAAATATTCATAATATGCGTACGATCAACGTATTACGATAACGGAAGCTTCTGAATTCAACCGTATCATTAAAATTGAAACAGATCACACGGTCTCGTAACAACATGGCGTCACGCGCCAAAAATGGTAACGTTAATCATGCGCAAGCCAAGCAGAAGCGTCGGAAGACTTTCTCTGCGCAGGAACACTCCTGGAGCCTCCGCCATTACGCCTTACGCGGCGACCACCTGCTTTACATACTGATCTTGCCTATCCGGAAAGCGTGCACTAATTCCGAGAGCTGGGAAACGGTTGTCGATGTTTTTTTTCCATTCTGTTTGAATTCTTGTGTGATGCTTGTGTGAAGCTTGAGTCGATACCCTTAAAAGGTACTCGATTATATGGTGAGGGTCATGGGAATTTATTGGATGTGGGACTAGAAATATAGCGTTTATCGAAAAGTTGACTGCTAGCATGACGATGCTGAAATTTTAGCTTAAGCTCTACATTGTATAAATGAATGAGAACCTGTGCTAAAACTGGATAAAACACCATTAAAACGTCATTAGTTATTATTGAGGTGCGCGTTAGATTTCTAACTGCAAGACCTAATAAAGACTGTGTGAGATCAGTATTATTACTTTAACGATGCCAAGTAGGGACTCGTGAATTATTTTATCGACTGTCGATAATTGGATCACCTCTACACAAACCAGTGTCGAGTGCAGACGATGTGCCGAAGATGTCAGTAACCATTAACGGTAAAGCGGCTTTTTGTTAGTATCGTACATTTATAGTGTTTTACGATCAACTGGGAATAACTAGATGGACGATAAAGTAATATTAAACATTCTGTGTAGAACTTATAGTGCAAGGTTGTCACTGGACGCGATTTATCTATGCAAGAAAATGTTTATCGACATCGATGTTTTTTTCCGCTGGCATCTCAGGTTACTGATTAAGGTTTATGAGTGAAGTTTTTTTTCATTTAGTTTGTTTACTTTAGTAAATGCGTCGTCGTTGGAAATTCTTCCTTTTTTAAAGGAGCAGCCCGGTATCAAAAAATTCCCTTCAAACATTACAATTAACTAATTAAAATTTTATTGCCAGAACATATTTGCGGCGTGTCCGGTAATTTACAAGTAATTATGTTCGAAAAATCGAATTCGAAGTACTCGGAAGTGTCTTCGACCACACACGAGTGAACATCATTATACCACCCAGCGAAGGCAGATCCCTGGGCATGCCATCTTCATACCCCATCATGTCATTACGAGGGAGAAACAGGGGGTGTGGCGGTTCAGTGAAGAGTGGTTCTGATCTCATTTCCCGCACAATGCTCCAATATGCTCAAAATCGCGCACTCAATAATTTAAGAACTTTCTTTTCTTTACGATGAACTCGGACCTACCACACATAAATTACTGAAGCGTGATTTCGTTTCGCATTACCATTCTGGAATTGCGGAAAGCTGTCTGAATATGTAACGTTAAAAAAATGGTTTGAAAGGTTTGCCTTAAGAGGCGTCAGGAGGATCGAGAAGGAGTTTCGTATTAATTTTAAAATTACACGTGTTAAGTATTGACTGAAGAGATTGAGGGAAAGATTATGAACCAAAAAGTATTTTTACCAAGGCTTTGCACTTTTTCAAACTTATATTATTATAGCGGCAAATACTGATCTTGTATCTCGTACATATGACCTGCCCAATAAGTTGATCTTCCTTAACTTTTGTTATGTTTCGACAAAAAAATACCGAAGATTTTTTTTTTTTTAAATTAAATCTGATCTACGCATGACCTTATGCAGGGTCCTTCACGAACGCTCCCACTAAACTATCTTAGCTGTCAGACTTGTGTTGAGCGAATACGTCGATCCCATACATGTTGTCAGTTTTCGAAAATCGTTTACAATAGCAAAGCGTCTTGTCTAGCCGCACAGGATACTTATTTTCATTCCGACATTTAACATTGTGAGAGTGAGCTAGACTAGATGAGATGGTTCCAGAACGATTTGTGGACATAATTCGATTTCACGGGCCAGTGTAGTTAATTACGATTAGCGAGGATCGATGCATCGGCGCGCGCGCAGACTGGTTATGCCGGAGAAACTGGCCAGTGGTCCGCAACCATTCAGAGCATTAATAAAAAAAGACCTTAGGAATTACCTGTGATGTACCTGAATTGAAGCATATTGGTTGGTCGGTCGGTGTTATTACCTGAAAATAAAATAAAACATTTATTATATGGCATTTACCAAATCACTCAGCTAAATCGTAATGGTCGTCAATGTATAAAACAATGATTTAGTTCCTTATTAGTTCGTTATTGTGTTTACTAGTTAACGTAAGAACGAGTGGCTGGAAACACATAAATAATATTTAAACCAGTCGTGTAGGGAAATGTCCTTATATTTATTTGATTGATTTTGATATGACTAAAATAGCTTTAACTTTTTTTTAAGTGTTCAGTAGTCCATACTAATATTATAAATGCGATGTTCCACATTTCCTACTAAACCGCTGGATCGATTTAGATAAATTTTCGTATGAAGATAGTTTTAATCCCTGGAAAGGACAGAGGACTATAGGTATTTACCCGCGAGTAGCGATAAACGACTTCTGCGCGGACGAAGTTCCGGGCATCAGCTAGTCTTATGTATATTACAAAGAGTAGATACATATATGGCATACGGCTGTTCATATAGGTTTATAGAATGTCCCTTCTTAAATGTGATTTGAAGCCAACCACAAAAAAATACCAAGGCAGCTTCAATAATTAATACAGTTATAAATACATTTTTTTCAAAGGTTGGCCACTACTCTGATTTCTCCGCGCGTCGTGCGTTCAAACGCTCGGACACTCGCTCTTGTTAGGGGACATCTGCGCCCGCGCCGCTTTTCCCCGCGCCTACTGCGCATGCTTATAACAGTCGTAACGGAATGATACAGATGCATAATTGGACGTTGGGGTAAACAATATTCTTATGCAGGAGAGAAAAGTTAACTTGAGGCCATTTTTTCAATACTATCATGTGGCAAAGGTATGTGTGAATCGAAGAAGTTTCGATTGATGCGATAAAGAAACTCTTTTTCCCAATTATTGCTTATCTACGTCTATAAAAGAGTAATTGGTTTCACGTATAAAGTTAATAAATTACTGTAGCATTATGAGTAATTCATCATAGACCGAAATATATCAAATACGCAAACGTGTTAATATCTACTTCGCGTTTCCACGGCACGTTTACAATTTAATTATCCCATTTATCGAAACTTAACGAAATAAATCAAAGGCGTTTAAACGTTGGAACTAGGATAAATTGTAGGTGATGTAAAACGCAAGTCTGGATAACAACATAATTGGTTCGGCGACGCGTCGTGCACTAGATATTTATATTGGAAGATAATGTTCTATAAATTACCGTGTTTAACATATCATGGCAACCACGCTGCGTGTTAAAATATCATATGCGGCAGGTCTTTTTGTGGCTATTGAAAGCTTGCGGCCGTTTTTTGTGTATGCGCGTGCGACGTATACTGAGTGCTTATTAGTACCAAACCGAGCACCTTTTCTCCTTGTGTGACGTGACAGGCGGACCCTGAAACAGATCAATTTAGCGAGCGTGCCCACCCATTGTCTTTGATTCAGATGTCTCGTTAAGGGAGCAAGCCCACTGCGAGAAAAACGGACCGCTGTCAAATTTATGTGTACCATTAACTTCTTCGCGACCCGTGAATATTCAGAGTGCGGTATTTTAACGAAACTTTAATTTGAGCTAAAACGTTCATTCGTCCCGTAAAGGTTTCCGAAGAAATTCGCTACCGCAAATGAGAGCTTTCATCGGTCGGCTCATTACGAACGGTGTCTTTCAGCTCTAAATTAATTGGTCGCATAAATTTGATTGCGATTTATCTGCTTTTTCATTGTGTGATGTGTAATTGCGGGTAATTTAAGAAGGCATTTAAAAGGAGTAGGTAATTAAATGTGAAGTTGCGGAGGTGAAATTCGCTATGCGAGTATCGCCAGCAAAGTGGGGCCATCAATATCGTTGGACACGCATCCGGCGACAAGCGGCGGACGCGATTGAAAACTAATAATATTTCAAGCCGCAAAGTGGGGTCCACACTTGCGCAAGGCAGGTCTCGCCTTGCTCGTGCATATCTGCTTTGAAGAGACAGCTAATCTCCACGCTTGTCTGCTCAGTGTAATTCCACGGGCTTGGGAACTTTGTCAAATAAATGTAGGTTATTTCAACAAGTTGTTCGATGGTTCATTATTAATTTTGTGGTTGATTGAGTGAATTGAAAACGTGTTTTTTTTGTAGATTTTGGAACATTAAACGCAAAAACTAAAGCTAAGTTATTGACTTGAAAAATTACCAGAACCTGTACAGAAATTCTCTTATCACATAGTCTTTAGTTCTACAGGATTCGCAGAAGGTTCGCTCTCAACACTTAAGTTTAATTTATTCAAATGATTCTGTTAACAGCGCGACGCTACATGTAGGTGCTCTGTAGGCCTAGACCAGCCGTATTTTATTGATCGTAATGATTTTAGAAAATTAAGACGATGCATATGTATGGAATGAACGCAAGCTAACGAGAGCAGTTAGCCTGTCAATTCTATTATGTATATATTTCCTGTTTCCTATCATTAATAGCTGCAACAAGTCATTGCCTTTGGATTGTTTACTAAAAATTCCTAGTTGAACTAATATTAAATAAATAAAGACTTTAAATCCGCTATCCCCTAATCCGCAATCCGATTTTTTTTTTTGGAATGGTGTTTGTTTTCAATCATTTAGCAAGGATCACGGTTACTATAGGTACCTTTAACAATGTATTTCGCTATTATGGAATAAACTCAGCTGTAAAATGGTCGGCATTGATATAATTTTCGCACTTAAAACAAGAATCATGCGCAACCTAAAAGCACAGGCAAGTAATAAAACAAGTGGTGCGCGCGCCGGTATCGTATGAAGATCTTAACATTGACTGATTGCAGTAAATCAACCCGCAAGTAATTTGGGGCACTGTGGGAGTTTTCTTTCACATTTTAATCTTGGGGAGTGTTAATATTCGCCGGTCGTAATTATTATGTCAAGTAATTTATATAGGCAATAATAATTAACGGAGCGTCCAAATTACCGAGGCTATAAGTTATATAAATTGATATTTATCTTAAACAAACATTCGGGTATGGGCGGTCGATAAAAATACATCATATAATAAATAACGTTTTTATTAAGAATTTACAACTATAATCTATAATTTGAATCTATCTACACAAAATGTATCAAACATTACATAAAGATATATTTTTTCCTGAGAACAAATACCAAGGCTAATTCTTTACGTATATTTTCATTTTTTACATATAAAAACCAAACGAACTTTGCTGGGCACATTGCTCGCAGGACTGATGGCCGATGGGGTCAGAAGGTTCTGGAGTGGCGTCCGCGGACGGGAAGGCGAGCTGTAGGTAGGCCTCCAACAATATGGAGTGACGACCTCGTCAGGATCACGGGACCGCGGAGGATGCGAAAAGCACAAGACCGGTCTGAGTGGAGAGCCTTGGGGGAGGCCTATGTCCAGCAGTGGACGTCTTTCGGCTGACATGATGATGATGATGAATAAATATCAGGGGACAACCTAAATTTGGGTTTATTGTCTGTTTCTTTTTTGTGACACTTTTTTTTTTAATTTTAATACTCGTAGACTCAATAATGTCGACAGTTCAGTTTAGTAATAAAGCGGTTAAAGTTTCCAGTTTTCTTCATGTTTACATATAATTATAAAATTATTATTTAACCACCCTTCGCTGACCCTTTGCACGCTTCGGCATTATGAATCAACGTTAATTTCATCAGCAAATTAAAAACGCGAGCCGAAAGCCGGTGATATTACAGGAGTCGCGATCAGTTTAATGACATTGTAAATTTACTTTTAAATGGTCAGTTTTATAAAAGTAAACATTGGCAACACAAGGGTTCCATGTCTTTAATTCTAACCCAATGTTTAATAGCAACAGCTATCAATTTCGAAAATATAAATTATAAAAAGTATGTGTGTGTATCTGTGGCATTGCCGCTCTCAAACGATTGACCGATTAAGTCGGAGAGTTTTATTTGTTAATACGAACAGTTATTATTATTGCTATTTTCGGCAATGACAAATTCAAAGGAGTTTGATGTCTACTGGACTACACAAGGATAAAGGACATTGAATCTATTCCCTCATTTTGATTTAAAGTGCCATAACTTGAACATTAACAGAATCCTTTGTCTTTAATTTCGACTTTAAAACAAAGGGATTGTTTTTACGCGACAGTAATTAAACCTTTAAGAGTAACTATGACGTCTTCGTACAAAACCTTTTCACATTCACTGCCACCTACTAGAATTTGTATGTGATTTGGACACGGAAGCGCGTCACCGGCGCTGACAGTGTTAACCTTGCGGTTCTCGTCCTTTGATACGGCGATCTCTAAAATGCGAAGCGCGCGTTAAGTGGGCGTTTTACAGGCGGTCAGGGGAATTATTTTGGGAGTTAAGTGTCGTGTTGAAATGCTCTTCACTTCTCCGATGTATCGTAACACGAGCATGGTCTGATATATCGTATTTATTGCTCGGACGAACTGAGTATTGACGCAAAAAATAACCTTAAAGTGAGTGTAAACAGTAAATATCAGAGTCATCTGAGTTTGCCGACATTTTTATGTGAGGTATGCGTGTGGTAACTCTTTACTACTCTTTAATTGTTTGTATTATAATAACACAGGTAGTTACAGGTTGTACTACTATAATAATTGGGAAAGTAACTTCGTCTGTTTATTACGCTTATAGTCATAATATTATTATGGTAAACTGGAGACGAAGAGCGATCCTATTCATATCTTAAATCAATTTGAATCGCACTTAAATGCGGAATAAGGCCCTCCAAAAAAAAACAATTGATGCTCAATTTTTTGTAACAAACCGATTTATAAAAAAGAACTAGCTTACACCTTACCAGTAACAGCCCTTACTTGCCATAGGTGACGGCTGCAAATTACATTATTACTTGTATCCCCGAGGACATCGCAGTTCCTAGCCGTGTTCTGGCTATAATGGGCGTTGTAAATAAACCTGGTGGGCATTTGTTCCCGCTAGCTGCATGGTAAGGTTACAAGCGAGAACGCGTTACTGAGATGATACACTTGCACCTTGCTTATCACTTACTTTGAATTGTATTAGGTAAATGAAACTGGCTGTTTGGAATAAATTAGATGTTGATGACGTTGCAAAAAATAGGGTATTTTTTAAATATAGATTTAGTATTAAAAGCATTTGAGAGCCGCGAGTCAAAATAAACACTATGTACATGAAATATTAAGTTTAATATCAATCGTGATACAGTATCTTTGAGGAAAAGCTCTGGTTTTATTCACGTGGTTTACCCTGCAACGCTTTCAACTAATATGTACGACTCAATTCCTTTTAAATTTGCGCAAATAATTCCAAACATTTCAAACAGTATCTTTTCATCACACTTGCTCGTAAATGGTGTTATTCCATGCCTGTATACAGAAGGACAATGGCCTAAATTGTTCCCGCGGGAATTATGGCGAGTTTGTCATCCCTAGGGAGTAATGACTTTCTTTTTAAAATTTGCAACTCTTTCGTACATAATTTCTGACTAAGGAGGTTTAATTTTCAGCCAAAAATTAAATCGGTTTTAATTTCATCTTTAAAAATTAGCTATAGACTAACTTACATTACACAAAACCTATATGCTTCATTAAATTTCATTATTTTTATACCTATTTCAAGTTTATATCAACATTTATCATTAATTTTAGTAATTATACATTTTTATCAAATTGGCTAAATCTGGCTCGAATCCAGGTCGAAACTAAACGCAGTATTTGTGGTCACAAAAAAAATATCGTTTCCATTTACGTTCCCGTCCGTCAAAAGTTATTTCTTTATATTTTGCAGAGTTAAAGTGTTTTCTATTTGTTTTTTTCCTCGCAAATGTGATGAAAACCATTGTGTGTATCACAGGCAGTAAGGGGATTACTAACTCGAGTCATTAAAAGCCCTCCGCCTTCGGCGTCGGGCTTCTAACACTCTCGTTAGTAATTCCCTTCATACTACCCTTGATGCACAACAGTTGCGAGGCGTTCGTACAAGCCGATTATTTACGGCTTTACCAAAAATTCCTATGCATAGAGTAGGTATACAAACAAAACGTAAAACCGACACACGCCATACATCTTTTTTTGCTCCGGCTTGTCTATTTATTTACGTGACGCTTCGCCACTGTGCACAATGTACTATTACCAACATTAACAAAAGATAATGGGATAGTAATTTTACTTTACAAAACACCAATTAAAATATATAAACCGTTAGCGTTATCTACCACGGTTTAGCTGCTCGCCTCACCCACTTGCCCCGTGCAAGCCGTCCCTATCGATGCCCGGTGAAAGTATAAGAACAAGCCCGGCGCGACAGAGCCCTCTGTCCACCCGCTACGCCTCTATCTGTGTACGACTGTACCGTCGACTTCCTCGTTGTAAATGATGACTATTGTTGCCTATAATGAGGCCTAATGTTTCGTTAGGTTTGTGGACCGTAGAAAGGATGGGTAGTTGTTAGTTGTTAGTTGGTTCTTATTGTATAATAAGGCAGTGTTTGTTACGTGTAACGTAACGTTCGTTTAAAGCAATTGTTGGCTTTTGTTGGTATACATATATTATTATGACAAGCTTCTGCTTACAATTCGCCCACCGCTATCGATGTTAATGTTAAAGGTTTAAATTGTTTAAGGAAATAACTTAATAAGGCTTCATCTATCAAGTTATAGTATAAAAATACTGTATTGTGCAATGGTAAACAACGATTCACTGTCCGATTTTGATGAGTTAAAAAATCATCATCTAATAAATAGATAAATAAATAAATCGAACACCGATCTAACGACGATGTGAGACGCTGATTCTCATAATTGTGTTGTTAGTTAAGTGATTATTAGTTTTAACTCGTAATTGAAATATCAACGAGTGTAAATACATAAAGCGATCCGTTTTATAGAGCCGATTAAGCAGTTTACTCTGCGGGCACCGGGGGAGTCTCTAATAGGCTATATACTTTAATTATCATATTAGAGTAAAGCTTAGCCACATAAAATGGTAATTTCATATGAAACCTAGTATTTAAGACCCTAAGCGTTTGATGATACTTAGGGACGAAATCTAGTTATCATTTTCATTGGATCCGTGCTATCCGCAAGCTGTGTAAAACATTCAGTGCCTTCGCTGATTAGTTGCTATACAAAATGAGCCTGATATTGAGCTCCTGGCGCCGAATGTTCTAGTATATAATCAGTAAAGCTTTTAGCAACGCATTAAGTTAATACCCAGTCAATAAATAGTTAGAGGCTAGTTAACATTTCTCTATAGGCCGGGCATTACTTGAAATTCGATCGCTGCCCGATGTTTACCCACGAGCGCACTCGGACCGATCGCGTGCCAGTGAACAAATGCAAGCATTTACTGCCTCACAGTTTAAATTATTCACTTCTTAAACTTACTTCGTATCACAGAACCAAGAAATTAGTAGGTCTATAGTACGAAAGTGACACAGGACCTAGCAAGATGCATAATGCTACATTAGTAATTTTCGTAAATAGATAATTCGTACATACACATTGAGTCGATAGAAAACAGAAACGTTAGCATCTTTTATATCTTGGCAAGGTCACAGAACGTCATTATGCCCGCAAATATCGAATCGAAATAAAACACCACAGAAACAAAATAAATTCTCAAAAAATTGCGGTATGAACCGCGGACCTTTAGCAATATTTTATTCCCCGCGATTCATTTATTACCGATTTTTATTTATTCTACTCACTTTCTTATTTCTCAATCATGTCAAAACTTTTGGCAAAAAATCTTTAAGGTGCATCGTGTGTTGATCGCGATGATAAATGCGCGCGCGCACCACAAAGGACCGTATTAAGGCTTACGCACAAAGAATTTGATTTATTGCTTCATCGGAAGCACCTTGGGTCTTCTTTGAATATATTTTCGGGTCATTTGAGACCCTCCCACTCACGAGGTGCCCGGAGCTACTCAATGAAGACATCGCATTGAATGCATTCATAAATCAAGCAATGGTAAGAAAAATCTGTCTAGTTGAAATATCGTTCATGAAATTTCGGAGAGGAACGTTTCGACTCGCGCGCGAGTGTCAGGGTTGGGGCTCGATCACTTAATTATAGTCCTTTATTAAAGTGCCTGTAAGAGCCGTTTAGTAACTTTAGGGTTGTGAGTTTGTGAGTGAGTGAAGGATCACTGAGCTTTAGGGCGATTATTTTGTTGCAAATTTACCGTGATTTGGTCGGAGATACCTACTATAATGATAATTTAAAACTATGAAAACAAATGGTAATGTTTTGAATAACTGAATATTTAATTGCTTGTATGTTTTTTTGCAAGTGATTGTGCCAGCCCTATGAAGTAAATTGAGTTGTCGTTGATCATCCAAGTACTACAACAGCCGACGCCTACGCATGCTCGGACTTGGTGGGTTACACTGAATTCGAAATTCCGCATGTCCCATTCCACTCGCTCTTTACTTCTGAGATTATCGAAGGAACGGGACAGGGCTAACGTGTCATTCAAATAAGATTTTGAAGGTGACGTTTTGTATTCAGATTTCGTACAGCCGCGGCAATTATTCAACGACTCGTTTGGGATGAACACTACTTTTTACCGCGACCGTACTTATTCGTAGATACTCAATTGCATCGAAATAAACGCGCGTTGTTTGTCTCAAAAGATTTTTAAAAGGTCAGGGAGAGGAAGTCATGTGCGTTATCTGAGTATAAAAATGCATGAGTCATTTCATTATTACTTTGTTACAAAGTAATATTCATAAAATCGTTTATTTTTTTACGTAGAAACCAGACATTAACGCTTGGGCGTCGGGGAATTTTATTGAAAATTTCCATGTTTTAGCTGTTCCGATGATTTTGCAAGGGAATGTCTGCAGCAATCTCTCGATAGGAAACCGCCTACGTAGACAAGATTTAAGAGTCCCTGGTACACGACAGGCTATTTTGAAGCGATACCAATCAGTCCTGCGTTGTAATAAGTGTTAGGTTTCAAAGCGCACTGGTCGGTCGTGCCGATGTGGCTTTATGAACTGCGGATTGCGAGTTATGAGGTGCGTCCAAAGTATAAAATAATGCGCTCTACGACCGGTGTCGATAACAGAGTGCGTTTGCAATGTCTTTGATAAACTAGGAATTCTAAGTAAGATTGGGAACTAAAATCAATCAATTTAAATTATGTGAAACTTTGAGCATGAATGCGTTTCCGAACCAGCAGAAAATAAAGTTGAAAGGAAATTCTAACTCAAAAATAACGGTTTATCGTTTCATTTTCTAACGTTTGTTTTCAAAAATCGACCCCTATACTTGGTGTACCGCTGTCTATAACCGTTTCTAACAATCGAAACTGATCAAATCAGTAGGCCTAGCAAAATGCAAACACTATGCTAACGTGTCTATTTTATATCGACTCAAAACGAATGGAGTTGACATAAGCGGTTGACGCTGTCATCAGTTTACGTCAACGATTTTCGAAAACCGCTAACTTGTTACTAGGTCTCCAGGACTTTTCTACAGTATCTTTTTACAGATGGATCAGTTCTCAGTGATCAATAATAAAACGCGGTGACCATCTGGCCAGTCCTATTAAAGTCTGTGTGTGAGTCCTCCGCGGATGGACGGCTTTCTCGATATTTATAGAATTAATCTCGGCGGAAACGTATGCAACGGCGCGTAATGAGTCTAGATTAACGGCCCAGCTTCTGCAGTCACGATGTGACTTGAATACAACCTCGCGATCATTCAAATACGGAGCCAGAAGAGGGGAAATTGTCTTTTTTATCGCATGGGGAAGGCAAACGAGCGCGCAGGCCACCTAAAGGTCTCTAATGCCCATGGGCGTTTACAATCTTAGGACTGTGAATGCGTAAATAAACTTGAACACTATCATCAAAGAGTTATTAATTTCTCCGGGTTTCTTACCCCCACACCGAAATTCATTGGTAAAAACTTGCTACTTGATTGAAAGGTGGTGGCCATGGTTTTTGATTTTTGTTACGAGAGATGCGTGTCCCCCCGCCCTCCTCTATAGCCAAAACGATTTGAAGTACCTATTTAAAGTTTTAATAAGCTATGTTTTGAACTTATAGGTCGTAGCTGTTAATAACCTGCCAAGCTCCAGCCAGTAGGCACGAGGGATAGAGTTATACGACCCTACATCTCTGTGCCTTACATTTCTTGTAACTTGTCAAGTTATAGTTAGACTTATGTGACAGCTGACAGTTAAAAATTTGTTGTACATTGCGTAGTTTATATGAAACATAGTGATGTGCTAACTCGTCAACTTTGCAATGTATAATGAATTTATGAATAAGCCTGACATGGAACGTGTGGCAGTCGGTGAAACAAATGAGTGTTAGAGTAGGAAAACAAATAGCGTAACATATAAATATTCCGCGCCTGCGCTCTGAAGAAGCGCGGGTAATTGAGAAACTTCGCCTCCGGGGGCGACTTGATGGCTTTAGCTCCAAGTTATAATGTACATTATAATGTGTTTGTTTGAGGTCTTGTATTACAGTTCAGCTGTTATAACACAGGTAATTACATATGAATGTTTTAGGTGAAGTGGAATGGTGAAGTTTGCTGTTACTGAGATTGTTTATAATAATTATAAATGCACAGCTAAAGTTATGCTTAAAATATGCTCTGATCTTTTTTTTCAGTGTGGCATATGAATTAGTCAAAAGTGACAATGCTTACGCCTAAAAGAAGTTTAGGTATAGTAATCAATAGTGACCCGATCGGTACACAATATCCGTAACCGGGGAGACATTGGATGGAATTAGTGAAAGACCGAAGAGAGTGACGTGATAAGAAAGAGGCCTACCCACCTAACAGTTGGTGGAAACAAGCTGATTGGATAGATGAATGCAATGGATTATGATGAATAAGGGTCTTTATGTCTATATTACGGAGGAATTAAATACGACCTTTTGCTATAACTGTATAAAGCAAGACACATATCATTAGCAGCCAAATACCTAAACTAATTCCAACTGAAAGAAAGTCAACCACATGACAATCACTTTGAAAGCGTCTAATTTTAATGTTATTTAAATTACGCTCACATCTGATTAATTTCAGAGAAAAAAACCATAATGACAGTCATTTGTTTAGTATCATCGCCACCAGCGGACGGATCGGCGAGAGATCTATTTAGCTTTATAATGAGTTGGGGTCCTCGGTGTTATTCTCTCTTTGCCTGAAGCTAAATTAATCAGCGTCAGTTATAGGCAATTTTGCCGAAAGATATCCCACTATGAGTTTTCTTGAAATTGGAACATTTTAGGTTGTTGTTGGTTGGAATCAGGAATACAATTGATTAGAATACTAAGGATAGGATTCTGCGTAAGAAAAAACATGTCAAATGAAATATTATGACTTATCTTCGTTCAGCATTAGTTCTAGGCAGAAATCGCCGAATATTTTCGAATTTTACGAAAACAAGTGATATACACAATGCTTACAAAGTTGCCGATCACATGAATAAATGGCACGAATACAAAAAAAAAAAACTGGTGTACGTTTGTGTATCCACGATATTTTGTGGACTTTTAAAGTGCTTGATGGATTGGTTTCCACCCCAAGACTGGCATAGTTAAACAAATAGAACCTTTTCAATCCTGATGCTGCAGGGGTACTCGCGTCTTCAATGTCTGGAACAACAATGTTTAGAACGTATCCAAAACCTAGCGTTTGTGACATCATCTCGCGGCGGTTGAAAAGATTCAAATTGACCAATTCATCGCAAACCTGAATCAAACGTCATCAAGGAAAGAAGACGCAGACTCATTTGTCTGTATTTTTAATAAATAATTGTAAATCAGTATAATAAAAACATTCACTGAAGACAAACCCTAGATTCCCTTCGTCGTCTCCAATAAGAGTTTAGAGCCGCAGCAGTTTTTTTTTTATGGCAAAGAGAAGGCAAACGAGCACACAGGCCACCTGATGGTAAGTGGAAACTGTGACCCATAGACATTCACATTCACAAGACTGCAAATGCGTTGCCAACCCTGAGGACTAAGATGGAATGCCTCTATGCTAGTCATTACACCGGCTGTCTTATCCCCAAACTGGAACACAACAATGCGAACACTGCTGCTTGGCGGTGGGTTAATGGATAAGATGGTGGTATCGGTCCGGACGGGCCCTGCACAAGGCCCTACCACCCGCAAACTTACTAGTTACTTTTGCAAGTTACTTTTGAACTTCAGGTTACAAATCGTCAGTTTGGTTACCATAGGACAGCCTTGACCTAGAGAATAAATATGAAATGTCCTGTTTGTAACGCTGTGTTGATTCATTTTAAAATGTACAAAGTGTGGCTAGCAAGTCTACTTCGATTGAAGACAGTCGTGTTTGCTCTAATAGAGAATAACCCCCCCGCCCGCGGCGGTGACGAGTGTGATTTATGGCGGTCGACGCACCCAATTGTGGTCATTGATAATCAAATTTAATCTGCACGGAATAATTTCAATCATTAAGTTGGTTTTGAGCAAGTAGTTTTAATTTAATAACGAGAGCCCGTGATATGTTGGTAGAATCTGGATGTCAGGAAACAATCAAGTCTACTTAGTCCTGTAGCTATAGCTTTAGGATGTTTATCTGACTTTTATTACTTGTAGTTTTGGCTTTAGCCATTTAAATTAATAACTATGCCGAATTACAGCTTTATAGTACTAAGAGTCTCTGAGTTGAACCGCGACGGACAGACGGGAAAACGGACAGATGGACATGGCGAAACTATAAGGGTTCCTCGTTGACTACGGAACCCCTTAAAATGGCCTAGTTGAAATTTAAATTCTAAGTTTATATTAAAAAGGTACTTACTAGACAACGATAAACTTACTAATATACGAGTAAGTGCTAAATGAAGAGAATAGACTTGAGAAATTACATTTTACCCTAATAAAGTTGTATAGCTTTTTGATCAGCATGTATTTAACACCTTATGTACTTATACGCCCTTATAAAAGAGGTGAAGGACAATATATAAGTAAGGGCTAAAAGGTTAAAATATGGGGGTTTAGACATACATTTTTAATTACCAATTCATTCCGGTTTAGTAGGTACATTGTCCTCAATCACTATGATATTAGTCAAAAAGCGTCCCTAATTTTAGCCAATTAATAAATTATTGGGTTGTTATTAATAACAAACAATTGAAGTAAGGTCGACCTTGATCCGAACACTTTACATTATTTGGAGCTCTAATGATTAAATCAATTAATGTATGCTAAGGTCAAAAAATCTATTACTTTCATTCGCTAATAAATCCTCGTTAGGTATTGATTGATATTCAATATTGAAGATTAATTTCGTTGGTCGATAAGCTTTGCGCTTCAGTCAACATAGTCAATAATAGATAGTTAATAAAATCCATCCGAGAAATTGTTAGACATGCACCGCATCAAAAAGTCATTATACGCTATGACGATGACAGGTTCCTTAGTGCTACATGTTAAGAGTTAATTTACAATGGCTGTAAAATCATTTACTGTACAGAAGACGTGTGGTTTATTCTGCAAAGTTTTGTAGTTGAATTCGATTTGTAGACGGGACAGTATTCTTTCTAATTCTAGCGTTTTGGTAGCCAAACGCATACAAAATTATTGCCTATTGATTGGTAGGTTCATTGATATTTTAACGTTAACATTAATTTATTCCATTGAGAGCGCTCAATTATTGCACCACTCCTAGAGCTATAAATTACTTAAAAACATCGTTACCGATATATTCGCTAGTGTAGCCTCGTATAAAAAAACCTCAGCAGTTTTTTTCAAGCTATTCATTACACCCAACTGCATTTAGTTACATAAAAAAACGATTAACATGTAGGTCATCAAACAAATAAATAATCGCAATGGAACCGGAATATTGCAGAATGGCGCGGTCGTTAGCGGCGCGTGCGATGCGCGTGCGGCGATGCGCTATTAAATCTACCACGTTGAGCGCCGGCGACACCTTTCCGTGTTCTGATTACGTGAAATTCCTATCTGGTGGCAGTGAATGTGTTTACGCTCCTCGATAGCTTAGATAGCTACGTAATCTAATTTACTGCAGTTTATATTGAAGTGTAAAAAATAATTGACGAAACATTTTGCGGCCCATTCACACTTTTTGTGTTCGCAAAAAAGTTGTTTTTGTAAAAACGTAATGGATGTTGTGATTAGAATTGACAATTGTTTTTTAGCTTATAAAAATAAAGGCTGTTTGTGTTTCGTATTTTAAATATGTTTAACAGGAGTTTCAAACTGGAAATGACTTGTATGAAATGAAAACGTAATAATTTGGAAAAGATTAAGTCATAAACTGACTTATGTTGGTTGCTTAAAATTACAATAAAATGGTAAACGAATCAATTCAAACGGAACTAAGACGATTCGTGATGGTTCAGGGCCATTAAGGAAGTATGCCTACACTATTTATAAACGGACGGAATGCCGATTTGTAAACTTATAATAGTTATAATGATTGACTTAATTGCACGTTTCAATCGATCGCGAACGTTGATTGACTTGTGTACTTTCCAGCTGTTACTGCTTCTTTGATTGACTTCTTGATCTAGTTGTAATTTGTAATTAACTTCGTGGTTTATTTTCATAACAACCTATCCTAGGCGCCCGGCGCATTCAATCTATATCATTTAGTTTGCATGATGATTATGCTGATGATGATGACACAAAACGGCTGGTCGCATTTGGTGACACAAGCAAAGACACCATTTTCAATTCTACATTAAAAAAAATCCTACATCAATGACTTGCCATCTATCCCTTAGGCAAATGTCATTCCAAGTAAACATTCATCGTTCTATTAAAAAAAAAAAATACATGATAAAAACGTATGTATTCAAACGTACAGTTTTGTACATCGTTTTAATTAATCTAATGCGCGCTTACTAGAATTACAAGTAGATACATAACCCTATTTTAAAATCACATACTTGAACTACTAGCTAATATTATTCAATCCCAATTGACACGGTGGTAATTTAGCGCCGTTTTCAGCGCGCGCGCCGCCCCGCCTACGCGCCTGCGCGCCATCAATCATCGCCATTCGTTGCCATCACCGTCTATGCGCTTGCTCAACAGGGCTCACTTCTGACCGTCTGGACACAGAGGTCACGCTTAATTAAATAAGTGCTCGCAATCTAGTTTACCGTTCAAATTATTAATATTACAGTATGTGCACGTTGCTATTGTATTTTAAGATGTTTCGATAACAATTTGGATATCGGAAGTTATTTACGTTTATCTTAATTGACGTGACCTTTGCCTTTTCCAAGAAATATAATAAGGATATATATGTAACATTTTAGCAAAGTTATAGTTAAAATTGCTGTCCATAAATCACATGAATTATTGTAATCATAAGTATGTTTCGTGCAAGCGGATCTAACTTTCAAGCAATTCGCATTCAAACCTACACTTCCCATAAAGCGCTTACCGCTGTATATCAGTCGTCAAAGTAGCCAATAAATAACCTAACAATGCAACATGCAGCCATCGACAGCTGAGTGCCGAGTGTGTAAAGGATCGTATCTAGTGTACGAAACTACGAGCATTATGTAAATTTAGTGGATTTTCGTAACTCGCCGCGCCGGCGACCGATTCATCATAGAAATGTGGACGGATCTGCCCACGCGCCGCATTTTAATGCAGATCGTTTGACACATTCAATGCTATGCTGTATAGTTGCTGTACAAAATGGGTGCCGTATCGAGTTTCGGGCACTGTTAACAACATTGCGCACCCGCTGTAACGCAAAGACCTAGGCGATAATGGAGCTTTAAGTTTCAGGGAGTGAATAGGTGCTATTAACAAGACATGTTATCACTACCCTCGCATTATTTTCGAGAGTGTTATACTCAGCGTCTTGAATTGCGAAAGGAATCTTAATAGTCACAATTCAACTAACTTTTAAAGGCAACGAAAGGATAAACGCGTGTTCTAATCTCTTTGGCATTTTTAGTACGCGTAGGTGATTCATTTGATATAGATTTCAAACAACTGTTATTTAAATCAGCAATACTGATTTGGCTAGACCAAGTCTCGTGTCAGTAAGTAATTCATCGACAAGTCAGGTCGAGGCAGGACGGGTGAACTATTTAGTGTCGAACATTTCGGCGTTTGTAGTTTGAATGGTGTCCATTCATTGGATAATAATATTCATGGTGGATGAATAGACTATAAATGTCACCTTGATCGAACATTTATTAATACGATGAGCTATTGAATTCAATGGGCTAAAGACGTATATAGATAAATCAATTATCGCTACTGACTGTGTATAATTTTACACAAGGCAAACGAGCGTACTGGTTTTCTGGTGATAAGTGGAGCTTATGAGCAATTACAATCTACAGATTGAACATGCGTTGACATCCCTGAGGACCAAGATGGGATAAATCTTCCGATAATCACATCACCGTCAATTTTAACCTTATGGTGACCTTTATCGCGGTATAACGCATCCGTCACTCTTGCACTAACATATTGGTCAGAAAGTGCCAGATGATTTATTCACATCAATAATGGCCATAATAGCCCCACCCCGCAGTGCAGTTTCTACGCTATCCACATGAAACCTGCAATGAAAGAACAGACTCTGAATTTAACCAGTACCATGTTGAGCTGGTGCCATGTTTTGCGTTTTTTTTAATTTGTTCTGTGGTACTTTAGTTACAAGTTCTTTAGCTTTATTTCTTCTTTCTGACTTCTATCAATAGGTCCTTCAAATGTGACGTATTGGCGTCAGCATTATTTAGAATAATTGTTAACTGAACCATTACGTAACAGTTATTATTCAAGCAATTTATCCGTGTCTAGATGTAATAAGTAGGGTCCCTTTCTATTTTTTTTGTACCTGTCTGGTTTTTGAAACCATAATGTTTGTTTTACGTTACTGTCGGCCGCATTTACTGTCAAATGAACCAAAGTCGTGCCATGAGCCACAGCTTTAAATTAGACTTTATAATCTGTTCTTTTTGGCTTTTACCAAGTGTGTAACGTCAATATTTAATTATGGTATAAAATTACAGACACAGAAGAAAAATAAAGATACCTACTGTTAAGACTAGATGGGTACTCCTCTAAGACTTTTAACATTTCGATTTCTTCACCCGTTCATTTACAATTTATATAGTTTGAGAAACTATGCAGCAAAATATTTGCAAGCAAGTGGCTTGCCGCATAAATTGAATACTCGATTCTGAGTCAAGATTGTCGTTATATCTCGATCTGGATCTCTAGATTGTTAACTCGGTAGCAATTTGAGGCTGTCCGAGCATACTTTATTGAGTGGGACTCCGGGACATCGAAAACTTGCGGTTTCCGCCGATATTGCGAAATGAGTAAGAATTTATGCAGATCGTCGAATTATAGATACGTCAGAGTATTTCATAATTGTATATACAGTTCACTTAGACAGCGGATGTAGCAAGAACACAGAAATAATTGCTCTGAAAGGTGATCGTTCGTTCGTAAAGTAACTTTGACGAAAGATAAATGTAGCGGATAGGTGTACGAGATATTCCCTTTATCGATCTGTCAATAATCCATTTTCATAAAAATAATCACTATAGTAAATATAGAGGTCTTTATTCTACATCTTTAAACATATTGTTAAAGTGTTGTCAACGTTTTGTGATAACTCTTATTAAAATGTGAGTAATGATGGCCGTGTAAAAAATAAAACAAGGACAATATAGGAGTCAAATCAAAGTAGAATAAGCCCAAGACTAACATAACTGAAACGACGCTTACCAAGATAACTTTATACAGGTAACACTGAATTTAAACGGTATTAACTTGATAGTACACATGCATTACTCTCCGGCGCAGTATTTATGAGAAAAACCAAGTATACTGATAACCTTTCTTACCTAATAACCTTTCTTTAGGCTGTGGAAGGATTACGTTACCTGTGTCAAGGACATCTTACATAATTTTAGGTAGCATAAAAAGGGTATAAAAGCCTAATTTTGTTAATCAGCAAGGATTACAACACTTCGAAATGACCCGTGAGATAACAGTTAACGAGGATATAAATTACTTTCACTTTTCTTGACAACTGCGTAACAACCATAAAGTTTTATGTTTGCAATCAAATTTCGCGGACCTTGATCCACAGGAGTTAACAAAGAAAAGTTGACCGCTCGTCGAAATACATCCCTATTAATAAGTATTAAGTATAAATGTGAAAGTGAGTTTGTCTGCCTCTCTGTTTTTGTAATACCTACTCGTACCGTTCGGACAAAATATAGTGCAATATATTTTGGAGACTGCCCAAGGGTTGGTAAAACACATACACGGTGGGGCCTGTAACTAAAGCAAAAAATTAAAACGTAGATTCTACTCCTCAAACTACGCAACGTTTGTTTGACGACTTTGAAAAAAAACTTGCGGTTTGAATTTTATTACATTATAAAGTTAATTCGAACACGCAATGTACTATGAAATTGGTTATGTCTGTAGAGTGACTAGACTGACAGGCGATGTCAATTAGACGGAGTTTTAAGTACATTGAAAATACTATTTACTTTGTTTGAAAAATGAACAATCTAAAAACTTTATGATTTTAAAAAGTTGCTAAACAAAAGTTGTCTAGTTTGAGGAGTAGAATCTACGTTTTAATTTTTTGCTTTAGTTACAGGCTCCACCGTGTATATTGAAATTATCCATAAGTCTGGTATATTTATTTGCATACAAAGTTTGCCTGGAGTAGTATTTGAATCTGCGACGTGTGCAGAGCCTCTTCACCGCTCCAGAATGGGCCTAGCAAAATTATCCCTCAGCGCGTCCCTCTCCAACTAGTATCATTGAAAGAGAGATTCTGAAGAGATAGGCTATAGATAACTTATCCTTGTCATTATTGGGTCCGCTGGAATATCGAGTTTGATTGGTTTCGCCATGCAAGACTAATGTTGACCCGCGGAATGACACCGTCGCCGCGGGCGCCGCTGTGCAAATACTAGACTCGTGCGCGCGCGCCGTTGCGTGGATGATTCGGTTTAAGGTTGCCACAGACAAAAAATAAAAATAAAGTTTGAACTTGCATTTTTATTACATGAAGCTACAGAAGGCGTACCAAATAGGAGATGTCAGAATGGATTGGACTAGATTTGTAAAGATTGAACTGAGAATTAGCTGGTCAGTACGTTGTGAAGGAATAGAGACTAGAAAAGATAAGATAATGATGGTTTTTTTAAATCTTTTTATACAATTTTACTCGATTAACTTGCGCGGGCGAAGTGTATGTGTATATATATGGCTAACTAAATAAATGATATAGTTAAGTAGATATCCTGCCTAATCAGCTAGTTTTGGTTTGTACACTTATTTTAAAAGTAGTAATGACTTATAGTCTCTCCGTTTTTTAAACAAAAACAATAACAATGACTTGTTTTTGTTTTTTGCCTTTAAAATCGGACTGCCCAAATGTTACCTCTTAATTACTGACTTGACGTACCCTCGACCCGCTTGCCCAAACTCCGACCGTATTGATCATTCAATAATTTAAGGCATTAAAGGATTAAACAATTAAAAATGAATTTGCAAAATGTCAAGATCGTAAGTTTTGATTGGGGCGCTTATTAATTATTAAGTTCTTCAACCGACATATTGATATTAAGCCTTGGTCTGATTTTTGCAATATGGAAATCAATTATAATGTTGTTTTGTTTGTTGTTGCCAAACCTATTAGCAAAGTATAATACTACAAAACGTAAAAAAAATAAGACTTTATTATGAATTTATTAGTAACATTCGAGTAACGTTACATACGTTTTGGAGTTGCAATGTGCATGCAAACACGATACAATTTTAATTAATTTCGGTGTGCCTTCTTTTTACTTTTTCTTCCTGTACGAGTTTTAACTATCTGTTATAAAACAAAATTGCAAGTGTTGGCAACACCGTTCAGTCGACGGCGAGTCGGGGCCGGCGGCGGTCGTGCCCTCCCGTAATGGGTTCAGCGGTCCCGTTCCCGCCTGTCATTATGGGAACACTGTAACTAATTGGAGAGGGCTTTGTTACAACCTAACCTTACCTAACAGGTTCGGTTACAACGGGTAGAAAGTTGTAGCTCGTCTTTTTTTTGCTCTTGACAGTAAAGATGCAGAAATATGTTTTTCATATATCAGTCTTAATGGCTTGAATATGCTTTTGAGCTATATTTGAACAGAGAACAAGGGATATCATTCGTATCTATCACACACGACGATAATGTGTAAGTATTGGATGATGCAGAAATATCAGTGGTTGCTATTGTCATTCATAACCTTAAAGGAATTCAGTAGGTTCTGGGTAAAGTTGACTGCGTTTTTAGGAAAAATAACTAACTAACCTTTAGTAAAGTATGGGTTCATAATTAGTTACATTAACGAAAACATTAAAGTAATGAAGGAACTTATGTATTCTTGCGCCCATAAGGCTTTTAAAATATTATACATATTTCTAACAGGCTTACACGTTTTAACGGATGGATTTGATTCCGAGAAACGACGTCCAAGCATCTGCTTGCGGGACATCTTGATAGTTACTATCGATGAAAATTCGAAAACTACATTCTAATTACGTGAAAAAAGCCACACTTAGGAGTTATAAACTATAAACAGGCCATTAGAAGTGTTTTATAGCAGCTGTTTCTGCTATAAAATCGTCACGTAATATAGTTTTAATTTAAAAATTACACAGTTACTAACCGTTATTTCTAACTATTAAGACTAATTTATTGCTATAATGTTTAAGTTTTAAACGGTTCATGTACGTACGAAGCATTTCTAATTATCTAAGCTACTGTTCTAGTTATAAAGGTGGGTAATACATTTTAGACGGACAGGCAATTCTTTAACTTTCGCAAGGGTTTAAAGTAGGTACCTAAGCTATTGGACTGTTTAACGGTAGAACTCTAATTTAGCTATTTAAAAAACCATACAAGTTATATTTTTCAATCGATTCCAGAAGTCATTTATAAACTATTTAGTTTCTAGTTTACGTACTTACAAAGAAACGTAAGTAAAGAATATGCTGTTAAACTAAAATCTTAAAAATATCGTAACTCGCTTTGCTCCATGGTCAACAAAAGTCGAAAACGTAACGTGTTTTGAACCTATATTTGATTCTCGAATGACTGTACCAAAATTCTCTGACTTCAGTTCCGGGCAAAGGTTTCAACTTGTCAAATCCGTCCATCACCGATTATACATCCCGGGGCGCGTAACGTCAGTGAAACCGGCGCTGGCGCATTAGCGGCCAGCGGCGGCCGTAGCCTGCAATCACCCTGATATATATCATCCGAGCCTCGAGAAAATGTGGGAACATTTTCACTAGCCAACCACCTAGGGCTGACCATGCTGTAACAAGGGGCTTAGTTATGCCTGCTTGGATTTAGGGTGCGATGCTAGCGAAATAGGAGTAGGAGCACTATTGCAGCAACATTAAACGAGGAGGAGGAGGTAAATCTTTGTTGTATATTGGATGGTCAAGTGTTTTTAGAACGTAAGTAGTCTTAATTTCTGTTTAATTCAGTTATGATTCATTTCAGCTTAAGAAATTCGGTTAAAAAGAATAAAATTATCTGATGAAGCGGGAAAAGTGTAAGTTTTCCTAGTAACGCCAACCCTACAGCAAACCCATAATTTGTTTAGAAGAATCACCGCTCCGGTTTACGATTGAAAGTGACAGTTTCCGCCAACTGATGACCGGTCCGGCGAGAAACCCGGTCCGAGAGGAAAATCCAACCCCTTTTAGACGAACCACCTTCTAATTAGTATTTACATCGCCGACTGGTCGCGCTAAACGCAAATAGATTGTTGGAAAGCACGTGTAATGGTGCATCCATCGGTAAATAAGGCAGTTTAAGTTTCTATATTTGGTTTGAGAGCTCTAGTAATTTGCATGTTGTGACTAAAGAAGTCGGTGTTGACCGCGTGTTTTATAGTTTTATGTCAACACAAAAGTGCGAGAATCACAAATAACTGCTTGTTTTTGTGTCAAAAGTAGCATTAACACAACTTAATGGCTTATCTAGAAATGTAAATAAACACGCAGCGCATCTCCTCGGTCACAGATGAGTCATGGCTATAAAAACTACGCTAGACGCGAGCGCGCCGCGGTGAACTCCAACCTGCTTAATGGTGTGAAACGATCGCGTAACGCCGCCGCGGCCACACATTCGTGTAAACCGTCACATTAATTAGCCGTTTCACGAATTAAGCCGGCCATTCCGTGACCAAGTCAAAGGTGGCGCGGTCTCACGTTCACAGACGCTGTTACAACTTACAAGCAATGTACGTACCGCACAGAAGCTCTGAAATGCGGATGGAACTCCTAACTGTTCAGCAATTCACATAATAAAAAACTGTGCTTCATACGTGCCTAAATAAACATTCCGTTACAGTGCATAACAGTTACGAAAAACGTTTCACATATAAAATACCGTTCATAAAAGCATCACGATAATCTATTAAGATTGAACGTGAAAAATGTGTTATCGAAAAAGCGGTAGCTTAATGAAAGCAGTTTTATGCGAAATACGATAAAGACGTCATCGACCTCGTTCGGGCGGGCTCGGGAGCGCTCGGCGGCTCTTTGAGGGGCAGTTTAATTTCTTAATCCTAATTGAATTTGTTTGTTTCGAATGGCGCGCCGATAACGCAAGAAGGCTGCGCTTGCGCCGGAGAAACTAGTAACCGTTGAAGGTTAGATGGATGGCCCCAGTGGCGATTACTCTTTGTGCTGTCTAAAGGTGATATCTCTCGGAACCTATTAACAAAAGTGCTCGCATGAACCATCACTTCTTATGACATTCCTTATCAATGCCCCACATTCTAAAGATGTCCAGTAAAAGCCTTTAAAAGGTGTCCAGAGCTTCCGTTATTTCATCAAAGTTGAAATAATGAGATGGCAAGAGCCTCATTAAGCTCCAAATGAATGCCATCCCCGCATTGCGCGCGCGTCTCTCGGTGGCAAAGCTTGCGCCTTCATTTTACCGTTATTTACGAGTTATGGCCAAAGACGACATTAACAAACTGTTTGACATTTTGCCGCCTTTTTAATGGCTTTGGCGTACACATCCGAATGAATATAAATACACTGATCGATAGTCGATTTGAGCTACAGGTTGCGGACAATACATTCTTTATTTTTTTCAAGAATTCAGAATGTTTTTATTAATATACTATAAAATTTAACGATGAATAAAATTGGTACCAGTTTTGTTAATTCAAGTTGTCAATTTGTTTAACAGAGAACGAAAGTTGAATAAAACTTCGTTGTTATTTGAATGGGGCGCTTCGATGGCAGTTCTCACAATTGCTATCTCGTCTCGCTCCTTTGACAAAATATCAGACAAATGCCGCAGATAACTAACCTTTACAAAAGATAAGACAGAAGTAAATGAGTGGAAATAAAACCGTACTCTTTTGAAGTGACATTTAAATTTCGGGCTTCGATAATGAGGTGTTTTAAAATTCGAACGTCAAAACATTGACGTCGTGTTTCCGGCCGGTTTTATTTTGAAATGTAATTATGGAGTATTCGTTCTCTTTTGTTTGTTAACGAGACGTAAAGCCTAACTTCCAGGGTTTGCAGTCTCGCAATCAGCTACGCCATTACCACCATGGCTTTCTCTTGTTTGCCGTTCCAAAAGACAGCACTTTAAGGCTGATTTCACACCGGCGGCGACCACAAGGGCCGACGTGTCGTCATCCAGTGCTGCCGAGGAAGCGAAAGCGAATCAATCGCATCGCTTTATCGACATAGTGCGTGACCGAGGCCATTCTTAGGAAAGGGAAAATAGGACAGACGCGACATGAAAAATCGAAGAATAGGCGCGCTCTGACGGTTTTTTTGGATGTAGCCGAATGGCCTCGAAAGGAAATCTGGTTTCGCTTGACTGTCTCTCGGTTTGTTATGATACGAACTGAGTTGACAAGGTACAGTATCTAAACATTCTAGTGATACACGCAGCCATAACATAAAATTGCCATAAGTACAATAAAAAAAATAAAGAAACTGTTGATTTTCTTGCGACTTTTCTTCAATCTTAGTCTCTTCTCTTGGTTTTGAGATGTCAAAGTGCCCGTGCCGCCTACTTACTGAATAAACATTTATTATCTTTTTTTATGGCACCAGTAGGTACCTAAATCTGGTGAAAATCGATCGTTTTTCTTCGGCATATAATCTAAGAGCGACAATGTCAATCAACGGACGACAGCGGCAGCGGAAGAATTTGGCTTTCCCAGGAACACTACACCATTTGTAACTAGTTACGGTAAAATACTGTAACTCCCACACTTAATTGGAAAATTAATTATTAAAAACATTATATTGGTGACTACTCATTTGGAGCACCTTACAGCAGCTAGAGGAAACTATACGAGAGACGGCTAAGTAGAAAAAAAATGGGGCTACTATGATTATCCCCGTGTTTATATCACAATATCAAAGTCATCCCAGAACCATGACAAAAAATAGAGCTTTTTTGTTTCGAAGTTTTTAAATCCATTTGTCTAAATATACCTGAACAACTTACTAATATTGTGGGCTCGCATGTGAAACTTAAAATCGATTTTAATTCTGATTTCATCAATAGATAGAGTGATTCAAAAGGAAGGTTTTTATGTGTAATAAATTCTGGTTTCTTCATGGTTGCAACAGAGAACTCACATAGACTGAAGTAGAGGGAGGGGGCTAATATGCTTTTTATAAAAGGCCTATATCACTTACACCAAGAGCAAAATATATATTTTTGAACCTTTAAACTATTACGCGAGTTCAACAAGTGGTCTGCTAGAAAAGTGTTTGCCGTGAGTGGCTCCCGCGTCACCCAGTCACGACCCGGCGTGGTCATCGAATCCTATAAATTTATTTAAAAGCTTTGGATAATTTGCTCTTACTGTGTAATTGGCTTAGATGGATTGCACACTCGAGTTAGCACACGATTAGAAAACATAGTTTTTGGAACTAGCTTAAAATTCTGGAGTTTGTTTGTTCGACCGATATTCTTAAAGTTTAATAGGAATACGCTGTTTTCGTTAAATAAACTGTGGCATAAATTCAAAAGGAATGTATGATTCAGCTTAATAATATTATGGTCTGTTTTATAGCCACCCAATAACAACATGATACCTAGATTTTGTTCATTTTTTATTAATTAGACATATTCTTACACGATTTAGCCTCGTTTTAGTTAATTAATTATCTATTTTCATTACACGTAACAATATATATTTCTATATCCCTACTAGAACTAGAAACTTTTCACTTGCACCCAAACCAATTTAGCCCAGTATCAGCCGTCAATGCGCTAGAAGGTAACGGGCCGCGGCACGCGCGCGCATCAATTACAGCGTCGTGATCGCTCCCGCGCTACAACCAATATAAATAAAACTGGCCAGCACACGCCATTGCAAGACTAAACTGAAGCAGAAGCGATTCTTAATTTGAAAATGTTTATATTTAATGTAGAATTAAAAAAAAAACATTGACAAGTTAGGTTGTAGTACCAATTAATACTGGCCAGTAGATAATTACAAGTGTAAAGCGGCGTGAGCGATTCCAAATAACCGGGAATAGAACCTGGTCAAAATCAATGTGTATAAATTCTGCAACTCGCAAGAAGCACAACACTAATGGAATCTTGTTTAAAGTATGAGAGTTAATAAAAAAGTTTGAATGTAATTATTATTAAATCTAAAATCGACGTTATGGTTCCTAAGAACAGATCTCGCTATCTCTCATAGTTTCCGACTTCACCATACTGACCCATTTGGATTGTTCACCCGGTATATTTGATATTTATATAAAAGCCAAGATTAACGTCAAAAATTACGAATAGGTCGTTCGCGAATAGGCTTCATAGATGGTAAAAAAAAAAAGAAACAATGCATCAAATCCAAACTTAGAATTCGAATTTGAAATTCTGAAACTGTTTCGACTTCGTACAATACGAAAACCATATCGCAGAAAAGCTAAGCTCGCCGGCGAAATATGCAACGAGGTTTTCTAAGAGACCTAAACGGCCATGAAAGTTTTAGTCGCCCGTCTGTTCGTTTAATCTGTCCGCCTCGCCACAGTGGCGCAATTGTAAAATGCTAGATCGAAAAGGTCTCGAGTTCAGACCCCTTATCTTCGTGTCAGTACTCCACATAGGTAATGTGATGTATACCAGCCATTAGGACCACGTGCCGCATGAAACCTCACGTTCCAAACTAAAAAGCAACAAGTCTTAATAAGGACGTCCTGAATTTTCAACCGCGTGCGCTTAAGTTAGGACACAAATTAAAATATCCTAGTTTCAAGATATTACTTTATACTATTAAATGGCGAATTGTGGAGCGGTTTCATCTCGAGCGAAATAAGAGTCATTGTATACTGAAATCCTAATTTATGGCATCTTTAACTGTTAAAGGATTACGTAGCGGGTGCTTCCTGAGCCATACAAGCGTGGTTTTAAGTCGGAAAAGTGCCATCCCACGTGTAGGCTTAGAATCCTTGTCAAAACCGACTGTTCATATAGAAATATAGTAGTAAACCAGGGTATCTATTCTACAGGATCATATTGCTCTTGATTATGGTATTGTTTGTAACTTGGCCGCCATTACTGTCAAGTGAATAAGGTTGACGATATGAAAGCACGTCAACGGCAATATGGTCCCGTGAATAGAGGCCCATATTTTAATAACATTGCCAAGTATATCTCAGTAAGAAATATCTACAGTAATTACGCGGGGACATTACTCGTAATGACCAATTATGGCCAATAGAGAGTGACATAAAAGCAAAAAGCTTTTTACGGCGTTCGTATAAATATTTAAATCGACGAAAGTGAGCGCGTTTCGGGATCACCAATCATATTAAAAGCCTGTAACGCCGTATCGGAGGAATCAATCGGCCACGTTTACCCGCTTTCGCGCAAATGGAGGTAAAAGTCTTACGAGATTCCGGTAAATTGTATTAAACAAATCGATAAAAACGAAAATTGATAAGTTTTTTTTCCAATCACTTTACGCGTGAGTGGTTCGTGATTTAAGGCACCGATTGTCTGGTTCGTGAGTCGTCTGCAGTGAGGTTATTCCGTAACGCAGCGGCGTTGAGCCTGAGAGTGATTTCGGTAAAATACTATATTAGTTTGACGGGTACCCTACATGGTACCAAAGAATCATTAACGGATTGATTAAAAATTGTGAGTTTTCTGTAAGAATTGTACATAAACTAGAATTTATTATACATTAAATCCTCGTGGAAAAATATCTATCTAATAGCGAAAATCGTAATGAAATCCTTTTTGAGATCATGGTGAACATAAATACCCACAGACAGACATATCTCAGAAACATTTCACTTTGTTAATTGGTAGAGTTTGCTATGTTTTTCTGTATTTAACATTAATATTTTCGAATCGATAGTGTAGAAAGTATCGATGGAACTGTAACACAATACTCACATACACTTTCTACTACGCTAATTGGTCCCTCTTTAAGACTAAATCGGTATTAGGAGCCAATCAAGTAAGCTCAACATATTCAAACCTACATAAACCTATTTATAGAGGGCCGTATCATGGACAGTCTAATACGGTAACTAGAAATGATTGGATTATAAGACTATGTCTAGAGCTGTTGCAGATTTCCTAGATTTGCTTCCGTTCAATAATTGAAAATGTATCCGGTATGCATATTTTCTATAAGTATTTACATAAACGTATTAAGTGATGCAGTATGTTTGTATCTACTTACAAGTACACGGCCCACAGTGTTTTTTTTGCTCTAAAAAGGTGACATCCTCTTTTTATTGCATAGTTTGACAAAGCTTTTCGTTTTAAATGTATGAGTGAAACTCCCGTTCTGTAATTTTATTTAGGTTTTTTTAGGATATTTAATGGCTACCTATTTATTATAGCTATCGTAATCGCCCTTAAATCTGTGTTTTTGTCATTCGTGTTTACTACAAAGATCATAAACAAATCAATAACCTGTTGATAATAATAAAGTTCCAACTTCTCGGATTCCGTGCATAAACGCTTATACAAATTAGTCCTACGGCTTCTAAACTGTCATAATCTCGGACGGATAAGACACAGTGCATAATTGCCTTATCGTACCGAAACTAATTTTGAATTCTATTATTTTGTATGGCTATTGCTGACTGAATTATCGGATCTAGACCGCAACGGACCGTAGACCGATACCACACACAATTCACGGATACTATTTTGTTTATTTATTTATTTTTATCTTTATTACGCAAAAAAGTACAAATGGCGGACTTAATGCCTAATGGCATTTTCTACCAGCCAACGAAATAATCATAAAACTAATGAATTTCATGTGATCTGAATGGGATGCGATGTGAAAACGCTCGCTGTATTAAATCTTGGCATTTTTTCTTAACAAAAATCTTAACAAAATGTTACGTATTACAATTATGTCCTATTACCATGATTAACAAAACAAAATTATCTAAATTTCACGGCCAAGTAGTCCACAAAACAATTTCACGCTAACTTTTCAGTGTTAAATGTAACAGTACGAGACCTATTAACATCCACTTTCAAGCTGAATAGCCAGAGCAAAGACGCGGCTAATTCGAGGACATAGTCGTAACCGCGGTGCCATTTACTCGATTTCTAACTTACTCCTCAGTTACGATAGGTAATTCGGAGCAGCGTAAGTGTGCCCATTGCGCTCGATATCTCTATCGGACCCGACTGGCCAATAATAAACTCTGTTATATATGCAGCCGCGGTGGCCATTTGCCATGTTTAGAGTCCAAACGGTAGTTAGGTAATGCTTCGTTCCAAATCTTATCTACTTGTTGTTTGTATTGCTCTATTTGCCACGTGGATGCGTGTGATTGGATCTGCCTTTTTATGCGTATAGATTACTAAGTTGCTTTGTTGTTGTACCTTATTACGGTAATAGTAGTTAATGTTATTACTATGTTATTAGAATCACGTCAACGACGACTATTATTGAGAGATTCGCATACATTATAATAGTTTTAGGAGTTGTTGTCTGAGAGGTTGTTCGCTTTGCTAAACGTTATAAGTTATAAAATTTAATGATTGAACTTAGTTTATTTTGTGAATGCGCTATGGCCGCTTATGGGTTATTTCTTGAACCAAAACTTGGGGTAACACATCTGGAAAATATTATAAAAACACTAAAAATATGGTAGGTTCAGCGGAAGCAAGTGCGTATGCGGGCGGGGCATTGCGTCATACCGACAACATCCCGTAATAAATATATGGTTTGTCACCCTTCCCCCACCTGACCTTCGAATGATAATTCTATCAAAACCAATGAAAATGCGAATGCAAATGATAATAATTAACAACGCGTTAAAACTGAAATCTAAATGATACAAGCGATAATGATAAACTAAATTGATGCATAAACTAACTTTGTGGACTCCTATTTTATTAACTCACTTAATTGGTGCATCATAATTATATCAACGTTCTCTCGTTCGTTTGCTGACCGAACACATTGAGAATGGTAAAATTATTTGATGGAGTGGTTTCATGATTGATTTGAATTTGATAGATTAATAAAAATAAAAACAAATCGTTTTATTTAGGGGAAAATTGGTTCCATAACCGTCATCAAAGATTGCCAGTTCAGGTAATTTGTGTATGTTATGGACAGTTAGCGGAAAAGTGTGGCTACCGCATCAACAAACGGGTTTATAGTCGGCGTGTCGGCGCGCGCGCCGGTCGGCTCGTTACGTTGCCATCTTACAACCTAACTTTATCTATACCATTTGCATATCAACGTATTTTATTGAGCCGACCAGCTCTTTGACACCCCAAATGACTTTATAAAGAATGTAAAATATTCAACTTCGATATTAATTTGTGAAAATTGGTAGCTCGATTATTTAATTGATTTGGATGCCTTTGTGGATTTTATTGATGGCTGTTGCATGACGAATAATTTAACGTTAAGCGAGTTATTATGCAAAGTTTTTTTGAATCGCTGTAAAATGTTGCGTGAATTGTAAGTGACATTTTAGACGCATTAAATTATTTTAGAGGTAGATTATATGGCGATATAAATTTGCATTATATTAGACGGGGAAATAAAGAAGTACGAAACCTCCATATTAGAGTAGATAACTTGTGTTTGATAGCAAGGTCATACTTTTGAAAGACTCCGAAACAAAGAAGAGATAGATCGTGAGTTTTACGGCGTATCAGTTTCACTAGGTACTACATTACTGAATGTATGAATAATTTGTGAATATATCTGGTACCAGCTCGTAACAAGGATACTGGTCCACATGCGCTCTTGCGCAAACCAGGATACGAACTCTTATTAGTTTTATTATTAATTACCATTAGGTTTTATTGTTACATTGGGTGTGTAATCTTCTTTGTCATAGCGTTTGATAACAAATTACATCTAAGAGCCGGTAGCAAAACGTTAAATAAAACAGATTGCGAAAGACACCGCTGTGATTAAAACTGGCAAATATATCTTATCTTATCTTATCTTACTAACATTATATATGCGGAAGTTTGGATGTTTGTTACTCAATCACACCAGTGAGGCTATTCAAGTTGTTTAAAGCTAACGTAAACGATTTTCGAAAACTGACACAATGTTATGAAATTGACGTAGGCACTCGACGCCACCGTCTGACAGCTAAAGCCTCAATCCTAACATTTTGGATAACGATAAAGAACGCCAAATGCATGTTGTCTAGGGCTTCTGAACTACTGAAAGGATCTGCGTAAAAGAATGATGGGAAAATGTATGGAACCCAGCCCAATCGTCAATATAATTATAACTTATGTAATCTTATGTATCCCACTATTTGCTGTAATTGTTGTAAATAGTAAAATCAGTCAAGCGTGAGTCGGATATACGGCTAATAGCATTGCAAAGCATGCGGGGCACAGCTAGTGTAGTAATAGACGTTGTGTGTGTGAATATTTGCAGGCTGATAACTCTCTTCTCCGGGATTTTGTAGTTTGTCCCCGTATTAGAAAATGATGCTTATGTAACTAGCTTTCACGTGGTATACATGAGATTTGTATTGGTTATATGGGCCAATTTACCCATCATTCTTTGTTACAGAGATAGATTATAGTCTAAAATATCACAGAGCTACTTTTTACTCCGGGAAATTGTAGAGTTCCTGCGCGCAACATCTGGTTATAATACGTAATAAATATTGCAGTTAAAACAATGTAATTGTAGTAAAACGTGACTTAATTGTACTAAACAATCATTATTAATTATAGCCTCGGCTAGAGCTTAAAATGAGTTCACTAGAGGTCACTCATTCAACATTGGATCAATCAAGCAAAACTATTTTGCTTGTCCTCAACATCTTCGTAACACCGTCCGACTGCCTCCTGGGTGTACTAGACAAAACCGCACAATATTCAATTGTAGGAAACCGCAAATACCGTAGATCCGCTGCTTTCGCGATGTATCGACTGCCGCGAAAGTGGGCTAGTGATTCACAATGCTGTTTGATAACCGCCGCGTGCCTCAGTTTATCATTAAAGGGGTTAGTTTTCAGTATTTTTTATATTAATACTAGGAGCGCGTAGTCTGAAGGAGTGACCTATTTTTCTTAAACTCAATGTTTTTGGTTTGAAAGTTTGTATTTGTCATAGGTTTTATGCAAAATTTAATGAAAGTTTGTTGAGCTTATAAAGAATTGTGAGCTCTTAGCCTAGCTCGTGTGGGATCCGTGGGGTGTTTTTTAATATATACCTATACAATCAGTTATAGCGTGGCTTCATCTGCATATAGTGGCTATTAATTATCGCGATACGAAAGTATCTGAGGTTTGACTGTGGGCAACTATTCAGTTCTTTTATTAATGTGCGTGCATAAGTCTAAGACTTATTAGACAATTTTCGCTACCATCTTCAATGTGCCTTAAAACAAATGAACGTTTGTAAGACGTTGTACAACCTGCCTTAACAGAACATTCTATTGCTTAGATAAAGTACGATAATACGCTATCGTTTGCATCCGAGGCTTAACAGTGAAACTTCGTTGATTTCACTTAGCTAGTAATAAAATACCTCGGCGCCGACTCCATAATTTGTGTCTTGTCCCTTCGGGCTATCTTTCTTTTGTGAAATAATTAACTGCTAAAGTATTGTTAGTAGCACCAGAGATTGTTGTTTATAATTTATATTGCTATTTAATAACGCGTCTTACCTACCGCCAAGTAGCAGTGTTCGCATTATTGTGTTCTGGTGTGGAGATAAGACAACCTGCATAGAGGCGGGTCCACCTTAGTCCTTAGAGCTGGTATAATGCATTTGTAGTCTTAGGAAAGCAGTCTTGAGAATGCAAATGTGTTCGTGTCTCTGAACCCACTTACATATTCCCTTGTCATAAAAAAAAACATGGACGGTGAGTAAGCGGCAAGCAAGCGTAAGTTGCCTTACGAAAGTATATTAAAAACATTTAATTGCATGCGTTTTAACTTAAGTCTTAGATTTTATTGACGAAGAGACCCTAGACGAAATGCATTTGGCATTTATTATCGTTATCAAATATGTATAGGATTGACGTAAGCTGTCAGACTGTCGCGTCGAGCACTACGTCAATTCCATCAGTCAGTTGTCGAAAATCGTTTACGTTAGCGTTAAACAACTTGTCTATTCTCCCTACTTACGTCGTTAGTTAATATTCGATATCAACGACGAAGTTTTCTATGAGAATACTAGACTGGCGTGGGCAGAAAACTGTCCCCTGATAGATATTAACGGCATCGTAAAGTGGAAACCGATATGGCGTACTATATTCACGAGCTTATTTTAAAATTTTCTCATTATTGCTAGCTGATATCTCGACTTTATGGATCGTCAAATGGGCGAATTTAGTTTATCTACAAGGGCGTAAAACGACCATTTCGTTACCAAGGGACATAAGTAAAGTTATTGGGTGCTTAATAGTTTATGTCCTAATTGAAAATAGCTGCTGAAATGGTTAAATTAAATTTATTGCGGCACCTTTCTAGTTTCCACCTACAATCCCTGATTATAAAGTTTTATTTCATATACCTACCTCAGGGGGCTAAATATGCCTGCGTTTATCACGTACCAAAATGTAGATAATACATCCGTCACTTTTTGGCACGAAAGTACGAGAGTGACCGTAAATAACCATAGCCAATATTTCGTTGCTTTAATACAAAAGCGACGCAAAACAAAATGTGTCTGTGTTGCATTTGAAATCGGAATGCTATATACATTCAGTTTTAAATCAAACTATATTTGTTTTTGATTTGTGGCGCTTTTGTATTTAAGCAGCGATTTGTCCTGCAACTCAATTCTACTTGGTAAAACGATATTGCTTTTTGCCAGGAACTCTATTAACATCTTTGACCTCTTATGGTATTGTTTTTTAATCGGCCGCCATCACTAAAAAGTAAATAAGAGCTATCAAAACGTGGTCAATACGACAACAGAACAAAGACTATAGTTTTTACCGCCTAGAATTTCAGCCATGTTGATATAACATTGACAATACGATAAAATGGCAAAAGCAATATAGTTTGAACAAATATAATGGGCCTTCAACAAGATGGCCCATCAAGGGCCAACGAAAGGGACGCATTTACACCTTAGAGCGAGCAACACATTCTTACATCTCACTCTTACGCATCGCTCCATCCTTACCCTGGCCCTTGATGGGCCACCGTGTTGAGCTGCCATAATAGTCTCGATTTTTTCTCCAGAAATAGAGACGTGTCAGATATTTTCATGCTCGATTTTGTATAATATTATTGTTGGTCACTGAACGAACACAAGCTTCAGAATTAATTAAATTGTTTGTTTTCCCATTATTAGCTACTTACACATTCATTACGATCGCGTGACTGATCGTCATTACGGCGACCGTCAAAAATGACCACACAGACCGAAATCAAATTAATATTTAATTTTATTACCAACCAGTGATCACTGAATTCTGACTAAATAATTAATACCCACACATACACGTACCACACGTACATTATATTATATTATACAATTGGAATAATAATATAATATTAAGATAGAGTTTTTTTTATGTATAACACTTCACTATGCTACAACGAGTATAATTTAATCATGCTAATGGACAATCAGATAAACTCTAAGGGGACCCTTATTTTATTTATTGTAAGGCAAAATATTTGTCTCATTCATAAGTATGTACATGTTTTTATAAAAAAAGATTTTTATCGTTGTTTACAGCCCAAATTAATCGTCTAATTTACTTGTCTAATTTTTTTATGGCTTATAGTAGGCAAACGAACACACATGCCACCTGATGGTAAGTGGAAACTGTGACCCATAGACATTCGCATTCACAAGACTGCATGCCTGGAATGCCTCTATGCTAGTCATTACACCGGCTGTTTTATCCCCAAACCGGAACACAAAAAAGCGAACACTGCTGTTTGGCGTTAGGTTAATGCATAAGATGGTGGTAGCGATCCGGACGGACCCTTCACAAGGTCCTACCACCCGCAAACTTACTAGTTACTTTTGCTTGCTTTTAGTGCTTAAGTAATAATTAATAAGAACATTGAAACGCTGTAAAAACTTTATAAAAGTGAGATACACATTGGACTGGCTTAAAGTACTTATCTATCTATTAACAGATTTATTCCTAAACTACTATCGATACAGTAAAATTGCTCCATTTAAGATAGTGTCGGGAAACGGTTAGATCCCGGTAAGTTCGCTGCGCGGTCATTTGCGATACGGCACATGTTGCGCGTGCGCAGTCGCATGTAGCCGATATGTTCGCTTTGCTGGCTGGATGGGATTATAGTAGAAATTTCTTCAAGCCTTTAATGCTTGTAATATCTATTTTGTGTAGCACGTATGTAATTTTAAACAGCATTTTACATTTTAATTCGCAACCTGTGTATGGACTGTAGATCGACTAGAAATTAAAAAAAAATAGTCTTGACCGATAGCTGCATCCATCTAGTCGTGACAGCCTCACACGCCAACGTCATTTATACAATGACCAAGTTTCAACCTTCTACGATGGAATTTAAAGTTCCTATTTATCTACTAACTAAACCGTTCGTTTCGTGGCATACAGAGCACGTCACTTCATTCGTGCTCACAAAAAACTCGCATTTTTTATAGGAAGTCTTTTGTTTTTACAGTCGAAATAATTAAATGAAACTGTATCGATCTGAGCCTCTATACTACTGAGTAAAACCATATTACCTTCGGCATGCTAAGTATAGTACCGTCAACGTTACAATAGCTCTTATTTGCGGGTGGTAGGACCCTGTGCAGGTTCCGTCCGGATCGCTACCACCATCTTATCCATTAACCTACCGCCAAACAGCAGTGTTCGCATTGTTGTGTTCCGGTTTGGGGATAAGACAGCCGGTGTAATGACTAGCATAGAGGCATTCCATCTTAGTCCTCTGGGTTGGCAACGCATTTGCAGTCTTAGGCTTGCAGTCTTGTGAATGCGAATGTCTATGGGTCACAGTTTCCACTTGCCATCAGGTGGCCTGTATGCTCGGTTGCCTTCTCTATGCCATAAAAAAAAAAAAAAATTGACAGTAATGGCGTCCGAGTTAAAATAAATAGGATAACATATCAAAGGCATTATGATTTTACCCAGTTTTGAGGCTTTGATCTTTTTAAAGTCACATCTAGTCCAGCTAGCCTAGTAGCCGCACGCTACTAGATATTACAAGTCCGTGGTTGCTAGTAGCACTAATCGTCGCCCGGGGTCAAGCCGTGTAGGAGCCCTCGCCCGCGTTCATTATAATAAGCCGACCATTATAAACGTATACCGGCTTATAAGAGTTATATATAAGTTATAAGCCACTCTTACAACCGCCCATCGCCCTTTATGTTACCTTACGTTACCATTACATTATAATGGAATTATTTTCACATTAATTCCACGTTGTAGCATGACATGGAACGTGATTTAGTTATTTTGCTGGGGAAAGGTGGTTAAGCTTGTTTGCGCTGAGAGGGCTGAGTCATGAGCTTTGTTTAATAATTAATAAACTTAAAACGCTTTTAATCAAGTTGTTCATAAGCTTAGATGCTCTGGTAAATTAGCATTCTAAAAAAAAAGACTTTAGTAGTTATAGCCTCTACTTGAATGCTTAACGAGATGGCACGAGAATATAATTATTAAATGTTTTTTTACTTTATTAAACCTAATAGATGACTTGAAACGAACAGTAAAAATGACCGAGATTAAAACCTCTCCATAAAGAACTATTATTGTTCACTTGCAAAAAGCTTAAATTAAAAAGTAAATAATTGTATACATTCCAACTTCGAAAGATTTAATTTACTTTGTTTCTTATAAAAGTTTCAATTTTAAAGTTTTAGTTAAGCTAAATAATAATACTGCTCACTTCACTGGGTAGGTCATTGTACAACCGCGATTCCTCGGTCATTTATAATCACTTGTATACCTTGCCTAATTATAAGATGACAGTCAAAGGTTAAAAATATTACTTAAGCGTGTCATCTCTCTATCCTCTTAAATTCTTATTTTTATTTTTTGTAAACAAAGTGTCTGCCCGTCAACTTTTTCTACAAAAAAGGTAGAGCCGTTTATAGATGAGTAAACACGTTTAGATGGACTTACCTATTAGCGCTTCGACGTGGTAAATGGTTGCAACCTCATTGGCGGTAGACAGCTTGGCGGTGGGCTTGCAAAACTGAAACAAATACTCATCGTTACACAACAAAATAATTAATAACAAACAAATGGATAGTGAAGTTAGTGATGTTTAAACGAGCACACACTCTCACGTGCTCGGATACGCACTCACACACACACATACATACTCCTACTCAGATGCGTACAAAAACTCACACGTATACACAAACACATTTGACAAAAAGTCTTCACTTGCTTCAAAATAAACGTTATAATTTCCATCTTATTTATTCTTTATTAGCTTGTTTGCACAAATAATTACACCGTAGTCAAGGAAAGCCGTAATAACCGTCGTTAAGAAATAATAAGCTAATATTGCGAGATGATAATAACTTGCGCAACCGTCTGTCCCCAAATATTTTCTCCATGGTCTCTATAGCAATAATTTTCATTGCAAAATTACTGGGAATTAGTTGCATCGTGATACATTGATTGGTATCAGGCTGGTCATTGGGATCATTGAGTGATCTTTGCTCTGTTGGCCAATGTTAACAAGCACTCAATTTGAAAGGATTCTCGTTATGAAATAACATATTAATCAGAGTAATATACGTGTATGTTAGCGATAAAAAAGTTAAGTAAAGCCCTTTTTCCATGGTAGTTGTAGTGGTAAGCGTATATTCCATGTCAGTTTTGTATACAATTAAATGCAAGAGGGGTTTACTTGTTACCTCTACACTATTGTGGACAAGACTCAGTCCTGCTTTGACATGTTTATTTATACATTGCATAGTTAGGGTAAATCTTATAGACTTCTTTTTGAAGGCTTATCTGCTTATCGGATGGTATAAACCCTTTCGACGCATAATGCCAAAAACGCAAAACGCCATTTATACGCAAATCGCCAAATACGTGTATTGCCAAATCCTGGTTATGCCAAACACGCATAATGCCAAAGCTGCATAAAAACTAAATACGCTAAATGCCAAACACGTGTATTGCCAAATTCTGATAATGCCAAACACGTGTATTGCCAAATCCCGGTTATGCCAAATACGCATAATGCCAAAGCTAAATACGCTAAATGCCAAATATGTGTATTGCCAAATCCTGGTTATGCCAAACACGCATAATGCCAAATACGCATGACTCGCTGCTAATTTACCGTTATTACCAAGTGACAAAATGGTGGAAGGCTGGCAATCTATTCTAGAGACAAGTCCTAAAGATGAAAGTGCAACGAAACAGACATATTTCGAGAAGCAGTGGCTCACAAAATTCCCCTTGGGCTTGATAAGTGTGGCTGATAAACGCCACAGAACGAATAACGTGGTGGAAGGCTGGAATCATAGAATCAATACGCGAATCCACAGAAATCCTTCTCTCTTTGACTTCATACACAAACTGAAAAAAGAAACTATTCATAATGACAGAAAAACTGTCGATTTTTTGAGAAATCCATGCCGCAAAAGTAAGCGTCGTAGTGTGGATATTGGGTTTGACTAGTATATAAAAAATATCTACGAAAAATAAGGAGAAATATAATCGAGCCAGAAGAATTTCTCAGAAAATTAATTTTACTGAAAATGTTAAAGTAAGAATTAAAGTAACCAGGTAATAACGGTAACACTAAGTTGAAGTACAATATTTTAAGTTTTAATTATTTTTGTGTTTATATTGTGTATCTAAAAAGGTAAAAGGTACATTAAGACTGGGTTTTATATATACTGCAATAGGCTTGACCGTATCGCTGTAAGTAATGTGAAGAATGTACTACTGTTAACTAATATAAAGTATAATATTAACTTTTGTTTTGATAGGTATTTGTTTTATTTATTAATTATCCCATCAAAAACATAAATGTGAAATGAAGGCCAAGTTCAATATTATGATATGATATACTCGTATGCCTTGGTTTTTGACTTCAACGACAAAAGAAGTGAGATCTAAATGGGTGCCAAGTTCAGTCTTGAAATTTGTTTATAACAACATTAAATATTTTATAACAAGTTAAAATATAATATATTCTTATAACTTAGGATATTATATTATTTCACGCATGATTCGTGGACCTACTACTCCTTGTCCCACAGCTATTCGTCGGAGCCCTGAGGGCTCCTAATTCTGGGCAATCTGTCCTTCGGGCATTTAAAGACACCTAACGAACCTAATCTACCTACTTTTGCGGAATAAAAATGATTTCTGACAAATTTCTGATGAAAGCGAATAACAGTGAGGCAAAAGTAGAGAGTAGAGTATGCTGGCATTCTGCGTATTAGGCATTCTGAGTATTTGGTGTTCTGCGTATTTAGCGTTCTGCATATTTGGTATTATGCGTATTTGGTATTATGCGTATTTGGTAATATGCGTATTTGGTATTATGCGTGGATTTTTTTTTCATTACGCAGAACGACAAAGTGGCCTTTTGCGTTTTTGGCATTATGCGTCGAAAGGGTATAAACACTTTAAGAACAATATAATTTATGCCGCTCTTCTCTATTCTCGACTCTATTTTTATACATTGACGCATCCGTGCAAAGTTCAGGGTGCACTGTTGTGGATTGACACCACTACACACAATAAAATGTATCTTCCGAATTATTTTATTAAATTACTTCAAAAAAAGGAGGAGGTTTTCAATTCGTCGGGTTCCTTTTTTTTTGTGTTTGTTCCCCGATTTCTCGGAGCGATTAAACTGAACCGATTTGAATAGGTATTTTTTCTAGTTGGTCCCATTGTCAACACGTCAGGAACTGATGATGGAATCTTGGAGAAATCAAGGGAACTCCTCAAATATTATAGGCACACCTAAATATAGCGATTTCGGAATTTTTCACTGTAACTCATGCATTTGCTTTTGAAAAGTACTATATGGTGAAGTGGAACTGATGATGAAGATTAAAGATGGCCACCGGAACCGGATAATATCTCGATTAAGATATTTGAGCGACTATGAGGGAGCACATTTAGCCTATTTGCCTGCGGCGAGCTTGAAATGTCCTATGGTTTCTCATTAATAGAGAAGTGGGACTACATAACAGAATAAATAGGATCACAAAAAAGTATAAATTAAAATAAATATATGAAAAAAACAAAATTCGGCTTATGGTTTTAAATATGGTGGGAGGCCAACTTCAGATGGACTGAACTACCTACCATTTTATAGGAAGGTGCTTCTTGCATTTTTAAAGGCGGGTTTTTGTTTTTTTTTTCATTTATTTTGAAATACCATGTGTTTTACAAAATGCTATATATTTTTAAAGGAATGACTTATTTCTTCTTCGTTATATTCTTAAGTTACCATATTCACCCGGTTACAATTTTTAGGGTTTTAAATGGTTAAATCGCTTTTATGATTTTAAGGAACCTTTTATACGTTGTCGTAACTTTTAACGACTTATTTTATTCCGTCGTAAATTAAATGCACACTTATTTGTATTTGTATTACGAAATTAATATCCCTCATTGTTATTACGTTAGCAATTCTGTTTATGGTAAAGGCAAGGACCATAATATACTAGGACTTACAATCTTCATACTACGCACCGTACTCCGTTAGTTAGTATCTTTCTAAGTGGCTAGATGGCGCTAAGAGTACCAATTCATTCAAAAGTCGTAATTTTACAATATCTATACCCGCAAGCGAGTCATCGAGCGTTCAACGACATTTCAATTGATACAGTAAAAAGTGAATAGATGGCGTTAGGTGCGATGTTGTATTACTACGTTCCGTTCCGGCTCACTTCACTATTTTTAAACTGTTATTTGTACTAACATAATACTTACAAATGAAATATATTTCAAAGTTCGTTATTATTTATAGTTTATTTTCGGAACCCAAATAGTGTCCGCAATTATATTTTAGTTTAAAAATATTAAAAGAAAGTTTAGCTCCTGCGCGAGTTGAAATGAAAATTGAAACGTCAAACCTCATAAAGTTATAAAAGAGAAGCAGTGATGCCAGTGATGTCACTTTAGAGTATTCTCTCAAGATTTTGGGTAAAAATAGAACTCAATGTAAGGAAACTTTTTCGTTGAATCGTATTTTGTTTAATCGTCATAACATTTATTTATTTAATTAACATAACACTTAGGTAGGTACCTAAGACAATATACTCCTCCCTAATAACAATATGCAATTTGATGTCATCACAGTGGTAATAATATTAAAGGCTTATAAAAATATAATTCATTAATAATAGCTTAGACGTACCCACGTAGCTACTTAAGATATTCACTATCTCTCTATCCATTTAAATTAAATTGCCTTAAAACGCGTCGAAATGTGTCGAAAAATACTAATTAAACTGATATGTAGACCTGTTTTAGTGTTCCTTATCGAAAGTGGGAAAACAGTGTCATTGTGCAAATGTTTATTTTAAACCATAATTGATATTTGGGTTTATTTTCCAATAATGCTACAAAAGTGGGTAAAAAATTGACAAATGCTAGGTTAAAAAAATAGGGTAATTGAAAAATAGACCAGGCAAGTCTGGCAACACTGCTGCATTGCTTTTAAATCACAAACGTCACAAGCGATGAAAACTGCAGAGGAGGCCAAAGGTGTATCTTAACTATCTAGCTGGTTTAGTAACAGCCTATTCACTATGTATGTAAATCCTTACTGAATGAATACCAGGGCTTTACAAGATTATAATTAATTTACCATTATTTATAGATTAAAAGTTATAAGTAAGTAGTGTCTGCAACTCTGCACCTATTTCAAAAAGCTAATTACCCCAACCGTATTTCTCGTCTAAACATGCACGGGTTAAAATATTTGGTCCTAGTAGGTTTACGTACCTACCTACTGCAAAGGTAGTACCTATAAGGTACCTACTGACCGACGCAAAATTACAGCTTTAAGCAGCGGACGGACATGGCGAAACTAGGTAAGTAGGTATAAAGGTTTCTTGTAGGACTACGGAACCCTGAAAATAAAAACATTTGAATCTGACCCATATTTGCGGCAGCAGGAAACGAGAGGAATCCCAAGGTTTTCATTTATTATTGATTATACTATTACCTGCATCCTTGATTATTACATGCATATTTTACGAAATATAAACTTCTTACGTACTTACAAACAAAACTTATCTAACATCGCCAAATTACGTTAGTGACTGTTTTATTCGCGGCAAATATCGAATTTGTCAATAATTACGCGATACGCAATTTTATCCACATTTTACCAGTGCACCAACGCCATCTAGTTATTTAATGTAGCAAAAATTGGCAAACCCGCGAGCAGCTTTGAGCAATCAGTGATTCCAGAGGTAGTGCCATCTATTAAATACGACATGTTTCACGTTGTTGACGAATACAAAATATAATATTTATAAGTTGTGTATATAAGTGATATTATGGTTTTAAAATAAACCACTTGGACGTTTGTTCTTAAAAAATAAAAAAAACACGAGAAAGTATTTGTGAAAATATCATTTTTGCCACTTCCAGGCTACAAAACAGCGCCATCTAGTTTTAATACCGAATTTTGAGCTATTTAAGAGTTACATTTTTTTGTATGGGATTGTAAGTCCTAGTATATTATGGTCCTTGGTAAAGGATACATTAAAAAAAATGTAAACACATATTAGGAAACATCGCTTGCTGACTTATAGTGGACAAATGAAAGCAGTTTAAAAAAAACATGACGATGTAAAAAGCGTGAAGGACGATTTAATGATCGACGTAAAAACCTTTTAAATCCCTAAGTTTTTTATACACTTTGTGATTTAAATATAAAAAACACAACGTAAAGAGGTGACTGCAAGCTAATAAAACGGATAAAAATACTGCAAAAACTGTAAGTCTTTGTCCGCTGCCTACGAATTTTGATGTTTTTTGTTCATTAAAGTAGTTTGTTTGGTTAGTTTTTTGTATAGTAAAGTAAAGATCTCAGATCTAGTTTAGACTCGCTGATTTTCATAATCTTTTTATTTACTTACTTTGTTATCATTCAGTTTTTAATAGATAATTAAATCTATGCAATAATTTAAGAGGATTCTGAAGCGCCGCTAAAATAGCGTGGCTGTCAAGAAAAACCATACAAGTTTAAGTCTGGGGCGATAACGTTTTTCACCCCCTAAATCAAGTCCGATTCCCACGATTCTTGGATATGTTGTAGTTATTAAAAAGAACTAGGTCTGTACGTTGCCTTTTTTTAAAATTAGTTTCATTCTAAGAAATATTTTGTCGAACATACAACACAGTTCTAACGTAACGAACGTATATATTTAGACATAAAAATAGTAAAAATCGGCCTAGGTTTTGCATTTTGTATGGAAAATTTTAGATTCACTATCCTCTTAATACATAATTAACTTAGCTTAAATAAAACATTCTAGTATATTACCAAAACAATTTCTTCATACAAAACTACAATTTGATAAAGCACCCTAATTTTTTTTCAGTATCCATGCCAACAAACCGCAATATAAAACAAAGCTCACCACAATACCCGTGAATTGCAAAAATCGATTATATCGTACACCTGCGCGCGCGCAAGCCAAAACAATTCCCGCAATCGGTCCAAATGACTCGAACTGTTGCGCAACAAATGATGATACTGTTGCCTAACAAGATAGATTTTGGTACTGGTACATGTATGAATGAATGTACCGAAACAAAGGTACAAACAATTTGCGGGCGCCACTGGAGGTTAGGAGAGAAGTGGAACACGCGCCATGGCGCGGACACACGGCTCTGGGGATCCGCGAACTTAAATGGTACATTTTTGTATTCGAAATAAAAAATTAAGTATTTATATTAATACAATTGATATCTAAGTGTATATGTATAGCCAGACCCGATGTTGGACCGCCAGTACAATCCCTGCTTTGCCTACAGGTTAACTTGTAGAGAATACCTTACGGTATTAAGTTTGCCTTTTGTATTTTAGGTATATAATTTTGATCACTAAAAAAAAAAAATTAAATAAGGAAGTACTCGTACTTAATAACTAATACCACTACGCCGCGTAATTTTTTTGTTTTTGTGTCCTAATTTGCTACTTTAACCAATTTTTTTTTGAGGAATTTGAATGATATTAAAAGGATAAACGTTAAAAGATTTATACTTTTTCAAAATGAGTAAAGTAAAATTCATCGTAATGATAAAAAAATCAAAGACTAGAATGGGTTTGATAAAACATAACCGACTGCCAGAGACTTGTTCATGTATGAATTAATAGTGCTATTCGTAATTTGGCTAGAACTTTATCGCAGTGTGTCTCCTAAATTTAACATATCACATACAATAGGCGATGATTCCGACGGATAAAGCGCCAGAGGCCTATTATTAATCGTCACCGAAGATTAATGCGACAAAGCTCGCAACAACCTCCTTTTTTCATGTAGGTTAAGGCTGTGAGGCAAGATATGGCTTCAATTTGCCCCCTAATACAATGGGTTAACTAATAGACGGACTAATTAAATTTTTACTGCGCGAGCGCATGTTAACACCATTGTTTTAATATGACGCTTCTTTTGAAATGTTTGAGGTAATAGTAGCTTATTACGATTTTATTTACTAAATAATAAATATCTCACGATATTTGACCTAGTGCCAAACTGAGTTTTAGGCCTATACTACTAATAGACAACAATAAACATACTTAAATAGAAAAATACACAATCATCCAAGACTCAGGAAAGAATATATTTATCAAAATCGGGAATCAAACCAGGGACCGCCAGCTTCGTAGGCATGGTCACTACCTAAGCTAAAAAAAGTCGTCTGATATAATACTTATGTACCTATATAATATGAAAAGATGTGTGTACGTATACATGTCATCAAAATTGGGATGTTCCACTGTAGTTCCTAAATTACTGGACCTATTTTAGTGATTTTCTATACAACTTTTATTGTTCAAATCGTTTTTAAGTCATTTTACTTAATTGTTTTTTTTATATCTGCCTTAAAATATCAAAAATAAAAGCCTTTTTATTTATTAGTAAATTCAGTTAACGCAAACATTAACATGCAAATTAAGTGAAATATAACCTTTCCTGATTCTTGTTTAAGACATCAACGTTGAGTAACCGAGCGAGGTCGCTCCAAAAACCGAATGGCTCGTTGTTAACCGAAATACCCACTTGAATTATAGATGATACAAACCGCAATTATGAGGTACAGTCGAATAACAATAATTAAGTCGTTGGGAGCTGGTACAATTCAGATGAGTTTTATTTCGCCCGCAATTGCGTTTGCGCATTAATGCGCGCTGTGGCGACACATGTAGTTATTGTTTCAATTACGTAGTTTTGACGATACGCGACTTCATTTGTTTTGATGCCATTGAGTCTTATGTTACTTCATTTAAGAACTTAGTTTGGATGACAGGGCATTTCTGCATGTGAGTTTCTTATTTACATAATCAGTGCCATGGAGTTTAATTTTCATATTAACGAGACACGTTTTTGAGCTTTTGGTTCTCGATGTGTTTTAGTGCGCCAAGTCAAGGATGGATAGGTTTCATAAGGCATGATTCGATTGACAATAAAATGTTAAAGAATTATCTTATTACTCATTTACGAGCAAAGGACCTTTTTGGATGACGATTTCGAAAGCGATTTCAATGCTGCCCAGAATAAATTTTATGAGGAAGTTTTTAATGAACTTGATTCATAAAATGTTCCGTTAAGTTTGGTTGCATAATGAAGCAATTATTGAAAGATATACATTTATTTTCAATGTGAAAATATATTTAACTAAGTACGACACTACTCGTGGCTTTAAAGCATGGAAATCATATTTCGTCCTTCTTGAAAAGTTTCTCTTTTGTTTTTAAGAGTTATTTAGGTGCTTTACTATGATCTAAAACTCTAGGAATACTCGTACCAGCAGGCCTAGTATGGTTGCATTTATGGCGTGACAAAACGTGGATAAAGCATGCAATGTCATGCTTATATACGTGTCAGAAATGATGTTTTGACCACATTTTGTCACGCGATAAACGCAGCCATATCAACCCCCCTGATCATATAAATTTACCAGCTTTAATTTCCTGTTTGCTTTTTATTAAGCAGAAAAACATTTCCAGCAACTGCCTTTATCGAAGAATAAAGGCAAAAGGTGTCGAAGGGTGCCTTGATTTAATAACAATGATAAAAGCAAATAACATTTAACTTCACGTTGACTAAGAGTCATTTCGTTTCGTGGAAGCAGTTTTAAGCATAACTGCATATTTTCCTGTAATTGTATGCAATAAGGAAGCTCGATAAAGCATAGGCAGAGTAATTTAAACTGTCGTTAGAAGTCTAGTTTACTACGTTTTAACTATTCATAAGAGTGTAAATGGGAATAAAACAAACACCAATGGGATATAAAAATCTACTTGAGAGAACTGACTTAAACGATAAAGTTATTGTAACCAAATTGCAACCGTACAGTGACTTAATTTGGTTCAAAGGCGCGCTGATTTTAATTTTGACTTGTGCTTCTTTTGTTGTAGGGGTTTATATTTGAAACAAGTTGAACGGCTGATCGTGGAATTTATTATAGGAGCTTCCGCTTGGACCAAACAACAGTTTTAGTTGTATTTTGTTTGACGTAAAACAAAAAATAAGCTTCTGCACTCTTATAACAAAAACCATAAGGCTTATTTTGTTGTTTATTTAAATTCGTTTCTGCTTTGTCTATGTTTACTTATTTTAGATTAACAAATTCATATTTCATAACGATACCGATGTCATAAATAGGAACTATTGAAGAAATTCTATTCCTGCGCACGACCCTTCTTTATTATGCGCATGAATAATCTCTTCCATTATCGATTTATATACGATAGTCATGTGGAGCACGATATCGTTATATCTATTTAAAATATGCTGATTATTTGTACCAGTCAAAATGAACTGCACTAGGTAAAAATATTGGGTACACTCACGAGATTATATTTGGTACCCACCTTAGGTCCAAAGTTAAAGTGACATTCTACGACAATAAGGTTGAGTTTTCTAACAGTTACAAATGACTTGAAATCTCTAATGACATTGACGACTTCATGCCGACCTTCACGATGAGCGTACCCCCCCCTATTACTTTATCGAAAGTCCTTTCGACGAGCGTAGAATTTTTATTTCATAAGTTTTTTTTTTGTATTTTGAAGTCTAACCTAACCTATGTAACCTACGTAATGAATGTATAAGATATCCTGAAAACATGCAGCAGAAAATAGAATTCGATGAAATAATACAATTATTTAAGTTTCGTTTGTTGTAATTGCTTTATGTCAGAAACTAGCAAAATAATAATTAATTTTGATCTTTTTAAAGGATAAATAACTGAGTGAACATGCGGAACTCCCCAACACAAAGACGCTATTCACGCTATATTTATACATCGTTCTAATTACATACGATGTAATCAAGGGTGTAATTTAAATTTAATCACTGACATTTCACAAAAATCTCAGCATCCAAAACTTAAGCCCATATCTAAAGATCTATATGCAATTACGTGGAAACATTTAAGTGTTTGTTGAAACCAGGCAGAGGAGTTATTCTTTTAAAAACGTCATGTCGAACGGATGATTGGTGCGAGATATTAATAACGTTTCCTAGTTGAGAATGCTCGCACTATAATATTGTTGGTTCACTCAGATGGGACCATTTAAACGGAACGGTTAATATTACGTCCGGCGAGTTGAACTGTGAGTCACTTTAGAGAATAACATGACTGAATGCGAGAGTGCATTAAAGTCGTCCTTGCACTTTACGGCGATCATTTCGTACGAGTTACGTCGCCTGCGCATCGGCTCATCTCCGCCATTAGTCAGAAACTGGTCCGGCTTCCTACGGGGCAGGATATTGCTCCACATTCTCCATTCATCGACTTAATGGCTGCGATCGTTACTATTGCGAAATATCGATCCTCGTCGACTAAAGATGATTTAGCTCCGTGAATGATTTTGATCTTTGGCTAGTTTGTATAAAGTTGTAGTTCTCTTGTGCTTTTTTAATGTTTAAATAGTTGCTGGTGTCACTTAAATCTGATGTCCGTCCGGTTGAAAATACTAAAGCTTTGTCGTTTAATTCTTGCGCTTCTATTTTCATATGTGTGTGCATGTAGGTAATGTGACAATCACGACTGAAATAAATATTCGATCTCATACAAATTGGGCTGATCCCAAACTAAGCTCTAGGCTTTTACGACGATCAAATATACTTGGATTGGGAAATACTTAGTTCAATACATAGAAATCATCTACGGCGCCGGAAAAGATAATCGTGCTAGGTATCTCATTTTCCCTCCTAACCGGGAATTGATCCCAGGACCGCTAGCTTCGTAGGCAACAACTCGGTCAAAAAAACTGCGTCCTTTAATTTTTTATAATGTTTCTTGCTCCGCTAATAAACTTATTTTAAAAGGATACTATTTGTTAAGGCGTAAATAATCCTTCAAAAGCTGCTCTTTAACATGCTAATCTCTGATTGTTAACATGAGAAGTATCAAACGTTCCGCCTTCGATACAGTCTCAATCAAAATTCAACTAAAATCAAATCGAGTGTAGGTTTAATTTAATTCGTTTGGTTGTAGATAAAATCGTGCCTACGGTAGCCCGAAATCTAGGGTCAAAGAGATCAAACGTGATCGAAAACTGATATTTAAGATCGTAACGAGAGTGACGCATGCGTGAATGAGATATTACCGAACGGTGAGTGATGAAACCGAGTAGTGCTAGACAAATCACTTTGAAAAGCGAAAAGAACTAACTTGAATTATGGCTCCTTTGTAATTTGAATTTTGATTGTATGATGCAGTTGAATTTGAGGTCAGATGGTAGGCGCTCGAATATTATAACCTGCTGATCATGGTCAAAGCGTACCTTGAAAATATTTTTTTGCACAGTCATCATCAGCTTGTTTGTATAACGAATCCAAACTCAGTGGATGTACTTTATGTACAGCGAAAATCCATTTTTTATTTTTTATTTTTTTTATGGCATAGAGAAGGCAAACGAGCACAGAAGCCACCTGATGGTAAGCGGAAACTGTGACCCATACACATTCGCATTCACAAGACTGCAAGACTAAGACTGCAAACGCGTTGCAAACCCTGAAGACTAAGATGGAATACCTCAATGCTAGTCATTACACCGGTTGTTATATTTGTATGTATTTGGGAAAAGCATAGTTCTGGAAATATATTTATCGACAGAAACTTATTAAGTCAGTTTTAAAGAAGGTAAACATTTAAAATGTAGTGAATTTTAAATAAAAGTAATTAGGCCATTGGCATTACTACGGGTTTTAGTACAATTCTCGGCTAGTTCTCAACAGAATGCTTAATGAAAACGATAACATTAAACCATTGTTTCAATAATTCGTAACGAGTTGTGAACTCACAAGTGTAATATTTGAAACAATGGATGTTCCCAGACCTTGCCTCGTGAACCAGAGGCATCTGCAATAATCTGCATCACTACAGTTAAGAATATGTACTCGTATAATAAGTTTTTTGTCTCTCTATTAGCTTAGTTTGGGAGTTACGGGACTTGGTCAAATTGTGATATATGGTCCCTAGCTCTTTTTCGAATTGCCGTTAATATTTATACTTTTACAAAATCGTAGTACGAACTCGTATATTAGACTTACATTTCCGTACAGATTATTTTACGTATACTGTTGGAAGAAAGTAAACAACACCTATGCCTTTAAAAACAATACTAGTTTCGGTTTCTTAACGTTTGTGGCGCCACTCTTTACTCCGGGTACTGACTTTTATTATTAATAAACTGTAACCATTTTTTCCTGTAAACCCAAAGGTGAAAAAATTAACACGTTCTCGGAAATGTATTTTAATAAGGAAAAACCACGATGAGCCATTTAGTTCACTGATTGATTTATTCGAACCAATTTAACGCGCAACAAAGCGAAACCTAACAAATCATTTTATAATCTTTATATTCGTATACACACCCATTATAATAATCTGAGTAAGAAGCCATCACTAATCTGTTTAAAAGTTTAAAAGAACGCAGGCGCACTTTGAAGTGGCCGCTCTGAATAAAGGTCTCTTTATGTCAACCAATTAAGAGCGAAAAATATCGCGCTCTCCAAAAAGCCTGTTAACACATTGAGTGCCCGCGATCATTGTTCATATATCTTCACTGTTTACTGTGTGTGTCAATGGCAGTGAATGCAAGGTTCATCAATGTGTTCACTTTCGTTGTGGGTCTTTTTTGCCGGCCATGATATGGCGGTTATTCCTTTTTGGTCGATGTCGAGCCGTAGAGGCTGCGTGGGTCAGTGACGCATAACGTTTTGTTTTTATAGATGAGGAAACGGATTAACTGCGCCCACCTGTCCTACGATGAGATGCAGATTATCGACGCTTTGTTTAACTTGTTAAGCTAAGTAATCAGAGTTATTATTTATCGTGGAAAAGGGCTAAGGTTATTAACAAGTTGTGTATTCATCAAATAATTATGAATCATCAAGTTTAGGTTGTCACCTACTAGACGCGGCTAGCCTAGTTTGTAGTGAGACTAGTGAGTGACCCTCCCTATGAGCTAGCGGCTCGGGTTTGATTCCCGCTAAAGGTAAATGTTCGTTTGAGCGCGATTTGAATGCGAGTCTTCGGAGTTTTATAAGTATAGGTAAGTATTTACTTTCCTTACTTACAACTATTTTTACAGACTAGGCTTGAGACAAAAGTGAAAGTAATTTTAGTGGGTTAGGATTTGGCAGCTTTTATTTATTGGTCTATATTATGTTTATGATTATTTGTCTAGTATCCCTAGTATAAACCTAGAGCGTATTGACTAGTTCTTGTTTGAAATTCTCCCCTAATAAAAAAAAATATATTTATCTACATAGACGAAACCGCTTCGTCGAAGATACCTGCGATCAAAGTAAAAAAATGTAAACTTACACGGAAAAATCAAAATGGCACATATAAATATTGTCTAAAAAAAAGTTAGAGCGCGCGAAGGTAAAATAAGATGGCAACGTAAGTCGCCGAAGAACTTTTGTTTCGTTCAAGAATACAATTCGTTCACAAATGAGTCAATGCAGAACCGATTCAGTCAAGTTAACATACATTTGTTTCTATGTTATTAACCTTGGCTTGGTCATGATTATGTATTCGATGTTCAATATACAGGCAATAAAGCCCACGTCGGCTCATCAGAAAATACTCTGCCAAAGGCAAAGGGCGGACTATAAACACTTCAAGACAAATATAAACACAATAAAGACTATAAACCGCGGGTTCTTCAGTAAACAAGCAAAGTTAAAAACTATAAAAACGTTTCCAGTAAATCGAACGTTATTGTTACATCGGCCGTAGCTCCCAAGGTTTCTGTGAAGTCATCTCTTAGTGTATTTGGACTTTTAGTGTTCATATAAATTTTCAGTTTAACGGGAAACATTTATTATTTAAATTTATTTGAAGATATTAAATGTTTACATCCTGTAGATAATTGGTCAAACGAGTTCACGGACAGGAACTCAATAAGGGGGAAGAGGAGAGAACACACACTGTTGGTTTTAAGCTATATATATGTATTATGTATATAGATAAAAAAAATGTGGCATTGAGAAGGCAAACGAGCCCACAGGCCACCTGAAGGTAAGTGGAAACTGTGACCCATAGACATTCTCATTCACAAGACTGCAAGCCTAAGACTGCAAATGCGTTGCCAACCCTGAGGACTAGGATGGAATGCGTCTATGCTAGTCATTACACCGGCTGTCTTATCCCCAAACTGGAACACAACAATGTGAACACTGCTGTTTGGCGGTAGGTTAATGGATAAGAGGGTGGTAGCGATCCGGACGGACCCTGCACAAGGTCCTACCACCCGCAAATACTTACTACAACAACATTATGTTATACACGGATAGATTGACCTGTGAAAACCTATAATTCGACGTAAACACCGTGCATGCTATTTGGTTGCTTTTCTAAATAAATAAATAACTAGATGTATATGAATGAATGACTCAAAATGTTCTCATTTATTACATATTTTTTCCCGCAATTCAATGTTACCAACTTTGGCAACATTAATAAGGAAACCATCTAGCCAGATCCATTCATGCCTAATAATTGCAGAATACATGTATGTTCTTGTATCAATCAATGGATATAATTACACCGACAACATACAGGCAGCTCCACTTTTGGAACCAGAATAATTAAGAACGGAAACATCACTCTTCTTTGCGATTCTTGTATTGGAATCAATATCCTGTGGTTATTCGATATTTGATTTGCATATTATAACATGACAAAACGTGTTGTTTAATGTTAAGTTTCAAATTATTAGAAACAAAGCTAAGTATAGAGGTGTCTTTACGCTGGTTTAGTGGTAATTTTTGATACATCAACATTTGTTACCCCAACTTAAAAAGAGGGTTGTGTTAAGTTTAATGTGTGTATCTGTGTATCGTGTTTTTTTGTGGCATCATTACTTCCAAATTGATAGAGCGGACCCAACTCGTTTTTTTTTAGTAGCTAGGGTAGCGTAGCTAGTTTACTTGGCAAGGTTCTTAGGTAGGTATAATGAAAATTATAAAAACTATATCGTATTTTATCAAACTATTCTGAATTTCCTATCTCGCTGTCTCAGTTAGCTCATTTATAAGTACTCAAGGTAACTGAAAAAGCAAATAATACAAAGTATTTACTGCATCTGTACGTTACTCTGGAAATGTTTGTCATCGCTGTACAAAATGTTTTAAAGACATTTACCTACTTGAACCAGATTTTTTTGTAGCCCAAAAACGTTTCAAGAGATAAAAGATCATCTTTAATTTCACGTAATATATTAAAAGCCCTTGCCTTGCCTTTGACATTTACCACTGTACTCGTAATGTAACTCCAAAAGCGTCTGCTATTATCTCTTTCAAAATAATCAGTGACAAGCGACATTGATTCGCGGACGAGTAAAGCCTCGTGTGAAGCGACAGCTGATTCGATGCGTCCGAGATACATTACAATAATACCACGATACTTTAACACTTCGAAACTTCAACTCATTTCAAAACGAAGCCTTACAACCTTGGAAATAAAGTTGTAGCGCTTAAAATTGGAGGGAATGTGTAATATTGTATAATAACACGTCTTATTCCGGACAGATTAGAGCATCTTAAACGATTCGTGAGAATTAATTTAAAAGTGTTAGACGGCCTTGATGCCGCACTAAACCTAATTTGTGATCGCGGGAAATAGATTGACGCTCTTAATATTTTGGTTACGCTCTAGTTGTCATTTTGAAGATGTGTCCAAGGCTTAATGAGATTTTTTCATGTTTTCGAGATTAAGTTTGTGATCCTTACTTTCTAAATGAAACCTTAAAAGTGTATTTAATCTAATTTTATTTTTAATGGAACCAAAATTGGGTTTAACCTATAATTTATAACTATCTATCTAATATCTTCTGAAATGTTTTCGAGGAAATTCCCTAGGTCTACACTAAAAATACATGGTAACTTGTAATGCCATCATCAAAACATACATATTTCATAGTTTCAGCATAGTTTTTCTCTATGTTAACCATTATTATTCACCTTCCCATAGGTATACGGATTAGTTGCACTACCTTTAGCAAAGTTACTAAGTACTCCGAGCATTTGTTAAGGTAGCATAGAACTCTATCATAATGAAGTAACACTAAAACCGTAGGAAAGAAACATCACGATCTACAATTTCCTTAGGACCACAAAGGTCTATCCTAGTTCAACAATTTACACCCGTATCTGTACAAAACTAGTCCGCATTCCCCGGGATAACCAAGCCCATTGTGGTTACCCTGCGACAGTTAGAGCACGCCTCGTCCGTACCGTTACTGCACACGTGGGGTTATATTCAATTAGGTCGCATTACATTCCTCGGGGGCGGAAACGCGTGCATCTGGTGATTCTGGTGCATCTCGCGATTCTCGCGGTAACGGGAGTCGATCGCATCTTCGATTGTTGGATTCGTATCTTGCGATGTTGTGCAATGTTATTGCAATGTTGTTCATTAGTTCTAGGAAATTAAATGATGCATCGGCCGAGTACATCGGCGATTTAATTTGGTAGAATAATACTTCTGAAAGACATGAATAATTATATCTGCATCAATCGCCTTAAAAATATAAATACTTGATTTATAGATATAAATATAATGATTGTGTTTTATACAAGGAACAAGCTTTCTTAATTCGTATATATATATATATATATATATATATATATATTACTGCATAGAGAAGGCAAACGGCACACAGACTGCAAGCCTAAGACTGCAAATTCGTTGCAAACCCTGAGGACTAAGATGAAATGCCTCTATGCTAGTCATTACATTAGTTTCTTAACTAGACTGTTTTTCAACTAAAAATACGTGAAGTAATTGTGGCTCAGAAAATTATGTCTTTGTCTACTAATGTAAAGAAAAAACCAAGTCTACCTAATAAATGATGCTTCACTTCACGCACAAATCTCCAAATTTGCCAATGTCTACGTGTCAATTATGCCTAATTCTACGTGGACAAAATTACAGATATAAAAGAGCCTCAGTCTATTTTAGGCACAGATATTTTTAGCAAAGAGCCTTAACGCTAAGTGCAACCCGATACACTGGCGGCCACAAAAACGCCGCGTCCGTGGGTGGTCGTTGTTCTCGCTCTTCCCGTAATCAACCGGCGCGGCTCTCATTTACGTATCACTCTCGGGTCCAAGTGGAAAATGTGTATACCTAAGTAATATAAATTATGAATTACGTATACGTTTTTCAAATAGTATCATGTTTTGTTTACTTTAGAGCTTGTATTATTATTGCGTTTTGTTAGTTCAGTTAGAGTTACGGTCAAGTAGCATTGGACCGAGAAGAATATCATGAGTGAATGTGTTTGTGTTTTATGAGAAATTCTAGGTAACTTCTTAGAATGATCTTTGCAAAGAAAAGGTTCTCAATGGTTCACATTTTTTCTGATAAAATTATTTCGTGAGATTATTTTCAAAAAAAATCAAAGTGTTTTGCAACTTGTATATGGTTAGAGTCAACGGCATCCTAATAATACCCTACCTTCCCTTCCTCATTTCACCCGAACTCATCACTATACAACTCTAATCCATAATGTATCGGAATCCATAATGATTTTTTCGCATAATATATCACATAGCATAAAATCATTTGACCTAAATCGGTTTTTACTATAGAAAGGGTTTTATTTATATTAATACGAAAAACTGACCTAACGTAACCTAACCTAATCTACTCAATAGACGTTTATTAAATTCTGCAACGTCAGCCTAAAATGGTGTAATGCGAAAAAAAAATGGGAAGAGATAAAATATATAAAATATGTATAATTATGCCAAAAAAAATGCGTTTCGAATGCCACCCCATTGATTGATTGTGTAGGCTCAAGATACAAGGCATTTCATTTGATACCGTTTAGTGATAGTAAACCCATTCACATATTTAGTGCACTCATTCGTCTACTAGGCACAATGTTGGGTTGATTTTAATACAACTTATCACTTGTACCAAACGCTGTATAGGGATCATTCACGTGAAAAACTCTAGAGACGACGCGAGCTGTGGAGCTAACGATCCAAATTAATAATAATTAAGAGGTAATAACGCTACAAGTTTACTTGGCCGCCAGTGTGGATTTTCAATTACATGCCTATTAATTAATAAAAGTAATTATTTATCACAGAATTAGATTTTATAATGAAGTTAATCACGGATAAAGTGTAGGTGCAAAATGAGTAATTAGTAATTAAAATAGAGTGAGTATTAAAGTAAAAGGAAAGAAAATCCGATGCTGTGAAATTTATTAGACCACGCCCTTTCAGATAAACACAAAGTTTGGTTGAGAGTTGGTGTTATGAAAAAAAGGTGCCTTGTTTACTTAAATCTTTAAAGTTGGTCTTCGGACTTCCGTAGCATCGAAACTGTATAAACGGAGAAAGGGATAAAAAAAAAATTAACTTTGCTAATGTCATCATTATTATATACTGAAGATTAGGCGACAAAAAATTATGGCACTTTTTATTTGACTCTACAATTTTTTCAGCCAGTAAGTTAGTCAGTTGTTTAGTTTAGGAATTTTAGAGAGTCGCATTTGGAGATCATAGTTACCCCCCAGTTTATTCTAGGCCTGCCCGCCGCTTTCTCGATAGAGATGATCAGTAGCCGCGGCCTGCCACAGATCCGGTCCAACGTCATCCAGTTATGGCATCTTATCTATAATATTATTGCCTATTACAAAAACGCCCATGTATGCCTATCCACTTTTCACTGACAAGCCTTATAAAGCGGCAATAATCCAATTGCAATGTTGCACCCGGTGGAAATCTTTCTTAAAAGCATGTGTCGCATTTCAGAGAGAACTCACAAAAGTTATTGCCGGTGAAAGTTTTTGCAGTGAAGTAAATGTGAGCTACTATTAAGATTGAGTGACATTTACGACAATTTTTTGGACCATTAAGTACTCTGTTTCATTTCACTACGAGGCTGTTACAATAAACGGTGGGTAGAAAAGTTATTTAATTGTAGTCACGAGCTCAGATTTGGGTTAGAATTTTGATACGATGGTGAGGTTTACTTTATTTAGGGTTCGTTTAAATCGTTACCACCATCTATTCCTTTAACCTACCACCAAGCAGCAGTGATCGCACGTTATGTTTCGATGTGTGGATAAAACTATCGCAAAAATAACTATCGCAGCTATCTGAGGACTAAGATGTAATGCCATCATAGCAGTATTGTGTTTGTAGTGTACTCCACTGATTTTCAATCATGAAAGTACAACTAAAATTATACCATTCAACAAGTACCCAACTTACGTATCCTGACGTATTCAGCGTCACATGCGTTTTACGCCATTACGCACAGCGGGCAGTTCTTTCGGAAGTTGCGTACTAATTAAGTATCAGCACAACGCAAGGCTATCGGCTTCAAATTCGATGCGTGCGCTACAGAGATCAGGATTACGCCACGTATCAGATAACGCCCAGTCGTCCGTCGCTCGGACGTCGCCGCAAAGTTAAGCAACTATAAAGTTATAATTAGTGTGTTGCAAGTCGTGTCGTTAGGATCAATGTCGGCGGTACAATACGACTGATCGGTTTTTGTGATTCATCAAGGTGAGGTGAAGGCAGCCATAGCTATCCTTTGACCGACCCCAGACCTTGCGTTCGACATGTCGATCGAGAGATATAATGCGCCATTGAAAGTGATTGAAATTAAACATGATGCCCGCTCGACTTCCTATCCGCTCCGTAAAGTACTTTTCCTTGAGATCGGGTACAGGGCTATATTGCTGAAAAAATAATTGTTTTGCTTCTAACCAGATTGTGATTGTTGTGTATAAGCCTTTTAATTCCATACGAGCCTAACAAGACGTAAGATAGGTACATTAACTAATATGTTAGTTGAATCACTAAAGAGCTTGTTGTAGTTACTATGAGTTATGGTTGTTTCAACTGATATCATAACATTTTTTTTGTCTTCTAAGAGAAAATATTTCATGGTTGGCTCTCATTTGAGTGATCCTTTAATAATTTGTCATGTGTCGACAATGCCCATTGTAGTATGGGCAAATAATGGGTCAAATTCGGTCTGTGTTCTCTAATTTTGAATAACTTTAAACCTTACTTCAGACGCAGTTAGCGATGGTGATGCTGTTATCTTATTTCCATATTCACTGACTTCATTATTTTTAAATTTAGTAAATTCACACTTATGTATATTTTACGTGCTGCTTAGCGGCAGATTATGTGTTGCCAATGTAATTTTATAAGACCTTTCTGTACACCATGATCTATGTAAAATAAAGAATTTGATTTGATTTGATTTGATTTGATTAGTTTGTAGTAACTCTACCTACGAAGCTAGCGGTCCTGGGCTCAATTCCGGTCAGGGCAAACATTTGATTGATGAACGCGAGTGTTTATTTCTGAGTCTTGGGTGTCTTTCTATTACATAATATAAGTATATATAAATATGTTTACCGTTGCTCAGTATCCATAGTACACGCTTAGAGAACATTAAATAAATAATGCCACAAAATCAGAAAGTTTCTGCAACAAGGTTCTATAGACTAAGCTTTTTACTCGCCCTTTATGACATTATTTTCGACAGATATACTCAACCATTGTTCACACTTTATCGATAATTTAACCTTGCTCTTTAATCCTAACATGTCAAAGTCGACACAATCGGTGGATCGTGGACGTATCGATTAAAACGAAAGTATCGATATGGATCAAGTTTAACACACATCGCTCGAAGGTCGTTCGTGTCCTGTAGGGATTGGGGCTAATGGTCGTCGGTATGCGCATGATTGTGATCAATGTCTGTTTTAATTAGTGCTCTCAGAAGACTTCACTCAGTCAAGGCGATGCCGAAAATATTTATCAAAGAGCAAAGGTGAGCAAAAACACTAAAGATTATCGGCCAAGTATTTAAATAACAATGTTTGAAAAATGTACAAAATGACATGCAATAATACAAACGGCCGCGAGGCGTAAATCATACATTTTTGAAACGTAATAACTCCATTAATAAAGTATGTGATGTACGCAATCCATCTGTGTCGTAAGAATAGAGCATAAACAAAACTGGCTCGTAATCTTGACAGAGATCATCCAGATGGTCTTACAAGTATTTGTTCGTAGGATAAAAAGTAACTGGCTGATGCGCGCGCGCTGCCTCGATGCTATCGCGCGAGGGGCGTAAGAACCACTTATCCGATGCCATCGCATCGCAAACGCTCGTAGATGCTTATTATTTTGGCTACTTTTGCATTCGTATCTTGTGTTTTGATCTTCAATTTAACTGTACCATGCTTTTTGTTTTTCATTAAACTGATTTACTATTGAATATTTACTATCAAACATTGAAAATATGCTTAGTGCATTGGCAAGCGATAATACCGATAACAGATGCATACGTATGCAAGGCATTGCAAGGTCTTCTTAAGCTATACTGTTACAGTGCCCGATGAAAAAAATTTAGAATAAATGTGAGAAAAATTATCGGTCCTCCCTCAAGAGGCAAGGGCCCGGCATGCCCTTATGCTAAGTAAAGACGGCATTCCGAATATGAAATGTTTGAACCATTGTTTCACTAACCCCATCGCAAAAAGAGAGGGATGTCAAATATAATTATGTTTAACATGTATATCTATGCATATGTGTCTGTCTTTGGCAATAGCTCCCTAACAAAATGAACCGAATCGGATGCAGCTTGTTTTTAAAAGTTACTTTAATCAGAGTGATTTTGAAGCTACTTATATATTGAGGAAAATCGGTAAGGCTGTTTGGAAGTTACAAGGTATTTATTGAATAGTTGTTTTTTTACAGTATTTAGCTGTCCGCATCTTCAATAGATTCCTTGCTACACTGATAGACCGTTATATTATAAGGGTCATGAATCCCATCTCTAAGACAGGATTGTCAGGTTCTACAAAAGCCATTGAAGGTGACGTACGCCCCAAGTTAGCTATAAATTCTCCTGAACTCATAACAGTATTGCGGCACGATCTATTCAGCGTGATATGAAATTGGCAGATATTCGAAGGCTTGGCAGAATTCCGCTTGAGATTTAAGCAGGGCATTCACGGACGCGCCGTTTGTCGCGGCGACAGACGAAGTGTATAAAATGAAAATATTTTGACCACATTCACGGACGCGTCACGCCATGCCCCAATGGTGCGATTTCACGGAGAACACTGATTAGAAAATGGCTGCCAAAGAACGCATGCACGTGGCTTTCCGTCTATTTGAAAATCCAACGGACCGCGCCAAGTACTTTTAAACGCTACAGTTTTGGCATTCGCGTATCGATATTGGCGCGGCGCTACTCTATTCGTCTTGTTGGAGCGATCGTGAATGCTCAGCTTTATTTATTTGTGTCGTAAATTAGAATTGTCAGTAATTGCTAGTTAACGTTAGACTTCTGCTATTGTGAGTTTATCTTTTGTAAAGTTTGATGTCCTCATTAAGGGACGTAAATACGTGATTAAATATAGTTCAGCCGCTACGTAAACTACGCCAGACATTTTAATTCAAATAAATCGACAAATATAAATGACGTAGTAAACCGAGCTCTACGTAACGATAAACCTACTTATATAGTAAAATAAATACTTATATTCGTAGAAAATATTCAAGACTTATTTTCCCTTACGACGTATCGAACCTGGAACCGCTTGCTTCATAGGCATAGTCGGTTTCTCTATGGAATGCCTAATCGACATTAAATTTTCCTAATGTATCGTTTGACGGAATTTGCATTTATCGTAAAGCCATTTTTGCTTAAATTTTAAAACTTTTTTGTGTTGTTATAATACAACCCTAACATAACCGGAACGCAGATATAATTGGAAAACTGGAAAAGTGGCCGGACTAATCTGGAAACCAGTTTAGGGCTAATAAAAATTAGGACAAACGATGTGTTAGGACAAACGTTATTAGAGATTCCGAGGGACGCCCGGCAGAGTCACTAGCTACCAGGATAACAGAATTCATAGACATTTAATTTTAATCTACTTATTGGATCCAACGACCGCAGCTGTTCTTTATAGCTTTTTACATAACATAATCTTGTTGTAAGATCGCATTCTTTTCTACGCTTGCGCGTATATAATGTGCGTATGCTATAACAAATCGTAGCTATCAGCCGAGCTGTGATGAAACCGCGAGGACGCGATGAGGCAACTGTAATTAATACAATGATAATATTTTCATTTTTCGCATGACTGGATTATCGCCCGAATCAGCTTTGTGCAACAATAGAACCATTATTGTTGGTTTGCTGTTTTCTTTGCTTTCAAGGTGATGTTTTGACGCGCATAATTGGTTTGTGGCTACATCTAAAGATTTTGTTATTATTTGTAGTCGTTATATAAGTTTTAAACGTCCATTTTTATATTTAATTGCATTTAAAAAAATAACTGTTATTTTCGCTCCAAGCTTGTACAATGGGTACTATAAATTAATATATAAATTCAAAGAAAACATCCAAGAATCAGAAACAAACTACTTGTGTTGATCAAAAAAATATTTCCCCTTACCGGGAATTGAACACTACACCGCTAGCTTCGTAGGCCAACTAGGATAACGCGTCGTCAAATGCTACTATTGAACACTTAAGTGTTATTTCTGATCATATTTTAGTTTACTTTGAACCTTTATATAATTGTGCTTCGTCCGGTACCGTGCTTGCTCCACTGCACCCACAATTACCACGCGATCGAGTCCGGAGGACACACCTAGACTCGTTAGTGACTAATTTTATGCCTCGTTCAGACTCGCTGGAACTTCAGCTTTGATACTTAATTTACATTAATTACAGATTACTTTAGCAAAGAATAAATGTAGTAAAAGCGACACTTAAGATTAAAACACGTATAATTGTGGGTAAATTATGCAAGAGTAACAATAGTGTACAGTGTCGTAGGTAAGCTTATTAGCTAATAGTAAATTGTTAAATATTTTGAATGGCTGTAATAAATTTATCTTCATGTATTGTCTTGCTATAATTAAAATGCAACAGTTCGATGACAGTTAAAATTTGGGACCCAGTCTATAGTTAGTTTGTTTAGGTACTTAAAAAAATGTAAACAAGCCAAACCACGTGGCATTGTTAAACAGCCAATCAAAACTGTTATATCGCACTTTGACGTATCAGTGTTCTGCTTCTATTGGCTGACGAACTATAAAACGTGGTTCTTTTGTTTACATTTTTTTAAGTACCTAAACAAACGGAGTATAGTCAAGTTTGCTTTAAAATCCAGGGCCTGGGTCACGTTAGGGTATTGTTTTGAACTCGGACGCCATTACTGTAAAGCAAATAAGGGCCATCAATGATAGTAGATTCAACGTTGAATCTACTATAAAATATTGAAATCAATATGGTTTGAACGAGTAGAATGGAGCCTCAGGTCGAAAACATCCCCCTAAACCATTCGGGTAAAGGTACCTATTCATTAAGCACTAGCTTCTGTGCGTAGAAGACTCTTAGCGTTATTCCTTCAGGAACTTTTAAATATTCATACAATTCTGACCCGCCCTTGCAGCGTGAAAGACACAAACACACAAAAAGTTTCACATTTATGATATTAGTAGGGTAACGGTGTATATTTGATACCAGATTTTCAATAACTAATTTGTTTCGAGAAACTATACGCTATAATTGACATTATTGTTTCAAATTTGTCAGTTTCAGAAACTCCTAGTAATTTATAAATAATCCGTAATAGCGTGACTGGCGCCAGCACTAAAGCAGCGCTAAACATTCCGCCTCCACCGTCCTAAAGCTCCAGTATTGCAACATCGCAGACTCATTGTATGTTAAGCGGGCACTTCATCTCTAGCGCTGCGCCCGCGCCGATTTATTGGCCGACGCGCCCCTCTCGTGACACGCTTGTCGGAATCAAAGATAATAAACTTAATAGGCTTTAAAATTAACAGGCTTAGTTTTTGTATATATTATCTACATAATAACTGACAATTTGACGGTTATGGTGGGTGAATTGATTGAGGTTGACTTGTCTGCGTCAACATTCTTTGACGGGTATATACTTATCAAGTTTGGTAGTTCTTAAGCTTACTTTTGATTTTGTATGGCACAATGAAGAGAAACGTGTGCCCAGGCCCCCAGAGCTCTATTTATGTTGGTTATTTTACATTGCTTTTGAGTTTTTACATGTTATCATTTTCTTTTTAATTTAGCCGCTTAGCAAGTAAATAAGAGCTATTGTAACGTTGGCAAAACGATAACATGTCTAAGGCAATATAGTTTACCCAGTAGAATAGAAGCCGAGGCTAAGTGTAAATAAGTGAGCTTTGAGATCCACATAATCTACTAAAAATTATTAATATTACCTTACAATTTTATTTCTAAGCAACGTAATATTCTGCAATGTTTGTATATAAAGGTAATTCAAACGTTTATTCTTACTTTTTGCTGCTATTGTATTGGACGGGTTGGTTATGAATGGCTGGTTGAACTGTTGTTTGGGCCACTGATATTGCCAGTCATTGCATTAGAAGGATTTTCTTTTATTTAATCATCTTATTATAAAGGCTGGTTTTACAATATTGTCAATGACATATTGGAATAAATACTCGCGCTCATCACACATTTATTTGCCCAAATTAACGAATTGAACCCGGGATCACTAGCTTCGTAGGCAGGGTCACTAATCACCAACACTTCGTCGACGTAAGAAGTCAACCACGCTTGGTTTTGTGCTATTCGCATCTAGCTAAATTCCGCAATTTTTCGATCGTCAGTCAATCCTGTCAAATTTGATACATCCAAAATCCAAATACATAACATAACCTTCACGCCTGTCTCCCAATGGAGTAGGCAGAAACTATGGAACGCCGGTTGCACCGGTCTAAACTAATACTTTTCGCTTCCTCTAGATTCATCAACCTATTCATACACGTACGTTGTTTCGGGATCATATATCGAACCTGATCACTGTATGTGCGTCTAGGGCGTCCCCTGCCGAAATCTCAACTGATTCTCGCTCGCCAATCGTCTTTCTTAATTCTTTTTTCATCCATCCTTTTTACGTGACCAAACCAACTTAGCATACCATTTTCGATCTTCGTTCAATCTTCCTCGGATTCAACTTGTTGATTTTGTGTTTTAATAAAAATATGATTGTTAAACAAACAATAACTGCCACAAATCCTCGCCTAGTTAGAAATGCCAAAACTAGTGTTACGTAGAAAGAATTTCAATCTACATTCCCAATATGGGCACACCTTAGCCAAACCAGCTGGGGGCATTTCATCAGCTCAGTTTGAACAATAGCTGCGCACGCGCGTCCAGCCACCTCTGACCCGCGCAGACACGTGCGCCGCGCGCTGATTGGTCGAGAGTGAACTCATCGTTTTGTAACGACTGGCTTTATTAGGATTGCTTCCAACTAACACGATGTTGTTTAGAGATTAAATTGCTACTTCGGTTCGATCGGATCGAGTTTGTAAACTTTGTTGTACTTGTGTAGTTCCAAAACGAAGAGTACCTACGAGTATGTCAGAAGATACCCCTTACTCATAAACGCATAATTAACCTATTTTAGTTAAATTATTCTTAACACTTTCTGGCAAATTCAAATGAAAGATTGAAAGATAACAAAGCACCTTTAAATACACTTTAGCTACATAAGTATCTGTCACTGAAATCATTTTAGACACCATTTGTTTTATTATTATTTTGCACAGTCTTCAAATGTTTATTTAAATCGAACTTACGAATCCAAACTTGGTGGGTCTGTGTTTAATAGTACGTTTCACTATAAGTTACGTTTTGCTAAATTGTTTCAAAATTTACTTGCAAGTTAAATGCACTGAAGTTCTAGTTGAATTAAAAAGTCTCAAAATGTTTGATGAAGTAGTCCGGAGAATGAGCATGAAAAATATTATAGGATGAAAATAATGTGTAATAATTCAGATAATACACATGGGACACCGGAATGAAATGGTGAAATAAAAATTACATGACTTTGGATAAGGCTTGTATCCTTGAAACTCTCTAAATGTATATTTATTAAGAATTTAAAAACAAAAAGGCTTCGTAAAAAGTAACAAAATTACCTCCTAAGATCTACAAAGGGTAAATCAGATTTCAATTCTCCTAAAGGCAAGGAAAAGATGAGTTACAGCGTCGTTAACTTGATGCTCCAGGTATTTACGTGACGTCTCGCTGGAGGCGAATCACGCGAACCGAAGACATTCGCGCAGAATTATTGCGCAGGACCTATTCATAAATCGAATATCGGCGCATACGCAACGCCAAAACATTTAATGGCGACGGGACATTTGTTTGAGCGAAATATTTCCGCTGCGTGGACGTGAAACCCATCAAAGTGAGGGCCAGCTTTCCTGGATTTAGTATTAAATTGACTCTATTTTGAGTAGTTTGGCTTGTATAGGGGGAAAAGTGTTCACGTGCGGCCTTCGCCGTGCGACAACTCGAACGGGACTCGCATTGTTCTGTGACATTTTAGCCTGGCTAATGACAAGCAATTTTCATGTCGAAACAGACCACATTAGATGGATTTATATTGTCTTTTAATTTGCCCTAAATAACTTGCGTATTGGAGTTGAATGTGAGTCTATATTGCAAACTTCTGAGAATCCTGGGCCATTCGACATTGTCTAATTATTTCTAGATTTTTTCTATATTGTTGTGCTTTTTCTGAGAAACAACCTATTTCAGCATTAAAAAAATAATTCAAAGGTACTATTACCGGAACAACTAACAAGTCTGACTCATTTAAAACAGCATCAAAACAAAAGCATTGGGAGTGATCTTCAGAAACCTGTTTAACGATAAACCATGGTGGTATTGAAGTGTTAATCACATTGTTTTAAATCACAAGGCTAGCATTAAGTCCGCCTTTTCCAAGTTTTTTATACGAAGGGGAATAAAAATGAATGTAACACATCTGTCACGAGTAACATCTCGACATGCAACTGGTTGCTTCTAAGCTTTCGACGTATCTTCCCATCGTGTAGGCTTGGACTGTCAAGCGAACTGTCAAACAAGCTGTCAAACGTGTGACTTAGTTATTGACGTGACAATGACAGTAACAGAAAAGATGTCTACATCCGCTTAGTTGTGATGTTGACACATCCAAGTGTACTTGAACTTAGATTAGGATTAATGTAATGTCGGTGACAAAATACATTATGGTTTAGTTTGTTGACAGGAAAGCATAGAAAATATGCGAAGACGTTTTTAAAACTTTACTTACTTTTAGTCATCAAGACTCAGTACTCTGTCTTGAGTTATAATTACCTGAAAACAAAAAAACATAGATCAGTCAACAATTTATGCACAACAATGATTAAAATCTAGGCCATATCACTATCGTATTATTAACGTTATCGAATGGTGTGGTAAATAAGAATTCTGTCACAGTGATGGTAGCCGTATCGTAAAAGGAGCAATATAGTAATACATACATACATATCATGCGACAATGTCACACCAATTGACCTAGTCCCAAAGAGTATAGAGAGATATATTCTTAAATTTATAGAAAACATCCATGACTCAGAACAAATATTCGCGCTCATCAGGGCATTTGAACCCAGGACCGCTAGCTTCGTAGTCAGTCACCACCAACTAGGCCAGCGCGTCGTTGAATATGGTTTAAAAGAAGCAATAAAAATACCAGTCAGATCAAAACTAAATGGAACATTGGCTCAAAACAAAATTGATGAATAGAAACACAGTTTAATAAGAGAAATTAGTTTTGTGACAGTAACATTGCTATAGGCTGACGGGTTTACTGTTAGAAAGTGACATCTTGGTGTAGATTCTATCTCCAGTTATTATAATAATGGGAACATTATAATAATAAATAGAGATATGTTGAGTGGGTATTTGATCTAGGAAATTAGGGAAGCCGTATACCTAATAATGGAAGGATAGATGCTCTAGATGATAATAATTATGTAATTTATGGTTCTGTCAATTAAACAGTGTTATTAAACACGACGGACGGACGGACGGACGATTTGGTCAAGTCCGCGGGGACCCGCTGGATGCGGGCCGCTTCCAACCGGGTGAGGTGGAAATCTTTGGGAGAGGCTTATGTTCAGTAGTGGACGACCTATGGCTGAAATGATGATGATGATGATTAAACACAAATATGTATGTCAATTATAAATGTGAAATTGGAAGACAAATATACAAACGTCCTGGCAAACGTTCACTTAATATTAGTAGACTATATTCTATAAATATTCGTAAAATTTGTCTATTCATGATATCATTTTTATGCCTGCGACTTCGTCTGAGAACATTTGAATTTTCCGAAATGAAAAGTAATTTCAAACTTAATTCTCCAAATTGCATCAAAAGGCTTAAAAACTAACACACAAACTTTCGCACCGACAGATTAGCAGGATTCTGTACCAGGAACATCCCGTGATACAACTAGAATTGAAAATACCTTGTCGGTCGATCGTGTTTAAATCAAAACTTTCTAATAGGAAGGAAGCAATCAGTCTTTTTTTTTAAATAAACGAAGTAGATTCGCTTTCTATAGCGTCCGTATCAGTGAAGTAAAAAGTCCGACTCAAATTAAACGGAGTGTAATCTTAAGGTGTCATCTCGACACGAAACGGGGCTCTTCTATCTTAGAACAGCCATTCAGTGCTTAGACCTTCTTATTGGATGCGTTTTGTATGCAAAATAGAAACTGAGTACTGTATCTAGAATATAAGTACATGCACATTAATACTGCTTCGCATTTCAGGATATTAAAACTAATCGTATTATTCATAAACACACAATAACTAAAGTATGTTCTAAATATGGTATGTCTTTATCTTTCATTGTAAAATTTGAATTTGATTGACAAAGTTTACTTTAACTAAAATAGGTTTATTGTACGTTTTTGAATAAAGGGGTTAACTTTAGGGATTTAATACCCTGAAATGCAAGTAATTGGGATATGGTAAACTAGCTATTGTCCGCGACTCTGCGTAGAAGTCTTTTATTAATATTCCACCAGGAACTGTCGTAATTTCTGGGATAAATACCCTATGTTATGTCCTTTCTCGGAACTTAAGCTATCTCCATACTTACCCGCTAATTTTAAAATTAATAATAAACTGTCTGCAATGATTTTCAAAAAGGTATATCAGTGATAATTAACTCAATGTTATATAGAAAAAAAGGACCTATGTATAGGAGGTACAGGAATTATTATTTTTATCTTTTTTTTGGACTTTGTTGGCGTATTGAAATGTATAGTTATGCCAAATTACAGCATGGACGGACAAACAGATGGACATGGTGAAACAAGCAGTTTAAAGCAAGTAATGGAAGGTTAAATTCCATTTGCATTTCATAAAACAATACAGCTGATAAGATGCGTCGGTCGATCGGAATGGTCCATGTTTAGGACATTTAAAATGCATAGCAAGATGTGTTAAAATCGAAAAATCAATTATTTGTCCGACTGTACATTTACTCAGTCGTCAATATATCTTAAGTCTTATCTTCTCTTCACCCACATTCCGTTTATAGCTCAGTTTTTTATATTCATTGACAAATGTCCTTTTCAATAGCCACGTTTGCGACTGCAATCGACAATAACGTTTACGAATAGAATAACAAGTTTAGAGCTTAATTTATAGCTCTTTACAATAAACATCCTTCGGATCGATTTATTCATGAGCAATAATAAATCTCACATAGTGCTATTAAAACTGCCTCTCTTAACATTCAGCGTTTATGATCATTTCTATCTATTTATGAAGCAACATTTCACATGAGATCCAAATACTCCGCAAGGAGTCCAAATCGTATGCATAGTAGACGGTATGGCAATCGTTCTACGCACCAAACGAACTTCAAAAAAAAATCCGGTCAAGTGGGAGATTATTTATTTAGACTGTCTTGCGAAGAATCGAAATTATTTTTAGGATAAGTAATCAATTAATGTAATTTAATTTGTTTAATTAAAATATTTTGAGTCATGTCCACACCATTGCGAGTAATGAAGCCCATATTTTGTGAACAAAACAACCGGCTATATTTACCGGTCCAAATATACAGTTATTTAAAGTAAGAACGGACATATAGACCCAAAAAGGTGTTTTTACAATGTGAAAAAAGAGAAGTGATCATCGCGACCCATAAACACCCGCAACACCAGAGAAACCGCAGGTGCGCTGCCAGCCTTTGAGAAAAGAGTAGGCTCGGTTTTGAAAGCCCTTAAGTCGTATTGGATTAGTAATGAGGAACCCGTTTCACACCCTTTGGGTACGGAACCCTAAAAAGAGAGTTTTTGAAGCGCCGGTAAGTGTGAAAAACCAGTAAATTCAAATCTGTTTTGTTTTCACTTATTACCAGTAATTTTCTATTGCAAAATCTATGTATGCCGATGTACCGTTATATTCAGACCTTTTGATTCATAATCACAGTTTGAAACAGGGGACCTCATAAGCCGGTTTGCCAAACTGAACAAAAACCAAATTATGATGACTTCTAATTCCGAACAGTTCTTTCGATTCGAGAGCTCGAACAATATTTGCTGGATTAAAAGCAAAGCGCTGTTGCGTAGACGCAGTTAATTCCAAGATCTTATTAACACTGGTAGTTAGCCGCGTCTCAATCTAACCCATTAAGGCAGAGGAAGTGTCTAATGGTTCGGTAGCGCGCTCAGAAGATGGTGTTAAGAAATAATTACTGTACACCACGCCCCATCTGATTGGTTTTCGTAAGCACTCATAAATATAGATTCCTGCTACATATGTTCTTATTATAAATAATAAGCCAATGGGCGTGTTACTCAATATGCACATATCTTACGTTTAAAATGGCTAGAGGATGTCGGGTATAATTGTTAACGAGATGATTCCCAAATTAATGGCGGTGTAATTAGAGGTTTAGGTTTTTATTGGATTATTACGGAGTCATGTTATATTAAGATCATTGGCAATAAAGCTTCCCACTCATATAATATAGTTTATTGGCCGATTTTTAGTTGAAGTAAAGTCAGTAGCAGAAATTGGTAAACAATTGAAGAGTTCAAAATTATCTATACGTGATTTTATTGTCAAGAGTATAAGAGCGAGTGCAGATAATTTTGAGCTCGTCTTGACTGTACTATTTGGAGATTCTAAATATTGGGTGTAGTTGAAATGCTCAGGGTTTTACGGTGGTAACTGAACACATTTGTCTGAATGAACATTTAGATGGTCTTATTCACACGGCATTGTACTGCACATATTTCCATACTAATATCACTATTGCTGTTCGATGATGTTCAAATGGGAACAAAGTTCAGTGCAATGCCGTGTGAAATCAGACTTACAGTGCTTGTATTTAGATCATATATTTCTACAGTAAAAAAAGGATTTCTGCACCATCGTAGAACGCTGTCACAATAAGGGACGTAAACAGAACCACATCACCCTGTACATTATATTTCAGTACTTAAAGCACTTACTTTATTATGTTATTGCAAAACAATCAAAGCTAAATCAGAGTTCGACTACATCAGAGTTAAAACAGCTACAGCACGAGTACATAAGTAAGACATAAACATGTTCAAATACCTACTGTCATGGCAAAATTTTGGTAGCACCGAGTTTGCATAAACACATTCCAGGCAGCAAAATGAACCCGCAATTTTCACATGAAGTAGACAAACGAGTTCAGGTGACTAGTTAGGAAATGGACTCTGACTGACTGACACCCACGACCAATCTCATGGTTCCAAATGGGTTGCCGACCCAGATTTGTGTCTTGTATTTACACCTCATCAGGTACTAAAGCATTGGAACCAGATATTTTTTTACGCTGGTGCACTTTTTATGTCTAGTGATAGAGATGGCGGGACGAAAACGAAAGGAAAAAACATGAACTTGAAAGAACGAAAAGGAGTATTCGGTTGCAAGAGTAAAATAACAAAAGAAAAACAAACTCGGAGTTTTTGTTTGAATGCAAGTGACAATGAATGATCACAGCAAGGGTTCTATTACAATCGGTTATAGCCCTTATTGTTTTTTAACGTACTCATAATAAAAATAGGAAAATAGAAGTGTAGGAACATATTGCTAAGTTAATTATTTCGACAGACACATAGACAAATACGTAGAGAAATTTAAGTCCAGGAGATCAGAGAGATAAGGGAGGACTTGACATAATTCTAACATCAGCTGATAAGATGATAATAATGGTGATGACGATAATGATGTTAATGATGATGATGATGTTATTGATGATGATGATGATGATGATGATGAAATGGAAAAAATACGCTCTGAGCTGAGCCTATTAGAGTGGTAGAGATTACCCAATAAAAATGTTGAGCATACCTTGTCATTGAGAATGTTAGTATCATGATTGTCAATTGATGGTCAGGATGGAGTTAATTGTGATAATAGACCAAAGTGCTTAACATATTCGTTATGGTACTAGAGGTATGTTAACGAATAACCAGTAACAGTCGACATAGCCCTCTTCAGATGCACTAACGTGCGTTATCTCAGCGTTTAGCCGGCTGCTCGCGCTATCGCATGGGAACCGCTCACACGGCAACAACTAACAAAGACGAATGTCAAGATGCACGTTGTGTAACGCCATTATACTACTACAACAGTTTGACATTCGTCCAATTTGCATCGAGCGTTGTTCTTGAGGCGTTTTGATGTGGCCATTTTTCATGAAGGTCCGTTCTCTTCATTGTTCCATGTTTTATATGACTCCATTGTGATGATATGATATTGATATTGGGATTTGGGAACTGATTTGAATACTAGAACGTTGCATATTACATATTTAGTTATCTTAATTTATTCATTAATGTAACTTTTAAAAAGTTGTTAATTCAGCCTAATGAGTATTTGACAACAGGATTTATTTAAAGGCGTTCTTATTAAAATGATACTTAAAGAGTTTTGGCTTAAAGCTTACTTTTTCCTATTTATTATTATTTGCTACACCCACTTTGGACTTGTGGTCGGAAAGAAGTCCTTTTGTTTGTAACCGCGTTTTGTTTTTTTACGTCCAGTAATAGCTGTGACGTAGAAAAGACCATGTGGCGTCTAAGCTCCGTACTCCGTAGCCATGACCAGAAATTTATTTTATTATTATGCTAACTAAACATGAAAAAAAATATTTAAAAAATAGAATGCTTTTGCGACAAACCTCTATACCATGTTTTTTTCAGAACGCCTTTTAAGAAAGTTCTGCGCATAGCAAGACATTTCTGTTTACGTTGAGAGAAAAGGACAGAGCTATACAACTGCTATAGCTCAGTCATTTAAGCTCAACGTAAAATTTACTGCATAGCTACGTCATAATAACCCCTCTGTTGTCAATTTTATTGCTTTGTTAAGTGTCTGATTACTCTGTGCCAATATATGGACTATATGTACATATTTTTCCGTTAAATTATTGTTATTAAAATTAAATTTTGTCAATGTTATGTCATAAATATCTATTGTCAAAAGAAACTGTCTTCGCAGCATTCTCCAGATGTCTCTCCAATTTATAAACGATTGCGTGAAGCTTCCACAATTTCTTAGCACACGACTCAATGTCGATGATATTCATTACGGTAATAGAAACCTATAATTTGACATAAGTAGGTATGCGCGCACGCAATAGGCACGCGTCGACCGCTTCACAAAATCTCTTTTAGATTACACTAATTTGTCAGTACTCCCTGACAGTCCCCCATTCATACCACCATGTGTGGGAAACGTTATGAAATTGAAAATGATCATATTTCTTTTAAAAGACACTAGACGATTGCACAAGGATTCACCTAGTTTTCGTCGTTAACTATTCATTATTATGTGCCGTGGGAGTTTTTTTGCGTTGCCATTGTTAACGTTTTATTAGGTGCATTCCATAGGACTCGGCCGGCCGCCGCTGTGCGTACGTCGACGATGACAAAAGCGTGGTTGTCTGATTGCCTATTAATGACTGGTAATCAGTGAAACTGGTTTCTTTTAAGTTAAATTATAGTCACAGTACGAAAGTATGTTGACGTTTGCGGGAAGCATGTTATTTATCGACGGTGGGCCATTTTTGGAGAAGGCCTATGACAGGCAAAATATCTGTAAAAAATGCCTGACAGTCCATATGACAGTGGCTATTCCTGGCTTCTTGCAAGTGAAAACTGTCACTTCATGCTACTGCTTTACAGCAAACTTATCGGTGGGGATACCGACCATAATTCTCGGGTTCTGGTGAAAAGGGGTACAAGTTGACTTAAATCGTAATAAAAAACGGTGAATGAAAGTTACAACTCTGTTTCTGAGTAACATTCATTTACATGATTCAAATTGATTTCAGTTAAGTATTTAAAGTTAATGTAGACTATTTTTTAAAGTGTCTTTAATTTAATTAACTTATAAAAAGCCAATATTGATGAGTCTTAAAGTTAGTCTGACGACGTAGTTAACAGGGACCTACCTAGTTTGCGGTTTATTGATAGTATAAAGACGTATTCGATTTTATTAGTAACATTGAACATAGTGGAATAATTTCGCACTGTTTTGCAACACAGTGCAAATTACGATATTTCCAAATGCAATCACGTTACTGACTTCCAACAAACATGATAAAAGCATTTGATAACGGCCAATTTGTAAAATGCATTAAAACCAAGACTTGACCGATATAGGAAAGTGGGGTAAAATGAATATGCAAGGAGTTGAAATATATTGACAACATAACTATTAATTAAGACGTTGCATTAAATCAATTGCTGATGTAAATTAAAGTGTTCCTTTTCGAATCAACTTCAGCAACCTTAACACTCACGATATAGAGTCTATTTCGTAGCAAACTTTGATTCAAGAATATTGAATGAAGATTTAGATGATGTATTACGTTATTACGAGACAAGGTTGGTTAAAATTGCTACTTACTTATGAATATTCAATTGTGAATATGAATTTGAACTAGATATGGGAATTCGCAAGAATGTGCTGTACATTTATTGTCTTCTTGGGAGGAAACTAGACCGGCAATATTGTTATTGAACGTATCTGGACTACATTGCATTTGAATCTATCTTATACCAAAGTCAGACACACGGCCATATAATGATTAAGCGCGCATGTGTTATATTATGATTGTTAGTCTGTTTGGACTTCGAACGAGCGAGAAGACATTACTGGACTATAGGCCTGTACTAGCCTTCTGCCATCTGTATTTTTTTCACAAATGAAGTATACTATTGTAATCAGCAGAAGGCACAGTTGCTTCGTTTAGAGAAAATGACTAATTATTTTTGCTTGGAAACAGCATGTACTTTTTTACTTATTTTTTTTTTCAAATATTTTTTTAATACTGGTACGACTGCGATGGCATAGAATGCTTCGCACCTGAAGAAAACAGCTTAAGATGATAAGCCACCCGTTGATCTTGAATATACGGCGCGCCACTGGTCGAGGTAAGTTATTTTCTTAAATAGTATTTCGCCACCGAGCCTAAATTAACCGTCAGTGCGTACATATAAAATAAGTGTCTCTGCGTGTTTTTGATCTTAAGGGCCGTATTAATAAACTCATCTTGACTGTGAGACCCGTCACAAGATACGTCAAAGTAAACGTCAAACCATAGAACACTGTCATTTTTGACGCATCTCGAGACGAGCATTAGAGTTGAGATCAGTTTATTAATACAGGCCTTAGTCAGTCGTCGAAAGCTCCGTCGAGGTTAGAGATACCTAATGCCGCACGATACTTGCGATCGCTCGGGTGAATTATGCTATGAGAAGACGTAGGGGGTATTGGGCAGGGCCAACACATTTTTACTAAAGATCATTGTATTTTTATTTATTTTTTATTTATTCTGTTACCTTTGTGTTGCCAACTTTACCAGGTCATTTGAGACGTTCGAGATAATCTTGAACAAATGATTGTATTTGATCCTTGATGTTTTTCTTTTAGCGTTGTTTTGTGTTAAGTGTGTCACTTTCCGTCTTTTCACCAAGCGGTTCCAACGGAAGACCTTGCTGGCTTTACGGCTAGCAAATGCCGAGTTGGGACCGTTTCGCAACAATTTCTCTGTGTCTTGATCTTTTTGTATCTATGTAATGTGATTTTGTTTTGTTTCGAATAAATGTCTCTTTATATTTATCTTATCTTATCTAATTTTACTAAATCCTTTATTCTTAAATTCGCCATTCATAACAATTGCCAATTTTATTGTAGGCCGCACAAAGAAAGCATTGTCACAGTGCCCCAGTTGTGATGGCGTTGCAGCACCGTAATCGATTGGTTTATAATAATCTGTAACGGCAATTAGCCGGGCTTTGTTGCGCAAGGGCAATTTTTCGTGATTTTTCGTACCGATGGGAGTTTTTGATTATTGTCCAAAGTCACGAAGGCCTAATGCTTGAGTGAACTGATTTTTACGCCAATGAAATCGCGAGTGATGTTTCAATCGGAGATTTTGTAACCGTTACGTTTTATGATCGGTGCGCCTGCGGCTCCGCTTCCGTTCGTTTTCTGTGAATCGAAATTCAATTTCTCGGGTACATATTTTATAATTTATTTGTTAAGATTACCACCAGGGTACCGTTAACAAAGGATACTCTCACGTTCGTCATTTCTTTATACACCGTGGGCCCGAATAACCCGACCAATTTTAACAATCGATACTAGAGCCTATTTGTAGAATATAATGGGTATAATATGTAGTCCAATAACGCATAATTTCCGAGATTTTCATTATTTAAAAAACAATTCCATAGTTAATTTAATTTGAACTCTGTCACCTTAACCTAAAGCATTATTTAATAAGAAATTGATTAATTAATTTATGTTGTATGTGGATGATATTGCTACTTACAACATGAATCTTTCTTAGTAAATAATGCTTTAGGTTAAGGTGACAGAGTTCAAATTTAATTAACTATGGAATTGATTTTTAAATAATAAAAATCTCGGAAATTATGCGTTATTGGACTACATATTATACCCATTATATTCTACAAATAGGCTCTAGTATCGATTGTTAAAATTGGTCGGGTTATTCGGGCCCACGGTGTATAAATATAATGTAATTTGAATTTAATTTTGCTCATATGATATTCTGTTTAATAAAGTACAGTCATCAAACTTAATTGCAATAAAATTTAAATATTGTTCTTTTAATTTTGATAAACTCATTGAAACCTTTGTGATTAATTGATTGATAAATTTGGGTACAATCGATTTTTATAATATGGCGATAATTAGATATATTTTTTTTATTAATTCGAAAATCATTAAAAAAATTAGGGTTATTAAATCTATTGCATCATTTGGCACTAAATAAATAAACAACTTTAATTAGTGAAAAGAAAATTGAAATTAGTTTGAAGCTTCGGTGAAAATCGTTGGAAGGAATGACGAGTGGTATACGTCTCTTCTTATTATTAGATTTCATGTGATGTGATTGTCTTTATTTATTAATTATTTCCATATAAAACCTTAAATAAGTGATCATCCATGCGAGTAATATTAACGCTTAACAACAAACTTTACTTTAAACTACAAGATAAAAATATATCAGGTTTTCATTTGGTTTGTGACAACCCTACACTTTGCCTAATGACACATTGTAACAAAGTTCATTAGCACACAACAACTGTGTCAAATCCAGTGTAATCATCGGCACACAAACAGCTGGTAATGCTGGCATTCGCGTGTGTGAGCGCGAGACGCAAAACAATCATTTCCCATGCACCCGATTGGCATCGCAGTGTTGCCAGTTGTGTAACGAAGACGTGTAGAGAATGAAAGTGATCTTTTTGTTGTGGGAACACTATGGCTGCTGGCTAATGAGGGCAGTACCATTGAATTACTAGATACTAGCTGTTACCTGCGTCTTTTAAATTTTTTGAACACAAGATACCCTTTGTTCCTCAGTACATAAGCTAAAACTCTTTACCAAATTCCATCTAAATCGGTTTACCCGCAAAAGTGTAACAAACGGACAGATACAAGTTACTTTTACATTAATAATAGTTTGGGTGCTTAAGGTTGTTTTTAAATTAGTGTAGATCAAGTGAAATTATCAAAGGATGTATTTTATTAGTTAAATTAGTTTCTATCTGCTTTTCTCAATTAGCTTATTGATGGGTAGTTACGTTAACTGAGATAGCAAGATAAATCTGGGCTTATCCAACGAAATACGATGTTGTTAGATTATCACTGCAGCTGCATCTCAATGCTAGTATTGAATGTGGGTAGGCACGTTTAGGTTAACGCGACTTACCACCACTAACCTTCGATTTTCAATAAAAAAAAGTACCTAATTAAACATTAAAAAAGTGAAACAATCACTTTAAAGGTTTACTACCAATTTCACCAAATGATGTTAATCTAATCACTTAACAAACGTTTAGAGCGTTAACAGCTGTCAAAAGGTATCTTATCTTATCTTATCTTATAGATGGGCCCTTTCGGATACACTTCGACCCTTAAGGATCTTTCGTGAAATTCCCATTTACACACTCAGCTGTTCGAATGTGCAGGTTTCCTCACGATGTTTTTCCTTCACCGTAGAGCATCGGATAATGCACTTAAGTTAGAAAAAGTCATTGGTACATGGTGACCACGAGTCCACCCCCTAAGCCACTAGGCGACCAACGCTCTTTGTAAAATGTATGAAATAACAGTCGATTAACATTGATTAAATTTAACATCGTTTGGTGAAAACGAGTACGCCTTTGTACTTCCCTGCCATACAATTATCTTTTTTATAATTGTTATATGCGTTTCTTTGCTAGTGAGTATATTTAATCATTTTTCATAAAAAATGTGCAGTCGTGTTTTTTTTTGACACCCTGTAGAGACCTGTCATAATGAGAACGTCAACGTGACGTAACTATAAATATCGCATTTTTTTTTTTCAAACTGAACTAAATATTGAGCGATACCGTTGAATTTTCGGTAAACTAATTGCTCCCAAAAATAATTATCATCCTTACAATGCTTCGCTTAACCTCGTAAGACCCAATATCTATTTTCGTTACATTGTAATGGCAACCTTGTTTAATTAATTATAGGGTGCCTTTTATATTTGGCATTATGTCCTCAAGCAAAACCTGGAGATTTAGGTGGCCAGCTCAGACAAGTCTCATACATAAATACAATATAGTTTATTGACAGAGCTCTGTTCAAATAATTGACTAGCAATATATGAGTGGTCTTCTTAATTGTAGATCCATGTATTAATCTTCCATAGGCCTAAGGCTATCTCTAGATCCAATGTTACGGATGTCCGGTTAGAAAGGCGGTCTAAATTGTTTTATTAGATGAATAGTTACTGTGTTTTAAAGCGTAACTATAAAATCACAATGTTAAATGAACTAAGCTTTTATTTTCCGCTTTTCTTAAGTAACGGGTAGTTTACGAGGCACGTTCTAAACGTTTACTTGTTTCTTATAGCGTGGAAAGTTTGTCATAAAGAGTCATGTACAGTCAGCAAAATGTATTAGAGTACGGTGTTGTAATGAGGTGACTTATTATTATAAACCGCCGCATCAATCAAGTTATATTCAAAATCAAAATCATTCGACGTTGTAGTTTGTCATTGCGACAGGTTTCTATGGTGTTAATCAAATGTACTTTGTTGACTACAATAGTGTTTATAGACAATATATAGGCTTGTTCACACTGGACAGAATGAACAGTCTTCTTATTCATTTAGCATCTAGTATCATCCATCTGTTTAATGCTAATTAGCGGCTCACTTAGTTTACAGCAAACTCTAAGTTTCCGACTGGCAACAACGGACTAATGCTATAAAGGCGCACTTACACGGTCAATTTTGTTTAGCAATAAATACAGCCAACTGTACCGACGTCTCATTCTAATACACTAAATTAGAGTAAGACAGCCGATTATTGCCGGCTATTAGAGTTGCAGTTAAAAGTTGCCCGTGTAATGCACCGTTGCCGCAGTCACCGTCGCACGAAATCCACGCCTGAGTGTTGATTTTTGAGAAAACGGTCATCTGCACCATGCCGATCAGTGACCGTTTGCGGTTCAGATTCGACTGAAAAATAATTCGCCGCTACCTTTGGGTCATATCAAGCCAACCTTACATTTGTTTTAAGTTAGCGCTAAGGTTTATATTATTCTGTTAGTCGATATACCTATTTTTAGCAATGACGTCGACATGGTAAGCATATGCAATGTCCTAGAGTTTTGACCGCAGACTGCATTATGAAAATAAATCTGAAAATTATGCGTCTCTATCTAAGCGTCTGTGCATTTTTTTCCAATTTGAATTTCATCTCGGGTGATGTACTTGAGTGCAGACTAAATTTCCTTGAATTTAGATCAAAGACGTTTGCAAACGTCTGGCGAGGTCCTGGTGTCGATACAGACGAGTTTAGACTTTATTTTATAGTGGAACAGGTTTGATGTAGGAGTTGATACAGCTTGAGACTTACGTTGTCGATTTAAGAATGATAGACAGTTTAGCGAAACCGAATTGATTTTTCGTCTGCACCGTGATTCATGTGTCTACTGCAGACGAATAAAATTTGCCGTCACGTAGCGACAACGTTGCACGTATTTTTCCATTTTTAAAATGTACCTAACTCAACGAAACTGATCACTTTTGGAATTGCTTTTACTTGATTACTATGCCTTTGTTTGTTTAAAACTATACAATCAATCTTCTTGTGTGTTTTTTTTTTCACTGGTAGTTTTGATTGATTAACAAGCGTAGCATATATTAGTTTCTAGAACCTAGTCTTTTACGTCGTTGTTTTGTCATATTTTTCTGCCAATGAAGGGCTGAAGGGCACAGAGGAAATTGAAATATAGTAAACTATAGGACTGCGTAATACAAGCCCTTAATAAAGTGCTAATCATAGCACTGGTAACGATCGCTAAAGAAAAGAGGGGTTACTATTCAAAAGATCCAATATAGACCACACTGACAGGATAAGATAAAATGGGTTCACTGTTGGATCGCAATTTTTTTTTAAGCATAATATATGTTTACGCATAAAATCATTTGACTGAAAACGGTGTTTACAATAGAAAGAAATTTTTTATTAATATAAAAAACCTAATATAACTAATATAACTAACTAATATAATTAACCTAATGTAACCTAACCTAATCTTCACAATAGATGTTTATTAAATTATGCAAAATCAGCCTAACATTATGTTATGCGAAAAAAATAATATGCGAAACGATCGTTATGCGAAAAAAAAAAGCTGAATTGATCTAAGTAATGTCCTTGAGTCATATCAGGGAATAAAAAAGTAGGCAGAGAATAGAAAAAGTGCCAATTACTCCACCGACAAGAGCATAGCTCCTATATTAAAAGCAGTAACTTTTCCTCGGCCTTCCTCTTTATTCTATGTCAAGAAGGCCTTATACGTATATGTCCTCATTATTTAAGAGGGCAGAAGTGCACACCGCACCAGGAAGAGTACCGAAAGCTCTTCGCAGATAATTAGCAATGGCTGCAATTTGATGCAAATGCAGCTCGTTCAGAAACTCGTCACACCCACGGGGCAATTGTGACAACCATTGTTACGGGGATTCCAACCTTTATGCCTCATTATTTATGTAATGGTGGAGGTTTTGTTTGGATAAATTGGACGTTACGTAGAGGATGGGCATTTTGTTTGAAAAGCTGCTGTCAAGTTGTCGAAATCTGACAAGTTCCAGGGAGTGAATAGGACGGAGGTATGTAACCGTTATTTCGCTGTCCCTTTCACTCCATAAAAATTGGATGGAAAATCACAGCCATGTTTGACCACATATAAAACGACCTTTGACTACCCTGACTAAATCAATGATGGGCGCGAGCAGCAATTTGGATTAACTCCTTAGTTTTACAATTTTTTTTTAATTTATTTACAATCTTTAAGGTTAGGGGCTTTGATCAATCTTGATCACGGCAGCCCCGTTGGACAAAGCTCTACAATAACAAAATGCAAACAGATATCATTCAGAAAAAAAGGGAAGGAGGAGGGGGAAGGACTACTTGTCCAAAAATCTATAAACTAATTTTGCAGCATCCGTCGCTGGTTCTGCCAAAATGGACTGAAACAGTCCGATGTTCAATATGTTCAAATTGAGCTGAACAAGTAATCCTTGGTTTGGGTCCAAACACATTCCACTAACAAGTGATGTAAGTTTTACAATTAAATTGACCAATGATAAATTCAGACTTTTTGCTAAATGTTTCGAAAGTGGAACTTAATCATTAAAACCGGCAACGTGCAAATCAGATAAGCATACGAAAGGTTCCTTGCCATTCTTGTATGAGAGCCCTTCAAATTTTTATATTTCACTTGTTGTTACAGCGGTAATAGAAATACACACTCTGTGAAAATTTAATTGTCTGCATATAACGGTTCATGAGGTACAACCCGCTGTCAGGCGGACGCAGACTTTTAGCGTGAAAAAGTCCGTAAAAGCTATTCAAATCTTTTCTTTGGTTTTATAGATGATTTCAATTAAAAATCCGGTAGCACTATCATATTTTTCTTAGATAGAAGTATGTAGGTTACTTATTAAATGTTTAATCTGAACATTTTACACGCTTGTTGTTAAAGTGGCAAATAAAATTTAATCTACTATCGATCTTAAATGAGAACAACCTATTTTTACTGAAACCTCATAACTTTGTTACATAAAAGATTGAGAGAAAAATCTTATTAATTCGCTGTCAATTATTAAACGAACTGGTAACCGCGGCAACCAGCCGCTACTCGTTTTGTTACAACATTAAATCGAAAAAACGTTCGCTTTGCGACGTGGTCGTGAGATAAAGTAATGGCGTAAAACCAGGTCGAAGGCTTGTCGGGCGATACAATAAAATCGATATATTTCACTAAATGTCAAAGTTAACTTGAACAAAAAAAAACAAGTAAATTAATGCGTTTAATTATTGACAGCAAGTTTTTTACAGCCTACTTTTTTTAACGTACCGGAAGCGGACAGGCTCTCGTGGCACCTGATCGATATAAGTTCTGCACAGACATGTCTGTCTGTTGCACAACGGTACGCTCACGCTGTCTCCGGTTTAAGCGTCAGTTTTTTCATGTGGAAAAGTAAGGTTGTATTAAGCATAAATCAATTTCATACCGCGTAAATGTATTTGTGGACACTGGGGCTTACAGTACTGGAACCCGAAATATAGGCCAGTTCTGGAAATCCTGGGACTAGAATAGGCTTTTGTGAATTTAAACTAGAAATAATATTGTCACTGCTCACTCTGACGAATTATGTTTAGTTTTTTTTTACAACTGCCCCCGTTGCTCTATCGTCACGACGCAAGCGCACCAAAACGATATACTCATTTTTAACCTACCGCCAAACAGCAGTGTTCGCACTGTTGTGTTCCGGTTTGGGGATAAGACAGCCAGTGTAATGACTAGCATAGAGGCATTCCATCTTAGTCCTCAGGGTTGGCAACGCATTTGCAGTCTTAGTCTTGTAGTCTTGTGAATGCGAATGTCTATGGGTCACAGTTTCCGCTTACCATCAGGTGGCCTGTGTTTGCCTTCTCTACGACATAAAAAAAAAAAAAAAAACAGGTACCGATAATTTTATCAAAATACCGAACGTTACGTAGAACTTTTATTTCATCGAAAGGCATTTCTCGATCCAATTTTATTTTTTTGGGACTAGCGAACCTAACCTAACCTTAGCTAAGTAATTCATGTTTGAGATATCCTGAAAATGAAACCATGACTTCAACAGAAAATAGCATACGATGAAATGATAGGTTACCCACCAAAACGCACCGCGTACCACAATACCGGTGAAAGCGAAACGTTTGATTTTTTAATAACACAGATGACACAGCGCAATTCTGCTACAGTTTTTTTTTAACTGACGTGGACAATGAAACCGAGCGCGATTGACTCGGGTACCGTTCGGACCGACAACAACTTTCCTTTGCACTAGTATTTTTTTTTTTGTGGAGCTCCATGGATATACTTTAGAGCTTTTGGTAGCTAGAGTTGCCAAACTATAAATGTATTGCGGTTACTGTGGTTTTAGTTGTAAACAGTAATTAGTAATCAGGTACTTAATTCCAACATAATACTACAAAAGTCTTGGTAATAATAGCTGTAAGCTATTTCAACGGAAAACCTTCAAATTCCGAATTACTTTTCATTTTTCCCAAAGCTACTCGTATGTCAAACTGGAACTATTAAATATTAAATTCATAACTTAAATGCTATACATGCAATAAAATTATGGAATTATGGAACACGTGGGTTAGGTTAGATTTTTAGAAGCGATTTAAAAAAAAAATCTTTCTATGGAAACATTGCATTCGGAATTTTTGCAAACTCGGGTTTTTTCTCAATTCGGAATTATGTACAACAGACCGTAAACTGGGTCCATCCGGATCGCTATCACCTTGTCATCTTTTAACATACCGCACTGCAACAGTGTTCGCATTGTTGTGTTCCGGTTTGGGGATAAGACAGCCGGTGTAATGACTAGCATAGACGCATTCCATCCTAGTCCTCAGGGTTGGCAACGCATTTGCAGTCTTAGGCTTGCAGTCTTGTGAATGAGAATGTCTATGGGTCACAGTTTCGTTATGCCATAAAAAATAAGGTAGTATTAGCATAACGTAAAGGCATTTCACCCTAATTTGCATGGTTAGCAACGCATTACCAGTCTTGAGATTGCAGTTTCGAGAGATCATGTTCGATTAATAGTTGAGTATATGTAACTTCTTTATCCTGGAAAACGATTTTTTCAATAAATGTTGTAGTTATAAAGTAAATAGCAATTAATTAAATTTGACGCTGCCATCAAGCCGCGTGCGAACTATCTCCATCTCACATTCTTCGCGCGGAAGTACATAAAGCCATCCCTTTTCATTCTTGTAGGGGCGTGGCACCATGGTGGCCTCTTTATTATGCGTTGGTCCGAATTTTCATGAGTTAGAATATCGTGTTTTTCTGAAACCCTAACTTTCCTGAATTGTTATGATCCAACCTAACCTAACCTACAGGTTATATAGGTTCTCTTTAAACATTAAAAAAAAACAAGTTCCGATTTTTTTTATCGGATTCATTATTCGGACTTGAGGTAGGATACCATTGTATTGGGTGTCTTCAGATACACCGAGTAGACATTTATTGAACTAGTCATCATTATTACAATAAAAAAACAAGAGTACATTATATCGGTTTACATCATCTAATAAAACTTACTACTATTATAAATGCGGAAGTTTGGGTGGATGTACGTTTGTTATTCAATCACGTTAGAACGGCTGAACGTCTGGATGAATGGGGTTTGGGTAAAAGTATTGTCATTTGTAAAAGTCATACATTTTCAAGGTGACCGGCCATTCGTAAAAGTGGTAAATTATTTATGATAGAATTGTTCAAAATAAACATATTTTGTTATACAATGTAATAATCTCAATACTCTAAAGTGCATCGGAGGCGAAATATTTAATTATTCATAACTGGGCGTACTTTAAGTACCATAAACTGAATACTTAATTTTTTAATTTCTCAGCTCCGGTATTATTTAACGTCATAAATTGTATATATGTATGTGAATTAAGAGGTCTTCTTAATAACTATTTAAAAATCATTCGTGGCCTCTAATAAATGTCAATTTTCTTCATACAAACTTACCCAATGCCCTTTGGCACAGAGATTATAGTCTGCAATAACACAAAGGCTGATTTTTAATCTGTAATGAAACTAATGAATGATGAACTACGCAGGGAGTTGTGCACAAAAGATAATAATTAATAATTATAAGGGTTCATCACATACATATTTATCCTTACCGGGAATCGAACCGGGACCGCTAGCTTTGTAGGCGGTGTCACTACCGACTAGCTAAACCAAGCTTGTATTTTTAAATGCAAATATCTGCTCAAAAACAAGGGAAATATTATGAATACTTCAAATATTTTGTCTACCTTTGTTAACAACTTTATAAACGAATCATAAGACAACGATCACATTTCAAACGTGACATTTACCAATTCTTCAATTAAATTCAATTGACACGCTCTGTAAAAGTTTTTTTCCATTCCCGCATGAAAGCCGTTTACGTATAAAAAGCGCACTTAGGTTAAAACATTGTAGAATCAGAATTCAGAGAAATCGCGATGGAGTGAGTGAATAAAAATGTGAGTTAATGGTCGTCTTTATGTCACGCGAGGTTACGCACGACGCCGAGAGCTCTAAAAAGCTCGTGTAAGGAATCGGACTATTTGTTTTAACTTTCAGCGTTCCTTGACAATTTTATAAAATAATTGAGAAGGCAAACGAAGACAGGTCACCTCAATGTAATTGGGCTCAGAGTCCAACCCCTTTATTCAGAAACGCACTATAAATCTATTTTAGTTAAACAATGCGTTGACCCTTTCCGTCAAATAGAAATTTATGTGTGTATGTACCTACATTGTAAAAAAAACAAAAAAGGAATACAAAACACAAACCATAGAACAAAAATCAAGCACAAATGCGAGCTTATTCCAGATAACCCTTGTTGAAAAAAGGAAAATGGTTAAATGATTAGAATAATTACCCAAATGACAGTAAGACAGTCATTGAATAAAAAGAAAACTAGTAATAATCTACAAAAACAACAATATAAATAGATAAAATACACTATCCCAAACCCAATTTTATAATATAATACACATATACTTTTAAATGTCACAGTGAGAGATAAGAAAAAAGCATATTTCAAGCACACTTTAGCTATTGTACGTTTATGAATTAGAGCGTAAGACATATTGCTATCTGAAGACGACAAATGCGTAGCCAACCTTTTAAATGAAGTAAAGTGGCCATAAGTTAGTAATTTCACCTGTAGTTTACTTACCCGGAACACTACAATGTGAAAACTGATGCTTGGCGACAGGTTAAAAGGTGAAATAGTGGACGTGACGCGGACGGACCCTACAAAAGGTCCTACTACCAACAAATACTGCTAAGTTTATAATTTCTTACTTTTATGGTTGATTCAAATTGTGTCTACTTATTTTGAACTCCTTAGCAGTTGAGGATAAAGTATTAATATTATTTAAAACCTTTGTTATATGTTTGTATGTATGCCCTTTGTACTTATAGTTGAACTACTCGTAAGAGTGGTTCAGTAATTTATAGTCATAAAAAAACAATTGATAGGTTATCACTCGTTCTTTTTAATTTGAAACCTTTTTTGATACATAAGTAAAACCAAAATTGTTACGGAACCATAATGGTCCAACCGCATTTTAGATTTGTTATGACGATGACCTTCTTTCAGACAAGTGCAAAGCGGACTTTATGATCGGTTGCACTTTTCATATCGACGCCTTTTTAAGTCATTTATTGAATGTCAAAATTTACGGGTTTTATACTGATCGGTTGTAAAATGAGAGGATTATGAAACGGTTATAATTTGAATTCGTTCAATTCACTTTTATTTTATTATTGTTTTATAAAGTAAGATGATTTTATATTGGTTCAAATTTATGGTTCAGAGTGTCGAGATTAATGTTTAAATTGAGAATAGAATTAATTTTAAAACAGCGTTCTAAAGTAAGGGGTCGTCATATTTTTTTTTTATAAGGCATCGAGCATGTAGGTTACCTGGTGGGAAATAATCACCACCGCCCATAAACACCAGCAACCCAAGAAGAGTGGTCGGTGCGTTACCGGCCAATTAGGGAAATTTAAGCTCTAATTATTGGCATAATCATTAATAAAACGAACCTAACCTAGTTTAACTAATCTACACACTGAATGTTTTATTAACTTCGGTAATTTCAGCCTGAAATATTCTAGACCAAACACTAAGACAAACATTTTATGCGTTTTAAGGGATGTTTACATTTCTATACGTTGAAAAAATAGGAACCAAACTTGGAAAACTTAACGGGCGGATCTCATTAAGTATATCGTTTAATTTTATGATAATATTAAAACCATGTTTACTGCCTGAGTGGTAAATTATACTAGATTGATTTCAATGATTTTTGTGATCAATTTTATATGTTATAACTTCTGTCGTGTTTATGTTGTTTCTTGAAATCTTAGATAATGATAATATATTGCGCTTTATAATTTTTATTATGTAACGCAAAAAGGTAATATAACACAACTGAATTCAATTCAATCAGCTGTTTGCATATAAAACATACGAAGTAAATATACATTTTGTTCATTAGTCCTAAATATAATTTCTTCTTGAAAAATATTCATCAAATTATTTTTATTGAAAAAAAAATACAGATTAAATGTCTAACCCAGGGTTAGAAATGTTTTTTTTTGTTAATTTATTTGATTTTATCGGTAAGTTTTGCTAATATTCTTATAAAGTCTGTGCTTTTAAAAGTTCTACGTATTCAGTTTACAATTATTTTATTACTGTATTATAAACTTTTAAGTTCAAGCGATTGTTATAAATATGTAATCTTTTTTTTTTGTTTATTGATACGAAAACCATTCCATAGTAATGATTACCAAACATTAGTTTTGAATTATATTCTTATATTTCAAGTTAAAGTTAGTTAACGTTGCCGACGGCCGATAAACTTTTCGTCATATAAATCAAAGTATAAATGTTTGTAGTTCACTTGTTTATATCAAAAGTTTAGATAGTATTTTAACAAATAATTTATATAGTTTTATTTATAAATAAAATTAACGAACTTCCTATAATTATAAAAAACGATTTTATTCATAAAGACTGTGCGTAATTGTAGCATTTTAACGATAACTTTAACCATTTTTTCGTTTGTATTTAGTTATAATTATTGTAAAGCATAGAAAAACTAAAAAAAAAACGTTTACATCGATTTTATGGAGTTATTACAGTATTCAAACGTAATTAGCTATTTTCACGGAGTTTTTTTTTATTTTGAAAGTTAATGGATTTTAAAATAGTTAGTTTTTTAACTTTTCACAAAAAATAGTTTTATAATGTAGGTATGTATGTGGTCAGTGTCTGCGTGTAGACATCCAGTAAAACTTTAATATTTAACAAAAGCTTAGGCATTTTAACTCTGTCGCGTTATTCACGCATCACGATAATTAATTAAATCAAATAAATAAAATAAAATCAAATGCTTTATTTTAACCCTGCGAACTGATGAATATTTATTATACTATTATATTTTTGATCACTATTTAAACACACTCGGAGCTTTTATCAACACTAAACGTACCTTTTAAAAACTCCAAAACCACCAAAATTATCCTCCAGAGCTTCTATATTAATGCCTAATTCACTTCAAATAAAAGAGTTCTTTCAAAATAATATCCTTGTCATTTACCACACACTTGAACACTTTAAAATTCACAAATTTCAAACTAAAGTTTAAATTCACTCCACTAAAATCCATGCGCGGAGAGACACGTGCGCGCGCCGGCGTAGCATCGCGTTATCAGCACAACAGAAACTTGAGAGTCGATCTCAATAATAACAAGAAAAGAAAACGGTCCAGTTTCAGCGAGGCTTCCGGATGGCTCGCCGGGGCGGCTCTTGCCGTCCTGCTCTAACGGGACCGCGAACGATAGCAGTCGCGCCTGCGACGCTGCGGCCGGCGCACGCGCCGCTGGCCCGACTATGGCCGAGCGAGGCCGATGATGCACGAAAACGTACGATGCAAAATTATAGTTAGATTAACTTTCGAGGAATTTAAAAGTTTCCTTTAGCTGAAGTTTTGGTAGCCGATAATTATATTCCTAAACGAATCAAGCCTTATGGACGAGCTTTTTGCGAATTCTGTTGAGTTAACATAGTTCTTTTGATTTTGTCCTGTGAATCCTAAATGTTCAATCCTGTTAATAGGCAAAGAGGAAATATTTTTGGTTTTGGCGCAAATTTTAGATACTGTTAGTTGTTTACAAATCGCGTAGTTTTTAATTATTTGTATGAGGTTCCACATGATTTCGAATAATGATGATATGTAATCGACGGCGTACATTTTTTTAAATGGAGAATGGTTTATATTTACAGCGGGTATTTTTTTTTCTGAATGTAATTTGTATACATGTTTGTGCGGTTGTTATATTATGATAGATTGATAGTTTTGAGTGAGCTTTTTTTATATGGAAAGAAAAGTCGTTATTGCTATTATATTCTAATAACTAGTAACTTGCCCTTGCTTTGCTTGGGTAGCAGTAATAGTAATACTTTTACAAATATTTATATTAACTTGCTCTAGTTCTGGGATGTGATTCTTTAAGCGTATCACTTTCCAACTAGACGCAACTACTTAATATAAACCGGCGAGCTTATGTTGTCCCGTCAGAGCGTACAAAACACAAAGCAGGGCGTGCATTCTCAATAATTTAGCTTTATACCACATAGAGCTCGACTAGCTTCTCAAAGCACGATATTCTGAAACTCTAATTTCGTTTATTCATTCAAGACAAACGTTTACACTTTAAAAGGTAATTTATGATTTAGCCTGTTGTAAATAGCAGTTTTATTTTAATATGAGCATTTATGTGAATATCACAGACAGAGGTTACAATTTTAAATTTGTAATATCAACAATTTGTTAAAATAAAAACTAGCCAGTATTGTTATTACAGACTGAGACTACAATTTAAAGTTTATAATCAACAAACTGTAAAATCAACCAATTGTTCAAGATAAAACCAGTTTTGTTGCATTTAAATTCTGTAAAACAACAAGCCGAAGGACTCAACGTCACTCGCGTTGATGTCTTTTGTACGGTCGCTTGGAGCTCCGGTGATAACGTCACTGTTTAGTTATTAAGCCAATTAATAGTATTTTAAAATACGATTTCTTTATAAACATGCTTAAAAAAAAAAACTTTAAATTATAGTTAAAATCCTTTTTTATAGAAAGCGTAAGAAAAATACACTAACTTGAGGTATTTTTTACCCAGAGGTGTAAAAGGGGTGTTACTTTTTTAGCTTGTGTCTGTATATCTATGTATGTGTGTATATGCGTATGTGTGTATTTTTCTGTGGCATCGTAGCTCCCAAACAGAAGATCGATGATTTTTTAAACTCGCTTTCTTCACTCGACGTTTCATGAAAAAGAGGTATCAGATTTAAAAAATAACGCCATTGTATCGGGGGGTATTAATCTATACAGTGCTTATTATACTTGATTAAATCAGTAGGTAAAATACATTCATTAGCGTTTTTTTTTCTGTAATTACCAAATTTTTATACGTTACCAATATTTTTTTAATTTATATTTAATTTCTTATTATAATCGATATAATTTTGCCGATAAGCGTTATCGGACTTGCGATAAATCCATTCTCGGGGAATATTAGTCATTTCGCGCTAACCAAACAGCGCCGCGGGCCGCGCCGGCGCCTTATTAAAAGGCAATAAAACTCAAGATTAAATCGATTTTCATAAGAACTTTACAGAATTCTGAACTTTGCCGAGTTTCGGGTGCGTTAAAGAGTAGTGGCCTACTTATTTTACAAAGACAAGCATCATTAAGTTAATATTATCTCCGCAATTGCTATTTTTGTCAATTTTCACTGTAAAAATCATACTTAAATTGCGAGTAATTTATATTGTAAAATTATGTAGTTATAATGAAAATTCTTGCAGTTTTACAGTGCTTTTCAAATAAATAAATAACAGGGCATAGTCACATGAATTGACCTAGTCCCAAACTAAGCTCTAGGTTTGTCCCTTAGGTAGTAGACAGCGATGAAGATACTTATGTAAAGCAATAATACCTACTTAAATACAAAGAAATCATCCAAGCCTCAGCAACAAATACTTGCGCTCATCATACAAAAATCTGCCCTTATCGGGATTTGAACCCAGGATCGCTGGCTTCGTAGGCTAAGTTACAACCAACTAGGCTAGCGTGCGTGTCAAATATAATTTATATTTACAAAGCCTATTAAGTGTGTTACAGATATTTTCAAGTTTCAAATAAGATTTCAAAATAAAATACAGAATAAAAAAATAAAAAAAACTTGTTGTTTTTAAGGTTTGGCTACTGATAGCTTCTCTAAGACTGTATATTTTAATGTAAAAGTGAGTCAATTAGATATTATATTATAAGTTCGACGCTAAAAATAGGTGAGATAGGTGTATTAGTAATACTAACTGAATGTACTCGTACTACGTAAACATTTTGGCAGCTTCTTTAGAATACAATAGCCTGTACTCACTATGTAAAATTATTTTTTGTACGTCCTTTACTCGCTGTAGGTACCTACGTCGTATTTAATAGAGAGTTTTTGTAATATATTGTATGTAGGTACTAAACTGGAATATCGTTCCGAAATTGACTTAATTTTTAAAAATCCACCGGTTCTTCATTACAAGTGACCTTCCCGCGGATCGCCGTGACATATCGTCACAATTACAAATCACCATGTATAAACCCGTTCGTCGAACACTGTGTCTCTCTTTCACTTGGGCTGTAAGAGAGAGATAAACTAGCAGGTACAGGTTGTTATCTGGAGCAGAATTCGGTGAATTGAATGGCAAGTGATTCGTGAAAATTTGGAGTGATTGCGAAATAATGATTTCAGTTATGTTTCGAATTAAAAATATCGGCAGAAAATATACCTACCAGTGTAAAAAAAGTCGTAGGGTTGATTCAAATATATTTTATAATTAAAATACTATTCTTTTTTTAATAGTTCAAAATAAACTAACTTGAAAGTTACTTAGTGAATGTCGTCGTTAGTGAATATGGTCGCGAAGAAAATTTAGGTCCCATTTCTAAAAAAATGTGCTTTAAGTCGACAATGTCATTAAAAATGCAAAGTTATAGGAAACTTAACCTTATTGCTGTAGAATGTCAGATTGACTTTGGATCTAAGGTGGGTCACAAATTGAACTCTATAACTATATGTTTAAGTAAGTATTACTGATATTCCCAAACTTCACTGGACCCAGGATTGGGCCCGCCCTGATCAGAAGGGCACAGGCTGTTTGTTATTAGAGGTCTTGTGCAAAAGTAGGACTTATATAACATACTAAAGGACGCCCGCGACTTTGTACGCGTAGAATTATTTTCCCGCTACTCCCCCTATATTAACCCCTTAGGGGGTGAATTTCGAAAAATCCTTTCTTTGTGCTAGCTTGCATCATGAAAAGAACCTCTGTACTAAATTTCAAGTTTCTAAGTATCTACAGTAGTTTCGGCTGTGCGTTGATATACTCGTAGAAGTCAGTCAGGTTTGTCTTATAGATATAGGGTGCTTATTTTTGTAGTATTCAATATTTTTTCGTTCATATTTTACTGATTTTAAGAGATTCGATTTTGTAAGAAAACCTCGCAGACCTTCAATTACTAATTAAAATATGATTATGCATGAGTTGTTCCAAAAAAAGAAATGATATATTTGTATTAAAGAAAGGTCGTTAAAATTGATTAATTCAAATGAAATGACGCCCCACTCTTCTTATTTAAACTATTCTTGTAATCAAGGAGTCTGCTTGTCTGGTCTACATTAATCAATTGATATATTGATGTAAGGCCAATATGTCTCAATACAAAGATCCATAGGAGAAGCAGACTGTAATTTTCTTGCTTTTAATTTTTAACGCAGTTACGCCTTGGGAAATGACATAAACACCCATTTAAAAATAATAACCCATGAGATTACATATTAATGGAACATGTTCGATGGAGCTCTGAACCCAGTAAAAGTTAAGTGAGAAATTAACTACGTATTCGGGAAATTCAAGGTTTTAAGTCTTGAGAATACGGAGAATTATCCAACAAGGGTCATCAGTTTGTTTGTGGTCAATGCGAACTAAAAGAATTCTTGGAAAATAAAGAAGGAGTTAATGATATTGTTCGTCAACACCGCAGGGTATAATTGTGTTCTTGTTTCAAGATTTGTTTATTTAGTTATGCTGTAAATTGTAATTGTATTATATAAAATATATTATTATTAAATATAATATAGTATTTATTTCCTTTGTGTTTGTTTTTAAATAATATTAATCAAGCGCGAATTACCTACTCAAAGTAATAAAAATAACACCCTTTTTTTTAGGGACGCCGAATTTGATGTGATAGTTAACCATAAAAAATAAAATAGTATGCATGTCGATATCCTTTAAGATTTTTGCATTGTCGATCAATTATGCTAAGTTGAAAATGTCAAAAATAATTCGAGCAAATTATATGCAAAATTACCCGCAAATGTGGCGATGGTGTCAACTTAATACTGCCATGTCACATTTGGCACGGCACTACAAGCATTACTGATATTTACTTCAATTACACGAATTTATTTTTAAAGTAATGGCACTAATTATCACGAGTAATTTTATTTTCCGACAACCTTGTTTGAGTTTCTATAGTATATAATATTAAACAATGCTGTTTCAGTTATTTAATGCATCTGACTTAATATTAGCCTTTATTAAGTAAAAAACCATCAATGAGTCCTAAAAAATAATAATAAACTGATATTGTATCAAATCTCACTTACCGTAACATCAAAAAATCCCCTAAAACGTAAGTGTAAACTCACCACATAAAGTAGTCCGCACGGGCCTTAAGGGCAACTGAACCTCTCACGGACTACATTCCTCCTTATATCGATACAGTTCTTAATAAGACTGAAGACGTAAATTCACAAAACGTCTCAAACTTCTTAAAGTTATTTATGCCCTGGGTATTTACAGATGGCTATCGGAATGTCTTAATTGAGCGCCGGTGGGTTTTATACATTTTCTTTGGTGATTTAATAACTTTGAAATTTATATGCGGAAGAAAACTACTCGACAATACATGGGGCTGCCGACGATGGTGGCGATGACGCAGACAAATAGAGCTTTGGCCTTCGAGTTACCCGATTGGGAAAGGGGAATTTGGTGTCCTGCTAAGTTGAAACAATGAAAGTATACTTCAATAGTCATTATAATGATTAAGGATGTTAAAAACAGTTTGTCATGGTAAAACCAGTAACTGGAATTAATTTGTACGGCGTTTCGCAAAGAATTTGTGGAACGCGATACACATGAAATCAAATAAAGGAGCTAATGTTCTGATGTGACACAGTAGTGACATCTATGGTGTCAAGTTTAGAACTAGATTGTTTATAGATATATATATTTTTTGCCAGTAACATGTTGTGCCTTGACTTATCTTATCAGTTTTCTATAAAGTATACTAGCGACCCGCCTTCGCTTAGCTACGATTTATGTAAGTTTTCTATACCACCCGTAAATTAAAAAAAATCGTTTTTTTTTACATATAAAAACTACACATACATACATAAACTCACGCCTTCATTCCCAGAGTGGGGTAGGCAGAGCTACAGAATTACCAACAACCCTAAAAACTTGTTGATAATTCTGTAACCACACTTTGCAAAATCAGGCTAAGATGTTTACCAGTGTATTAGTGACAGGTTGCAAGCCCATCGCCTAACAGTACTACAAGCCTTTATTCCCTTAGTCGTCTCTTACGACATCCGCGGGAAGACACGGAGTGGCACTATTCTAACCCGGCAACCACACAGGCAAAAACTATCCGTGAATAAATTCAAACTGACGATGACAACCGCATCAAAAAAAGAGACAGAACAGAAAAACGCGGAGAGCTATTTTTTTTTAAATTATGTAAAGAAAGATACAGATAAAGAAGACAATTTGATTAAATCTATTGGCTATTTAAGAAAACTCAAAAATTGGGTACAAAATATAATTAGTGGCAATAAATTGATTTACAAAGGATTAAAAGCTCTCAAGCTTTTGTAACGTTAAGTTTTATATTTTATAAGAGGTAAAAGAAAAAAAAACGTTCAAAGCTGATAGAATATCGATCAGAGTCAACTTATGAATTAAAAAGATATTAAAACGAGGTCTAAGGTAACAGTTGATTTTTGAAATCGTTGTCATTTGACCTTTGATTTTAAAATTAAAATTTCCACCGTTAAATAATTATGGGTATAAATCAGACCATTTAAGAAGCCTACTAGTTATTGCTGAACTTTAACTTTAAGCACTTGCTCTACTTTCGACACTTACTCGAAAGAGAAACGATTTCAATTTGTTACTCATTGTCGGTTATCAATTACGTAAACAAAAATTTAACCAGTAGTTAGCAGCGGATGGAGATAGACCGCCGTCGGTTGTTTTTTACCTTTTGTCTTACTTGAATTATAGTAACGCATCAAAATCATTAAAGCACGTCAATCAAGCGAGCGGCGATCGTATCGGCGCGAATTACGCGAAGCCAGGAGACCGGTCGGGTGGATACGGCAACTGTTCAAGGCACAACTGAATAGGCTTCTCGTTTCAAGTATGAACAGAATTATTAATTGCACTAGCACTTGTAATAACACAGATCTCAGTGATAAGTCCCTTCAATAGAGTCGCTTCAAGTTAACGAGATATCAATTGAATTGAATGCAATATCTTCTCAATGCACGCAAGACTCAACCTACGCGCTGCAAATTGGAAATTGAAATCGAGCAGGATCAGGGCTCGGAACACAAAGCGCATTGCGAGCCTATCGTATAATTATCGCAAATTAGTAAGTCGCAGCTGAAAGGCACAGTAGCGCATAATATAATAAAGCTGCAGGCATCGCTCTAGCCAATTAAGCTAGGCGTGGCGGGACCTCAGAGAGCGGATGTGGCAGCCTCGCTCGCGCCGCCCGCTCCGATCGACGTTTGATGATAACACCATCTGAAATAAAGCAAAATAACAGCTTGAGTGAAAAGGTCAGCCGGCCGCCGCTGCGCCGAAATTAAAGTCAAAAATAATAATCATTACCGCAACAATAACGCAGGTCCAGTATTTTGACAGCTTAAATGTCGATGCGCGGCCCTTTCGACGGCTTTTCTTTTCTTACCAAATAATAATATGATAATTTATGTGTAGCGGTTTTGGTGAGATCGTATCGTTAAGTTTTATAGCTTAATTTCGTTCGCCGAAGCGATGTCGCTTCACTCTGAAACTCGGAAAAGCGGCAGAGATTGTGTATTAATTGTTGCCGTCCGCGATGAAAATGATCCCCGTTTTTGCTCGCTTTGTGCAAATATGGGCAAGCGCGAGTCGCGCCGGTAATGCGAGCTGATTACGGCCGCGAATTTACTTAAATTGTGCAACACCATCATACTTTTATCAACGTAATGCGCTTTTAAAAGCAGTAATTCTTTGTACGCCTCATTTGTGAGGATATTATAAATTTGCGTAAGTGCGGAGTTTTAAGCCGTCGAACAGCTTTTACGAGTTGATTGTGTTTTAAGATAACCTATGTCCTGGCGGGCGATGTAAAAACAATTAATCAATATTTAATTAATGAGTGGGTAATTGATCCGGCTGGGTTTACCGGAAAGCCTCCTTAGATCCGTGACGAGTTGTTCTGATTTAATAATTAATAATGTAACTGTACTACGAAGCAATGGCGGATATTTGTCATCGTGGCGTGCCAAACGCCGCTCCGTCGACCATTACTCAATAACTGATAAGGTAGAATAGGTAATTTATTTTATATTCAGCCTCAAGGTCGATTGTGATTACTCTATGGTTTTGTAATTATTCTTAATATATAGTTATTAATGGACAATGGATGTTAATACAGTTTACAGGACGCATGACAATGAAAGCAAAAACTTCAGCTAAAAAAGCTGGTTAATGTTCTTAAACCACATCTACCTACAGATTACGTACAAAAAATAAATAACTTTATTGCGACCAACAGATGGCGTTAGGTTCCATTTTATCTTAGTCCTTTTGTTTTTAAAATATGTAATAACTACTTGGGCAACAATGCCATTTACGCTTTTATTTTTACTGCACACAATCTTTTTAATATTTTTTTTGATGGTTTAGTGTTTTTTGTAATTTGATTATTTTTGTTTTGTGTCATATCATCTACCTCCACCTAAAAACCACCTCCTCGAACCTCCAGCTAAACACCAGCGCTGAGGCTCTTCCCAGTTACAAGCTTAGCTGGTTAGACTTACGGCCTTTCTTTTCTTGATTTAGATATAATTTATAGTTTTTCATTGTTTTTAATATAAATGTATTTATAATCTTGTACCATAGCCGAACGAATGTTTCTTTCTTTTTTAAAAGCTCCTCGGGTTCAGTAAAGTCATTAAAACGAGTTACAAGCACATAACAAGACAGACTGTTGCATCAGGTGGTATGGTCAGGGTCGCTCGTATCAGATGTCACGCACGTCCAACATCCGTATTATTTTCACTTCTATTTCAAGTACGTTACATTGAGAATGCCTTCTTAGTCACTGAAGCGGTTAAGATGCGTATTTATTACATGTTCAATGTAGCTTTGTGTTCAATGTCTGACATATCCTAGGTATAAGGTTTGGGAAGTATTTAATAATTGTTCGTATTGAAGGTCTGTCAGGTTTTGTTTTTATGAATAACCGTCTTTGTTTGGTGCAAAGTGCTATTTTTATTAATAATTTTATTATTCAACCTAAAACGCACATTGAACATTTTTTTAAACGTGTAGGACGTGCATTAACGTTTACTTTCGAAAAAAGAACGTGCAAATGTTCTACAACGATATTCATAGATATGTAGATGTCTGTTTAGATCAGAATACTAATTATCATAATTTTACATACAGCCACAAAAAATGTTTACCGATAACGAGATTAACTTGTTTTTTTTTTATTCCGAGAGTTTATTACGAGAGTATACTTCCGTAGTAAGTTTTTATATGCTACTCCTCTCTCTTCTTTTCAATAAATAAATTTATATGTTTGTTTATCACTCAATTTCACACATAATAAAGCGTCGTTCGTCAAAATCGGGCCATCCTTTCAGCCACTACGAAAAGTATCAAGAACTTTTATTGGGCAGTCGTGAATAAAAGAGATAGATCGTAAACCGATCGCAGTAATTCAAAACAGAACATTAAATAGACGAACTGGGATACTCGTACAGCTCTAGTACCTACGAGTTCATTGTTAAAACTCGCATAACTCACAATAAACAATTCGAAAGGGCAATCAAATAATTTCAACACCTGAAACTTCGAACGACAAAGGCGATTATTCGATTGTACCGAAAAGGATATATAGTGACAATCGGATCGAATCGGCGCGGGCGCAGGCGCGGGCGTGGCCGGCCGCTCTCCTTGACTCCGACGTCAAGCATCGCATGATCTCTGCGGTATAGTGGTGCAACTGTCTTGATACTTTCCGATTCCTTTTAATCATTGGCCCAAAGAGCAGTATAAAATGAGTTTGTTCTTATTTTTAATAGAAATTGGGGGCAGACGAGCGAGTCGTTGGTATCTGATAGAGAATGATCATTGCCACCATGGTTGGAAAACGAATGTGTTGTTTAATACATTTACTTATTGTCTATTTTTATGTTCTGACATTACAAGATTGATGACAATAAGCGGTACTAGAAGCTACAGTAACTTGTTGCATCTATTAACTATAAGTATTAGTGTCGTAACTGTCCTTTGCTGTTTATTAAGACAGGTGCAAAGTAAATAGGATAAGTTGCATAGGTTCCAGAGCTTAATATTATTTTTAAAGTCTGGTTTCATTATTGTCTCTTTTCACTTAGCTCTATTAGACCTGAACGCATCAGACAGGTCCAATGGCACTAAAAAAGATGAATTGTGTAAATGTTAACGACAGTTGAAATCAAAGAAAACGCAACTTGTACTGTCCTGTCTTTTCAGCTTTCCTATTCTGATCTCTTGTAACATATTGATATTACCTTCATAGTACTACCTACTTCCTACAGAATCAAGTATCAAGCATGGGTGTGCGCAGTACAGCTGCAGTGAATGTGGCGACTGCTTGGTGGACGCGGGCGCTTGATAACAGCGCGTTATCATAGCCTCCTACAGTTGTGCAGCGAAATCATGCTTGTACGGAACTATATTAAACTAAAACTTGTGTGTACTTAAAGTAGTTATTTTAAAGGTATTTCTTGGCACGTGAGACCCGTGACTTGCAAGTTGTAGAACATTTCCGAATATTTATAAACTTTATCTAAAAAATACTGAGAGCATAGATAATGTGTTTAAGTCCATGGTCCGTCCAGAACGGTTCGCTACCACCATCTTATCCTTTAATCTACCGCGCAGTAGCAGTGTTTGCATTGTTGTGTTCTGGTGTGAGGGTAACCCAACCGGTGAAATTACTAACATAGAGGCATTGCATCTTAGTCCTTAGGGTTGGCAACGTATTTGAAGTCTTAAGAATGCAATACGGTATTTGACTAAACTCACATTCTTTTTATAAAACATCAATAACGCTCCGTTACTATGGAATTTATAGGGATGAATGATTGGTGACGTAACAATCAAACAAAGACCTCATTGTTCGATTTTATGAATTAATAAATCTTAAAACAGCAAACATAAATGAAAGATTGACGCTTTGCTGGTATTTTCGAACCTAATGATTATTTGTTGTTAATGAAAAAACAATTTAGTTTTACTATTCTCAAATACCCTATTGTCTATGGGTCACAAATTCTATCAGTCGGCCTATGTGTCCATTTGCCTTGTCTATTGCATAAAATTAAATGTTCTGTATCCATACAAAAAACAGAATACTTTTAGAAGTTATCGAGAAATAAGACAATTTGAAAAGTTTCTTGTCGGTACAATCCCACTCGTGACCTTATGTTATATTCTACACTTGATTAATTAAATAAATGCTATTTGCAATTTGTATCAGGAAACGTTAAAGTTTCAATTCAGCAAATGCTATAAGAAAGATGATGAAAAATGTATACATCATTCGTAGATACAGTCGGTGTAATGACTAGCATAGAGGCATTCCATCTTAGTCCTCAGGGTTGGCAGCGCATTTGCAGTCTAAGGGCCGTATTAATAAACTCATCTTGACTGTGAGGCCCGTCACAAGATACGTCAAAGTAAACGCCAAACCATAGGACACTGTCATTTTTGACGCATCTCGAGACGAGCATTTGAGTGTCAGTTTATTAATACGGGCCTTAGGCTTGCAGTCTTGTGAATGCGAATGTCTATGGGTCACAGTTTTCACTTACCATCTGGTTGCCTGTGTGCTCGTTTGCCTTCTCTGCCATAAAAAAATACCATACTCAATTTCGAAAAAAAAACAGTTTTTGCATGCTAATGTTGAGCGGCCGCACTAACAGCCGAACTCTAAATATATTCAAACCGCGGACAGGTAAGGCTAACATCGGATTAAAATTTGATATTTGCCCATACAAAATATATACAGAATATAGGGTTCAGCCATAAGAGTCAGTTTTCAACGACTAGTGACCGCCCTTTTTTGCTCCGGTTTATGCGAGTTCTGTACGGTCACGAGCGTTAATTTGGGACCCATTTTAAGAAAAATATGCATGAAATCGTCAATGTCATTAGAGATGTGAAGACATTTGTAACTTCTAGGAAACTCGGCCTTATTGCTGTAGAATGTCAGATTGACTTTGGACCTAAGGTGGGTCCCAAATTTAATCTCGTGACTGACAGTCGTACATAAAACAGAACTCATTATAAATAAAAACCTTTCGCGAAAGATAACTGATGGTGAAAAGTGCATGAATATCCGGTCAATACTTTTTGAGATCATCGCGAACATACATACAGTGTGTAGTGACAAAGTCGTCCCTGAAGCTACGCTTGCACGGGCTACATTTTGAACAGTGAATGAACAGTGAGTCAACAGTACGACCGTCGCATTCTATTACACCAAATTAGAGTGAAGCAGCTATTGTTGACGGGCAATTTTTGCCTAAAACGTTGGGAGCGTAAGAACGAGTATAGGTACACCGTTTTTCCTGAAAAAGGACCGAGTTAATGGTCTCCAAAATGTCGCTGGCTACGGTGGTAAGGATCTTGTTTTGAAGAAAAGAGTTGCAATGTCAAATAAGTCCTTTTAAGTAACTTTTACGTTTTTTAAAGTACTGTTTATATTCTTTCTGTACTGTTTTGGCTATACCTATAATTTTACAGCTATAATCGCTGTGCCAATTCATATATGGCACTTTAAACATGACATTAAATCGACGAGATACTAAAGTGTACACGTTGCTGTATAGGCGTTTCAAAACTGTCTCATCTAAGGACATATTTTACGTCATGTTTATAACTAAGTCCAACATCGTAATATTTATGGCGTATTCAATGAACTTTGTTGAATGCCTACATTTGTATTATAATAACGTTAGCTTATTTTATTACGCGTTTGGAGGATTAAAGTGAATTCAATAAGGGATTATCGATCTAGTACACTCGATGGAGCTTACGAGCTGCGCGTGAGCATCCCTTACTCAATATTTTACGCGAACAATATTTACACGAAGAAGGACGAAATAAATATGTGAATATATGTATTGCGAAGGTAGTAATAACAACGGAATAGAATAAAAATTATTTTCGGACGTTAAAATCTATAGTTTCATACAGTAAAATTAAATTCAGATTGAAATTGAAAAAAAAAAGTTTTTTTTTACTGTTGTGGATAAGGAAGACGGTTTTGTTTTAAAGGATTAAAGATTTAATGAATTATAGTCTAAGTGTTTAGAATATTGTGATTTAAAATGGTTTTTTACCTACTTAAGGTAATCAAGACACTTTGATTTAAATGTTGTAGGTGTTTATAATGAATAATTAAATTTTATTTTACAAGTTTCAGTAAAACTGCTGTTACATTGCATTAGATTCGATTTCTAGAGTAGATTTGTTGGACCACAAAATATAAACTTATTAATACGTTTAATTTTTCATAATTTTTTTTTTTCTTTTTTTTCTTTAGATTAGTGTAGTTTTAAGTAAGTTTGTAAGTTCCTTCGTTTGTTTTTGTAGAATGTTAATGTATGTTTACCAAATTATTTTATTTCTTTTGAATAACCTAAGATTCAAACTTACCACAGCACTTGACAAGTGCAGTTCATATTCTCCGTTATTCATCACAAGCACGTCAACTGCCTTCCGCGTATCGCTCGATGGACCAATTAAACGCATTCATATTCATTAACACATCCAGTACCAATCCTCCTCACTTTCATACAAAACTGACCCCATATCGCATCCTTGGCTACCAATTTTAACTTAGGTATGAACACTTAATTATAGGAAGACACCGACATCTACCGGTAAACAAGGAAACTTCATGGAGATTATAGACGTTATCTTTAAGTCTATGATCAATCATAGTTTATTCTAATTTGTGGTTTATCTGGATTTGTTTATTGATCATTATAATTTATGCAATAGTTAACGTACCAGTCGCCACCATAAATGTCTAACATCGGATTAAAAATGTCTGATACGTCTCTATTGCTAAAGGCATAAGAGTGTATCACATATTTTCGAGCCTAATAAAAGATGATATATTACTTCTGGAGACTGTACAGTACAACTTAACATACGATGCAGCTTTGTACTCTAGGTTTTATGGCCAAGCAAACAATTATTGAATATTATGTTGTAATAAATTAAAGTATTGCCATCCTAAACTCAAAACCGATAAAAAAAAACCGGCACAATATCACACCAACTGACCTAGTCCCAACGAAGCTCAAAGGTTATCACGTTCTACAGTGACAGAGAATTAAATACTTAAATTTAAAGAAAACATCCAAAGACTTACCAACAAATATCTACTCGCGCTCAGTACTCAAATATTTGCCCATACTTGCAACTCGGCATCGAACTTGACACGGCTTGTTTTGTAAGCAGAGTCACTACCATCTAGTCCAACGCGTCGTCAATGGTCGATGAATAATAATATTAAGTTCTTTTGCTACACACAACTTGTTCAAATCTAACTAAAACGCCGGAACCTTGTTCAAAATGCGATTGCATCTGCGCACACGCCGCACGCACCGCACGCACGCGTCGCCATGCGGGCGGTGTACGCGTAAATTATTGCGGGACTAATATCGGATCATCTCCCCACTTGCCTTGTTTGTAGTCGCACCTACAGTGTCTTAGAATACATTTTATTGGATATGAAATTATTACCATGATACTGTTTACCACATAAAAAAAGTGTCTTACAATCGTAGACTTTACAAATACAAAAAACTCGTTCCTTTTTTAAACATGTCCATGAAAAATTACTAAGGAACGATTTAATAGTTATTCATTAACTCTGATTGCTTTCGTAAGTTGGTACAATCTAGACTGACCCGATGGCGGAAAAACATGACATGATAGTTCACGAACATTAGTTTTAGTCTCACATATGTTTGGATTATGATATATTAATTTTTAACAAGCGTTGACCGCTAAATAGAATTGTAAAAGAATATAATTTAGAAAAAAGGTACCTATAAAGACACCAGACATCTTTAACGAGGCACTAGAAATAATAGTTGACTGCTGTGTTCCTTCTCTACCTTTTAAATTAGAAAAAGGCAAAATTATGCTTCTTACTCTGGAACTAAAGTTAAAGTAAGACAGCAATCGACTTCTCTTTTTCACCTAAGATGAGTCCTGTTCCAGCTCATAGAAATACTTATTACACTTGTTTCTTTAACTTTACATAAAAAATACACAGGTCACACCTAGCGACGCCGTTCAGGAATTAAATAATTAATTGCCTATTTTTAAATACCTCTCATGTGAGTATACAGAGGCAAGTTTCATGTAAACACTTCAAGGATTTTCGTAGATGGAGATGCTATTTTCTATAAAAGCTAATCACTGATCACAATGATCATCGACTGACGGCTATCAACTATGTCAGACGGTTTCGAACACAGCCAGTGAATAAAAAAAAAGGGTAGCGCAGTGTTCCCAAGAGAGCACCGTTCCGTTACGCATGTGAATCCCAAAAAGGTCCAACATAATTACCGATTCTTAATCCAGCAAGTAGTTATTTAAAACCTCTAAAAGCAATAAATCACAAATTTCCACATAAACTGTCCGAAATGCGTAAGCTTTTTTGTGTTTTCTTAAATGAAAGGTGTTAATATTATTTTGTATGAAGGGCGTGACGGCCGATTCCGCCTCGCCCTGAGGCTCGAGTGTTGGAACAAGTTAAATTTTATAAACCCTCTGTTATTTTTGTTGCAGTACAAAATCCGTGAAAAAAAGCTGTATAAGGGAGAATAAAAATGCTACTTCTCAAGTAACAGTTGCTAATTAACGCACTTTCTCAATTTATATAACACTTTCAATGGTGATACGTTTAAGGACATGTGAATAAATTCAAAGATTAAGTGAAGGTACACCTCGGGACAAAATAAAATACCAGTATTATAAGTTTGAAAGCTTTACCCTGAAAGACAATTTCTTTTTTATAGTTACGAAATTTATCGAATGCATCAATATGTATTTTCATTTTTAAGTACTATTTAGGTATTTTATTTTTTGGTTAGGAACGACAAAAAAATATCGTCAGATTTAAATCGAGTCATTAAAGAAAGTCATGTCACTGCTGCAAACATACACTAATTACTTGTTTATTGCTGTTTTCTTTTCTTTTCTTTAGTGATGAAATGTATTTTTCTTTTCTTTTTTGTTCATAAATTTTGTTTTTTGTTTTTTGGATTAATCTCAATGCCAATCTAATCTAATCTCAAATATATCTAATCTAAAATCTAATGCCAATTAATGAAATTAGCAAGACCCGTTAAATACCAATTTTTTCAATTCTTTTTCTTTCATTCAAAAAAGTCAATAAATGCCTTATCAAATAAAATTGCTTGAGAAACCAATACACTTCAGGCCACCTAAATGTACGCTCCAATTTCTTAGGAACGGTACCCGATACGCATGAGACGCGGATTCCGTAAGAGTGATCCCAAGGTCCCGTGCCGTATCGTGCAGTATCGTCACCGACAGACGATCCGCCGTGTCGGGTGTACGATGAGATCGTCTTACCCATCGGCCGATCACGGGTATAATGCCAATGCACTTGTATCTTGGTAATTGGTTGCATAGTTGATTTTAAGTGTGGGAGTAGTTTGGTTCTACCAATAGTCTAAAGACTTATTGAATTCTGCGAGACATTAAATTTGATCAAACATAAAATATTTTGCGTTTAGGAATAAAGTATACCTACACTCTAATAGCGGCACCTCATTTGTTTTTTATTAGAGCTGAGATGCTCAAGATAACCTGAAAACTATAAAGTTTCAGCAGAAATTAGCTTTCGATGAAATGAAATTCGCTGAAGTGACATTCGATGAAACGTTTGTCGATATTTCAAGGAGATCCCATCGAGGGTATATAAGAGGAAGTCTGAAAGTGACACCGGTGACTGAAAAGTTGTGTGGAAATCAGTTGTCATGGAATGTGCATGTGATGCAGAGGAATGAGGAAAATATTGTAAGAAAAGTTTTGAGTATGAATGTGGATGGCTATACGAGTAGGGGAAGATCAAAGAAACGATGGATGGACTGTATGAAAGATGATATGGCTAGGAAGGGAGTGAATACCGAGATGACGACTAATAGAAAATTATGGAGGAAAAATAAGGACAGGAGAATGATGATGAATGTTGATACGGTTGTCGGAAGGTGTTTCGATAAAATAATTGGTACTCGTTTCCATTAAGTACCCCAAAACAAAAACAGACACATTGTTACCAAAATTCAAAAGAGGTCAATTTTTTAGCAAGAAAACAGTTTACGGTACTTGAAACGAACAAAGAACCGTAGGACGAATTCCCACTTCCCGGTCTCATTAACACGAAAAGAACCAATTATCGCGACAATCGAAAGCAAGTAGCGTTAGTCTGTCGCAACGCTCTTCGCATGACACGCCGCACTAAGCAGAATCGTACACATAAACTTTTTACAAACCATGGAGAAATCCGCATTGTATAGGGTTTACAACATTTAATGCGATGCCGATACGGCGATTGCATAGTATTGCACCGGCGAGTGGGCGTCAACACGCAAGTCTCGTTTGGTGCATGCAAATGTTTTGATATACACAACATTGGCCGATAGTGTATTAGGTACTGTTTGATTTGTGTGGGCATTGGCGACGTACCGTTTCCGAGAAATGTTGGAATTGAGTTAATTTTCTTAGAAATGGGCGGCGGGCGCCCACGGCGGAATAAATTGTTTATGATTACAAAAACCCATCAAGATCCTGTTTGGTTATTGATTAAATATTTTTACCTAAGTATAAAAGAAGTAATTTACTTACTAATTTCTGCTCGCGACTTCGTCCGCGTAGAATTAGTTATTCGGCCATCCCATGTTGCGGGGGATTTTGATACTCGTCATTCCCTTTGAATTTTCTGGGATGATAAATAAATGGGATCAATTTCATCCAAATCCGTTCGACCGTTGCAGCGTGTAGAAGTCATAAACTATATCGCTAAGATATTACTTGTTTAGCGACTAACCCGCATGAATTTTGAACTCCATGACATATCTGGTTCCCGATATTAAAGAAAAAATAAATTCCTATATTCTGGTTTCTAATTTGATCATCGAATGATCTGCCAGTCAATTTCGGCAAAAGAAAAAACCACATTCATTCACACGATTTCCCAATACAGCCAAGGAAATTCTCTACAGAAAAATGTTCAACAGCTGCCTTTATCCATTCACGAATACTGACCGGTTACAATTAACAAGGATTTACATTCAAAATCAAAATACCTATTATTTCACAAGGCTTTGCTTGACCTTTAGGGCTCGCCGGTGGCGGAAACGGTCCTTCGCACTGCGAGTATTTAGAAGTCGATTAACATTCTAAATTCAATAAATTAACGGTATTCGGATCTTGGTGCCAACCTATCACGCAAGTCTGGAACTTTGGGAGATCGTTTATTCTGAATTCATACGTTTATATTCATATTATGTAGTCAGGTAGTAGGTAAGTACTTACTTAATCACTGAAAAAATAATTGTAAACACATTGGAGCAAAAAACATTTAAGAGTAACTAGGGGGTTATTATGACATAGCCATGCAGTTTAATTTTCGCCGAAAGAAAGGATAATATTGTCCTTTACACTCGCCGTAAAATGAACTGCATAGCCATGTCATAATACCCTCTAACCTCGAAAAGTATGATCAAGTGCTTGAAAAACAGTAAATAATAAAATATACGCGTTTACTGATTGAACATTACTGTTTAATTAATTTACAATATTTACAATGCACATTTTAATTTACTGTCAAAACAAAATATGGCCGCAAGCTTTAACTGTTTGTGGACCAGTGACAATTACCGTTTCGAGCGTTAGGCGCATATAGTATGCTGCATAGCGGTGCATGATCATATTTTTTCAGTAAAACATACTGCTTCTTTTAGGTGAAGTTAATTCCATTTATTTGCATTTACCTTTAACTTATACTTGCCATACATACCTACACTTACATAAAGGGACTATATCCGTACGCTATTAACACATTCAATGCTAACGACCCGATAGTCGGGTTCACTGCTCGTAGCAGAGTTTTGCTACACACGCGGAAAAATTGTACTACAGCGTAGCAATCGTAGTATTGCTGGCACTAAATGTGTTTAAAAAAGGGCATCTACTGCGTGTGTGTTTGATGACACGTTGGCATAGTTGATAGTGACCCTGCCTACGAAGCTAGCCATCCTGGGTTCAAATCCCGGTAAGGGCAAATAATTATTTTTGTGATGAGCGCGAGTATTTGTTCCTGAGTCATGGTACATCCATCATCCATTCTATGTATTTAAGAATATATTTCTATATATAAGTATGTCTATAGAGCTTAGTTTGGGACTAGGGCAAACTGTGTGTCTCCTGATATTGGTTTTACTTCTTTTTTTCATTAATTTACGCCTTAATTATCTTATCTAGCTCTTTCTAACCCATACTGCGGATAAGCCTCAGGGCTGTCGAAAGTTGTCATTTGAATTTTTGTCAAAGCATATTTTTCAGTGACATTTTTTTTGTTTAGCCTGTTCTTTTTTGCACAGTTATTATCTGCTTATTAAGACCAAACTATGAGTGCTGGCACGGTAGGTCTTCGTTTTAGTTATAGCGGAGATCCTGGACAGTGTTATTGTTTGTGAATCTGAAAGCTCGGTAACTGTGTCATCATCATGTCAGCCGAAAGACATCCACTGCTAGACATAGGCCTCCCCAAGGTTTGCCACAAACCGGTGGCAACTGAGTGTGTTAGAAAAATAAACATCGATCCCCGCTAAACAACTGCAAGAACTCAACATATAAAGTATTTAATTAATAGTAACTAGTCCCAAACAAAGGTCTATTGGTAAGTAATAAATAATACATAGACACAATCCAGGGTCCAGGATCCAGGATTAGTATCGATCAATCCCGGGACCGATAGGTTTCTAGCCAGAGCTACCAAATAGACTAACTTAAGGGGCTACCATGGGCAGATGACCTTCGATCTGTAGCTCTAAACTTTCAGTTGTTTATAACCCTTGCATTTGCATTAACACTGCTGTTCTAAACTAGCTGCCATCTCAATTATTCTTTTATAAGTCACTGATATCGAGATTTATGCTTTCAAAGTTTGACATTTCTACTGAAAAAAAGTAGTTTTTTGACGTTTTTTTCCATCATCATCATCATCATGTCAGCCGAAAGACGTCCACTGCTGGACATAGGCCTCCCCCAAGGCTTTCCACTCAGACCGGTCTTGTGCTTTTCGCATCCACCGCGGTCCCGCGTTTTTTTCCATATTGAATAACAATTTCCAAGATGAATAAGTTATATCCAATTTGGAGATTTTATAGTCATGTGTTAAAAAAAAAGGAAAACCATAGGTTTGGGTCATTTTGAAATCCTTCTCGATAGAATCAAAGATAAAAATAAAAAAAAATAATAAAATCTGTTTATTTCAAAATTTGTGTTGGGTTTACAATTTTTTACTTAGCCTAAATCTTTATCTATTTAAGATTATTTGGCTAAGTTAGTGAGGTGAGATGAATATATGGATAAATTTATTGTATATTTCATAAAGTGACAATCAGTTTTGACTGAGTTATAAGAACTTAAACTTCATCAAAAACGTCTGTTATGGGCATGGTAGCCCGTAAACAAAATTAATTGTAACCATCTTTTCCTCTACAAACTAGCTATGAGTGCCTAGGCCATAAATGATAAATACATAACTTTCACTAAAACGGGGTAGGTAAATATGCAAACGAACGGAGACGGCAGCGGACGGGCCGTTTTAATTTGTGCTCGACTTCCCGCCCGTAAAGACGTCCGGGGACTCGGTACTACCCATCACAGAAGTGCTAAAACACATTTGAGTGGTAGTAGGACCTTTTGCAAGGTCCGTCCGGATCGCTACCGACATCTTATTGTTTAACCTACCGCCTAGCAGCAGTGCGCACATTGTTATGTTCCCGTTATAAGACAAGCGGTAAAAATACTAGCATAGAGGCAATCCACCTTAAACCTCAGGTTATACAACGTATTTGCAAGTCTACTCGTAAGGGTCACAGATCCCACTTAACTACCACCAGTATACTTATAGAAACAAGGAGACAGATAAAAAAATAAATAAAAAATAAAAAATAAACTTGAAAAAAATCAGGCTGTGTCCCGGTAACACTTGAGTGCCGCATGCTCCGGCACCTGCGCGGGAGTGCCCGTTAGCGAGTCTCGTAACGAAGCCTCCGCACCGTCCTGCCGCAGTCACGACCAGCCTCTAACAACACACATTGTGTAACAATCAAAATCTAACCCAAAACATCTAAGAATATTATTATAAAAAAGTAGTAGGTATCACTCCATTTTTATTGCGATGAGTTTTTTTTCTTACATACTGTATCTTGCAACGTATTATAACGAAGTTATATTGCAAAATATAAAAATATCCCTACATTATTTTGAAAAATTCAAATATAGTGGTTTACCAGCTATTCCCAGTTAGGCCTAGCCAAAATAACCTGTGAGAATCGCACAAAGAAAAACCATCGTTTTTTAAAAAACTTGAGGGCAAGTATCCATAAACGGGTTAAGCCATTAACATCAAGAAAAAAAAATTGCCACTGGGTGCATGGAATAATCATTCATGAGATTAAATCTAGAGCAGGTAGTTTCGTTGCTATGTTTATTTAAAATCACTTTTTGTGGGTTCTCTCTTCTGGCACTGCATACAACGTTTCAAAAAAAAAAAACTCTCTGAAGAGTACGACCCATATATGTAGTGAAACTAGCGAAACGGTTTCCACCCATCACAGTTATGGCTATAGGAATATAGAAGCTACAACGAGGTAATAGGCCAATAAATAAGTTTGTAGAAAGCCAAGATGGTCCGTTTAGAGATGGTTCGGCATAAACATGGAAACAGCGGATCACCAATGTTTATTTCCAGCTAATGTCAAGCATGACCTGAGGCGTCGGGATTTCAGGTTCTGCCACAGTGGTGCCTGATGAACCTTTTCTTTTATCCTCTATGCAGTCTTAAGTCTGTGAATACACCAAAATAATGTCCACGCCATCTAGCTGTCATCTCAGTCATAGAAGTTGTATAGTTGAGATGACGGCTTACTAGGGTTGACATTATTTCCGTACGTAATTACCGGTATGTGAATAGTTGATTCTCACAATCTATCAATGGAATATTTTGCAGCTATGTTTTTTCCTATGTTTCCAGCGGCATAAATGTTGTGGCTATATGTTCAAAATTTTGCTTAGCCGATTCTTCTTTAACCCGCAGCGCGTCCTGTACACGGACGGTGGTCCATAAGAACTAAGATTGATATTTTAACACATATGTAATTATGACATGACGTTCCAAGGGTTAAGTGTCTTTATTTTATGCATGTTTTAATTCCTGACCTGTAATAGAACTCTAAAAAGTCACAAAGTTCACACGTTTTGTTCGTTTTCAAATGAAAATGGTTGGGTACATTGTAGAGCGTCGGTGCGATCGCGAGCGGCGATGCGATGCGCGCGCGCATTAGCGCGGGAACGCGCCGCGAGCGCCGATCGGCGCGGACGTCGCCGCCGACTTCATTACCGCCCCGCAGCTCAGATGCCCGGGAAGTGATGCGCTCAAGCTGTAACCCTTTACATATACTTATTTAAGGTCGTACATCGAAAGGTAATGTCATGCCATTTTGATAACAGATCACACGTTATTTAGATTTCATTTACGCGTATTTCATGATATTTGTGTATAGGGTGTTTTAACCGGGGCTTATTGGGTGTAATTAATTTACACAGAATTAAGTCAAATTCTTAGTGTAATGTATAGTTTTTTACAGGGTGATACTATTTTTTAAGTTTTCTCAAAAGTCTTGTCAAATCACAGCAAAGGAGAGCTTCCGTCACTAATACATTTTATACTCGTAAGGAAACAATTTTGCTGCAAAAAAAAAGATGTTATCGTTACAAAATGAACGTACTGTTACCGAAATGATAGTTATCTTTTAATAATTTAATCATTTATTTAATCTCGACATCCATTAAAAAAAACCTTTAACATCACATTAATATTAACACTCACATTAAGTGCAAAAGTTTATGAGTGTATTTGTCAGTTTATTTTTACCCACGACGGTAGGGAGACGGTGTATACGTTTGGGGTGAGAGGAAATTCATATGTTTCTTTGTTTGTGCAAAGCAATGTTGCCATTTATCTCCAAAACTACTAGTCCAGTTTTGATGCGGTTTTCAGGGATTAACTTGAAAAGATTTGAGAGACTGAATTAACACATAGGCTACCTTGTATCCCACAACAACACTGTTCCCATGGTGTAGACAACGTGGACGATGGTACAAGCAGAGGGTAGTAAATTGATATTTTTTGGTCACTTAAACATTATCTGTACTTGGTAAAACATAACACTTTTATCACAGATAATAAGAAAACTTACAAGAGAAAGGCCCCCAACTGTCCGGCTCCGTTTTTATTGATTTTGATATATGTTAGAGAGTAGTTTAAAATAACAGACACGTATTATTTTTTTAGCGGCCATACTCAACCTGTTGGGAGTAATTGACCTCCAAAGTACTGAAAAGTGACTAAACCCTCTAACTTATACAGAGTTTTTTTTTATTTAGTGGTTTGATTATAAAATTTTAAGAAGATTAAAAAATAATGAGCACGTGTTTTGTTATATCAGCTAAAACTCATATTTAAATAAAAATACTCTTCAAAGATCATCGAAGATACACTTTTTTTGGTATTTTTTTTAATATTAGTTTTAGCCGATATAACAAAACTCGTGCTCATTATTTTTTTATCTTTTTAACATTTATAATCATACCACTACAAAACCTGCAATTAAAAAAAATATATCTCGATATAAGTTATAGGGTTTAGTCACTTTTCAGTACTTTGGAGGTCAATTTCTCCCAAAAGGTTGAGTTTGGGCCGCTAAAAAAATAATACGTGTCTGTTATTTTAAACTACTCTCTAACTTATATCAAAATCAACAAAATCGGAGCCGGACAGTTGGGTACCTTTCCGTGTTAGTGGAGTTATGGTCCTCGTTAAATGCGAAAAGATCTCACACTAATTCACACTAACTTTTGTTCCTTTATCTTAAAGATGTCTTATATGTATTTACTTACCTAAGTAAATACCTATCCTAGAGGTAGTACTAGAAGTAAAAACGTAAAGCTTACTTTTGGGAGCATGTCAATTCGTGATTGGTTTTCATGGACCCGGCATGCATATACTTATTAATCCTATTTCTCGTCGTTATAAGGACACTCTTTCGTCATGTACTATAATCGCTAAGTGAACTAACACATCAATATTTATTATTTTTTGCCCCCATTCTTAACAGCCGTAGCAAAAACTTGTCACATACATTGAACTGTCGTTTTTTAATCCTGATATAACTAATGTAATCATATCATTCCCGTATCCAATTGGCATCTACATCTTAATGGCTCAGTAAAACGCATTATGGCTACTTTAACTTTTCTAATTAAGATATCAGCAAATCTAGATCAATGAGCAAAGAACTTGTTAGAGTCATAGGAGAGTTACTAAACCGTTTATTATGCATGCAAGTGGCTTACACTGACTTACTCGTCGATGAACTGGCATTATAAGTAGCTGCAAGTTATTATCGTTCAAGTGAGGTAATAAAAATTAAGTGCGAGTCGGACTCAGGCAACGAGGGTTCCGTATTTTTGAATTAGATTTCGAACCAAATCATCGCGAGCATAACTCACTCTTGACTTTTATTTAGTATTTGTGGTTTTTGTTCAGGGATTTTTACTCTAATTATAGCAAATTTGACTCTTTATGTTTTGCCATTTTCACGATAAAACAAAAATTTACATACTTTGAGGAATTAACTTACGCGGCAATAACCCATACTCTGAAACAAAACCTGCTATATATTATGGTTCAAAAGATACAGCTGTTTAAAGTTAGGATGGACGGATGGACGGACGGACGGACTGACGTCGGAGGCATATTAATAGGGTCCCGTTGGGATGCCTTTGGGCACGGAACCCTAAAAAGGACCTATAAACAGTCTTAATAGGGTAGAAGTACCGGTTTTGGCCATCTTTACACCGTTTTTGGCCACTCTAAATTTTAAATAATAGCTAAAGAATTATGAAATTACGCAAATGTTTTTATATTTTATCTTTATATTCAGTTTTAACTATATATGAATATTATTATAAATTTCACAGTACTTTTGATACTCATCGACCCAAAGTGGCCAAAAAGGGTATAGTGGCTACAAATGGTACTTCTACCCTACCACCAGTATTTTACATTCAGCAGTTTAGATAGTCCTTTGTCAGTTGGAGTCACGAAATATTTTTTTAGGTATAGTTAACAACCCAAGAGTGACTTGCTTCATTAAGTACAAGCCCACGTTTCACGACTACTCTTAAACAGTAGGACGACAGCACGGCGCGCGCAAAAATTACTGCGCGCGCGCCTGCAGTAAATGTAAATTAGATCCAACGGTAACGTACAGGGATGGCATTACGGCCACTTGCGTGTTCCACGCCAAGACACCGATACGGGGCATATTTTGTATGGTAATCGAGAAGCTGGGCATGCAATGAGATGAATACATTGTTGCCTACGTGTTAAAACCTATATTGAAGAAGCCTGATTATTTATATCGAGGTTATGTGCTCGTATAACTTGAAATGATGGGTCCTTAATGTGAAGGCGTAAGCAGATTAGGTGTCAGTATAACGCAATAACATAGTTACACATTTTTTATTAATAAAAACATTATTATTAATTTATAATAATTAAATTGACGTTAGTTCATAATTAGTTTCAACGGACAATATTTGAAGTTAAAAAGCGTAAAAATGAATAAATACGTTAGTTCACTAATGTTTAACAAATCATCACTTGGCACTCTTTCATTTGGCAAAGAGGTACTTCCCGCCTTATTTTTTTATTTTTTTGTGGTCACCTAACCTAACTTATTTAATAATCCCATGTAACCTATTTAACATTTAATGGTTTGAGTACAAACACATTCTTGCGAAATGAAAATTATTAAAATGATACGTTTGTCAAACGTATTTTTGGTCAAATTAACGGACTTCTAACCATAGTCAACATTTTCTGTCAAAACTAATATGGTGATAGTTGATTTATGATTACTTTTTGCCATTATGATGGTAAATAAAACTACTTATAAGTAACAACTATCTGATACAGTTTTTTTTGATTTAGTATTACAAAATGATTACAATTCAGCGTTCGAACCAACTTACAATTATTTTCCAAAGAAAAACCTAGTAAGCTTCAGTAGTAATGCTCCATTTAACGGCACGTGCTTGCACAGAAGTGTCCGCGCGAGTCGTGACGTACCCTGCGCGGGCGCAATCTCCTCTAAATTGCGTACACTTAGCGACTCTTTATAGACCTTTTAAGGTAGAAAATTTAAGATGATGATCGACACGCTCATAATTAAGATAACTGCGATAGTGGAGTCGTGACGTGGCGTGGGTGGTTCCGCTTCCGAAGGCACGGGTGGTCCCGTTTTGACCATTTTGGGGTAATGCCGGAAAAGGAAATGATGGACGGTAGATTTGAGGTGTCTGGGCGCTGTTTTTGGAAAATGATTCACGTGTCAGTATTTGGATACTTAAATCCAAGGATAATAAACCTTGGATGACCAATAAAAAAAAATAAAAAACGTTAGCTAGGTACGTTAACAACTCTAGCTCTAGATCTGGTTTCCTTGGAATATGAGAGTTAAACTTGTGTATAAAAAACTCATCATTAACTGACTGAGTGCTGCCATTAGTCACCCAGGTAGTCATGAATTAATAAATAGATGTTCAGTTTCACAAACCCATCATCCCCTAGCATACAACTTATAATCTTTGAAACACCATGTATAAGGTGGCCCGTTAGTGCTCGTGAGTATGTCGCCTGCACCTCGGTAGCATCGTGTGTGTTCCTGGTGCTTTAAATAATATACGAGCCGCGGACGACTCTCATATCTCAACGGGAAGTATTTTGCATGCGGCTACCACTTATCTTTTGGAATAATCTGAAAATGGGAGCACACTGGCCATAAACATCCCTTGGACACGAGATGCGACGCTGAAAATTCAACCAAGCTCCATTACAGTTACGAGTCTGTTTAACTTTACGATGCGTTTGCTGTATCACGTTATGAAAGCATTTGTGGTTATGCCAAACGCATAATTTATCGTAAAGTCGTAATTGGGTAAAGCAGAGCATCTTCAAAGAATAATGTCATATATTAAGTCGTGAATGCATGTCCCTGATTATTAGATTCACATTAAGGTGAATATCAGATTCTCAGCAATCCCAACCGGTTTTATTATGATGTTCCGTAATAAGTGGTTTTGAACTCGACGAAAGTACGACGATGATGGCAAAAAATCGTGTTGTTTTACGCGCTGTACGGGAATTTAAATAAATGGTAACACTTACTGTTAGTAAATTTTTGAACTGTAAGAGTGATCAATAATGACTTATGAACCTATTATCAATTTCAGTCAATAAAAAAATATCTAAAAACAAATATCTATGTGTTTTATATAGAGCAGGAAAAATACAAACTGATCTACATTGAGACCCGTTATCGAGGATATATCTCTTTAATGGGTTAACTCTGTTTCGGCGAAATATGTTTCTCAAATGTATCGTTCCCCAACTTTTCATTTGCCAACCCGCTTTGTTTTCTGTTACCGTAAATATTTCAGGATTTTATAAAAACTATCCTAACCTAACCTACCTATATAGGGTTCTAGACGACGGTACTGAAATAAAATATTATATATATAAACTACTATAGTTTACGTGACGGCTGCGTAGTGCCGATTATGCAGAGCCGCGTACAATACTTTATCTACACATATTATTATAAGTATGGGTTCACAAGCCGAAAGGTAAATGACCAGCAAAAGCTGTAACGTAATTAAATTACGTTATCGAATATTTAAAAGTAATGAGATTCAAATTTGGAACATCTCCCAAAATTAACAACTGTCATCGCTGTCAACTACTACCACCAGGTAATGCTGGTCTTTGTCTACGGGTTTTGAATAGCGGATAGAGGACTGATATGTGTATAGATAAAATTTATAAAACACTGGGTTGGCAAATGAAAAAGTTGGGAAATGATACATTTGGTAAACATAATTATTGACCAAACGGCAGGCTCCTGCTTCAATTTTTGATTCAAATACTTGGCCGTGGCATATTTTGATCAAAAACTAAAAACTCAAGGAATTTCTCGACCATTATGGAACTATATCAAAGTAACGTGATGAAAACAATCCGAAAAAAATTGAAGTAATATTTTTTAAGTTACTTTGCTAGTTTAAGTCATATTATGAATCCCTTGGATCTAACTAAAATATATTTGACAGAACTCCAACTTCCTGATAATTTCTTAGTTAGTTGGACAGCTTTGCTCGTCTTCTTGATACTCGTATTTTTAAATAACCGCAATACTGGTATCTTAATTTAGGCCACGATGATGTACACGTGCAGCATGTTCCAACGTGTATCACGAATCACCGTATTTTTCCAACAGCAAATGTAAACCAATTTAAACCGAGCCAAGATCACTTGAGCCGATGCTGTTTGGTTGTTTTATCGCTTCATTAGGGACGCGGGCGCAGGTCGGACGCGTCGACACCTCTCGTGCCAAGTGCGCTGCGCTTGCGATTGTGTCGCGTGAACACGACGGAGGGTGTGGCCACGAGGACTATAGCGGCTATAGAGGACTATAGTTTACATTGTCGTTTACGCTCGGAGTACAAGCATTCGGGAAATCTCAGCCGAAAAAAGCACACTGAAAGAATTGGTCGCTTTTAACATGATTATGATTGTATTGCATAAGCGTCTTGGTTCCGTACGAGCTTGACAAGACGTTAGATACGTCAACTAATGGTGCGCTCCTACACTCAGGAGCAAAAATACCGGGTCAGAGTGCGTTTTTCATACTAAAGAGGCTATTTCGAAGCCTTGGTTCCTCGCCTTGGGAATGGTTTTAGTGAAATCTGATGATGAATACCCCGAGCATCGATACATGACTTCCAGAGTGCCTAGGATACCTAACTGTATGAATCTGCGGTTAACGCCGGAATAGTGCCTGTTCAGAAAAACCTCTAAAATGGCAATAAAATATAAGGAAATCCAAATGTTGACCCAAACTCTCCGGCTGTGGTGTAAACTGATTGTGCGATCAGTTAGGTATCTTAAGAACTTTTGACCTCCTATATTGAACCTTGGACTATCTACCATTAAACCTCACTCAAAACAACCGCTGGCGAGGAACCAAGGCTTCGAATTAGTCTTGTTTGTATGAAAAACGCACTCTGACCCGGTATTTTTGCTCCTGAGTGTATATTCAAAAACCGTGGAAAGAGTTGTGACGTTTGGTTAAAATATGACATTTGTTACAAACAAAATGTGTCAAATTTTAACGAGACGTCACAATTCTTTCCTCGGTGTTGAATATAGGAATGCACTATTAAGCTGTTGGATCACTAACGAACTTGCTGTAGTTACTATCAACTTTGGTTGATGTAAGTAACTAAATAATAAATATCATATAACTACTTACAGTAAAAAAAACTACTGAGAAGAATCGTTCTTAGTTGGCGCTCATTTTTTGAGTGCAGTTTGGCATATTCTAGAGTATAGAGTCCGTCAAATGACGTGTTCGAAACTTTAGTAGTGGTAGGACCTTGTGGAGGGTCTGTGCGGATCGCTATCACCTTCTTATCTTTTAATACGTTGTCAAACAGCAGCGTTCGTTTTGTCGTGCTTCCATGTGGGGATAAGACAACCGGGTAAATTACTAGCATACAGGCACTTTGCCTTAGTCCTCAGGGTTGCCAATGCTGCAGTCTTCTGATTGTAATCTCGAAAATACAAATGTCTATGGGTCTCAGATCCGTCTCTCGTTTGCCAAAACAAATTAAAACGTACGTATAAAAAAAATTGGCTTTGCGTTTACTTTAAATCCGGAGAGTAATTCACTTACTGAGCTCCACTTGACGCACAGTGCAGTCTTACGACGGTTTTTTTTTCTCGGTACTTTGAACAGTATGTAAACATCATAAAGGTTTGAACAATCTTTGTTCCAATGGTGTCTCATAAAGCTAAGAGTTAGCCCATAACCTTAAAGTAGCCTTAACAGAAACAGTTAGCACAACCGGTACGGAGGGTGCAGTGTAAAATGACAAGTGGGCCGCCCAGCTATGGGCACATCACGCGGCTATCGCTGTTATAACCGAGCCGCGGGTGCCGCTCCTCGGCTAACGCTGATACTGCGCTACGCTGAACAACACTGCTTGATACTTGGAGGGCTAGAAGTATTTTCATCACTACATTACAGAGGCCCTAGACAGGATGCTTTACACTATCGTAAACGTTTTTCGAAACTGTCTATGTGTATGGACCTGACATAAGCGCTTGATACGACCATCTGACAGCTTACATTTTCGATAACGATAACGATCTCGCCACACGTCTTGTCTAGGGCCACAGGGCCTCTGTTCAACACGGTGAACTCAGATTGCTTTTGATGTGTTATTGTTTCTAGCTCAGCCGCCATTACTGTCAAGTAAATAAGAGCTATCAAAACGTTGACAATACAATAACATGTCAAAGGTGATATGGTTTTTACCCAGTTGAATAAAGGCCTAGGTTACAGACTAGGTGGAGAGGACTTACTGAGTGATGGACAAGTCTTAGGAAAGATGTGCCAAGTCATGGTTGTATACTTTAGACTACGTTTTTTAATGTGCTGATTTTAAAGGTTTTATTTATTTAAACTAGCGAATTATTAAAAATCATGTTTAGAAACGTGTAAAGTTTTATTTGTCCGCAACTTCGTACGGTAGAATTAGTTTCTCCCTACTCCTCTTATATCTTTCCGTTAGGGGGTCGATTTTCGGATAATCCTTTCTTACTGCATTTCTAGGGTACCCAAGGAATACAACCTCCAAGTTTCAAGTTCCTAGGTCTAGCTGTGCCTTGTTCAAACCCCCCACAGGAAAAAAAGAAGTACGCGGTCGCGGGCGACCTCTAGTATATGTATACCTAAGAGATGGAAGAATTTAAATACTTTATTGCACAAAATTAAAATAGTATAGAGACGGACTTAATACTATAAGCCTTCTCTATTGTGTAGCGGCATTCAAAATATAGGTTACATTTACAATATAAAAATATCCTTCCATGTCACCCACAAAATAGCGTAAAAACTTAAATACCAACCACGTTCGAGCACAGTACAGCATCGGGAGCGAGTGTGATTGCGGCCCGCTACAGTTAAGGTAAATAGCTCATACAATTGTTGGAATGGAGGGCCGCGGAGCCTCTTTTGTTGAGGAAGTGGCTCTAATGGGGCAGCGTAGCCACTGGCTAGACTTACATGGTGTCAATTGCTATGCGGGCCTGGCACCAAAATGGAGTGCCGATTGCCCACTCAATACGATAGCCGCCTTCCACAGTCTCATTTGAATTTTGTATAAAAGGCTAAACTGCTATTCAGACGGCTGCACGCAGTGTTATTGGGCGTAATTCACTTGTTTATGTCTGTATTTTGAGTTTTCTAATGCTAATTGTATGCGTGTTATTACGTTGTTCGCATGTTGCGTGGTGTGATGTTTACAATGTTATTATAGGTGTACTTATGTAACTGCGGGTATTATATGTATATATATGTGTGTCTTTGATGAGTTTAATTAAAATTTAACATTGCTATGTGTTATATTCTAAACCACCTAGTTCTGGTTAAAAGCCATCTCAGGAATATTACCTTTAAAAAAAACTTTTTTAGAATCCGTCGATTCTTTCCAGTACTGTAAAGTCACTGACACATAAGATAACCGAAGAATACAGATGTACCTGTGCGGCGAGATAAAAAACACCTACATCCTACAATGAAGTGAAGATCATGAAGAACTAAGTAGTATGTTTATTTTATCATTAAAACGAGCCTTAAGGTCCAAACATGAATTTGACACAAAAAAGATGATTATTAAAGTTAGCTGTAAATCATTAAAGAGTGTTTGGAACTCAAGGCTCGGAATATAACTATAAAATAAACGTACTACTTTTAAGTCTTTCTGGTCAACTTAAATCAGTTTAACTTATCCCGTCGCGTCAATAAGTTTCCACCTTTCTACTTTAATTCAAATTCAAATTCAAATTCAAATTCAAAATTTAGTCGTTGAGTTTCGGCTATAAAAATCAATTTATCAAAGTTTACTTCATCGATGGTATAATTTCATGGAACGCCATTTTCTACTGCACACAGGCCACTTGATGGTAAGTGGAAACTGTGACCCATAGACATTCGCATTCACAAGACTGCAAGCCTAAGACTGCAAATGCGTTGCCATCCCTGAGGACTAAGATGGAATGCCTCTATGCTAGTCATTACACCGGCTGTCTTATCCCCAAACTGGAACACAACAATACGAACACTGCTGCTTGGCGGTGGGTTAATGGTTAAGATGGTGGTTGCGATCCGGACGGACCCTGCACAAGGTCCTACCACCCGTAAAATTATGCTTGCAGGATATCTTATAAGTTTATTATGAACTTAGGTTAGGTTAAACTTTCGATAGACATTCGATATTCGATGAAACGTGTTACGATAAAATAATACCTACCTACGTACCCGTTTCAACATGCAGACTTAAAAACAGAAACTTCTAGTTGCCTAAGCACGGTGGGCTTAACTTCTTGACCTGAATAGAATATTTCAATCTGTCATGAAAATTAATAATAACATCGTACCCTCGAATCATTTAATAGCGCACTTCGTTAGTGGTCTCGCAGCCACAGTTACCACTTGTCTTTAAAAATAAAAAGCAGCAACCCCGACTAACATCTGTTTCATTGTAATTCCTGCTACACGTGAATAAAATTTAAAGTTGAAGTTTATCTTGATGTGACTTGTTCCTTTTTAGCTGTAAACAAGCGACTACTGTAATTAAATTAGCATAGAAATCCCTCTAAATTAGCCCGTGGCGACCGCCTAGTGGCGATATTGACATAGAGCGGTAAATTCATAGTTATCATAACCAAACATGGCTTTGATTGATTAGGCTTTTCATTAAATTAAATTATAATAAGTATATACGTGGTAATAGGCGTCAAAACTATACCGCAAGGGGAATGAAATATTAAGAGCTGGAACCGGTCATTTGCAATAAAGGTCTTTGAGTTGGTCCCAACATTTACCGTCACTTTTTTTAAAGATTTTAATTTTGCCAGTTTGAGAGTAGAATCAAACTTGGGTTTTGTAGTAACGAAACTATTTCGTTCTTGAATTCTTCTCGTTGTTAGGGTACTAAGACAATACAGTATATATAATATAGGCATAGTAAAGTCTGCAAGTAAATCATACTGACAATATTTTTTAGTGTTGCTCAAAACTATTGTTTCAAAATAATAACAGGTTCGTTAGTCATGTACGGTGAACAAGTTTCATTGTTGGGCACCTAAAGAACCCTATCGTAGAAAGACATATTTTTTTTCTTTGCCCGGCGGCGACTGAAACAGCTACTACCGCGGGAATAATTGGCGTTTCCATAAGTATAAATCAATATAGTAATAAAACATAATCCAATCTTCTCTAGGAAGATTGGTGGCAACGTTGTACGGTGATATGTAGGACAGAGGCCAAGATAGTTTTAACCTCTTTACCACTGCGAGTCCACTTGAAACGAGAAGTAAGATGCCAGGATACACGAAATAAGTCCAAGTCTTCTATCACTGTGCAACACAAAGGCATTAAAAGTACAAATCACTAACAGAAAAGAACTTTGAACACCTAAATACACAAAAATAAAAACTCAAACAAATTACACATCCGCCATCTTTTGACGTTGCAAATGGCCGCCCAAGACAATCGTTATTTTTGACGTTATTTATTTCTTGAGACTTGACGCTGTCATTAAGGCAGGATTCTATAAGCAAGAATAGCTCAAGAATTAAAGTTGTTGACAATACGAGTATGTCAGCTGATAAATGAGGAGAGTAATAGACAAAGTTTGTAATAGGTACTGTCATTTAATATAATAGTCAGTGATACTATAACTACAACACAACATACATAGATTTTTTTTTTCTGACCCTACTAAAACTACTTACTAAATTATTAAAAAAGTAAGGAGAATACTAGACTTATGCCCTTTTTTACTTAATCTTCAGAAGTCAAGAATTTCTTCCTCCATTTTCTTTCCTGGTAGTTCTAAAATCGATGTATTCTATGAATCAATATTTGGAGCGCGGACTTTGTAGCCGCTGCGGGTCGCCCGTCGTCACGACACGGCCACGCCGGCCATATTCGATGCGCGCGCGCCTATAACCCATCACTGATAACCAAAACTATGTGCAAATGCGCATGAACTTGCTATCTGGTTGAAAAACTATGTTTACTTAAACATAAACTGTGTTAAAATAATAAAGCGACACCTTTTGGTACATAGGTATAACAACTCTTTTGTTGCAAGCGACAATTTTATAGTTTTAGTCAAAAAAACATCATTCATCAATATGGAGTTTTCAACCTACGGTAACGCGCTCCGCCATTCAAATTAATATCTATACACCGTGTTTTTTTTGATTTACGATAACTTCGGCATATTACTAGGTATATCCATAGAAACTAATTGGTACATTAGATTTTTAAATACTGCGAAAAAAAATTTTTTTTTCGGTTTAGTACAAAATAATGAAATCTTTTATCTTTGGTCATTCTAAAAGGGCCTTTAGAGTTAACTAATAATCAGTGTCAAATACGTCTATGTTGGCGTGACATACACACACAAGTAAAGATAACCCTTGACAGGTACAAGATTGTCACTTTGTATTGACGCGTATACAAACCTAACAATTGGAAACTCTTTACTCATAAGAGTCATATAAAGTATTAAAAGAAAATTGTTGTTATCAATTAAGAGAGCCTTTTACACTAGTTTAACGTGATTAACTGATTAAATTTAAAAATTAAATATCTTTAAAACCGTTAGACTTATCATTTGTCTGTCTTCGGGAAATTAACTTTGTTTGACCTAAAGAACGTTCCCTTAAAGTTATCGTAAATCAAAAAAAACACGGTGTATACACCGTGTTTTTTTTGATTTACGATAACTTCGGCATATTACTAGGTATATCCATAGAAACTAATTGGTAGATTAGATTTTGAAATATTGCAAAAAAAAATTTTTTTTCAGTTTAGAACAAAATAATGAAATCTTTTATCTTTGGTCATTCTAAAAGGGCCTTTAGAGTTAACTAATAATCAGTGTCAAATACGTCTATGTTGGCGTGACATACACACACAAGTAAAGATAACACTTGACAGGTACAAGATTGTCACTTTAGATTGACGAGTATACAAACCTAACAATTGGAAACTCTTTACTCATAAGTATTAAAAGAAAATTGTTGTTATCAATTAAGAGCCTTTTACACTAGTTTAACGTGATTAACTGATTAAATTTAAAAATTAAATATCTTTAAAACCGTTAGTCGTATCATTTGTCTGTCTTCGGGAAATTAACTTTGTTTGACCTAAAGAACGTTCCCTTAAAGTTATCGTAAATCAAAAAAAACACGGTGTATATAATAAAAAAATATACCTAGAAATAATTGGTGGGGCGGAACCTCGTGGTTTGAAAACACTTTATTGAATGTCAACAAAAATTAGCTCTACAAAATATTGTCTATTTAGATAAGGCGGTTTGACTTCAAACAATGAGTTCAATTTCAAATATAATGTGGCATGAAAGAGGAAAGTTTCTCTTTCGTGTAAATACTATATTTATATGAGAGATTTGCTTATCCCTTGATAACATCTAAGTATTAATTCAACTGAAAGGCACATAAATTCAAGTTCGCGTAAACATTGCTTCCAATACTCTCTATATTATTATACTTTTAATTACCAAAAAAAGCAAAAGAAAAGAAGATAGCAATTAGCAATAGAATAAAGCAATTTTTTATGTATATTTTTTTTTTTAACAGTCTTTGAATTGGCCAACTAGATTAAGAATAAACCTAAGATTACATTACCGCTTAGAAAAAAACAAATAAAAACTACAACTAAGTAAAATTAAAGCAGAAATACTATATAAATTTAAAACAGTGCTTGTGCGCATGTGTGCCCGCGCAGGGCGCAGCTCGTCACACGCGCCCGCGCACGATCGTCGCGCGCGCCGATAAGAGCAATATTAGGTGCACTCAGAAATAACGACAACTATCGAGATCCACGAGGGCAATAATTTCTGTTCCGCAATAACCGTTATCGGTTCTTATTAAATTTAATAATTCCATGCGGCTCACACGAGTTTATTGTTTGTTCAATATATATTGTACGGTATACGTGAAGAAATAAAACGATAGCAATTTCACATGGTATGTTAGGCACAGAAATATAGTAATGGATAATTTCAAATTCGTATTCATTAAAATTATGCTCATTTCTTTGGCTAGTACGAATGCCAAAAAAGTTTCAGTTTTCTACGAGAGTGAGTAAAATTTGTTTATAACTTTGAAATAATAAAATTAATAACGCACAAATACACCTAGCCCCAAAGTAAGCTCCAGACTTGTACTATTGGGTCTTAGAAAACGATAGACATAGTTATATTTCGAAAAAAAAATGTAATTTAGAAAAAAAAAACATTGATCGGTAAATGAGTATGAAAACGTTTATAGCCATGTAAGTTCTTTTTTTTTTGTCATAGGGAAGGCAAACGAGCACACAGGCCACCTGATAGTAAGTGGGAACTGTGACCCACAGATATTCGCATTCACAAGACTGCAACCCTAAGACTGCAAATGCGTTGCCAACCCTGAGTACTAAGGTGGATTGCCTCAATGCAGTCATTACACCGGTTGTCTTATCCCCAAACCGAAACGCAACAATGCGAACACTGCTGTTTGGCGGTAGGTTAATGGATAAGATGGTGGTAGCTATCCGGACGGACCCTGCACAAGGTTCTACCACCCGCATCTTCTTTCTACATTAATGATACATTTTCAGTGCCAAAAGCGTCGGATTCAAGTAATATCAACGATATAATAAATAAATTAATAAAACCTCTACAGGATTCGCAAGGTACAAGAATTTAATTTATTTGTTATTAGAATAAACCTGACATAAAAAGTACCCTTTATAGGCGATAATATTTTTTTTAAATTTTGAACAACGAAACAAATAGAGATACTTTCGTTATTTATAATATTAACTATAGGTAGTAGAAGAAGTAAAAAGTAGTACCCACTTATGGTATAGATCGTTTAGAATGGAAGTATGGATAGATATTTAGAACCTATAAGTTTTTTCCCGAGCAACAACACAAAATCTTTTGTTTTTGTTGTTATTATAGGGCTCTATGCTTAACTATAGGTTGGTACTAGATGACGATCAACATGATTGTATAGAGAAATACAGACATAAATACATAGAAAACCTCCAAGACTCAAGATTAAATACTCGCGCTCATCACACACATATTTGCCATACCGGGAATCGAACCCGGGACTGCTAGCTTCGTAGGCAGAGGCACTACCAACTAGGCTAAACATACCGTTAACTATCCTAGCATACATCTTCCTTACTTCCTTTATTTTGATAATTAGTCAGAGAAAGTGTTTATAACAATAAAAAATTGATATGTAAAATTCCACATGTGTTTTTCAATTTTTCAGCTTTGAACAAAGACGTAGAATTGGAAATAGTGGTACAAAGTGGGCAGTCGCAGAAAAAATACTACCCGAAACTGAAGCGCGTCTCTCAAAATCAATCTCGAGGTAGTAAATTAAGATGTAGGGGAAAAGGACACACGTAAATTGTAGACGTAAAATGCATAGCCAAGTCTTAATAACTGACTCCTCAGATGCCACGGCTACGAGAAATATTATAGGTAGGGTGATGGCACCAGTGTTGGACACTTTTAGCGGATAGGCACCAGTAATGGAAACTTAACTCTTAATTCAAATTTCATACGGTCGTAAATTGATTGTTGAAAAACAAATGAATACATCTTATCTTCTGTAAAATAAGAATCAAGTGTCCCTCATTGGTCCTTTACCATTACTGGCTCTGTCACTCTATATAATAACAATCTTATACAAAAAAATACATTAGCATTCATGTTATGCCATGGAGAAGGTAAATGAACGCACAGGTCACCTGATGGTACGTGGACGCTGAAGCCCATACACATTTGCAATCTTACGATGATAATCTCAAGACAAACTCGTTGCTAACATCCATGTAAAATTTCATCGATAAATAGTGGAATAAACTGGTCAGTCTGTCTGTCCAACCATTTTTACAACTGTTAACCCATTCATGGTTTGTTAGGTAATGTTGTCAAGGCTCAAAATTCCTCCGCGACCACGGCTCATCATGCGGGTGTTCCAAAACGCCAAGGTAAATGAGACACATTATGTTTATTTTTTTATATACGGGGCCGAGAAAACTAAACTAAAACATTGGAATTAGCAAATTGTACGCAAAGGAGACCAACTTTTGTTTTTAAAACAATAAACACCGCATTATTGAATTTTTAAAAACCTCTTTTTAAAAATCCAAAAATGCGGTATTAAATGATTTCAAAAATAAAAGTTGGTCTCCTTTGCGTAATTAAATTGCTATTACAATATTTAAGACAGCTACCGTCCATGTGGCGTTTGTTTTTTCCAACCTGTACACTTGAAATTTGCTGACGTTGCGTAAACAAAAATATGCGTCAATTCTGACGGAGCGTAACTTACGCACCTTTAAGCTCTGGTGTAGTCGCTCCCTAAATTTAATAAAGATGCTTCAGGGCCTTTATTCCACTGGGTAAAACCATATTCCATTTGGCGTACTATCGTATCATTTTTACATTAATGTCAAGTAAATGAGAGCTATCGAGCGATGACAACACGATAACATGTCAGAGGCTGCATGCTGCTACGATTACTAAAACATCCAAATTGTATAGGTACATAGTTCAGGAAATACGAATTGACCGTCTGTAATCTTCACTACCGCGGTCCCGCGATCCTGACGAGGTCGTCACTCCATCTTGTTGGAGGCCTACCCACAGCTCGTCTTTCGGTGCGCGGACGCCACTCCAGAACCTTCTGACCCCATCGGCCATCAGTCCTGCGAAAAATGTGCCCCGCCCACTGCCACTTCAGTTTAGCTATTCTTCGGGCTATGTCGATAACCTTAGTTCTACTGCTGTGGATGCGAAAAGCACAAGACCGGTCTGAGTGGAAAGCCTTGGGGGAGGCCTATGTCCAGCAGTGGACGTCTTTCGGCTAACATGATGATGATGATGATGAATCTTCACTAAGTTCTTTTATTAATATCGAACAAAAGGTAATCTTATGACGGCCCTCGTTCTTCCGACAGTACAGAGGGTTGAAAACTTAAAGTTAAGTTTAAGGTTAGGTCTGGTAAGTCTTAACGCAGATAAAAAGACCGCAAAGTACATAACAGACGGCCAAAACATATTACCTGAACTATAATATAGAGGCTGTTCCAATTCTTTTTACTTTATAGGGTGTTGATTTGTTTATTTACTTCTTTATAGTGCAGCAGCTGTACATAGTAAACAACCCAAGGGAACCATTTGCCATGGCAGGTCAGTGATATTTCAATCTCTTTTATGCCGAAGGACTTTTTAATACTTCCCCGGGTGAATAGGTATTCGGGCGTTTCAACCGCTCACACTACCGCTCTCAAAAAAGATAATTACCACCGAATTCTGACTTAATTAGAAGCAGATTTAGGAAACTTTTCATTTATTTCAGAAGTTGGTGGTAATTAAGGTTAACGGTAGTGAGGGCGGTTGAAACGACCGAATATTCACCCTCCCCATAAAAAAGTCTTACGCAAGATAGATATATATGTAATAAACAATACATATAGGATAAATACAAATACAAACAAAACATCTTTATAAATAACACTTGTTACAGGTCAGTTTATATTAGTTTAAATAAGTTCATAATAGTAATAATATAAGTATTATGTATAGTTAGGGTAACATTTTATTTGTTAGTTAATATTTTAAACATGTCCGTGTGGTGATTGGATAAAACTGTAATAGTCGGGCTTCGATCGTTTAATTCATTAAGTTACCTCGCATATTAAATAGAGAAATCTCCTGGTTTAATGTTAACCATTTCTTTCAGAGCTCTATCATCTATAAAACAGCCTAACCAATTTTTATCAAATATCATGATTTAACTAGCATTATTTAAAATTATTCCACGTCAAAATCGGTAAATCCGTTTGGGTGCTAAATATAGACAAGGTCAAGCGGGGCTATTGTGACAGAGGGCATGCATCTCTTAATTTTTAACCGACTTCAAAAAAAGGAGGAGGTTATACGTTCCACTGTATGTATTTTTTTTTTTTTTTTTTTTGTGTATGTTCACCGATTACTCCGTCAATTGTGGTCCGATTTTGAAAATTCTTTTTTGATTTGATAGGGTATACTTCCGAGGTGGTCCCATTGCCACCAAATTGGAATCTGATGAGGGGATCAGTGAGGAATTGAGAGAACTCCTCAAATATTGTAGGCAAACATAAAGCGATTTTAGTATTTTTAGTAACAAGTCTAGCATTTGCATTCAGAAAGTATCATTTGGTGAAGTGGACCTGATGATGAAGACCACAGATGGCCACCGGAACTCCTCAACGGTACCTATTTCAGGGGTGGCGATAACGATAAGATATGTCGATTAAGATAGTTGAGCGACTACAACGAAGAATATTTACTTGTTGAAATATGACTGTAACTTTCCAGTGGCGTTGCTTGCGGCGAGCTCGAAATTTTCTATAGTTTCTCATTTATTGAAAAGTGGAACTACATAACAGCATAAATAGGATCACTAAAAAGTATTAAATAAAATAAATGTTTAAAAAAACAAAAAACCGCCTTCAAAAATGCAAAAAATAACTTCTTATAAAATGATAGGTACCTATAGGTAGGTCAGTCCAACTGAAGTCGGCGTCCCACAATATTTTAAACCAAAAGCCGAATACAGTTGGACTGACCTACCTATAGGTACCTATCATTTTATAAGAAGTTATTTTTTGCATTTTTGAAGGCGGTTTTTTGTTTTTTTTTCAAGGGAATTCAACGTTTTAAAACTATTTATGCTTCCTTTTATAGAAATTAAGGTAGGTACTTAAACTACTATAAAGGGACGCAAAAAAATAGTTAGAACGTTGAATTCACTTGAAAAAATTTAAAGATGCATTTAGCCGTCTGTCACAATTGCCCCGCTGAGCCTTATACGTCACACTTGTCACAAAAAAAGATTATTAAAATTTGTCGATGATCGTTTAATTTTACAGAGCCAGACTTTAATCAGGAATTCAACATGCCGATCGAAATGTATGACGAGGTGCTGCCAGAAATACACTATCCGCGGGCTCGCATCGTCAATGTGAACAGTCCGCTAGGAAGAATGGGTACTTCTTTTGTTTTAAGCTAGGTACTTAAAGAGTGAACTTTTTTTTTCTGGGTGAGCGTGTACCACCCTCGACTGCGTCGTCACTTAACGACACGTCACTGGTAGGTGACGTGATATGAAAAGTCACGTGATCTACCAGTGACGCGATTGGTTTTAGAATGAATCGAATAGATACGCCGGTTACCGTAATACATCTTGGCAAGGGCTTTTGGTGAGACTGAGGTCTAATGCAAACCGATTTTGGGAAAAAAACGTTCGGGCTTCCAAAATATTATATATTTTATGGTGTCCCAGAAAGGATAAGAAACGAGTTTTCCGGTCCTGAGAACACCTTTAATTTTCCAAAACATACTCCGGATCGATATAAACGAGTCACATTCAATGGTAATTCAATACAAAGTGACCCTATCTCCAAGTATGAAAAATGTTTTTTAAATAAAATCCAGCCAAATGCGAGTCGGACTCGGGTTCCGTGCCATTCTTGTTAAGGGCACTCTTTAATTTCTAATGTAATTTAATATTTTACTCGTTGCTGTAATAGTGTTCCGTTATACTTTTGGCTACCTCTTATGTAGCATAAATTTAAAGGATTGACTTAAAAATATAATGTTTTAATATAATATGAACCGCCTTTAAAAAAGGGATAATTTTAAATGAAAAACCGACTTCAATCTTTCATGTGAATTAAGTTTTTACTTTTTTAGAGGTGTTTTTTTAAATATCTATGTTTAAAAAAAATATCCGTCACAGGCGCGGTAGAAGGGGGCAGAGGTAACCGACTAACACTAGCCACGTGGCTGCGTCGTAATGGTGAGTGTTTTTGTTGCTGCTTTGAACTATATTCAATTGTAATAAGCCAGCAAAAATGTCCAGGTAACAGATGGGAATAATCCGCCAGACCTACCTTGTGATATCATCCTGACGTATAAGGGCACGAAGGTTATCCTTGTAAAACAAAAGTGACAAATATACTCTCTCTTGCTAGTGCAAGTGTGAAAGGTATTGTTAGGATTTTGGTGGCATACCACAGTTCTTGAATCCATGGAGTCGCTATTTCCTAATTATTATACGCATACCACCTTAATTTTAAGCTTCAGTAGTGTCATATTTCAAAATTCATTCATTTAATACCGCTGAACCAATTGAAATGAATTTTAGTGGAAGGTATCTCCGTTGTGTAAGGGTAACAAACAAACCAAATATTAGTAGGTGTGGATAAACCGAATTAAAAATGTCCTTTGTCTATTTTGAAATATGACTAAACTGAAGGCCAAAATCTCTCGACTCCATGGCTTCTAGACCTATGGTGTGCCACCTAAATCCTAACCCTATTGATAGTAGTACTGTAGTACTGTATTTGTAACTCTGCTCTTAACTATATTTTGGATTTATTTGTAATAAGTAATTCAGCAATGATATTAATATTTTACATTTCCAGATCCACAGGGGGCAGTGACAGGTCTAGTTTATTTGATACCTTTATCTTTCCGATATTTTAGACCTCTATCTCCACTCAACTGATGATGACAGGTTATACACATAGGTGATCACACAATTGCCTACAATATGACTTTAAATTTTTGAACACCAATCAAAAAGCTATTTTAGTGAGAAATGCACCACGCTTGGTATATTATCATTTGCATCTGCTGGACATAGGCCCCAAGGTTTGCCACAAGTGTCGAACTTATATTATGATTCGAATTGACATCCTGCGTGCTTAAGTTATATTATAAATGTTCTACCATTATAAGCTTTAGGTACAGAATTTTAGCTATAATTAAAAGTGTATCATTTTCAAAAATATCTTTCTTTCTTTCTTTCTTTCTTTCTTTCTTTCTTTCTTTCTTTCTTTCTTTCTTTCTTTCTTTCTTTCTTTCTTTCTTTCTTTCTTTGTTTCTTTCTTTCTTTCTATACGGTGCTTGCATCCATCGGTTTCCCGCAACCTTAACCTACCTGGTTGGGGCCTACGCACGCTACTCTCGGTACGAGGACGCCACTCAAGAAGTCTTCGTCCCTGTCAGTCATCTCGCAGAACAGATGGCGCTTGCTTTACGTACGGTCGGCCAAAAATGTGGTCTACCACCCTACGGTTGAAGTTCGCACGTCATGATACAACAAGTTCGATTTTCCCTTGCAATAGTATTATGACATTGACAATTGTCATCCTTAGCGATAACTAGATCTCACAGAAACTTTTGTCAAAACTGGTAGACAACTTTCTTGGCCGACCGTACTTAAGATTTATCTAACACATAGTTTAGTGATGATAATGATTAAATATTTACTTTTTCAGCTCCACCAGTTGAAGGTCTATCTTTTTTAATTCGTAGTTATGTAACGAGATATACGGGGTCGGAAGAGACGATGGCCGAACCCGAAAATGGGATATTATATATCTTTAGTACTTACTTTATTTTCTCCTTAAAACTATGCCAGTTTCTGCTACCGTATTCGAGTAACGCCATGGTAAAGTTTAATGCAAAAAAAAATGCCGTTTCTACTCTTACGGTTGATATGGTTAACCCATGACGTTACTAAAAATAAATTCCAAAAAAATAGGTCTGTACCTTAGGGTTGACATCGTAATTAAATATTACCTAATATTTAAATTATTGTTTATTTTTCAATAAACTTTGCTGACCATTAAAAATCGATTATTTTTACGTCACGTATATGATATGGTATTTTCGAAAATGGTCTTTGTCCCCTTCTGACTTGTATATAATATATGGGCTTTTCGACTTTGTTTTAATTTGTTTTGTTTTCGAAACAATTATTCCTTTTTATGTTATTATTTCATATACACAGTAATATAAATAAGAGAGTAGTTATCATAACGTTAAGATTATGATATCAATAATAATATGCTTGTAGACAAAGCTGATTAGAGACCCAGGGTAGGTTAGTAAAACCAATCTAACGAGACTCTGCCGTAAAATATATTATAATATTAGAAATGTGAAAGAAACTACGACTGTCAATCTGTCTGTTCGTTACGTTTTCACGGAAAACCACTAGACCGATTTCGATTGAGTTTGGTATGAAGGTAGCTTGCACCTCGAGAAAGGGCATTAGAGTATTTTTTACCCGCTAGTATTTTCTATATTATTGTTTTTTTACGTTATTATTAACCGACAAATAAAATATTGAATATTATCAGTGTTTGCTACGCCAGCTTTAGACTATTGGTCGGAATGACGTCATTTTGTTTGTAACCGCGTTTTGCTAGCACTACCTCTGCTCTGGCAAAGAATAAAACCGTGTGGCATGAACAAAGAAAAAACTAAGAAACATTGCTTACTTTCAGACAAACCTCTATGAGCTTGTGTTTTCAGAACACCTTTTAATAATGTTTCTGTTGTCAATTATGATATTAAACTTTCAAATTTCCAGATGGAGACCAGAATCCACAAGTTCGATCGACTGACCAGCAATCATCCTCAAACAGTAAGTGACAATTAAGTCAATGGTGAAGATGCTAGTTCAGTCTCCTACTTGCTTGTTGTCAAGACAACTAAGTTATATCTTCTCTCTTGCCTGCCGGTTACCACCCAACGCTCGCAATAGGCCTCTTACATTGCCCTCCATTATCCACTTGGATCTTAATTATCGAGTTCCTACCGGCTATTTTGATCAGAACTTCGTTCACCTAAGTATTAAGACTAGAAATATAGATGAAAGTAGCGAATTCTAAGATAATTTTAGCAGTTTACATAAACAAGAAGCAGCCAAGCGCTTCGTTCAAACGAATTATATTTCGATAGCATAAGTCACTCCGTCTGCTTGAGTCAAATATGAAAAGGTGAGGGAAGAAATAGGCAGGAAGTAATTCCTGCTGACATTCCCCAAAGTGTAACCTATTAGCAACTCTATGTCCATGCGCTTGGGTTTGATAGCTTAACCTTCACCGATAACTGCACGACGACGAGCACGATGCTCCAGGGCTAGCCAGCTAACTGACATTCCGCTGAACCATTCAAGAGCTGAGAGCAATATCCATGCATGACCAGACTTGTTCAGTTGACTACTAAGAGATATATCCACTTCTAGATCTTATTACAATGCAATAAGGCGACGTTGATACATTCCTTTGTCGTCGATATTAGAAGTTATAAGCTAGCGTGGATACTGTGTCACTAAAGAGAAGATAAAAATTTAGACATAGTAAAACAAGCCTACTACTACTAGGTGATTATATGGGTTCTCTGCCGTTTCGCCAAGCCACGTTTGGTCAAATGTATCGTTTCGCAACCGTTTCGTTTGTCAACCCACGTTTATTTCTGTAACTGTAAATATTTCAGGATTTTTATAAAAAATAACCTAACCTAACCTATAGGTATCCACGATGGTACAGAAACAAAAACCCACTTTGGGTTGCCAAATGAAAAAGTTGAATTTTATTTACCGCCCTTCTAAAACAGGTCTTTATTGCACTTTCTCTAATCAAAATCTTCTCAATTGTTTTCATATTGCAAGAGGAAAACTAAATAACATGAAAGACTTGATAAGATGCATGAAGCTGAAAAATGTATGAAGTTGACATAAGCTGCTGATCTAGCTTACGTCAATTATACATTTCGTCAGTTTACGAAAATCATCAACGTTATTAGAGATGCATATTAACTATTAGCCCGAGACCGGGCTAAGTGCCGTGAAAATGAAGAGTACTTTACCCTTCAGTGGGTGGATGTGGGGTGAAATGAAGATGATGATAATTATTATGGGTAGTAGAAGTAGTAGTGGGGCGTGGTCAAGATGTAAGTCAACTTATCGAATTAGAGGAAGCCCACCAGATGGTCGGACAGTTTCCAAAAGACGGCGGAGCGCATCAAGGACGTCATGGAAATTCATGCAAGATTCATATGTTCACCAGTGCACGAGTATATGCTGAGAATAGGAAGACGATAGAGATGATGCGTTGTGCGTCTTGACTAGTCCTCCAGAACACTAAGAGGAGCCAGATTCAAGACGGTATCGCATAGGCACATTGTTTAGATATATTTGTCGTTATCATTTATCCTTGTTGTTTATTTCATGTTGTTTAGGACGATTTTTAAATCATTAATAAATACATTATATTTATTATAATTCCAGATGAAGACGAAAGACCTGTTTTAATGAAAGATCTTAAAGAAGCCATCAATCGATTTGAGAAGAGAATGAATGAAACTTTCATGTCAAGTAAGTTTAGCCACCAAGTTACTAAGTTATTAAACTGAAATCATACAACCTTCTTGCAGGAAATTATGTCGCAAAAGGTGTACATTGTTAATATATCTGTATGAATGAATGAATGAATGTTTTTTTAGGTTACAAACAGCCACGTCACAAATAAAAAATATATGGCATGAACACAAAAATACCTAAAGAACCAAATTGAAATTGTACTTTTATTTATCACTAGAGGACGCCTGTGACTTCGTACGGTCACGAAAATTAAATAGCTACCCATTTCAAAAAAACATGCTTGAATATGTCATTGTCATTAGAGATGCCTAGTCATTTGTAATTGATAGGACATTCAACCTTATTGCTGTAGAATGTCAGATTGACCTATGCCCGGTTCCTATATTCATGAAACGAATCGTTTTACTTACGCCTCGTTAAAATTTGACACATTTTGTACATAGCAAATGTTATAACGCTACGGCCCGTAAGGAAAACGATTCGTTTCTTGAATATAGAATATATGAACAAAGGTGGGTGACAAATTTAATTCCTTAACTGTATCTACGCATAGATTAGTTTTCCGCTACTCCTATTGTAACCCCTTAGGGGATGATTTTCCAAAATCCCTTCTTAGTGCACCCTTAGAATATCCAAGGAGTACTCCCTCCTCAAGTTCCTAGGTCCCGGTCAAAATAAACTTAGGGACAAACGATGTGTTAAAACAAACGTGGTTGGGGATTCTGAGGGAAACTCTATTAAATGCCTGCCTGTGCGTCCGTCCGTCCTACCACCCTAACTTGAATATTTTTTTACAGACAATAAAAACAAGCAGCCAGAACCGCCGCAAGGCCTTAAGAAAAAAGTAACTAATGTAGATGACCTCGTAGAACTCATTAAAAAAGGTAAGATATGAAAAACTGTAACTGTCTTTATAAGTTCATTCAAGAGGAGTTTTATCTGCATATTTTGTTTTAAATGCATTGTGTTAAATTTTGTCATTTACTCTATTTCTATTCTATTCTATTCAACATTTTCTTTGGAAATTCTATACAAAGTGACACGCTGCCATTGCTCTTGACTATATTCTATATATTTCTGTGTCTGTGTTTCTGTCTTTGCCATCGTAACTCCTATTGGATGAAACTATTTGGACGCATTTTTTTTAGAAGTAGTTTAGTAGTCAATCCTGACACATTGCACAACCATGAAGTTTCTGAATATTAACAATATTGACAGTAATAAAACAAAGCACTTTTAACTATTGTTTCATACGCAATAAAAAATAGCATTATTTTTTGCTGTCAACATTGTCAATGTTAAACTTCAAGGCAGCTTAATCGGGATGGTTTTTAGCGTGGTTTCATGAAATTTGGTTAGGCCGTTCAAGGGTGAACCCAAACGAGCGAATTTGTTTGATTTCCGAGTAGCGTAACTTCCGCTTCATTTTGAAACCAATTACGTCGCTGTTAGATGACGTGATACGAAGAGTCACGTGATCTACCAGTGACGCGATTGGTTTAAAAACGAAGCGAATAGAAACGCTAGTTATCGTAATGTTGGTAATTAGTTGAACTTTTGTGGAAGCCGAAATTACGCGACTTACAACACAACTCAAAATAATTACTCTCATTTGGCTTTATCCTAAGGCATATCAGCTCTGGAAATTAAATTGTTATAAGAATATATATTCATCGTAGTCTAGTCTGTTGATGACAAGGTTAGCCTAGTATGAAGTGAGCCTGCCTACAAGGCTGGCGGGCCCGTAGTATTTGTTCCAAAGTTTTGTATTTTTTCGCGCATTACTCTGTTTTTCCCTATCTACGTATGTTTACCATTGTCAAGGTGGCTAGAGCTTAGTTTGGGACAAGGCCAGTGTGTGTAAAATTACTCCTTGATGTTTATTTCAAATCAGTGGAACAAATTCATTGATACAAACATAGAAGTTTCTTGTACGTATGACGTAATGTGACATACAGCCTTATTGGGCAAAGGTGCTGAGCGCCAATGCGTTTTTCATATACTCGTAAAAGTCAAACTTTAAAAGGTTCAATTATATATCTGTTATTATAGAAAGTTGTATATCTATCGGAAAGATAAGTCATATTTATCGACGCGAGGAGAAATTCTGTGTTTTTTTTAAATTAATCATGTTATTGTAAAACCCGACTTTTTCTAGCTTAAGTTTTCACACGAAAATAGCTAAATCAAAACGATTTCTCTACTGATTTGCACATGTTGAAACACTTATTTTTATATTATACGTCGCTATGTATTTTTTAAATTGAAAAATAATACTTTATTTCAAGTTACAAAGGAAAACGTGGGGTGCTCAACACCTTTGGCAAAGGCTGTATTTTATAAATATGTATTTTACAAAACTTGTTACATGCTAAGTAATGAATTACTTTAAAATAAATTATTCAATGCATTTCAACATTACGCGGTGTTAAACTTTATCGTCTGTTACAATAAATCGACCTTAAATACGAAAAATAACATTACACTTCAACAGAGGTGATAGGTGAGTACTTCAGATGACTATAATGTTCTACTGTGTAATATGACAGACCCTGCACAAGGTCCTTCCACCGCTACAATATAAGGAGCCAAAACATATTATTTGTACTTAAGGCGATATGTTTTTTTTAGGTGTTGAAGTTCAGTTCGAGGCGAAGAAACCGTCGGACGACCGCTTTGATTGGGTTCAAGTAAAAATACCTAATAAACCTAATGATGATCAATAGGATACTAGCAATAAACATTTAGCACACATTAGAAGATTAACTTGAAAAAACATTATTGCGTCTTTTAATATGTATCATATCTTTACTCGACTGCGATTAGAATCGTAATGAGCGTAACAGTCTATGTATGTATAAGTATGTTTGTATGTAAGTAATAAAAATTGTTAGTCTACTTTAATAAATTACAAATGGGTCATAATCCTTTGTTAAGAACATGGAAGTGCTAACGCATCGGTGACAGTGTAATTAATAAAAAGCAAAAGTGCTTTTCTTGGTTAAGTCATGCAATATTGCATCTTATTTATTTTGGTAGTTAAAAGGTTTTGTTATTCCGAATGCTTTAAAAATTATAAGGGTAATTACAGCTACTCTAGCCTCCCTAGCCGAGTTTCTGTTTTTAACATTGGAATTATTGGTTTGTGTACATAATAGCATACATAAACAATAAGTGGTTATCAGATGATTTTTATTAACATTATTATTTTGTGATTACCTCAAAATGACACCTGCAAAGAATAACATTGTATCTCAATTTTGTTAATTCTTATTTCAAAATGAGCTATGAATAATTAATTGTACTAATATAGTTTTCTTTGGAGTTGTCTTAAATGTTTGCAATATTAAATTTTGTAATTATAATTTGCAGTAACACCGCCGAATAAAACAGCCAGCACTATAACTCTTGTTACCTCATTCCCCGACAGTTCGCAATACATTCGTCTGTCCAAGAAGTCAAGGACTAGAGTGACTAAAACACATTGCTTGTCGGCCGGCTCATTACATTAAACAAAGAAACGAAACCGATCAATTACTTTCATAAGAACAATATTTAAAATGCTACTTGACCCTGCACGGAGGCAACGTACAAAAATTAACTGGAACGTTATTTACGGCCCTCGTTCGAGGATAATTCTATGTTATATTTATTAACTCATCGAGTCGGCTGACGTTAAATGAGCAGTATTCATAGACCGTGCTTTTAATGAAATAAAGACAATGGTCCGGCTGTTAGAACGTTTTGATATACTGGGCGTTTAAAATTTTACGGACAAAGACCTAAAAAACATGTAGTGTTGTAAAACAATACTAAATAATAGACCGTTTTAAGAAACTAGTTTCATCTATTTTGGAATATATTTTTTACATTTTCCTTTATCGTTAATACTTATGACGTTGTCCCATTCTTTCTTGCCTTTTTCTTTTGGTACCAAAGTTGTCAAGGTTAAAAAAATGCCAAAGACATAACGAATAACTTTCGGATAAATCATATATTCAAAATCTTAAAAGTTAACTTGAATAATGTAAAACTATTTCTCAAAATATATCTACACCAAAAACGTGAGTTCTCAAAAGTAATACGCTTTTACCATCACTCTGATATTTTATGCACGTTTATATAAAAGAGGCTTCATGGATATGAAACCTAATCGGAGTCCTCTAATTTAATAAAACTATAAGTATTGACAGCTACCTTCAAACAACCTTTGAGTATTTGTTTCTTGCTTACTCTCATACGCTGTTATGCTAGTCGAACCGACTTACCCAAACCCGAAAGACTTTTTAAGACCACTTGCACTGTAGATTGCCTTCGATCGAGAAGAAAAAAGAAGAAATTGGTACTGACGACAGCATCGCAACTCTTAAATAAGGAAAAACAGACATATTAATATCGTCTAAAATAGGATGGAGTGTTCGGTACTATGGGCCGCGGTCCAGTTATGCAAGCCTGATGAATAGTCCAAGAAAACGTGGAACAGCGAGCGACCTCTGGCCGATCTTATCTAATCGCGTAGAACCGACTCTTGCGCATTGCAATTAAACTATTAGCTCAAGGGACATTCACGAACATCCTGTATTGAGATCATTGTTTGAATATTAGTGTTTGTTTGATCTGATTTTCAGGTTATATAATTCTGATAAACTAGTTTGTGCGAAAAGCACAAGACCGGTCTGAGTGGAAAGCCTTGGGGGAGGCCTATGTCCAGCAGTGGACGTCCTTCGGCTGACATGATGATGATGATGATGATGAGTTTGTGCCGGCTATTTCACCCACGTTGTTTTTTTCTAAGTGCTAAACGGTGCTATTACTAGGTCTACGCTGTTTGTCATTCTCTCAGTCCTACCTTGGAAGAGCCGTGGTTTATAACCGAATTTACAACTGTTATTTTTAACGCAATATGACATATGTTAATAATAAAGCGTTATTTCAGAAACATTGAAAAAACGGATCCAATATGAGTTGGTAAGGAAGCGTCGGTACTCTGATCCAACTCGAACGGTTTTTTTTTAAAGTAAACCTGACGTCAACTAGGCTCTAGGCGCATGGATAGGTCTAACGTTGGCAACCCGAAGAACAAAGATGCAATGCGTTTGTTACGTACGAGACCAATCAATTTTTTTTAACAATTTCTGTTAGAGTTCATTCTTGAAAAAAGCAAGAGCGTTATGTAGTTTTACAGGCCTCATTTAACGCTTGACTATAAAGGCATAGCATAATAAGCGGGTGGTAGCCTACCACTGGTAGGACCTTGTGCAGGGTCCGTACGGATCGCTACCACTATCTTATCCATTAACCTACCGCCAAATAGCAGTGTTGTGTTTCGGTATGGGGATAAGACAGCCGGTGTAATGACTAGCATAGAGGCATTCCATCTTAGTCCTCAGGGTTGGCAACGCATTTGCACTCTTAGGATTGCAGTCTTATAAATGCGAATGTCGATGGGTCTCAGTTTCCCCTTACCTATGTTAATTACTTTAATTTATACATATCTATTATTTAATTGGTTGAAATTAAATTGATGGATTTCTACAAGTTGGCGGTATCGTAACTCGCCAACTCATAGAAATCCATGGCCTTCCGGAATAGCCGCATATACCTACATAGCAGCAGAGAATCTACAGTTTGGAGCTAAGGGTAGAGAGGTGCTCGGTGACCATAAGGAGCCCACTCGCTAGGCATGCAACACATCCGCCCTTTGAGTATATAGCTCTTGCGACTCCACTCTCACCGGCCAATAAAGCCAAGCCAAAGATGAGGGTCTGATCCTCGTTATCCAGCTGGCCGGAGAAGGCAAGCTTGAGAGGAGGAACAAAATCCTGCCCTATTATGGTTATTACTAATAAAATTGTATTTTAATTACCCAAGTAATATGTTTATAAATACATAATTAAAGTTATTTTAAAACAACACTGTTTACACTAACTACCGAGAAATCTTGACTGTAAAAAGCTTGCATTTTAATCGGCCTCAGCGTGAGGTCCCGTAATTTTATACTCGTTTATAAGCTAACGAGTTTTACTCTAATAACAGTGTTGTTATTACAGCGCCACTATAAAATGATCTCGCAGTAATAGCCCCCAATTACCCCACAACAATAGGAAAGCGTCAAATGCACAGATAGCTCTTCATAAACTGGTTACTTTCGTAATAATGGTCAAGCAAATTGCGTCCAAACAATAAATGAAACGTTTCTGATGTTTAAACGGCTAACCGACTGTAATTAATTAAATTTAAAAAAGTTGCCTTGGCATTTGTTTTTGCCAAACATGAAGGCGTTTGCAATTAAAATTGTGGTCAGTTTTTGTCCGTTTAAGTAGCGATTTGTTAAAAAATGTTTAAGTTTGCGTTTTACTTATTACCTCAAATTTTTGACAATTACGACGTTTACAACTTACAACTTAAAGAGCATTGGGTAAGGTTGTATGAAAAAATCACTTGAATTTTAGCGGCCGTGGATTGTTTTCTAATAACGATTTTAAGGACCTCTGCATAAATACAAAAATTTTCGCGTTACATAATAATTATAATAAAATAATAAATATCAGGGGACAATGTCACACCAATTGACCTAGTCCCAAACTAAGCTCTAGGCTTGTACTATGGGAACTAGACAACGATATAAATACTTATATAGATAAATATATACTTAAATACATAGACAACATCCATGACTCACACTGCACTTACCGGGATTTGAGCCCAGGACCGCTAGCTTCGTAGGCAGGGTCACTACCAACTAGGCCAGCGCGTCGTCAGACTAAAACTACGCCCAGGTATCAATATTTAAATGTCTTTGCTCCTATGCACCCAAGTCTATTTCAGTACATGACAAAATATGTCTATTTCGAATAGATCTATCATAATATGCTAATTTAAAAATGGCCACTCACCTGAAAAAATATGTGATTTTACAAAATGACAACACTTTTACCCACACCCTTTTAAGCTTGCTACTAAAAATTCAAGCATGACCTTTACACGTGATTTTCTGCAGCGGTCATCATGTCCTCCATATAATAAATATTAAACACAAATTCACCTGGACTATACGAACAACAATGAATAAATCTGCGTTAGAATTAGCATTCCTAAAAAGGTGACCGTGTACTTTATAGTACTAGGGATAGGCGAGCCGGGCGTAAATCAGATTGTACGGACACTACACCATTTTGAACACGCTGTATCCGACCACTAGTTACTGTTTCGATGTCCATTGCGGGAAATGTTTTGGTTTTACTCGCTTTTGGAAAGGTTCGGTGACTGTGTCGCAAAGACGCCTATATCCTAACTTAAATAAAAAGTGTACGATTTTTTAAAACGCCATTATATACAACCAAATTATGTATTTTGAACTTTTTATATTATAGTACGTCACAACGTAGTCACAAGTCTAAGGTAACCTAACTTAAATAATGAATATTTAAGTAATCCAGATAATATCATAGATTGAGCGGGAACTAGAGTTTGATGAAATAAAATTCGATAATAGATCGAAGTGACATTCGATATAATTACGCAATCTATGCAACCTATCTATGGAAAATGTCTAAATGTAATGAAATAAATGAATTTGATTTGATTTGATTTAATTATGCGTTGCCTAATATAGGTATGCTCACGTGGCAATACCAGGCCGGACTTACTTATTCGTCGTTGGAGTTATATTGTGAGTAAAAATTTATGATTGGACGGTGTTTAGGAAAATGATGATAAAGTTCAGTAAAACTTGATTGTTATATAGTACAGATGTAGTGCCTAATTGTTTTCCTTCGTATTTTCACGGAAACCTTCGAACGCGTCTTGCTATTTCAGTCGGTCACAGTACAAAAGTACTGAGGTAGACTGAAGTAGCATGACACGTTCGTACGTTTCCGTGAAAATACGAAGGAAAGCAATTATGCACTACACCTGTACTAGCCTGTCTAGAGCTGGTCCACTCTCTATCCGTCAGTATTTTTTATAAGTGTCATAGGAAAGTGATAAGCAGCCGAGTCAATTAATGGTTATACTGTAAATTGATTGAAATACCTATGCATTTCCTACAAAACGCCGGGTATGACCCATGGAACTACGAATTTTGTATTAAATATTACGAACAGACAGCTTAATAACAGACAGATACAGACAGATAGCTTAATAAAAAACTTGACGTTCCATGGAACAAGTGGGACATACCCAAAACGCGTTTAGATTTTCAGCTATCATATTTTTTCTACACTCTCAAAACTGCATTCCTAAAACTTCAAATGCGTTGCCAACCCTGAGGGCTAAGATGGAATGCCTCTATGCTAGTAATTAACCAGTCGTCTTATATCCACACAGATCACAGCAATGCCAACACTACTGTACAATTTTAGTAAAGATGCTGAATATCTAAGATAAATACCAATATATACGGTTTTAATCCACAACATCTGCTCTACTATGTAATTTTTACGGTTCCGAATTCAAGCAATGAACCCGTGTAGTTTTGCTAAGTCCGTCAGTCCGCGATCTAGCTAAGAGAAAATAGGTACTACAAAGCTGTAATTTTAATAGAAAATTTGTCCATATGTGATCGATTTTGACTAAAAAATATGCGTTTGTAATAACGGTTTCGAAACCCTACAATGAGCCCGGTTGTTTATAACGGCTTCGTCTGTTTGACTTGCAGCGCGCGCCATAGAGGAACGCCATTATAAGTAATTGTCTCTAGTCTCTCTTATCACCTTATCAGTGAGTTTGATATGACAAGATTGAGTAACAAATCTTCTCAGCTATCAAACATTGTAAGAAATTCCTCATAGCAAACCCGATTCATATGAAGTATCCTTAACAAGAATGCCACCGGATCGCCGGCAGCGCCCCGGGCGCCCGACATGACGCTGTATCGGGAGCAACACTGACCTCTGACATTCCACACAGGGCTCATGGTCTCGACTTTCACCATAAACGGCCAATTTGCGGACGCCGGCGAGCGGCCAGTGTCTTAGACTAAACTGTCTCAATTAGTGCCCGGACGGATGACCCCGCAATTTGGTCTGGTAACACCGCCGGTGATTGCTGGCTGCCATAGTAAATTGTGATGTCCTTTAATAAAGGTGGTTAACGGGATCCCAGGGGGTTCTTATAAATGGGCCTTTAATAAAAATAACGGGCAAGAGCATGTCGGACCCTGCTCAGTGTAGGGTGCCAAGCCGTTACTACAAACCAAAAAATCTATATCAAAAATACGATTTGGATAAGTGCACCAGCAAAAGAGCGTATCTTCATGGCACTTACATTCTTTTGTTGAGAAGCGCGTTTTTTTTGGCACTCAGTCAAAAAATGTTAAAAATAATTTTCATTAAAATGATTTATTAAGCGCCACAATTGTATCAGTATATGTTTGTTTTTGTTATTTAACTACTAACTAACTAGCGGTTTATTACCTATACTCTAAATTCCATTAATATGCGTACATCTTGTAGTTTTTGAGTAAAATGCCGGTGACCTATGGACGGACGGACGGACGGATGGACATGACGAAACTATGAGTGTTCCGTTATTTTGCCATTTTAGCTACGTAACCTTAATAAAGTACAAGTATAAGTGACCCCACGGTACACTAATTAACAGTCTTAGTTCAGCGATCAAGAACATGCATCCAACCTCTCGACACGTCGGCACTATTGAATCAAGTTCCTAGGTTAATTAAAATCAGTGTTTTGTTGGGTAGAGAAGGGCTTATTTGGGTTACCTACCAGTCCAATCGCTGTTCAGAAAACTAATTGTCAGTCGTCGTGATATAAAGACGTTTAGGGTATGTCAGGTCAGTTTTTGCGTGGCATTTATTTAACTGTGTTTTACTATGCAAGAAACTAATGAGCAACATGTAGTAATTTCCACGCATGACTCATCTTCAGATCACTCTTTCACATCAGTGTGAAGGGAAATAAAAATCCTACCCTTATTACCACAAATGTGCCAGTCAGAGAAATAACTTCCTAATGATTATATTTTTATTAATAACCAACAAATATTATACGAGTATCAGTGTGTAGGTCAGGAAACTAAAACCCTAAAAAATAGACAACGGTTGATGGTTGTACAGTTTTGATAAGCTTGTGTCAACGCACAAGTAATATGACTATTTGATACTAAAAAGCAAAAATGTATTTAGAAAAGCATATTTATGATACTTGGCAACAGTAGTTCAAACATTACTATTTAGGGTGTGTACATCTAAAGAGGTTTGCGTTTAGTAATTAGGTGTTGGTTGTTAGGCCGTTCTGGTTCTGGTGCGGCAGAGTCGTGCGTCGTGGAGCGGCGGGCGCAGGCGCGAGCGTGCCGGTGGCGGCCGCGCCCAGCCGGCGCGCGCGCACCGCGCACTGGCGCGCTCCGCTTGACACCTAGCTGTAAAATATTAATGTTTATTATTAAACTACTAATTTAATACCAAAAACAAATCATGTTTTTGGCTTGTGTTGATGGATATTCTTAAACTTTACTTTTAATATTATGATCATCATCAGCGTCTATTGGCTATAAATTTGCCAATAGACGTCCAATGTCCTCAATGTGAAAATTAATATAATTAGACAATGGAAGCGGAACAAGCGGAAACATGCACTGAACATGGAGGGATGGAGGAAAAGAGGGGAGGCGTTTGCCCAGCAGTGGGACACTAATAAGGGCTAATATATATAGAGAAATATATACTTCTAATACATAATAAGCATCTAACATTCAGGAACCATTACTTGCGCTTATCACAATAATGATTTTCGCATGTTTTCCTTTTCTCGTTAAACAGAGCAATAGTGTTTCAAGTTTCTTATTTATATAATTATTAGTGATGTTGAAACACATAAATAAATAAAAAAGAACTAGTTACCTAAAGTTATTAAATTAAAATCTGTGGGCGTACTAGTATATAAATAACCTAGTAACTCATACGTACCTGTGAATAAATCATAATATCGATTAATTTCATTCCGGTTAGATTTTAGATAGTCCTCGAACAACAAAATGTTCAAGTTTTTTTTTTTAAATTACACGCAATAGTAAAGGTACTTGCTCTTCATTTTCTAATATCTGGACTTTTAAATACAAATAATTCATATACTGCAATGGTTACAAAGAGAACATATCAAGATAGGTCGATCTATTTTTTTTTTCTTGCAAGCTGTTGAGAAAGTGTCTTAACGTCGGTAACAAATCAGGTAGCTCTTAAAGCGCTATTAAATACATTTCTATAACTTATCCAAGACTTGAATTGTTTGAACTAACTCTGTTATAAATGTTAAACCAACTTAAGTCTTTTTGCGACCAAAATTGACAGAAAATATATTTAGAAATTTAATACTAATAACATTTTACAACATAATATTAAATCCAATTAATTTAATAAATAATTAAATGACGTTGCCTCGTTCATGCAACGCTTAACAGCTGATTGAAATAGTTTCCAAATACTTTTGTTCTTAAATCTTCAAAGTTTTTAATGGATTTGTAATTTTTGCCAAAATAAAGTCAAGAGCATTTGAAAACGGGTCACTTTGTAGAGAATTTCCATAGAAAGTGATCCGCTTCCATTGTTCTTGAGTGTGTTTATAAACCTTATATTCATTTGTCCTGTTGATTACTCAACACAATACTTAAGATCTAACATTGTAGCTAACATTAATTATTCTTTACTTCAAACGACACTAAGGCAAAAGTAGAGGCCCCATTTTAAACTCTGTGTGAACCAGACATATAACACTGGGTAGCAGTGTATTAGAATATGTTTATCATATGACATGCTCTTACCCAAGCGGGTTAGCTAACAATGTGTTCACGAAAACGTTATAAAACGCGTCATACCGAAAGCGGGCGCGGCTCCGCGGGCTGGTGATGCTGTTGATACTGCGGCCCTATTCAGCTAATTAAAATCTTACTAGTTTACCCTTGTTTTACTACTCGATAGGTTTTTCTAGGCACAGGTTTTGAAGTTACAAGTCCAACCCTATCTAACCTAGTTAGTTATTATTTAATATAACCTGAAACAGCACGGTTCTAGCGGGGAATAGCTTCCGATGAAGTGAAATTCGATGAAATGATACATTTGATGAAAAAATTGTCGATAAGGGGACACTCTTATTACTATGTATTATAAATGCGAAAGTGTGGATGGATCGATGTTTATTACTCAATCACACCAGAATGGTAGAACGGATAGCGATATGTCACCGGATAGGTAATTCTAAGTTGTAAAATTACTACTATGGCATGTAGTTCGAAGTCTTTGTGTGAAAAAAGTTATCGCCATGCAAAGACAGCGGTGTTTCAAAGTAATTATGCTAACGTCGTCTATGTAGGCGTCCCGATGTTCCCGATTTTAACAATATTTCTCACAATATATATCACAATATTACAGGTTTCCCGCTACACTAAATCATTGTAAAATTAAAAAGCATATCCGATGGTATAGTGCTTGTTGTTATTGGTTTCTAGGTCAGTGTTCATACATTGTCCATCCTCCTTTGGAAGAAAGATAGATTATAATCTGGAACAGAACATAGACACTTAATCCCGAAATAAATCACTGTACAGTCAAGGACATTCATACCTAAACAGCCATATAAATTCTACGTGGACAGATTCACATGCTGAAACTAGTAAATAATTACAGGGGAAAACCTCACACGAATTGACCAAGTCCTAAAGTAAAATCTCAACTTGTACTATGGGTACTAGGCCACGAAATAAATACGTATATACATAGAAACACCCAGAAACAAATCTCAAAAACAACACTCAGAAACAAATACTCACTTAAAACTATTTGCTCTGACCGGGAATCGGATCCGTGATCACTTGCTTTGTTGGCAGGGACACTGCGTCATAATATAATTATAATAAGTAGCTTCTATTCGACATAATAAGGGCTTCTATTCCACATTGCATTCGCCCATCTTGCTTTGATACCGTTAACATAATAGAACTTATTTAGTTAACAGTGAAAGCAGTCATAACATTAAAAATGCCAATATAATATCGAAGGTAGTTTAGTTTAGTTTATTTTATTTGTCAATGTAATATTACAATATTAGTTGCATTGCATGTCAAAAAATACGAAATTACATTGAGATCGTCAAAACATAAATATTAATAATCAAAGAATAGAATACAATAATAATTCATAAATAAAAACAATAAAAGTAAAACATCTAAATAATGGTCATTCGTCCGATGTCAAAATATGTACAATGAGTAATAAATGTCAACAAAAATAATAAATTTACATTTCCATTTTCATATATTCCTCCACGGAGTATAACGGATTATTCAATAAAAGGTTTCTCAGCTGATGTTTAAATGCTTCGTCGGATTGTAAATTTTTAAGTTTGGCAGGTAGACGCTCGTAGTACGTGGGACCGATGACACGCGGGTTCTTAGCCGCAAGTGCCATGCGACGGGGAACTGTTCTCAAACGCCCGGTGTGGCGGAGCTCCTTGCCAGGAATATTCACGCGTGCAAAGGAGGAAATATTGTTTCTTACAAACATTATTATTTGGTAAATGTAAACTGAGTAGGTAGATAAGCTAAATTAAACTGGAAAAGAGGGTGCGAGGCTAGACAAGATGCTTCAGTTGCGGGTGGTAGGACCTTGTGCAGGGTCCGTCCGGATCGCTACGACCACATTATCCATTAACCTACCGCCAAACAGCAGTGTTCGCAGTCTTGTGTTCCGGTTTGGGGATAAGACAGCCGGTGTAATGATTAGCATTGAGGTAGTCCATGTTAGTCGTCAGTGTTCGCAACGCATTTGCAGTCTTAGGCTTGCAGTCTTGTGAATGCGAATGTCTATGGGTCAGACTTTCCACTTACCATCAGGTGGGCTGTGTGCTTGTTTGCCTTCCCTATGCCAAAAAAAAAGTTTTTCGAAAACTGTCAATATGTATGGAATTGTCGTAAGCGTTCGATACAACTATCCAATCTTATAAATTTACGATAGCAATAACGATTGCCGAATGCAACTTGTTTAGAAGAATTCAATTAATGTTAGCGCATAGCAAAATCTAACTTTAGTAGAAAAGCACGCAAGATTGCAACGAAATAGTACCAGTATCAGAATAGGGCAGCGCAGGCGTCGTGACCTCGCTCCCGGCTGATTCACCGCCATTCTTTCCGCGTCTAATTACTATTACCCGATCGAAACGCCGAGATACATGGCAAGTGGAAGCATATAAAATAAACAAGAATGTTTTGTTGATGATTTTCTGTGTGAAAAATGTTAAGGATGCATGACTAAAAAAGTTAGTTCTAGAGAAATGTAGATATTTTGTATTCATTAATAACAACAACGCTACGAATATTCATTGGTTCATATTCAGTATTTATATTATAAAAAAATAATATAGAAAAGCAAATGGGTCACAAAAATTGAACAGTGGTGATCTGTGAGAGGGTAGAAGCTAAGCTCTTCCCTAGTCTAGTAATTAAACAATTAACTAGCACATTACATCGACGACGTAGTTACGCTAATTAGTTGGTGGTGATTGCGTCTATGAAGCTGACGGTACCGGGTTCGATTCCCAGTAAACGCCAATATTTGTGTGATGAGCACCTGTATTTCTAGAATATTTTTCATTTACAATTTCAATGCCTAGTTCCGATAAGACAAGCCTAGTTCTGCGCTGATTTGTGTGATTGTCTTCATTCTTCATATTTTTTAAAAAGCACAATAGGATAACGATAAAAAAAAAACTCATCCTTTTCAGGATTATTTTCCAGTTAGCCCTTGAGATATTAAGAAAATATCTACATTCAAATATTTACACAAATTTACATTTATACATCTACATACATACTAAAATATAAATTAGCTACGTATAACTGGCTACCACTACCACCAATAGGTAACAAGTGAGCAGATATACGTATGTTTTCTTCTGCCACATGTTCTACCAAACTGTACATCTATTCTACTGGATAAAATCAAACCTTTGACATGCTATCGTATCGTCAACATTGCGATAGCTCTTATTTACTTTTTTAGCGGTTGGGTTAAAAACAATACAATTGTAGTAAATTGGCCACACGAGAGCTCTTCTACACGTCGGTAAAATGGAGTGAATCTACTAGCGCTTCGGACAAGACCACTATTGTGGAGAACATAGTGTTACCTTATATTTTATCGAAACACCTTTAACAAACGTACCATTACGCAAAATTATCATTTCGTCGAAAGGTATTTTTCGCCGCATGAGTTAATATTTTTCGGTAGTCAATTATGTAACCTAACCTAACGTACGTAATTGATGATTAAGATATCCTATTAACATCATAGTTTATAGAATTCGATGAAATGACACAATCGATAAAATGATGGGGATACCATCTTACCCTGTAGAATAAAGGTCCTGCATTGTACGTCCCAGAGTAATAAATAAATAAAAACAGACCTCAGAATATATATCAGATTTGTTAGTAATTTTTTTTTTGTTTGTATGCAAATGAAACCAAAGAAGCAATATAATTCTGGTAATTCTTTATTTTAAAAGGATTTTTGAACCTTCACTCATCAACTCATCATCGTATTTTTTCCTCATTGGATATTTCAGAATTACTGTCGCATTTACTATTGTTCAAGTAAACGATCTGAATTTGTTCCAAATTTTCGAACGTTAAACTTCCCCATCTCGACTCATGAATCCATTTCAGGTAGCTAAAAGACTTTTCAATATCTGTAGAAGTAGTAGTGGCAAAACGAAATAAAAATAATACACACTTAATAAACATTGCCTGGGTGCGATCACTAGTATATCAGAAAAGCATCGATAACTGAGTTTATCGATATAGGCGATCCCTAGCTGTCATTTAACTTTGCCCCGTATATTCCGAGCTCTGGTAATAAATAAAGCAACTTTTTCAGAGAATACCTATCTAGTAATAGAAGCCGTGGAACACGAGCGATCGTTTATCTGGCGCTCGTTTTCTTCGCTCGCGAGCGGCCGACACCTGAAGGTCAGAGCAAAATTAAAAGTGTTTTAGTATCTGATTACAGCCTTATTACAACGCAGCACAAAACTTCCTGCAGATAATGTGATTACTGGCAATTATTCTAGATCTAATAGATTCGCTTGGTGCGCTAAATATTAAATAGGCTAGAGATTGCGGCCACATTGCAGCCTATGGAGCTTTTAGTTTGTTTTTTGTTGAGGTAAAGTTTCTCAAACACCCTGTAGCCTTTTTAATTACAACTATTAAAGTTTATTGACTTAAATTTGACTGTATTTTTTTTGGATATTTATTTTTATATCAATTTTTAATTATGTCATCTTTACAATATTTAAAATTAATTATATAATTAAGACTCGTTAGCTACCTATTCAACTTAAAAGCTTTTATTTTTTAATTTTCTCTTCCTTGTATAAATAACTTTTAAATTTTAATGTAAAGTCCGTATTTATAGTTGTATTAAATAAGTAGGTTTATCAGATTGATACATTATATAGATTACTAATTTTAAAAAAAACTAAAAATAGACATAATATATATATACTATTTTTAGTGGTAATAGGACATTATGCAGGGTCCGTGCGGATCGCTATCACCATCTTATCCGTTAAACCACAGCCATGCAGCAGTGTTGCAGCATGATTGCTAAGTGTGCCTTCTCTTTTGTAATAAAATAATAATAATACAAATTGTATCAAGTTAGCTAATTTATTTTTTGTACTCGTCGATTAAAATCTGTGTATTAAGATTTCATAGAGAATACTGCAACGTCACTCTTTTCATCGTTGACACTTCCGAAACAACCGAAATAACAATTTCGACACGCTCAAGACAACTGAAAAAAAATTGAAAATAGAACTTCGTATTTCAATAATATGTGTCCTTGTTTAAGGAGACTCGATCCGATACAAAATTGCCAATCTATGGCGTTTCGGAACGTAGCAGCGTCGCGTCATCTGTCAAAATTCTATTTAAACCTGCTTCTGTATCCAGGGAATAAAAACAATAAAAAAACTACGGTTTGTGATTGGCTAGTTTTTAGCCAACAGAACAGCACAGTACTGCAACAATTACGGACGCCGTGGTTTGATACAAATGTTGATGTGGTGGCGATTGTATTAATGACTTAAATTATTAATTTTAATGAACTCGTACAAAAAGTATTGTTCACAATAGTGTCATAATCAAGCTTTTTAATCTCGTTACCTTACTTAGGCCACTCAGCAAGCTTCGTGGCCTAAACACGGTACTCGACTAAAAAGCTCTCTATTATAACACGATTATGAAAATAACTATTTCATTTTGCATAGGCACTCATTCAGTTTCAAAACTAATTGAAAAGCTACGCGTTACTAAGAAAGCTTAGTATCACTTTATGTGACATAGTTAACACAATAAGGCACTATTTATTCCGAAGGTTGTGACTTCAAATCAAGCCTATTTATATTATTTTACGAGAGAAAGTTTCAAAACGTTTTAGTGTCAAACAAATTGTATTAAGGATACCTGAATCAACTGAAGCCAGTTTGCAGCCTTCTCGGTCCATCCTTTTTTGTATTATGCATAAAATAAACGTATTTCGTAACTGGGAACAACATCAATATATTGATTTACGGTATACTGACTGGTATAATTATAATTCATTTGTTAATCGCATAAAATGTTGAAAGTAAAATTTAAAAGATATTTCGTTATTTACGAAATAGACCCTAACGTGAGGTATCAAAGATTTTGCGCTTTGTTAATTCTACGCGAACGAAGCCGCGGGCAGAAGCTAGTAATATACACGAGAATGGGCAATCGAGTCTTGGATATTTCTATAAATAGCAATTTGCATAAATACAATTGCATTATTGTGGTGTTCAGTATCCATAACTGTTTTAGATAGTATGTTAAAACCGTTGCTAATATGAGTGTCGTAAAATGTTTTTGCGTAGTGCGTAACGTAATAAGTTACGATGCTATTTAGATCAAAAAGAAATCAATCGTCCGCGACGCAGTTCGAGTTGCGAAAAAATCGATTATTGGACGGCCCATGGAAATATAATACTACCTCTCACCCGCGGTTGTTTTTAGGGTTCCGTGCAAGTCCAAAGATAACAATGTGATCTTTATAGTAGATACGTTTTTAGTGGTAACCGATCATTTTATCGAATTACACTTCAACGATTGTAATATTTCATCGATTTTCATTTCGTCGAAAGCTATCTTCTACTGAAACCGTGCTTTTTATAAAACTATGTCTTGAACATTAATTACGTAGGTTAGGTCAGGTTAGGTTAGGTTATACTTGTGACTAACGTAGACGCACACCCGCTCCGGTGTAGACGTTTGGGGTGAAGGCGTACGCAGTACGTAGGACCGTGGGGATAGGGTCTCACATTATGGTTGTACGCGTCTGGGGGAGGGCTCGGAGTATTAACAGAACAGCTATAGACTGGAGCGGCTGGGGGGCACCCAGTAGTGCATAGTCATCAGCCCACGGTGCCGCCGTTAACAGCCCATTTGAGGTTATCACCGAGGTTTTAAACAGTATGCTTCCACCTCAGCTCTCGTAGGAGACTGAGGTGGTCGAGAGTCCGTGATACCTCCCCCATAAGGCTACCCTACCCTAGGGGGTGACGATGCGTAACGATAATTGTGTCCCCGTTTTTAGTGCATTTGGTCGACATGTTAAAGTTATAACAATTTTTCTTTGTACTAAACTAATAACGAAAGCTTTAGATCTGGATTTTTACCGGGGAGCTAGCTACCTTTATATTTGTAAATTAATTGGAAGTGGGAGGTCGAAATGAAAGAAAGAAAGGTTAATGCGATCAGGCTGTATGGAAACACCTTTAAGTTTAGTTTTTTTAGTTTAGTTTATTTTATTCACCAATTTAATATTAAAATATAAATTTCATTGCATGTTTATAAATACGAAATAAGATTGAGATCGTCAACATATATATCATTAAACCAAGAAAGATTAATTAGTATATGCCATAGTTTTTTTTCTTAAACCATAACTCTATATATTCAACATAATTCAATTGCTACACCTACGTAGGTAAGGTTAGGTTAGAACTAAGAACAACATCAAAAATACTTTGCGATTGAAAAATCATGATTGGAATTACAAAAATTCGGGCTTCCGACGAATCCGACATGACTCCTTGGAATTACGTGGTGCACCCGTGCAATCCTGCACGCACTTGGCCAAGTTTCATTTACGAAATATTCGATTATATCTGCGCTCTGCCCATGCGCATCTCACTGTCAGGTGCCGAGGAAAGTGGGCTGCGATCTCTTACAGATTATTTATTTATATTCACTTACAAGTTTCTATCCGCAATTTAATGCATAGTAATACAATATTACCAATGCAAGCACTGGCTTGGGGATTCGATAGAAAGTTTATGGGTAGTTTAAAGGTATTATAGTACAGTCGAGTCAAAGATATGTATACAATTTGGCAGCTTATTTCAATGGATTAAGGTACAGAAGTGTATACATATCTTTGTACTGTACTGTACCGCTAAGCTAAATAATAAATGCTGTTAGTTGAATCTGCCTACGGTGTGATAAATGTAGTGGGAGGTTTAAGTGATGTAGGGAAATGAACAAAAGCGAGTTTTTTTTTTTACCAGCGTTTGCTTATCTGGCACTGTTTATAATGTAGTACGTAAGTAACTATGTCAGATGTTTGTTTTTAAATTTTTAACTCAATTTTGAACCAGTTCCAGTATCTGAAATTATGTAAACTATTTTAAAGCAAAAAAATCGTCGGTCTTAGGTTTACATAATGTAAACCCAATCACCATGCAATATTCTTGTATCTAAGAGCTGATCTGATAATGGAGTCGGATGGTGGCGACAGGATCTCCGCAATACCAACCGTATGCCCACCATGTTGGTTCCTATTAGTTTAGTAAGAAGAAAATAACTTTCTAAAGAAAAGTACAGTCAGCAAAAATATCCCCAGTTTTTTGTAAGGAACTTATTTAATAAATAACAGTGTTACATTTTATTTGCTAAAAATTTAGGATAATAGTGTTTTAAATTGGTTGTTTGTGGGTTTCAGCGATCGATACAATAAAAATATAGTAGATTGTACAACAAGGGCATAAAACAAAAACAAACCATTCAATCCAAGATTTATGGTATCCATCAGAGCCGATAGACGAGGTTCGATAATTAAGTCGAGGATAATATGGGTTTTAAGACTGAGTTACACTCTGCTTTTCACTTCGATTACGAGGAAATAAAACAGTGATAATGTAAAATTCATGTAAGTTCATGAATGAGAACGTACTGAACTATTGACTTGTTTGCCGCTTCTCCAGACTTTGAAATTTTCATACGTTGTAAATCAAATTTTCTTGCATTTAGGCGGCCAATGTCTGGTGTGAGCATTATTTCCTCTTCACTAAATTCCGTATCACCACAAGTTTTGAAAAGAAAACAACTATGTTATCAATAGTTCAAAACTATAGACAAAAAGCTCTTCCCCGCCACTATATTTCTTTTTTATTTATTTGTTGAATGTTACAAATTACTGTTACCATAATGCAACTCTTATGCAATTAAGTGATTTACTTTTAAAAGGAAGTTTTGACAGTACCACCACTTTAATAATTTTGGTAGGAAATAGTCTTGGTGTGGATAAGTCTGGGGTTGATAAATTAATGTCAACACTAAACACTATTGAAGATAGAGGCATAGGTAAAATTATACTGTGTGCGCTACCATACTCACAAAGTATCTCATTTAGTCATAATAATAGAATAGCTCACTTTAATTCAATAATATATAATGCTATATGCTTTAATAAAAAATATCATTTCTTTGATTTAAACAAATTTATAAAGCACCTTGATCTAACATCAGGAAAAATTCATTTGCCCAAGAAACATATTTTGACCTTGGTTGATCTATTAGCTTTTAATATAGAACCAAATAGATATAATAGTTCACAGCCCCAACAAGCCAAAATTGGCAATAATGCTTTGCCTCTTGATTTAAACTAAATTATAGGACAGCGGAAACACCCTTGAGTATAAATTTAATTCACCAAAATATTCAAGGTTTTTCCAGCAAAGAACTAGAAATAGGGTTGTTCTTAGATAATGAAAATGTACAAATAATGTGCATTACTGAACATTGGCTTAGACAAGATCAATTAATTTTTGATTTTTTAAATTTTAAATTAGTAAGTTGTTTTGCCAGAAAAAGTGCCATTCATGGTGGCTCTTTTATAATTATTAAAAGTACTCTTAAATCCAAAGAAAGAAAGGATATTGTAAAGCAATCGATAGAAAGGATTGTAGAAATTTCATGCGCAGAAATAGAAAGTTATATAATAATATGTGTTTACAGACCACCATTGGCTGATTTTTGCACATTTGAATCCACTATGGAACATGTGTTAAAATTAGCATGTAATAGCCAGAAGCATGTTATAGTTTGTGGAGATTTTAATATTAACTTACTTGAAAAGTCAAATAATACCAATAGGTTACTAAGTTTATTTAAATCTTTTAATTTAAGTAATCTGTTCTTTGAACCCACTCGGATAGGTGTTAGTAGTGCAACTTGCTTAGATAATATTTTTTGTAACTGCGATTGTTTGGATAAAGAAATATTTAATTGTTTTAATTCTGACCATAGTGGTCAGAGGGCATCTTTCGTCTCGGATTTTTATCAAAAACCTCACACAATAACTTACCGACCTATAACTAGTAATCGTTTGAAATTATTCAAAAATAAAGTTCAGAGTAATCTTTCAGTGTTACCTTTTTCACAGAATGAATGTAATAGTATTTATAAAGACTTGTTTGGCGTAATTCTACATCAATTTAACAACAATTTTAAAATCAAAACTATTACTAGGTCGAAAACCAGATTTAGTGAATGGGCTACTGCAGGCATTCATAAAAGTAGAAATAGGCTTTATGACCTGTATAGAGAGAGGGAGGACAATAAGAATGCTGATTTCCTAAATTATGTTAAGAATTATTCGAGGACCTTTAAGCAAGTTTGTTTAACTGCTAAGGCATTTTTTCTTAGTCTTAAACTCAAATCATCTGAGAACAAGGTAAAAACTGTATGGAATATTATAAATAGAGAAACGGGAAAATCAAAAACTCGTGATAATCAAGTCACCCTGAACACAGGTGGCCATCCAATCACGTCAAATAAAGATGTTGCATTAGCATTCGAAGATTATTTTTCCAACATGGCAATTAATACTACGAAATGTCTTAAATCATCCGCGGTTGAAGCCCAATCATTACTTTGCACTAATGTCAGTAAATGTAATATAAACTTTGAATTCAGCCCTGTAAATTCAGATTCAATAGTAAAGATATTTAAATCGCTTAGTTTAAAAAAGACTGAAGATTTGTGGGGCACATCAGTTAAGGTGCTCTTTCATATCATAGATCTAATTGCACCCCATCTAGCATTAATTTACAATAATTGCATATCAGAGGGGATCTTTCCAGATCTTATGAAATATAGTAAAGTCATACCTCTTTTTAAATCAGGCGAGATGAGTGATATAACGAACTTCCGTCCCATTTCCATACTACCAGTTTTAAGTAAAGTCTTTGAGAAACTAATGCTGAAGGATATGTTAGGTCACTTTAACAGAAATAAACTACTTAGCAATAACCAGTTTGGCTTTACAAGAGGTCGATCAACAATTGATGCGGCATCTGTACTCATTAAATATATATATAACAGTTGGGAAAAATCTTGCGACGCAATAGGAATATTTTGTGATCTTTCTAAAGCTTTTGATTGCGTCGAACATATGACCCTTATTTTAAAATTAGAACATTATGGATTGTCCAATAAAGCTTTAAGCCTTATGTCTTCTTATCTAAGTGATAGAACTCAAACAGTTGTTGTAAACAAAACGCAATCTGTTGGAGCTACAGTGAAAATAGGTGTGCCTCAAGGCTCTATTTTAGGTCCTTTTTTATTTTTGGTCTACATAAATGACTTACCACCAATAGTACATGAACTTTGCGATATTGTACTTTTTGCTGATGATACTTCACTAATTTTCAAGGTAGATAGAAAAACCGTAGACTACAGTAGGATAAACGCCACTCTAGTTAAAGTACATAATTGGTTTATTAGTAACAACTTGCTACTAAATGCCAAGAAAACTAAATGTGTTAGGTTCGCTTTGCCTAATGTTAAACCGGTAGATTCTAGTATTTTTCTAAATAACGAGTGTTTGCTAATGGTAGATAGGGCGGTTTTCCTAGGCATAACAATAGATAAAAATTTGCAATGGAGTCCCCACATAGCTGCACTGGCAGGTAAACTAAGTTCGGCAGCTTACGCCGTTAGGAAAATTAGACAACTAACTAATGTTGAGACAGCTCGCTTAGTTTATTATAGTTATTTTCATAGTGTTATGTCTTATGGTATTCTGGTTTGGGGTAAGGCAGCTGACATACAAACTATATTTGTGTTACAAAAAAGGGCCATTCGTTCTATTTATAATTTAAATTCCCGTGACTCATTAAGAGAACTTTTTAAAGAAATTGATATCTTAACTGTAGCGTCTCAATTTATTTACGAGAATATTATTTATGTTATTAAGAATTTAGATTCGTTCACCAAAAACTCAGATATACATAATTTAAATACTAGAAATAAAAATAAAATAGCTATTCGAAAATTCCGTGTCCGTAAAGTATATAAATCATTTGTTGGTCAATGCATTCATTTCTATAATAAATTACCTGAAGTAGTTTCAAAGTTACCCTTTCCAGCACTTAAAAAATATTTGAAAAGGTCGTTAATGTCTAAAGCGTATTATAGGGTCGAGGACTATCTAACAGACAAAAATGCATGGCCTACACCCGAAACTTAGTCAATAGTAATTTGTTCAAATGCAAAGGCTTTATCCTGCTTTTTCTTGTCTGGGGGACACCGTTGATGCAGGAAAACATATCGAAACTTTTATGTGGTCATCTTGCACCATCTTATATACACATATATAAGTAGGTAGTTGTAGTTATTTTATTTTATTATTTTCTATCTTTCTCTCCCGTAAGATTTTTGGCATGTTTTCCTGCTGAACTACTGTTATTTGATATTGTATTTAGTTTAATACTTGTAGCTTTATATAATGCTAGATTAAGTTGTACATACCATTGTAATATGAAATATGTAATAAGTTTAAAAAATGACTGACTGCTGAGTTTCTTGCGGCGTTTCTTCTCAGCAGTGGTCTCCTCTTGGGAAGCGCTGGTAGTATCTTGACGTGTAAAAGTGCCCGTGCGGCCTACTTACTGAATAAATTTCTTTTATCTTTATCTTTTTTATCTTTTGATTTTCTGCATGAGATTTTTAACTTAGGTCGAGTACAATACTGCCAAGTCATACGTTGATTTTGTAAGATTTTTGTTAATAATTCTTGTTTGTAATAGTTTTAAATTAGATTTTTGTTAGATGCAACATAGAACGTAAATAAATTAAAGTAAATGTTTAAAAGTAAAGTAAAAAACCTCTTGTGTTTGGCTGTATAGGGCTTAGTTGTCTTAGTCTAGATGAAGACAACACTTTATGCACTAGTGCATAAAATACGATTTTAATGCAGCTTATACCCAGCATAAAGAAGGACATTACGAGCATGAGAAGTGAAAATAATATTAACTACTTTCAGAAAGGACTGGCCCGCGACAAAGGACAAGACGTGCGTGAAAGGACGATTGATAAAAAACAATAATAATCATTATACTGCTGTTATCAACATTGTGTAAGATAAAGAAGTATTTTTTTTAATTCTTATATTATTTGATGACTTTTAAGTTATTTATAGACAATTGCCATGGACTAGAAAAATAAATCCATGAAACACGCGAGGACAATTATTTGGTCAAAGAGGTGGTCCTTTTAAGGGGTCACTCCTAAAACTCTTCAATGTAGCCTTCCACTTCCTATGGGAACAGCTGGATGACTCAACTTTTAGGATACTTCCCATATTTCGACATGTTTCACAAAAACTATATATTATTTGCTAACGACGTGGCTCACACGCTTATTAAAATTAATATAGTTGGTAACGTAGGGAACGGTGTTGTCCCTAGGTTTTGGATGGAAAATGTGCATTTTCCCCCGAGTTACCAGGTTTTTTTGAAGATTAAAAAATATTTAAGGTGTTTAACGTGTACCTAATGTGTGTACAACTGGTCGTTTGATTTTAATATTCATACATTATAATTAATCATAAGTAATCAGGCAAGTTTCAATATCGCAAAAGAAAAGTACATTAAAAGTTGATTCACCCAGCTACGTAATTAAGATCGAACTTTAAGTGCCTTCTTAATTAATCTAGAAAGATCTACAAGAGCAAATAGGGACGACCATTTTAAAGTGACACTTAAATTGTGTTGGGTAGATGCCCATATAAATCCACTTAACTAGCCAAGAATTAATTTATGTTAAGCAAAGCATCTGAGGCTTGAAAGCTCGTTACAAAGCTCGTGAATAACGTCATAGATGAACTCAGGCGCATACCGAAGCTCAATCAAAGTATATACAGAAAAGTAACCAGCCCGGTGGCTCCGGCTGTAGGTACCTACATACTGGACTAGGATTTGATTCTCTTAAACGTATCACTTATCAACTCGACGCAGCTCATATTAACCGATGAGTTTAAGTAGTCCCGTCACAGCGTATAAAACACATCTTATCATGCCTTACTGAGAATGTTGAACATTCTCAGTAAGGCAGCTTTATACGACACAGAGCTCGATTCACCTCTCACCGCACGCTAAATATTTTTTTGTGAATATATTGTCTGAGTTCTTTTGACTGTTCTACAGCGAAACGTTTTTAAATTAGTCATATTTAACCCTAGCCAAGATGCAGAAGTTGCTTACTTTTTTGTTTTCTATTGACTCAAAATGTATGGAGTTGATATAAGTGGTCGACGCGATCTTTCATCAATCCTATACAATTTCAGCGTTTTGTATGTTGATTAGGCCCCTTTTAGTGGTTTTATATTCATGTTTACATGTTATAACATGTTTTCTGTGTTGTAGTGTTGGTTTTACAAATAAATGCTCTGAGTTTGTAGTAAAATTTTGGTCTTATAGGAGCTCGAGGTAGGTACCTTCGTTCAGCGTTATTAGCTTGTGGGGTGTACGTGTAAAGTGCACACATGCAAGCTGCTCGATATACGCTTCTTCGAATATATTCTACTGATTTAATTACACTGTGGCACAACGACAGACAGTATGTCGACACAATATGAAAGCATAATTTGTATAATCGGCGGGGCATGACGGCCACAATGAAATTCATCTCGGCGACTATTTCACTAGACTGTACCTGAGATTATGCTTTTGTCATCTGATTGAATAACATGATACAATTAAGCTGTTAGTTTGAGAAACAGTGCCAGGGGAAAATGAGACCAGGAATTTACATATTTATTTACAGTTCAACATAGCTTGTATTTTACTTGTTTATACCCCAATTGCAATCGTATCCTTTATGAGTTTGACCGCCTTAACTGTTAAGTTGATTAGAACTATAATAAGCTATTTGTAATGGAATTACCACCTTAAAGCCAGATAGGTTTCCTCTTAAACCCTTGACCTAATTATAATACTCAAGAGCGACTAATCCAGGCAACATGCGAAAGTTACAGAGTAGAAATCTGAAAACTGCCAATGTTAGTCCTATACACCACTATAGGTAATTTTCCTTTTTTCAAACATGCAATGGAATGTTGGCGTTATGTTAGTTATTTTAGGCTTTAAAGTATCACGTTGCGGGCGGAACAACTCGAGAGAACTGTAAAGGAATTTCATACTATCTAAATTGAAGGTCTAGGCCGGGGAGTATTTTCATTTTATATTTTTTATTGCTAGCATGGCGGCCTCTTTCTCAAAGTTGGACCTACCTAACTGGACCGTTTGTCCCAGGTAAATATAGTCGTCAACAACTTCGAGCGCAGAGCCTCCTACTATCACGGGAGTTGGCGCGACATGGACATTGGACATGACTTTCGTCTTGTCCATGTTCATTCTCAAGCCCACTCGGTCGGAAGCTCTACTGAGTTCAGCGAGCATTGCACTGAGGTCCTCCATGGACCGGAAGACGAGCTGTAGGTAGGCCTTAAACAAGATGGAGTGACGACCTCGTCAGGATCACGGGACCGCGGTGGATGCGAAAAGCACAAGACTGGTCTGAGTGGAAAGCCTTGGGAGAGGCCTATGTCCAGCAGTGGACGTCTTTCGGCTGACATGATGAAGCATGGCGGCTGTGTTTGCGGCTCAATAGCTGTTTTTTTTTAAATATATAATATACTCCGTAAATTATAGCCCTATATCCAGCCAAACTGTTTGCATGTTTATTTAAAGTAACAAGAGAGCAGAGACAATTAGGGGTGCGTAGCGCAACTTAGATCGCAGGCGATGCAACTCGGTGCGGCGCAGCGGCGGCGCACCCGACACATGTCGGATGACTGAGCACTGTAGGTTATTTAATGTTTATGCACTCCTAGTATTTGACGTTGTAATTTTTGTTTTAATTTTTTAACCAATTATATGTTTGAGAAAGGCACTATACATACCTCTCCGTGAAAAGGGGAAGCCAGCCTCGCTTCGCTCGGCCGTCTATATGAACTCGGCCGGCAACCCCCTACTTCCCGGCCTCTGTAGTAATGTACTATTGTTTTGAGAATACCAACCAAAAAATGTCAATCTTTTTAAACCCTCGGAGATCGATGGCAACGTCGTCAGTGCCGCACGTCGTCCCATACTTAATGTATGAAAGTCTGGGGGTTAGATGAGGAATTCTGGCCGAGGGTATCATATTTCGTGGCCGCCGGTTAGCTGACACCGGTAATGTGTTTACGTAGTCAAGTACATTTAAAGTTTATTTCTTATATGTATGTTTTCGTAAGAGGCGACTAAGGGAATAAAGGCTTGTTATACTGTTAGGCGATGGGCTGACAACTGTCACTAATTTTGAAAAAATTGGTTTAAAAATATTAACAAGTTTTTAGAGTAGTTTAGTCCTCTGGGTTGGCAACGCATTTGCAGTCTTAGTCTTGTAGTCTTGTGAATGCGAATGTCTATGGGTCACAGTTTCCGCTTACCATCTGGTGGCCTGTGTGCTCGTTTGCCTTCTCTGTCATAAAAAAAAAAAAAAAAAATAGTTGCTGGTAATTCTGTAGCTCTGCCTACCCCACTCTAGGAATGAAGGCGTGAGTTTATGTATGTATGTGTAAGTTATTGTATTTTATACTATTATATTCTACATATTCCTTGATTCTAAAGGCCTTAACAAGATGCATAAATATAAGCTAGTGATTTTCACAATACAATTGATATAAGTTGATCTCTGAGCACCATACATTTCGAGTTGGTAGAAAACAAAAACGTCGTCATTTGCATCTTAGATATGGTAGTAGTAGTCAAACATCAGTATTAAACAAACGACATAGTAACCTTCCTTCACATTTGCTACACTTTAAATAATAAAAATACCTTCCCTTACCTTTACCTTGCCTTTACCTGTATCGTGACGGCTAAGTTCCCGATGTAGATCTATGCGCGCTCCATAGATGCAGATCTGCGCAATTTGTGTAGCTCGTGCGCAGGCCGATAACGCCTGAATAATACATTCGCTCCCATTGTACACAAGCCTATTGTGCGCGTAGGCACGTGAATTCAGGAATTCTTTTGTTCGTTGAAATTGTAACAGTAAGGAGGTTAGGATTGTAATGTAATGAATGAGATTGTAGTTCAGTTGTAGGTTTTGCTGCAACATTAACATTAAGTTGTAGCGGGTAGCCATTCAAGGGGAAAGCTTTGTGAAGTGAGTTTGAGCCTGAAAGTAGCAAATTAATTGCATGCAAAGGAATGTCCAACCAACTAAACCCGAATTACAAAAATGATAAATAAAATAAAAAATAAATATCAGGGGACAATGTCACACCAAATGACCTAGTCCCAAACTAAGCTCTAGGCTTGTACTATGGGTACTAGACAACGATATAAATACTAATATAGAGAAATATATACTTAAATACATAGAAAACATCCATGACTCAGGAACAAATATTCGCGCTCATCACACAAACATCTGCACTTACCGGGATTTGAACCCAGGACCGCTAGCTTCGTAGGCAGGGTCACTACCAACTAGGCCAGCGTGTCGTCGATGATGTCTGCGTGATGTCTGTACAGTTTCATTTTTGAATGAAGGTTTCGAGTGTTCTCTCATTTTCAAGAGATAGACTCTTACAGTTTACATATGAGTTCCAATTAAGAGACATTTTCTCTGTTGTCATAAACTGATATAAACAAATGTAATTATAGTTAAATCAACCGAAACTGATTGTAACAACAGCAACTTCATTACTTTGATACGAGTGAATTATTAACATAGAGGCATTCCGTCTTTGTCGTTAGGGCTGGTTACGCATTTAGAGTCTTGGCTGTCTCTGTCAAGCTCAGGTGAAATCTTGATATTGTAAGTACGTTTATCATTGCCGTGTGGTTACCGCCTTACAATACTGCCACTCTATGTCTTCCAACTTCCAACTTGTCTCTCCAAGTCGCAATAGGCGACTAAGGGATTAAAGGCCTGTAGTATTGTTGCAACCTGTCACTAATATACACATGAATTAACAAGTTGGTTAGAGTTGTTGGTAATTCTGTAGCTCTGCCTCCCAATCTGGGATAAAGGGGTGACGGTGTGTATGCGTTTGTTTTTATCTTTTCCTAGTACCAAAGACTAGATCTTTGTTGGAGATAAGGTATATTTGTGTGAAGTATAATTATTTATTCTGTCTATGGGTCTTTAATCCATCTTACCATCGGATGGTCTGATAGCTCGGTCGCCGTCTCCATATCATAAAAAAGTAATATTAGGGTTTTCCTGACTGCTTACAAACAAGGTAACTGTTAAGTTTAAAACAATTGACTACACGTTTAGCCGATTTGTTAGTGCTCCTGCTACTAAGCTAGTATTCTTTTGGTTCGAATCCAGTTAGGGGAGTATTTGTGTGAATAGCGCGAGTCTTTGTTCCTGAGTCTTCGTTGTTTTTTATGTATTTAAGTAATTTATCTATTTAAGTATGTTTATCGTTGTCTCGTATCCAAAGTACAGTCAGGGAATTAAATTTGTCACCGACCTTAGTTCCAAAGTCAATCTGAAATTCTAAAGCAATAAGGTTGAGTTTCCTATCAATTACAAATGACTTGGCATCTCTAATGGCAATGACATCTTCAAGCAAATTTAGAAATGGGTAGCAAATTAACTTCCGTGACCGTACAAGCCTAGAGTTTAGTTTGGGAATCACCCTCTAATATTTTTTTATTTTATTGATCATCAACATCTAATACCAATTCAGAATGTTATTAGACTTGATATAAATAAAACGCAACACGCAGACTTGATATAAGTTTTCCTCTCGGTGAAGCAATGCAAGCTCCGTGTAATGAGACGATGACGTTTTTTTCTCGTCAGCCGACATAATGACACAAGAATGAGCAAAAACCAGCTTTGTCAATATTAGGAAGTAATTAAGCCGCCTTTGACAGTCCAATTTAAAGTCTGCTGGGCTTTGTGCTTGATGCTATTGGTTTTTAGATCAATAAAACTTCATAGATCGATAAGAGGTGACGCGTGAGTTGTTGTTGGAAAAGCATTTGATACTTAGACTGGGTGCTTTTAATTCGACTTAATTTTGACTTTGAACAGGAAAAAACCGGTCAAATTCGATTCGTTTGTGTCATAGTTAGTTATAGTATTGCAACATTAGTTCCCAATAATCAATCTACCTACTCTTTACTTCTTTTGAAAATATAAATATTTACCTTTAATCTGAATGGATATTGTGCTGTAATCAGGGTAACCTATTTCAAATCCATTTTTTCTTAACTGTTTAATTTCTCCTGTCATAATATATATATTTGTTTCGTGACCAAAAAAACTTTAAACTAAACCCTAAACCTAGAACATAGACGTTAGGTTAGGTTTGTGTAAAAAATACGTAAAAAATGATTTTTAACTAATGAAAAATAAATTTAGAAATGCATTTTTAAGTAATGAAACCCAAAATAAGACATAATATGGCGAAATGGGACTTAGAGATGTATACATCCTATTTACAGAAAATGTCAACGAATACTTTCTAGGCGTAGGAACTCTGGCTTGCCTCTATATTTTAATATTGTATGTAATTATACATAAATACTCGTACGTAAGTTAAAATATATAAGTATATCGATATCCAAATACATATCTCTGTATCTTATTTATCAACGTTTTTTGCTTTTTTATTTTTTCATCTTCTAAATAAATTTGTTCATTTGATTAACTTTCACTTTTGCCAATCACTAAGTTCGTTTTTGCACATCTCTTTTTCGGCTAAAATATTGCTTGTCAAATGTATCATTTCCAAAATTTTAATTTCGCTAAAAGATGTTTGTTTTTTTATATCCGGGATATCGAAACCGCTGGCCACATCTATTAAGTTAGATTACACTTATGACTACATAAGAAAATAAATCAACTGCGACAAGAAACACCTTTTTGGGAAATAATACATTTGACCAAAACTATTTTGGCCAAACGGAATAGACTTTGACATTAATCGTATAGTTTTGTTTTTTCTTAGGACAATAAAGTGTTTATATACACACTTGCATTACATTCAACATTTCCGCGGCTGCGATATTCGTACAAAACAAAATAACCCGTTCATTTTATTCATCTAGCCGAATGCAATATAAATGAAATAATTAGTCTTGCGCAACAGTACGTGTAGCCCTCGATCCCGCCACGACGATCTCTTTCAAGTCGTAATCGTAACGTCCAATTCTGAATCGATACGATTTTTATTGTCCGTGACATACGGAAGGCTGATAATTATCTTTATGCACGTTATTGTTATGTAACAACGATACGGGTATCAATATCGATACATATCGTTGCAGGTGACTTGACTCAATCAATTTTAGATGAACTTATCAAATGATTTAAAAAAAAATGTTGTAAAGAAATATATTTTTGATAAAATTAAATTTGGAATGGAGTTTAAAGTTACTTTGTATATCTTTGCTTTAAGACAAGACTAAAAGTAGAAACAAAGAACAGATCGAAGTGATGTCCTATTGTATACCTTATTGCAATTGGCTTATCTTATGTTATCATGCAGATGGACTGTTTTGTAGGCACTTGGACCCTTTGAAATCTTTTGTGCAACACACTCAGCTGTTGGGATGCGCAGGTTTCTTCGCAATGTTTTTCTTTCACCGTAAAAGCGTCGTGAAATGTACTTATGTTAAAAAAACTCATTGTTACATGGTGATACGACGATTACGATCACGCGTCGATCCCCTAAGCCGGGGTACTGAGACTCTTAAATATGCCATAGCTTAAGCGTCATAAATAACCTTGACAAACCAAAATACACTTAACACCCCTTTTAAATTCCTTTCTTAATCATAACTAAGCTATTGTAAACATAACTACTAATTTTATTAATTAATTGTATAATATCATCTATAATAATTACTTATGTGTTGTATGTATCGTCTTACCATAAAAATAACGCCGCACTATTATTATCCATGTAGGACACTTTTTACGCAAATATCGAAGACACTTATATTATTTTCTTGTTAGTAGTAGGTACCACTATTGTGTTTTCAGGTGTATCACTGAATAAATGTCTTTCATTCTTTCTTTCACCAATAAACTCTTCTACGCTAGCTCTAGCATTATTTTTTTTGAGCCTAGTCGGGTGTCCCACTGCTGGGCAAAGGCCTCCCCTCTTTTCCGCCATTCGTCCCGATTGAGTGCATGCTCCCGCCATTCGCTTTGAAACGCGTCTAAGTCATCCCGCCATCTCCTTTATGGTCTGCCACTGCTCTAGCATTACTGCAATATAATGAATGAACCCATAACTATCTAGCATCTCTCTCCCTCAATTAACCCACAAACGATAAACGCATCATTAGGCCGTTCATTAATAAAGGCACGCACACACGCACGGGTATCGTCGAGATCGGTTGCCTAACATCGGTAAGTATAATAATTACAATAGATCGCCATTGTTCGAGTGACCGACCGGCCTCAGCGACGGCGACCTTCGCCCGTCGCAAGCGCACGATTTTTTGACCATTTGTTTCTAGAGATTCTTTGAAGCTGATAATACCTACTCTTTTATAAAAAAACTAGCGGTGTAGTGTCTATGTCCTGCGCCGCCTGGGTATTTTTTTTATAAAACCTTGTCTTGATAATTGAATGAACACAAAAAATGCAAATCGATCATGAACACAAAAAAAACAAGACTGCAATCTTAGACTGCAAACGCGCAGTTAACAATAGTCTTAACAGAGATATAGCACGATTTTGTTTATTCGTATAGAAAGTGGCTGCACTATTATTTATTATGAATGATATGCGCTTTATCTGAGAATCAGGCTGATCTTTATATTTATAAAAAGTAGTATTTTTTCTTAGGACGTGGAGCGAAGTTACAGCAGAGGAAGTATAATTAAAGCCGCGACTTAAGTTTTTATGAATAAAACTATAGCATAAAATATATTTGGTAAAGGAGATTAGGCTAATTGGCCTATATGACCAATGATGACAAGCGATATGTCACCGGATAGTTAATTTTAAGTTGTAATTTTGTGTTGTTTATTGCAGGTAGAACGAAATCTTTATATAAAAAAATAATTTCGCCATGCGATGATAGCGGTGTATCAAAGTTATTAATAATTATGCTAATGTCAACCATGTAGACGTCCGATGTTCCAGATTTTTTAATATTTCGCATCGTTATTTGAGGTTTCCCGCTACACAAAATTGTTGTAGAATTAAAAAGGATATTCGATGATATAGTGCTTATAGTTATTGGTTTCTAGGCCAGTGTTCGTACATTTCTGTCCATTGTCCTTTTATTATTACTCTAGTTTAAAAAAAAAGTTCACTATACTTGATACTAAAAGTATTACTCGATATAATAAATAAATGCATTAAATTAAATTTACTTAAATACGGACTTTACATTAAAATTTAAAAGTTAAAGTTAAAACTAAACTTATTTAAAATAAAATAAAATAAAACTAAGCTACTCAAATATTAAAAATTAAACATAAACACCACTATAAAAGGTTCTTGAAGTATAATTTAATTAAGTCTACATCTATTAGAATAGTGCTGGAATGAAATTGTATTTAATTAAATTATACAATTCTAATTAAACCGGTTGTATCAACTCTCAGGAGATGCGGCGCGCGCGCCGATTGCCCGCTCGATATTGACACTCATTAGTCTATTTATTACAACTACAGATTGGTTATCTCAAACAAAATTACCTTCTGGTAATAATGCTGTCGGAAAAATAGATTTTTTGAAGTTTTGTTTATTATGTCTACATTCATATAATATTTTCTCGTGATAATGTCATGTTTACATAATTATTTATAGTTGTGATTTTAATGTCGCTGGAACCGTAAACGTATAGATAACGCTAGGTCAAGTTTGATTTGATTTATGTAAATCGTAAAAAAGTAATCTTCTTAAAAATACGTTTTAACTTGCGATAGGTAAGACCTAAAACAAATTGTGAGTTAAATAGTTATAGCAGACAGTATAGCCCCATTATATCTTGCTGAGCAACAGAAATCAGGAAACTGTTTTGGGCATATATTTATCTGTATAAGTATGATAAAAGATAAAGGAAATTTATTCAGTAAGTAGGCCGCTCAAGCACTTTTACACGTCAAGAATCTACCAGTGCTTCCCAAGAGGAGACCACTGCTGAGAAGAAACGCCGCAAGAAACTCAGCAGTCAGTTTTTTTTAAACATTTCATATTACAATGGTACTACTTAGTCTAGCATTATATACCTAAAGCTACAGATATTAAATTATATATAATATCAAATAACATGCGTAGTTCAGCAGGAAAACATTCCAAAAATCTTACGGGAGAGAATGAGAAAAAGAAAAAATAGAAGCAACTACTTATGTGTATATGAGATGGTGCAAGATGACCACATAAAAGTTTCAATATGTTTTCCTGTATCAACGGTGTTCCCTAGACAAGAAAAAGCAGGATAAAGCTTTTGCATTTTTGAACAAATTACTATTGAGTAAGTTTCGGGTGTAGGCCATGCATTTTTGTGTTTATCATTGTCTATTGTCTATAGTACAAGCCTAGAGCTTAGTTTGAGACTAGGTCAACTAATGTAAGATTATCTCCCGTTTTTTTAATATTCATTCATTCATTCATGTCAGCCGAAAGACGTCCACTGCTGGACATAGGCCTCCCCCAGGGCTTTCCACTCAGACCGGTCTTGTGCTTTTCGCATCCACCGCGGTCCCGCGATCCTGACGAGGTCGTCACTCCATCTTTTTTAATATACTTAAAGCGATTTTACCCATAGATTCTTCAGATAATCTAAGTATACCGCGGAAGTAAAGTATCATAGTTTATATGCATTTTAATAGGAACATACCCATAACGATTATGGAATAATCGTCCTATAATACATAATGCATGAACTCGTCCTAGCTCGTGCGTCTAAATTACCATAATACTAATAAACGGGCAAATTCTTTCGTTTTTAGGGTTCCATATTAATCGGTGCAAATCACCCTATTACTAAGACTATGCTTTCCGTCTGTTCGTCTATCTGTCAACAATATATAAAATAGTAAAACAATAAAACGGATTCAATACAAGAATAGTACAAAACCCTTCGCATGCGAAGACAAATAGTTGATCGGATTTTAGTTTTATCAATTACATTTAATATTTTTTATTATTTTCTCAGAAATAGTCTGTGTTTTATCATATTAATTCCCTCAATGCTTGAAAAGGTTAGTTCTCATACATTAGACATCAACGGGAGCGCTTTGCTTTGGACAACAGATTAAACGTGAATTTATTTATCTTTAATGTTATTTGCAACTAATTTAGGTAATGTAAGGTAAGACAATATTCTATTTTGTTGATTTAAATCGTATTGCTGTGCTATTTAAGGGTATTTATTACGTTGACAGTAAAAGCGGCGGTGGATACGAAAAGCAAAAGGCCGGTCTGAGTGGAGGCCCTTGGGGGAGGCCTATTATGTCCAGCAGTGGACGTCTTTCGGCCGACATGATGAGTGAAAAGCGGCCATAAGGTCAACAAAATACGCTAAACCAACGCTTTTTCTAGTTAGCTGTAGCCAATTCTACTTTTATAATGGTAATACAAATGTTAAATCGTAATAGTAGGTACTGGGCCTCTGTTCAACACGGTAAAACAATATGGTTTTTGAACTGTTATCGTATCGTCACCTTTTTGATAGCTCTTATTCACTTGACAGTAATGGCGGATGACGTCAAACGTACCATAACAGGTCAAAGGCGATATGTATTTTACCGTCAGACTTGGAAGTATGAGCTAATGTCAAAACAGGAGACACAGAGTCTCTATGCCACTGTATCAATAATTAATTGATAATCCTAACAATAAGATAACAACATGGATAATTAAAAAAAAAATCGGCAAAGAAAAGTGACTTGAACATGACAAAATAATGTTTTATGCTAATTACATCCCTCATTTTTTAAATGATTTTTTTTGTAATGTCATGGCACCATGCAATCATAATTCAGTAAAATGTTAATACATTATTATGCTAAAAATCTGCCCTTTTGTGCAAACACAATATTTCAAGCAATCTGAGTCCTCAATTAAGAGTAATCAGGAGCAATTAACACTTACTTTAAATTTAATTTAAGTGTATGCAAAACGTTTGACTTATGTAACTGTAGGTCTGTTAACCTTTACGTTCAAAGTTTTCCTTTAAATATTGTTAACTTAGCTGTCAAGTTATACTGTAATTTAGATAAAGGCTAAGTTAAGTGATTCCCATTTATCAAGTAATGGCTTTAACCACGACGCTGACCGCATAGAATTAGTCCCTATTTTTACGTAAATATACGTTTTTACTCGGTTATTACTAGAATGTATTAATAGAAATAAAAATAAAAATAAACTATTATTACCACCTATTTCAAAATAAAGTATCTGGAATCAAAAACCCCTTTATACTGTGTGTATTTGGAAGTGTGGATCAAACGAAGCAGCTCGATAGAGGACGTCTAGACCTATCCAATTCACCCCCATGTATGTTCAGCGATATCGGAGATATTGATCATTTCAATCTAAATTTTTGTAATTTTCCCTTATGGCCGGCCCTGTGACGAAAAAATATTAATTTCATGTTTTATGTCATAGGTTTTTCAGTGGTATCTTACATAGTTAGAGTCATTACGAATCAGCGGGGGTGAGTTCAATAGGTCTAGAAGTCCTCTATCGACTTGCTAGGTTTGATCCACACTTCCAAATACACCCTGTATAGCAAATGTCATCGAAATTGTTAGAGTAGACATTGATAACGAAATAACCAATATACATGCAAATAGGTATTGATTGTGTAAAGGATAATTGTGTCAAGTATATTATTCTTGCACTGTCATCCTTTTCTGAGCTATCTATCAATTTCCAAATCACAGGTTCATCAAAAAGTTACTTTAAAACTGATTGCAAAATTTATACTACCAGTCAAACAAACAAACAGACCAAGCGAGCTGGTAAAAAATAAATTACAGCTGGTTATGATGTCTGGCAAAATGGTATTCACTCAGCGATATGATTAGCATGAAGATAAAGTAAGAGAATGGAAGACGACACCTTTTGCCTATACTCTTTTTCTTGAACGAGCTATAGTACTGGAAACGTGCAATTGCTCGTGATTGGCTAATGAGAATCCGCACTCACAATGGAGCAGGTAATCAGTCGGCTCTTACGTCTGTACGGTGCGGACGCGTTTGTTCTCCCTTCTTGTCTCATCCTAAGAAGATTATCTTTGGTTGCCACCTACTTGGATGCCTCTATCTTTTTTCCTTGTTATTTTTATGACGTGCGAGTACTGATTACATAGATTATGGTATTGAAAAGGGCGTCGGCATAGATTTGCTGAATTTGAACTCTACCGTGATCAACCAAAAATCATTAGCGGGAACAAATAAAAAGAAAAGCCTTGAATGAAGATAAAGAAATCGTGGGTATAGGTAAATCCAACAACTACTTACGTAAAAAACCATTTGAATGGTGACATTATTGTATAGTCTATGTAAACAAATTACTACTCAATACTCAATATTTTGCAATAATAATGTTCAGTTTGACACATAACCTCAAATATTCATCAAGCATGTTTTTATTAATAATAAATAGGTAGTTATTTAATCTTAAACTTAATGTGAAAGTAATAATTAAGTGTATAAATCATTGCTAAGACCTCACTTGATCTTTAAAAGCACGCGATTATCAAGTAATAAAAAAACGAGTGCTAACGCTGCCAACTCCCAGAACGAAATCGGCTTTTGCAAGAAGATTCCCTGAATTTCTACTTCCACACGCTTATAATGTTGTTAGCAGGAGGTGTAACCTTAGACACTGCTCTGCCGCTGAGGCCAAAAGAATAGTGACAAACTGGATTCAGCCTATTGATTATTATGAAGCTGAAAAAATACTGAGGGTTTTTTAACACACACCCACACACACGCACACACATAAACACACACACACACACACACACACACACACACACACACACACACACACACACACACACACACGCACACACACACACACACATACACATGCACACGCACGCTCAAATTAATTCAAATATCGATGTAAGTCGTCGATGTTAAGCCATCTGTAATTCTACTTAGTAATAGCGCAGGGCTTATACCTGTACCTGGTAATCGTAACAAATGGACCCCACGTGACAGGCTGAGCCTAGTGTGGTGGTCATGGGCAATATATGTAAATGTAAGTTTCTTGGCAATTAAACAATATATATATATTTTTTTTTTAAAAGTACATTGGGTTCGTTTGTTTGTGTTTACATCTTTGCCAATTTCAATTGGTAAAGACTATAGTTAAAAATAATTAATTACATAACTTTTGTACTAGGTAGTTCTTTTTTTGTATAGTGTTATTGTTGGATTTATCGTGCGCTTTGTAAACGTGCACTTAAGCTTTTTACTTTAAATTCTGTAAAAGCGAGTATTGAGGAGGCACGTCGCGAATGTCAATGGAACCGTTTCCTACGACTCCTTGAATACCGAACCGGGTAATTACTGTTAATTACTGCACTTTATAGCCATTAATTCACCTCTTTATCCCTTTTGCAACGAGAAAAGAACGGATTAAGACGTTTTGACAAATTGCGCGCATGCGCGGTGTCACTTTTCATTGTTCTTTAATTAGAGTTAAATAAATATTGTGAATGTTTGTTTCCTTAATATTTATTAACTATATAATTGACTAGGGGACGACCGTGACTTTGTACGTGTAGAATTAGTTCCCCGCTAGACTAGATTCGCCATAAATTTCTTCCCATATAGAGTAAAAAAAAAAAAAAACTAGGCGCCTTTGTCTGTTAGTCTTCAAAGTTAGTGTAAAGTAAATGGCACGGTGACAAAAGCAAGACTTTGACCTTGAATGCTTTTACACTTAAATACTTTGTTACAAGTCCACCTCGAAACGTTAACAAAACTTAGTCAAACCGACATTATTCAGCATTGAGACTATTGATGTCACAAAAAATAAAAATATTCAAAAAGTAATATTCAAGCGTCCAATTTAGTTTAGAATGTAGATTGTCACTTGATAAATAAAACTCTTACTTGCCAAGGTAACGCAAGCAACAAGTCAATGAGTTACAAAATTAAACTGCCATTTGAGTTAAAGAAATAACGGGACCTACTTTTACACAAGGAAAGTTAAAGACGAGGGGATGGAGATTGTCTTTCAGACTCGCCTAAGTTATTCTCCAGTGAGCAAAAAATATTTTTCTCAAACATGCTCGGAAAGAACGGTTTTCCGATTGAAAGACAAGGACGGAAAGAGCCTCATTTTACTCCTAGGAGTAAAAGAAACATATGAAAACACTTTCCGTCCATGTCTATATTTTTCTTAAAAATGCTGTCATATTGCATACAAAATCAAAAGGACCAAGGCAAAAATTCCAAACAGCCAAGGTAACTGCTCGCTTTTTTAGCACAGTGCGTGTGTTTCTTTTTGAATTTGCATTCCAATTTCTATGGTTAGTATTTAAAAACAATTGACAGTCGGTAACATTCGTTCATTCTGCATAATTAAATTACTTGCTTATTAAAAATGTATTTGTATTATTTCCTCACATGTTTGAGAAAAGCATTATGTATGCCTCGGCGGAAACGAGGATTTCCTGACTCGTATTTTAGCAGGCCTCGCTATTGCTCGGCCTACTAACCACCTCGTCAGGAAAACCCTTACTTTCCGCGCCTAGGCAACAATGTACTATTTCACAAAGGCAGGGCCTCCTTTTACCTTCCACTTTGACCGAACTGTTTTGTCAATGAAAGCTGCACACAACTTAAAAAAAAAAGCCTATTTAGCCCGTTATTTATACATACAATCTAATGTAACAATATTATATTAGGTCAATATATATTGGATCTCTAAACATTACTAGTAGGTACGTCTTTATGTACCTTTTTATCTGTTTCTTTTCTTTTGCCGAAAATATGAAGGAACTGAAGTTTGTCTCCGTTTTTTTCTTATAGTATTCTCCGAAATGTACACCGGAAAAATGAAAAATCACCGCAATCACTCGTTATTTCACCTATAACAAAGACAAAGGTCACGTGTCTACAGTTACTTCCAAAATTAAAAACAAAGCGCATATCAATGCATAAATTCCAAGACAACACGAATTACATACTGTCCATAACGAAAAAATAATAATATATCCTCAGACGTGCGTGCACACTACGCACAGCAAAAACATAAATGACACAACTCCAAATACGAATAACTTCCAAATTCAACTTCAAGTAGACGTGGTTAAGTTTGATTTCCAATGGTTTTGTTCTCGGACTTGCTGCATGTTAATTTCATAGGTGTACATTAACGCGTTGCCCAAGAAAGCAGCCTTGCTCCCAATGTCTCAAATTTGCCGGCCTTGCTGGGCTAAGTAATACCTCTTTTAATTAGTGCCGTGAGGTGCCGTTGACATCCGAGTAGCCTCGTGTAGCAGCGAATTTATTGTATCAAAAATAACTATGTGTGATTCAGCTTGTTATAATGTTTTAGCTTTAATAGGTCTGGTAATTGTAGGTGATTGTAAAACTAACAGGCTTTGGTAGTAATTTATTAAAGCTGCTGTTTGTAAAGTTAAATTGTTGGATGTTACTCGTAAATTACTGCTTATTAGTCGCTTGCTAGCTGCATTTTTCCATCCAATGATAATAAGTTATAACTTTCGTTTTTTTTGTCATATAAAAATACAAATACTGCTTTTGCAAATTGCAAATGCGGCTTTTAAATATGACTGTTTAGTGGCAAATACCTGCATGTATTTGCTGAATGCATCTAATTATTGTTTTTGATCGCAATTAACTGTTAAAAGACAATAACTAACAAGTAAAAGGACCGTTTTACGCGAACGTTAGACATTTTCGAATAACTACTGACGAAATATATATACGATTGACGTTAGCTGAGAATCTATAGGCGTTGACCACTAATGTCCGTTTCATAGGTTTTTTCAGTTTAAAAAAAATGCTGACGTTAGCATTAATGCATCTCGGCCTTAAAATGAAGTTTACAAAGTATCGTTTTACACACAGTTAATTTTGTTTTATTCAAGCGATTAAAAATAAAAATAAATACGTTTTAATATTATGTTGGAAGAATATATAAAGAAAGACACTTTGAACCTTTTTTATTTATCATCCTACTAATATTATAAAATTTTGTTTTAGTTTGTACTCCTTTACGCTGCAATGTCTAGACAGATTTGGATGAAATTTGGAATGGAGATAGCATTATACCCTGAATTAACACATAAGCTACTTTCCAGGTAATTTAAAAGCTCCTGAGGAAATAACGATAAACGAAATCTACAAGAACAAAGCTGCAGGCAATAGCTAGTATAAAAATAAAACTTTATTGCGCACACGCAGCAAAAAACGACATCGACTTCTGTGTGACCCGCACTAAATGTTACAATTAATTAGCTCACGAGGCCTCACGCTGACATTTCCACTGTTTACTTTAACACTCCATATCTTATTCTGACGCGGGTTTATAAAATAACATTTAAGTACTCTTAAGTAAAGTTTATATTAAGGTGCATGTGCCAGCAACATACGCGATTTGGAAAGTTAGCCAACCGTTCATCGCACGCAGTTTATTTGGTTCAATTTTTTAATACCGTGTCTGAAAACAGGATTTATAACTTCATATTACTTATGTTTTAAGTAAACTCATATTATTTAATGTTTCTACCTCCGGGTGGACCTTACATGTCATAATATTGTTGACATGCCATTGAATTAGCAGAGTTAATTAAGAAATATTTTGCGACGATAAAATTTCAAAGTAATTTTTAACGCGCAAGTTTTCTGACCGCACGTACCCCAACGAAAATGTTAAGCAGTTTAGTGCGTTGTCATGGTCAACTTCAAACAGAAAACAAATGACACTTGACAATGACATTTACAATGACAAGGTTCTAAGTATGCTGATTTTTTTTATTGGGTGACTGTACATTTTGTTTATGATGAATTTGTCCTCAGCGTAACAAAGAACCGGAGGAATGATCTTTCAATGAAGGCCCTACACAAGGCAAATTGTAATCCCTAGTTATTGAAGTTACTTGTAATTTTGCTTAAATCACTCTTGTGTAGGAAAGTCTTAACTCAACTAAAAAACGGACAACGGCATATCTGACCATGCTCAGTAAAGGGTTCCAAAGCCGTTACTACACAAAAACTATCCCAAAAAGAACAAGTACTTATGAAATAATTCTCTATTCAAGTTATTTGGTTCTGACTTAGATGATTTTCATAAGTATAATCACTTTTGGAATCAATCAAGTCTACTTAGTCGTGATAGTTTTCTGTTAAAAATCGCTATTATGTGCTTTTATTTAAGATATTTTCCAGATTTTGCGTATTTGTACTTTTGGCCGTAAGTGGGGGGCGACACACGAGTCTAAAAAAAATTAGCACTGTAAATCTTAATATTACAGAAACGCATCCCTTTAACAGATACGCGTATGGGAGGTACCATAAAAAGCACAAGATTTTATTTTGGCACTTTCTCGGCGTGACTAATAACTGCGTTCTAGAACTAATGCTCTCGAACTAAGCAGCGGACGGACATCGCGAAACTATAAGTTCCTAATTGGACAACGGAACCCTAAAAAGTGCATTTTAGTAAAGTAGGGTAAAGTCACCAGTGGTCAGCCAGAGATCTGTAGTCGGCCTCTGCCAATACTTTGTATGAGTGTGGAGAGTACGAAATATATATTTGCCACTCTTCGCACTCATATAAGGTCGACTACTGGGGCATGTTTCTCAAAAAGTATTAGTCTAATAATATTAGTGCTTTGTCTCGTTTTCTAGTTTTATTTACGAGACAAAACACCAATATTATTAGACTAATACGCTTTGAGAAATGGGCCCCTGGTGTCTGGCTGACTACGTGTGACTTTACCCTATGATATCATTAGTAAACGAGTAAAGGCACTAAAGGCTTTTTTGCCAGTTCAATCGTCAGCGAAATCGCGAATTGGCCGTGTTAATTCCAGATACGACAATTTGAACTGTAACCAAATTAACAAGGGCTCCTCTCTTCTCGGTAAACCCATGTTGATTTTTACATTGTTATCGTATTGTCAACGTTATGATAGCCATTATTTAATTGACAGTAATGGCGGCTGAGATAAAAACAATAAGGACTTCATGAAACATTAATCTCATCCGACAAACTCCAACTCCAACTCATCACGAAGAGCACGCGCTCCCCGCGTGCTGTGTGGCCACCGCTGCACCCCTAGTTAACGGGAAGCCCCCACCACTGGGGCTCACCCCCCACAGTTCATGTGTAGCTGTCACAGAGACAAACATCAACAGAGAAGGTCACTTTGAAAAAAAAAATGGAACTTGTGGAGGAGGAGGAGGAATGGAGCTAACACCATCGCTTCTGGGTAGTCCACAGTTGTAGTAGAGTACATATGTTTTAACTGTTAACTGTCCTCGTGTGTGATATTATTTCTTATTTCTTTGATTAGTTCATAGTGGTTCATGGTGGTCTAATACTCAAAATTTACGAAATATAAGGAGTGAAAGCCATTTATTAAGAAAAAAAAGGCTGCCCGGATCGCTTACCCTGCCAAGCAGCAGTGTTTGCACTTTTCTTTTCCTATCTGTTGATATGCTTTCTTAAGAGGATTGTGAAGCTATAAATCTCCAAACAAAATTCGAAAACGTTTCTCTAGCCTTAAACCTCGTCTAATTTTTACGATCGTTGAATATGTTGTAGATATCATGAATAACTATGTCTGTACCTTTCCCTTAACAAGAAAATATTTCTTAGAACAAAAAAAATGTAAAATCCTCTTTAATTATATACTCCTTAGGGCTGCCAACGCAAAATCGTGGCATATAACCTCGTTTGCCTTCCAGTGAACGTCGTAAATTGATGATCTATCGCGTCGGCCGCTTGTGTCAATTCCATAAATTTGTCAGTTCTCGAAAATACTCATAGCTAGTTTACATGATAGCATAGGTCTTATTAAGATTTCGTAAAGGCACAGGGGCGTTCCGGTAGTTATAATTAACCATTCCAGTTCACGTTGGCGTGATTGACTTGGCATTACGGTTATTTACAGCGTTTACACCCCTCGTAAATCGAGATAGTTACCCTTTCGAAATCGATGTTAAATGACTGATTACGAGTGATTAATCTGTGGTAACTTAAGGGACAAAGTACATTACAGTACAATTACAGACCAATCGGAATAAATATAATTAAATGTATGTTCATTCATTACTACATCAAAAAATGTTGCCGTTTAATAAAATACTAGTAATCTAATTCAAAGCAGTAAAGTATAAGTTAGTAACTAATAACTAGCAGGACCCTGATTAAGGTTCCTGCTAGTCATAAGAATTCAAAAAAAAATGATATCCCTTCAAAATGACTTTAATTTAAATAAAAATATTCATAACGTAACGTAAAATGCAATGCTGTGCCAAAATCCCAAGTCAATTTCGATTTTTTATTGATCGATTACATTTCAAGTTCGGCTAGCAAAAACATGTAGGCATTTTGTTTTATTATTTATTATGTTTATGTAACGTGTCTTAATAACTTCAGAAATTTAGGGTATCACTATTAACCATTCGACTTTCCAAATATTGCGCCTCAAATGGATGTTTTTAAAACATTTTCCGAATGTCCTAGATATTTCCCACGCCGTTAAATTTTCCGCATAACCCTGCGTCGCATATAATCCGGCATCGCATGAGGTCCACTCTTGCGCATGACGTCCGCATGACAGCTGATTCAGTTCCATGTCACGGAAGCACGACGTGTCAGCAGACGTGACGTGATCTAGATCTATAAATGTAGCGATAAATTTGATGAGGGTCAAGTGACGAATCGATATCGATTTACAGTTAAATATTTCGCCTAAACAACTCTCCTTTTAAAGCATGTTTAGCTGACGAAGCAGTTCAATAAAGGTGGTAATGGTGGTATCTTATGGTATTTAATTCATCTAGACAAACTGACAGACGAGTTGTTTACGTCTGTCGTATTCTGGAGCCAGTTGTATTATGATCGCCTTTATCGGGGTGCATAAAACATACGTCATACTCGCACTTACATACTGGTCAGAAAGTGACAGATGTTTCATCCACATTGATAAACACGACCATAATAGGCCCCCTGATTCTGATAAGTAACTTTCCTGTTCAAAATATTTGCATTTTTCATAGAAGCACAGGTAAGTCGAATTTGGTTAGTCTGAAGTTCTGGCGGTGACACTTGAGTGGATCTGGGTATAAGTAATATGATAATTTGAATACCGTTTAACTTATAGGTTTAGATAAGATTTATTTGGCGAACGCTATCGTTATCGAAGATGCACAGAATTGACGTGCCGTCGAGTCGACCGCTTTTGTTAGTTCTTTTATATTTAGTCAGTGTTCGAAAATTGTTAACGTTAACGTTATTCAGCTGTTCTAAGGCCTCTGGGGCCGTAGCCAAGATGTAAACGTTCCTAACATTTTTCTTTTCTATCACTCAAAATGTTTAGGATGACAGTTGATAATTTTATTTCCAGGTGCGTTGTAAAATGTTGATTAGGAATTTAAATTATGTGTTTCTTAATGTTTTCAAAAACGAAACTGCGGTTGCAACAACAACGAGGCGATTGAACATATTAAGCATAATAACATCACTATATATGACCCGATTAAGATGGCTACAGCTTTTAATGACCATTACATAGAATCTACGGGAAAATCGTCTAACACCTTGTCCAAAAAGTATACTAGTAATACCTCAAGATGTAATTCAATGTTTCTGAAACCTATGTCAGAAAATGAAATCAGAGCTGAAGTCTTGTCGCTAAATAGAACAAACTCGGCAGGGTACGATGAAATTAATACAAACATTACAAAATTATGTCTAAACGCAACACTCTCCGTTTTAACGCATCTAGTGAACCTTTCTTTTTTGTCCGGGTCTTTTCCGGAGGCGTTGAAACTATCAATAGTGAGGCCAATTTTTAAAAAGGGGAAGAAAAACGATATGAATAATTACCGTCCAATAACGTTAATACCTATTCTGGCTAAAATTTTCGAAAAATGTATGCTTAAGAGACTGCTTGATTTTTGCACGAAATATAATGCTATTAAAAAAGAACAGTTTGGCTTCCAAAAGGACAAATCTACTACTTTAGCTATCTTCTCTTTGATTAAGCTAATAGTACCTAATCTTAATAATAGCTACATAACAACGGGACTATTTTTCGATCTATCGAAGGCCTTCGATTTTGTGTCTCATGATCTTTTGTTGTGCAAACTGGAGGCTCTAGGGATCAGAGGGTTGGCTCTTCGGTGGATAGCATCTTATCTAAAAAATAGACAACAACGTGTTGAAATAACAAAAATGAATGGAAAAAGCGAGATAATAAGCTATTCTTCTGGATCTAGACACAGTAGAAATGGTGTCCCACAGGGGAGTGTCCTGGGACCCATCCTGTTTTTGTTATACATAAACGACATAACAGAGATAACAAACCACCGTTGTATTTTATATGCCGACGACATTTCCATTATTGTGACATCTGACAAAAATACAAATACAATTAGAGAACACGAACAAGACATCAATCATACAATCAATTTAGTAATCAAGTGGCTACATTCTAACAATTTAGTAATTAATTTAGATAAATCAAAATACATACAATTTAATAAACCAAGGAATTCGAAATATAATTTTAATCTTAATGTCCCGAGTATTGTAAATGTTACACATACCAAATTCCTTGGAGTCATTATAGACGAAGATTTGAATTGGAAGTCACAACTAGATTATATATGTAACAGAATTAATAGATACGTATATGCCCTTAGACAAATCAGTAAGGTAACTAATTTCAAAACAGCCATCTCTTGTTACCATGCCTATGTAGAGTCAGTGTTACGATACGGGTTAATAATCTGGGGCAATAGCACTGGCAATCATCAGGCATTCATTGCACAAAAAAAATGCGTAAGAGCAATGTGTGGCCTACGGCCTATCGAATCGTGCAGACCAGTCTTTAAAAAGCTTGGTTTATTGCCTCTTCCAGCTCTCTATGTCTACGAGACGTGCGTGTTTGTTCATAGACATATAGAACTCTTTAAAAAAGCGTGCGATAGTCATCCACGTTCCTGCCGAGACCCCGACAGATTGCTACCTGATGGTTTTTCCAGATTAGCGAAGCACAAAAAAAGTTGCTTGATAATGTGTATAAAAGTATACAACAAAATACCCAGTGAATTTAAATCTAATAATAATAGGAAATTTAAAAATAAATTATATCAATGGTTGAGTAATAATAATTTCTATAGTATAAATGAATTTTTTGACATGTAATAGAGTGTAATTGTGACTTTTTTTTTTTGTATTTTTTTATTTATTAGTTATTAGCTTTTAAGTGAAATTTGCATACCGGAAACGGTTAAACATGTAAACCTGCCAATAGTTCAATAAGACCTAGATGTATACATTTAACGGTAATGTTTAACGCAAATAAATGATTATCTTATCTTATCTTATCTAACAAACTTTTAAATCTCCATACAAAATGACAAAACGTTTCCCTTCCCGTAAACCGTAAACCTGGTCCGTTTTTTACGATTTTTGAACATGTTGTAGATATCATAAAAAAACTATGTCTGTACGTTTTCCTCTCCAAGAAAAGATTTCTTAGAACAAACAATTTAAAAAAAAAACAACATAAACGTACTGACCTAGATCTTTATAATAACTACAACATATTAAAAAGTAGTGAAAATCGGACTTTAGGGGGTGAGGAACGTTTTCGCCCGGGGCTACATTTGTATGCTTTTTTTTTACTACTACGCAATTATAGCGGCGCTTCACAGTCCTCTTAACAAGCGGGATGATGACTGCAGTAAAAAATTCAGTCAACGCAAAAGCTTGTTCCAAAAGTCAGTTCCATTCATCACGTATACCGGGTGTACAATCCAAATGGGTCAGTATGGTGAAGTCGGAAACTATGAGAGATAGCGAGATCTGTTCTTAGGAACCATGACGTCGATTTTAGATTTAATAATAATTACATTCAAACTTTTTTATTAACTCTCATACTTTAAACAAGATTCCATTAGTGTTGTGCTTCTTGCGAGTTGCAGAATTTATACACATTGATTTTGACCAGGTTCGATTCCCGGTTATGCATGAGAGTTAATAAAAAAGTTTGAATGTAATTATTATTAAATCTAAAATCGACGTCATGGTTCCTAAGAACAGATCTCGCTATCTCTCATAGTTTCCGACTTCTCCATACTGACCCATTTGGATTGTACACCCGGTATATAAATACGCGGAGGGAAAACAATCTAAAACTATATTTACGAAGTTAATGATGTCGGAAATGATCTTCGTTTGCTTAATACTAGCTTCTGCCAGCGACTTTATCCGCGTAGAGTTCCTTTTTTTTTTCATCCCACGGGAACCGTTCATTTTTCCGGAATAAAAAGTAGCCATGCTACTCTGGGATGATGTAGCATTCTAAAGGTGAAATAACTGTTGAAATCGGTCCAGTAGTTTTTGAGTTTATTCGTTACAAACCTACAAAAATACAAATCTTTCATCTTTTTAATATTAGTGCAGATTTCAATGTAATTTACGTAATATAAAAAAAGTGTGCAAATCATGCGAATTGGCTATTGTAATCATAAAAAAACTAAAAGGAAATCAATTTATATTACAAGCAACATTTAACCTTTGCCATTCGTTTTATTGCCACTAAATAAAAACAAAAATCGATGTCTATTATTAAAATAACGAAATAATTTCCAATTACATTTACAAATATGTCATCCTAAACATACTAGGAATGCGCCGTGTCCTTGATCGGTTTTTACAAGTTTGACGCGTGGTATGCGCGGGCGCCGGTCGTGCCCGCGTGACTCCCAACCCGGGCGGCGCGAACTGACGCGATAATCTCTATCCTTCTTAATTACTAGCTAGTTAATATACCGCGGGTTTGTCTGTTAATATTCGTTTTTTTAATAATAAAAACCTTGTAGACTCTAACTTTTTTTAGTGCGTGGGGAAGGTAAGCGAGAACACAAGACACCTGATTACAAGTGGGATCTGTGATCCAGAAATACAGGGTGGTACTCAATATACTGTACATATTGAAAGAGATGAAATTTTCGGTTATTTTTTTTCCGATACCTATGCAAAAATGTCATTTTGTTTTCATAAATACACGATTTTCTCAAAATTTTGCCCATATTTCTCCATTTTTTTTGCTCATTATTATTCCTCGTTTAATTTTAAATGTAAAAACGTTAAATAAAATGGTAAAATATCTGCAAAATTTTGAGAAAGTCGTGTTTTTACGAAAACAAAATGATATTTTTGCAGTAATTTTCCACCAGTAAAAGCAGTTACCCAGTTTATTTTTAATTGCTCTAATATTGTTATCAATTATTGTAACACTAACTAATGTCCATACTAAGCATTTTGTTTTATCTTTTTTAGGCAATTAGATCAAAAGTTACACCGTCACAAGTAAGTGTACTACCCAAACTTTATTAAAAAGTTTAATAACGTGAAAAAAAAAACCAGTGGTTAAAAAAAAGTTTTACCGATAAATTAACCTAAAATGTCTACATTTCAACTTTATTGCTTTAAGGCTCAGAGAGTTACCAGGCTGAAGTGGCAATGGGCAGGCCACATAGCTCGGAGAACTGATAACCGTTGGGGAAGAAAAGTTCTCGAGTGGCGGCCCCGCACCGGTGGACGGAGTGTTGGACGGCCTCCCACCCGGTGGTCTGACGACCTGGTTAGGATCGCGGGGAGCCGCTGGATGCAAGCGGCTCAAGACCGTGACTTGTGGCGCTCTTTGGGGGAGGCCTTTGTCCAGCAGTGGACGCCCCCGGGCTGATGATGATGATGACTTTATTGAGTACCGCACTGTATATCCAATCTCAAGACTACAATGTTTAGACTGTAATCCTAAGATGCAGTTATAGAAACTAATTAATAAAAAACCTCCGATGTAAATAAACGCGACACCTTCTTCGTGCCTTCTTCGGGGTCCGTGTCTCTTTAACGACCCAAACAATTTTCATTTTTTTTTGCCAAGAACCTTCTCGATTAAATTAACTTTATTCAAAAAACGCACCCAGATCGGATCATTTTGTTAGGAGCAACGATGCCAATTACAGACATACAGACACACTGTTAAACTTATACTAACTCCTTCTTTTTTTGTCAGTTACTAGTATTACTGTCTTACTAACAATAAGTTAAGGAGGTAGCGGTAGCGGAACACAATGCTGCCTACCTAAAGTAAAAAGGTAGTATAATGTCACGAAATCCTTAAGCATCACTGCATTTTAGTTTTGAACGGGAGACACACATAACTTTACTTAACATACTTATGGTTCAATGCTGAACATGAGTTTGCTCTCGTTGGATCTGGGATATTGTCTGCATGGGGATTGGGAATAAGTCAATAAAAACCATTGTCATCTTGCGTCCATTACACAATTCAGTTCGTAGGTATTTACAAAAAGAAAGTTCGCTAATAATGTCATAGAGCTACTGTTAAAATTAGACAGTAAAGATAACAAGTAAAGATTTCAAAATGGACGAGCCATTTCTGCAAGAAAAAATATTGAATTATTTTTTAGGCGTACTTTCAAAGACAATTATGTATCATAAGCCTATTACATTAAAATCAAAATTAATAGCGATTCCTTTTCTCCCTTCTTCTTTCATAAAACATAGCTAGCAACCATCCCGATTGAATAAGCTTTCTTTCCGTCCGTTTCGGAGCTACGATTTAACAGATAGACACACAGATACACTTTTTTGTCGAGTGTTTATATAAAGAAATTACAACAAACAAACAATTAATTTGTAATTACCAATAAACAATTATTTGTTGTGATACCATTCCAGTTTTGCCGACTCAATGCCGATGCTCGCGCGCACGATCACAATTGTTTTTTGTGTCTATTAACTCCATTGATCCTTTGTCAGTGGCGTTGTCAATCGTAACTTATTAATGTCAATAACAAGCATTAGTGGGTTAATGGTGTAGGTTGGACACTTTTAGTGTTCCTGCTTTTTAATTTTATCTGATCGAGTACAATGTGCAATGACGCAAATGGCGTATTTGTTTAAAAATTAAATCGGCCATTTTGAAATAATTTATAGATAATTTTATAGATTTGTTGACGCAGTTAACATAGTTCGTAGTGATCCTGCCTACGAAGCTAGCGGTTCGGTAAATGTTTGTTTGATGAGAGCGAATATTTGTTTCATAGTCTTGGGTGTTTTATGTGTATATACATATTTATTTATCTTTATAAGAATGTCTAGTAACATGGCATAACTAGGTCAACTTGTGAGAGATTTTCATCCTATTTTTTTCATTACTCTTTGTAAGTAGTTAATTTGTAGAACAGTTTGATAAACTTTTTTAAACAAAAGACATTTAATAAGCGGAAGAACATTGACTGAACTAATCAAAGCCAGTAGTGTCGTCATCCTAAATCTTAGAATTCCATGGTCACACTATGATTTGATATTATTTTTTACGTAAACTGAAATATATAAATCCCAATATTGGCCTTAAACTTGTACTATTCGTACTAGGCAACAATAAAACATAATATGTTACATTCAAGCTATAAATAAATAAAATTATTAATGAAATAAATAAATACGTGCTGATCACAAAAATATTTTCTCTCGAACGAGGATCGAACCCGAAACCGCTAGCTTTGTAAGCAGAGTTACAACCACACAACCAATAAGGTTATCCATCGTCAATGGCTATGTTTTGTCTACATTAGCTATGCTTGACCAAAATATAGCCATACTAGTAGCTGCTCGCGACTTCGTTTGCTTAGAACTCGTTTGACATCATTTCTAAAAAAAACAGGATATTTTTCATATTATAATATTTTTTTGTTTTAATTAAGGATATGGGCATGTGTGCCAAATTTCTTGCGTGTTTGAAATAGAAACAATTAAACGAAACGGCCAAAAAATCGAACTTTTTAATATTATGTATGACATGTAAACTCTTTATTGCACATAAAACCAATTACAACATGACATGTTCCTTAATATCTTTCAAACGGAACACAATATGAAAATAGTGTCAGAGTATTACTACTATTATTATTATTATATTTAACAGAGGATTACTACTATTATTATATTTTAAGTAAATAAACTGCAAATTAAAATCTTCTTGATTCTCTTCCGGATATGCTTACTCTTGAAAATGTCTGAAAATTAAGCATTCTGGTCATTGACCCAGGGTCTAGGGTAGCTCTAACTAACCTGTAGCTCTAATTAGCCTGCGATTTTGTCCGCGTTGACTATCCCAAACTAACTGCAGTGATTTTCAACGGGATACTAGGCAAGTTATGTATTAACTTAGAGCATAGGTCTTTAGTCAAAGTTAATCTCTATTCCGAATTTAATTCAAAGCCGTCGCTTCATCGTGACAGAGTAACAAACCTACTAACACACAAACTTTCGTATTTATATTGTTAGTATGATTATAACAGTATAACCATCTTTGCTTGCAAATATAAAACAAGAACTTGTAAATCTTTATCTGTACCTATCTTTACAGGCACTTACCGACAAACTTCCGAACACAATTTCAAATATCGTTATTATACAGATGTTCAACGGCATCATTAAGTTGAATAAAAATGATTCCTTGACATTTAAATTGAAAAATGTCCTCGTTCTTTGTTATAGCGTGAAATACTAGGGTTCGAATAATACAGATTAATTGAGCAGTAAGTCTAGACCACTTTTATAAAATCTACGTTCACATTTCTGATTATGTAAATTAATTATGATGGATGTTTGTCATTCAAAGTTTAAGCGTATTTTGGTTCTGTAATAAATACAAATAGGTATTTTAAGATAGGTTTAAAACATTGTATTTTTATTCGATTTGAAAGTAATTTTAAGATGATAAATATTATTTGTTTAGCACTTCATTGACGAGCTCGCTGTCTTAGGTCTTGTGATAACTCTGAGCAAATCATTAACACAATAAAATGTGACCTAATTATAGTATTTATATAGGCTTTAAAATCTTTACGGTTACTTAGCCAAAGGTTAGGTTAGTTAACCGGTGGTCCGCGGACCACTAGTGGTCCTTGGAAGTGTCTCAAGTGGTCCGCGAGCCATGCAAATAAATAAGTGGTAAGAGTCGACACAACATTACCCGAGCGTTACCCATTACCTCCAAAACAATAAACCAACTGGGTGGTCCACGGCATAACGGGGATTTTGTCCCAGGACTAAAAGGTTAAGAACCACGGGTTATAGGTATAAGTTACTTTTAAAAATACTAATCAAAAATGTCCAGAGATGCAGTACATTTAGTATCTTAATAATTGACGACTACTTTGTCGTTGCGGTTGGTCTAGTTGGTAGTTGGTAGCGTCGATCCCGGGTTTGATTCCCGGCATGGGCAACTATTTGTATGATGAGCAAGAGTTTTAATTTTTGAGTCTTGAGCGTATTCTATATATTCAAGTGTGTATTTCTATTTATAAGTATGTTTATCGTTGTTTAGTACCTATAGTACAAACCTAGAGCTTAGTTTTGGACTAGGTCAGTTTGGGTGAGATTGTCCCTTAAAGCGACGGGTAGGGTCTTTCCATACTATATTGGTGTAAGTTATAGTTTTTTTGTTTTGGTACAAAATCGTCATTACCTTCACTGATCTATTTATGTTTATTTGTGCGTCTATATGATTTTTGATCTCAATACGTTAATAATTTCTTTTTGTTATTTTATTTAAAACATAATTAAACTAGGTTGACGTACTTATTTAACCAAAAACAATAAAAGACTGAACAAATTTAGTATGGAGAGAAGTTGCCCTACCCGTCGCCTTGATATAATTAAAAGATCATCATCATCATTCATCATTTCAGCCTATTGCAGTCCACTGCTGGACGTAAGCCTCCCCCAGGGTTCGCCACAAGGCCCGATCACCACCACCAGCCACTTTTTTCAGGTCGTCGGTCCATCTGGCTGGAGGGCGTCCTACGCTACGCTTGCCGAGCCGTGGTCTCCACTCGAGAACCCGTCTACTCCACCGATCATCGGTTCTGCGACAGATGTGACCAGCCCACTGCCACTAAAAAAATTAAAAGATGCAATAATATTTTTAACCCTACACATTTTTGACGTATATACTAGAGCATTTTTCAAGTATTTTCATGTCACGATTGGATATAATAACCGTTTCCTTCGTAATGTTCTTTGATTAAGAGTACCTACATTGCAAACTAAACATAATCAATCTCAATTCTCTGTATTTCGCAGTCCGTTACACTTCTATGAATATAATACGACAAAATATTTCTGAAACAGCTTCCAAATAACGCCGTAAGCCATTCTATTAAAAACCGCAAGCAGGATACTGTTAAGGAAAAAATATAAATGATTTAATTAGTACATCGTTGGTTTCCTTGGAGTTTTATCAGATCCGCCATCGCCCTTCGTCCTGCATCCTTGTGTCACCCAACATGGCTGCCGTGTCCTGTTTCCTGAGTATGTGGTAATTGGACCAACAACTCATTTTGTCCAATTTACAGAAGGCAAATGACCCTTTCACTTGGCCGCCTGTGTAGAAATATGCATAATGACATGCGAAATATTCTTAAATATCACCTACTTTGGACGCAGGGTTAATGAGAAATTGCTACGGAATATTCAGTTTTATGTAAGACCGATATAATGAAAAACAGGAAATCCTATAGGCAACCAAACATGACTAGCAAATAAAATTTCTGATTGATATATATATATATACGAACTTATTAATAAAAAAATGCCGAAAGCTTTCTGTAGTCGTAAGTTCGTCAAATATGAATGAATAAATAAATAAAAGGTGCACCCGTATTGAATGAATCTACATTCAACAATACGGCGTAATAACAAATCACATAAGGTGGAACCAGCATTTTGGGAACAATAACCACTGGTAGCGGTTTGTTAGGTTCGTAGTTTTAAGTAAGCTTGTAATTTCTTTCGTTTATTTTTATAAATAAATACATTCCTTATAACCGAGTCGCAAACTAATGAATTGAATATAATATTCATTGGAGTGCAACGGACTGTAAAATACAAAGAGATCCGATTGACTATATTTACTTTGCAATGTACTCTTAAAGATAAAGACGCAAAATCTAGTAAGGATCAAAAGCTAACACAGCGAATCCGATGCGACGGTATTTCTTATCAATGCAATACGAGATATACAAGGCTGATTTATGGGCAGGATAACGTCGGGGCGACGTCTGCGTGGGCGACACTTTCAGGCTAATACGGCGTGAAGGCGGTGGACAGGTGGCGGCTGATTCCGGATGCGCGAGCGCAGAAATATTGTACAACTAATACGAAATATATCCTACTACCTATTATCTACTTAGATAAAACGGCGCATGTCTTATAGAACCACGTATGTACAAGTAACTTTATTTCTTAAGAAAGAGGATTACAGCTGCGTTGCCGGCCTTCCACAAAAGAGTATGCTCGTCTCTTGAAGCGCCCGAAGTCGTCGTGTGTAAGTGTGTTTTTTGTTTATGCCAGTAAGAAGACGCGCGAGCTTTCAGGCCACCTGATGCAAAGTGGGATCTGAGACCCAAACACATTTGAAATCTCAAGACTACAATCTCAAAACTAGACTCCTAAGAATTCAAATGCGTTGCCAACCATGAGGACTAACATGGAATGCCTCTATGCTAGTAATTTCACCGGTTGTCTTTTCCCCACACAGGAACACAGCAATGTGAACACTGCTGCTTGAAGGTGGGTTAATGGATAAAATGGTGGTAGCGATCCGGATGGTCCCTGCACAAGGTTCTACCACACTAAAACCTATTGTTACCTGTTTATTTTGATTATATTGCTTATTTATTTTCCAGTAGCATCGTCAGAGTTTCCTCAAAATAAGTACTATAGTAAAATACCTAGGCGTAAGCCTTCTTAAAGTATTTCCAATTAATTAACGTTCATAAACCTTGTTTCGTTGTATGTTCAAAACCTGCTCAAATGTAAAATATTTGAATTTTTTATATTTATATTTATGTATAATAAATATTACAGTAATTAAAAAAATGTTTCCTTTTAAAAACTAGTGTATTTTAAAAAGCCACTTAAAAATGTTACAACCTTTATTTATTAAAACCCTTAGTTATCTATTCAGGTATTTACTCTTGCTTAGTATTTCATAGTAACAGAATAAGACCTCTAAACAGGTTGACCGATGTCAAATGGTAAGAACTATTTTATTAAATTCTTATTAATGAACCTAGTCGTCTTGTTGGAGTAAATGACGTATGGATATTATAAAGATTAACTTATCTTATCTTGTACAAATAGCCCTTCGGATATACTTCCACTGTACATGAAGAATCGATAGTGCAGTTTTTCCTAAATAATAATAATAATAATAATCGCTAGATGGCTGGATCAAGGGCCAGATACAGAAGGCAGTACTCCTCGACACGGCACGCATTGTGAGGAGGTTCCTCTCTCTGCAGCCCTAACCACCGGTAGCTTGAGCCCTGCCCCGCTGCCGGCGGCACCCGTAGGTTAGGTTTTTTATAATGTATATTTTTTGTATTAGTATTGTTATTTTACTTTTATATTTGAATGTTTATTGTAAAAAACCTAATTTGCAGAAAATTAAATAAATATCTATGAATAATAATAAAATTAAATAAATATCTATAATAATAATAAATATCTGGGGACAATGTTACACCAATTGATCTGGTCCCAAACTAAGCTCTAGGCTTGTACTATGGGTACTAGACAACGATATAAATACTTATATAGAGAAATGTATACTTAAATACATAGAAAACATCCATGACTCAGGAACAAATATTCGCGCTCATCACACAAATATCTGCCCTTACCGGGATTTGAACCCAGGACCGCTAGCTTCGTAAGCAGGGTCACTACCAACTAGGCCAGCACGTCGTCAAATATGTGTTTTGATCACCGTAAGAAGTATCTGGTAATGTACCTTAAAATTATCACACAAGCCACGGTAATTGGGATCTGAATATTGAATTCTCAAAACCACATTAAGAGTACCAGTGCGTTGCTCGGTTGTCTTATCTCCACACCGGACAACGATCAAAACACTGTTGCTTTGCGGTAGGTAAAAAAATAAGATGATGGTAGCGATCCGGACGGACCCTGCACAAGTTCCTACCACCACTACATTGGCATTCATTGGCAAATGGCAACCGCTAGGGCTTGAACTTGGTTCCTAACGATCATGAGTCTACACCCTAAGCCTTTAGGCTACCGACGCTCCGTTATTATATACATATACGAATATTGATTAGTAACTTTGTGCCTAAACATAAAATTTTGCTTCCGTAATTGCCCGTACTAATTATTAAGAAATTCAACTTTGTAATTTTTTACCTTCAAATTGTTACTAATTAATCATTATCAAAATTCCGGAAAATAAACGAATGACATGACTACACTACACGTGCCTACTTGTAATGCCGTGAACAGCTGATTTTAATGACCACAAAAAACTTTTCGGTGTCAAGTACTTATGCATTGTAAAATTAATTACAATAAATTAAATTATTAATTTTAGGTTACAAAAAAAATCAACAGGGCCTATTTGTTTTGCAATTACCACTTAAATATGATGGATAATTAAATAGTCCGACCTAGACCATGATTTAGTGTAAAAAATATGGATTATTATATAAATAACTAGCTGTAAACTACGAACAAGCGTAGGGACCTTGTATATGTCCAGATCTTAGTATAAACGTATGTCAGTATACTGCTTATATGTGCTAAGTAGGAAAGTCTTAAGATTCCATACTCGTACTTAATAAACCTCGCAAAGCAATAATGTTGTTTTAATTGTTTTATATTGGTAAGGTCATTTTATAGTGGTTTTTTCAGTACAAAATTTCAATCATAAGTCATAAACAACTCGATCACAATTGACAGCTTTTAGTAAGTTGAAACAAAAAGCCACAAATCACTAATACCTAAATAACATAAGAAATTTATCATCAGTGTATAAAAGAGGTCTTTGTCTCTATACAATACGGTAAATTAATATTATTTTTGACGTATGTTATCGCTTTGTTTTTTACTCGGCCGTCATTACCGTTATGTAAATAAGAGATACCGTAACGTCGACGATATGAAAACATGTCAAAAACAATATGGTTTTACCATTTTGAATACAGGCTTTGCATCGGGAATTCGGGACAATCTAACCTCAAACCTCTCAGTATTCTAGTATACTGGTTGGTGATTATCTAAAACAACTTGGCCTTGATCTCGATGGATCAATTCTTAATTAGCGAATGGAAGGAACTCGTGTCGTCTTACTGAAAGACGTAGAGGGTTTACCGCTGAGTCATGACTGGATATTTCAGCCGTTCTCGGCTGGCAAGTTCCATATTACTATTGTGGACTACAGTAATATGCGTTTATGAATATTCTAAACATCAAAAAATGTATTGTAAAGCTCTTGTGGAATTTGCCTTCACTTTCTTCAAAAGAAACAAAAACATAATACAGTAACATAGATGAACACCTTGCTTGAAATACTTACCGCCAGAATATTAAGTGCCTTAACTACACAGATCTTAGCAGTTTATGCAAAGACTGTTCAAAAGTCAGTGCTATTCTTTCGCGTCCTTATACGGAAGGCCAGCATTTTGCAAACATATTTCTTTAATTTCTCAGCACGCCCCGAGGGACAATCGACTAGTGCCTGATAATTAATCAGTCTGGCCACTTATGTGGTTAGAAATCTCCGACTCGATTACAATTATTCAGAGGTTGAGAAGAATAAGATTTTGATGCTGCTAATAATGGCGATATCAGAACCCGTAAGTCCATTATTCCAAGCTTAAGTGAAGTGCACGAATTACCATAACGCTACTTATGCATCAGTTAATGTCAGATAACGTGATAAGAAAATTAATTTCTTCAAAGAAATGTGTTCGAATATAGAATGGTAATAAAAAACGAATGCGTTACTACCTTTTAGGACTTTCAGGTGGGAGATGGAGTGGTGGTAGGATCTTGTACAGGGTCCATCCGGAAAACCACCTTCATCTTACACGTTAACCAATTGATGAATGGCAGTCTACTAGTAAAGTTTTTGCCGCGCACGACAGTGTTATGATCAGTTTACTGTGGCAGTATTTTTGGCCCGCTATGACCTGAAGACCTTCTAGAGACGAGCATATTATTTTCTCAAAATCTCTCCTGGTATTGCAGGTGTCCACGAGCAGCGGTGATCACTTCACGTCAGGTGACCCGATAACTCGTTTGCCCCTCTAGCATAAATAAATCCTACCTCCAAGCAACAGTATTGTTGTTATTGTTTATTATTATACTCCGGTATGAGGGCAAAACAGTCGGTAAAATGACTAGCATAGAGGCATTCCATATCAGTCCTCAGGGTTAAAGCCAAATATGAATCTCCATAGGCCAAAAAACTTACATAACATCCGGGGTGCTAATATGCCTGTGTTACGAAATGTGGATAAAACATTTGTTTTTGACAAGTAGGTATATTGTAAGTACAAACATGACGGATGCTTTATCCTCATTTTGTCACGTGATAAAGGCAACCATACTAGGCCCGCAGGTGATGTGCTCGGTTGCCTCTTCCATGCAATAGAAAAAAAAAAAATCCACATGCTTCCCAACTTGTATGAATCTCATCTATGCATAAGCTGTGTAATACGCTCGACGGCGCTGCACGGTTAACTTTAACTCAGTGAGTATTTGTCATTTAAGTCATAGATTTAGTTTAGACAAAGGCTATCAAGCTAGCTATAGATTATTAGATTACCTAGGCACAAGAAAATGGTTTATTATGACAAGTTAACGTTTTGGGCGTGCGTACCTACCTGCTCCATTTCTCAAGACCAGTAGTTACACAACCTACCAATAGTCGGCATCTAAAAGCGATGCAGTACCCGCACGGAATAACTGATTTGAACTTATTGCCAACGACAATCGATTCTCCAGACCATTATAAGGTTTACAAGCGTTAATTGCAGTAGCCTGAATTCGTGATTGGAATAGGAATGTGACATTAGAACTATTTAGGGGCTTTGGTTTTAACGCCGCGTTTAAATTATAATAAAGCTGATAGCTGTAACAGCTTGCAGAGCGGTTTTGCCTTACTTTGAGAAAGGGGCATATTTGTTAACTATTACTGTAATAAAAAGCTGAAAAGTAATTTAAGAGAATGGATTTTGCTTTGGCAAGTTAATTTCTAATGTTCTATTCTATTAACATCAATATTATCACTAAGGTTCACATAATGTCCTGGTAAAATTTACTTAGAATTCATTTAGGGTGTAGTCGAAAGACTATTTTAAGAAATTACAGAACGGATCTACGTTATACTTTTAATAGAACCGAACCTTACTCTCTACATGTCGCCCTAACTTCAGTAGCTCTGACGGAGAAGACGTCTAAACATTCATGCAGAATTGGTTAAATTGCATTCATGTTTGGCTATTTGCAGTGATAAGACTCGGTATCGGCGCGCGCGCAGGCTTGATAAAGTATCCGAGCAGATGTAAATGGAACAGCCTGCGCGCCCGAGGCTAGGGCGGGGTCCGCAACACTTTCATATTATTACGACCGCATTGCACGCACACACCGGCGCGCACGCACACACGCGCGCGCGATTAGATCGCGGCGGACATGCGCCCGGGCACGCGATCCGACCACTTTCAATGATTCGTTAGCGAAATCATTAGGAGATGTAATGTCGGCGCATTGTAATGCGTGTTTATGGTTATTTAAATGATTTATTTTTATTGATTGTTTTTGCCTTGTTGCGAGACAGAAAATAATGATGGTTGTATGAATAAGGCTACTATTATGCTCTGGTATTGCGAAGGTGATCTCTGCTACTATGCAATTTGAGCGTTTGGCAATGGAATGTGTGGCGAGAAAATGAGTTGTCAAGTTTGTTGAGCCGGGGCATTCATCACTCGGGAGCCGGCGTGTGTGGACAGCGCGCGCTCAGGATGACTGATGGAGCGGGCTCTGCCGTATTTAGATCACCCGGCTCGCGTCTAAAACACCAAGGTGACCATTCATTACAAGCTTAAGCTGTATTTCGGTCACTCTATGCCGCTGTTGTCTACACACCGGATAATGAAACCCTATAATACATTATTACAAGTAATAAAGGCACGAATATTAAACGGAAAAGCAGCACCAAATCCAATTGTTCGAAAGGTTACCTTGATTAACAAATCACGTTCGCCGATCGATAATATTCGGGTTCAACTGTCGCAAATTTGGGGTAATAAAATTTTACAACTGTAAAAATGCATTCGCTGTATTGAATCACGATCATATGTCAGACAAAATTTAGTGCTAATTGCCACGTCTGGAATTTTATTTTTCTATCTGATTGGACACCTAAAAACACCTCTTTAAAAGATATGTGTAATCCTAACTGAGCCGATCTAGTTCTCCTTATGGGGTAAGTTATTTACTTATTTAATATAGAGTTTTCTTGGTTGCCGCTTTCAGAAAAAAACACAAGACTGGACGAGTATATCATGCTAATTAAACGCTGATAAGGACGTAACTTTAATGAATGAATTCTTTTGGCCGAATTAAAAAGTACTTCTTAAGGACTTGTCTACATGATTTGGTTGCGAAATTTTAATAAGGTTAATTATGAAAGCTACCAGAGAAACTCGAAGTGTCGCAGGCAATATGACCTGACTTTGTCGGCACCGCACGCTGTCTTCTTCACACCGCTCACCCGCTCATTAAGTTTGCATGTCTGTCCGTCTCTCGGATTATTGCAATTATTTAAATTCACACCTTCGAAACGCGAAAAAGCCTCTTTTTAACTTTAATATTTCGTAAGCGCGAGGAAATGACGTCTCATTCGAAAGGTGTAATTAGGGCCAACCTTGGCAGCAGGGTCCGACCGGATTTGTGGCGCTTCTGACATTGCCGTTGCCGTATTGACGCGATAAGTGTGATGTTTCGACACGAGGGCCACAATGACACTCGTAATAAAGGGGATCGCGCGTCAAGCTTCGTGTTCTTAACGCATTTAGTCTTAAAGCGCGTTATAGTATCAGAATATTATAGAAACATAGTCATTATCTATTACAGTAGTTGTATCTCACGAAACCGGGAGAGCCTTGCTTGTGATTGTAATGCGTATAGACACGCACACTATGAAGACGCTTAGCGACGAAGTGCTAAGGGGTGGTAGCGGGAAACTAATTCTACGCGAATGAAGTCGCAGGCGACCCCTAGTTTCAAATAAACTTGAAACATTTTTTTTAAATAAATATTAGGGGAAAATTATAACGCAAATTGACCTAGTCCCAAACTAAGCTCTAGGCTTGTACTGGGTACTAGACAACGATAAACTTACTATAATAAATAGAAACACATAGAAAACTCCAGAACAAACACTAGCGCTCATCATATAAGTGTTACCAGAATTTGAACCCGGGACCGAGCTTCGTAGGCAATAACTAAGCCCTAGGCGTATTGCGTCGTCGTCAGTTTTTTTTAGTTTTATCACAGTATTAACAACATAAATAGACCATGCAAATGGCATTATTTCAACAATCAATGCAAGTGTTGACTTGGTGCTAGCCAAGTACGGGGGTATACTCGGATTGTGCGCGTGCGCCGATCTGGCTTCCTAAGCCAATATAGGCGTATCTCAAACAAAACTCCTGTGGCAATATCAACCTTATCCCCGACAAAATTAAAATTGAATCTTTTTGTTTCTTATATTTGAGATACTGCTTATTGGCAGCGTTGTGAATTGTGAAAACTGCCGCAGTTGTGCTTTTCGTTACGTGCTCCACTAAAACGAAAAAGGACCTTCCTCGGCGTTTATGGATATTTTCTCTAAATTAGTCAGGTTTGAGGTTATGACTAACATAACCTATTTAAATTGGCCAATAATGGGAACCGTTGAAACACCAAACGTCACTAGTGTCACGTGAGTGTTACTATGGCAATTATTTATTCAGAAAAACTTAACTTGAGACATAACAATGGTTTTGGATCCCACGTTAGGTGTCCTTGTGTTGCAGGGCCCAATTATAATCAGTTCCAACAGGCACAGCTTAATTACGGATATTACAGATCAATTCGTATATAACTACTAATATAATCTTAAATCATTTGTTAAAAAGTACACTAATGACACACTCAAACCAACTTTAGTGGCCATGTTATTATTTACATACGATGTATAAATATTTCATATATATATATATATGTACACACACATATATATATATATATATATATATATGTGTGTGTGTGTACTTACGTCTTATTATATACTTATATTCTACTTATGAATTTAATTAATAACACACGGGTGCACGTCATTTTATATTGTACATCTTTATACATTTACATTTAATATGTATATATATTTATAATGAGTACAGTTGACAAATTTGAATTTGAAAAAAGAACTAAAAGAAGAGGGCGCGCGCCGGCGTGGAAGCGATCAAAGCGAACAAAATATATAGATCCCGAGACATCGGCAAATAGGGTAGATGTATCTGTTTTGGCCTTCTGTACATCGTTGTTGCCCACTCTAAATTTTAACTAATATCTAAAGAATTATGAAATTACACAAATATTTATATATTTTATCTTTAAATTAATCTTACGTCTTAACTATTCATGAATGTTATTTTTGATGCTCATTTCAACCATCAATGGCTAAAAAGGGTACAGTGGCCACAAATGGTACTTCTACCCTACACCTTAACAGGAGTGAAAGCCGTTAATTAAAATTGGAATTAGAATTACAAATTAATATCGTACTAAACTTCACCGTATTATTTACGACGTCACTTTAACAGAGTTCCGTGGTGGTCCACGAATCAAATTAATCAACCATGCGCCAAAGTCTTCCGCCATTTTCAATGTATTAAATGAATTGCGGGCACGCAGACAAAAACACGAGATTTAGTGCAACGAGAACACGATGTAGTCCAGTGTACCGCTGTCAATTCCCCTTTTGCCTTGGACACACCCATGATACAGTTGCAGTGCACTTACAAACAGCAGACGCATTTTTAAAGTTGTGGCTTTACCTCTAAGTGATGGTAAGACCTTGTGCAAGGGTCGTCCGGAGCGCTACCACTACCTTATCCTTTAACCCACCGTCAAGCAGTTGTTGTTGTTGTGCGTTGTTGTGTACCGGTGTGGGGAAAAGACAAGTGGTGAAATGGATTGTTTCCAACTTAGTCCTCAGAGTTGGAAACGTATTTGGAATATTAGGATTGTAAATAGTCTTAAGAGTTCATATATCTGTAGATCTCAGACCCCACATATCAACCTACAAAAAAAAAGGTAGGTTACAGAGAAAACCTTTATTTTTTATTAAATCTAGCTTTTGCCTGTGACTAAAATGGTTTTAGTCACAGGCAAAATGGTTTTAGTCACTGTGCGTGTGCGTGTGCGTGTGCGTATGCGTATGCTCGCGCGCGTGTGTGTGTGTGAGTGTGTTTGTGTGTGTGTGTGTTTGTTTGTGTGTGTGTTTGTGTGTGTGCGCGTGTATGTTTGTGTGTGTGTGTGTGTGTGTGTGTGTGTGAGTATGTGCACGGATACAGATGAAATTTAAAAAATGAAATGGAAATAGCTTATACCCTAGATTAACACATACGCTACATTTTCATACCGGAAAATTTCAAAGTTCCCGAGGGAATAACAATAATCAAAATCTACGTGGATGAAGTCGCAGGCACAAGGTAGTCAATTGGTAAGTAGTATAGTAGGTGATTTATTGTTTTGACTACAAGTCTAGATCTCTCGCCCTCAATGCAACCAAATCTAGACTTGATTTATAGTCCACGGATGACCTAGTCAACAGCTCTCAAGACAAATGGTTGGACGAGTATGTAAAGAATAATATAATATAGATAGGTATCATATGTTTATTCGTAAAAAATAATATTGGCAAATAAAATATATACACTATCATAAATTACCTATACTTATACTCTAAACATGAAACCAGATAGGTAAGTACTTACAATCTAAGGAAAAAGTGTATAGTGCTTGCACTTGCGAGATGAAGCGAGATGAAAATTGAATTTGAAAAATCTAAATTCTCTCCTTGCGTAGGTATCTTCGGTGGAAATGATTGTATCAATGGTGTCGAGCGGTGACAGACATATCCGACCAGCATTTCTAGTAAACTTGGCAATAAAATTGACAAAACCGTTGAAACGTTATAATCATAAATGATATTTTAAAAATTTGGTCCTGCTCTTAATGTATACGCTGCCCTAAACCACTGTTATCAAACTACACTGCCGTCGGGCAGTAACCCTTGCAATATGCACCATTATGCACCCGACGCACACACAGATAGCGCGAGTAGGTACCCAGAGTGGTCGCGAGAGAAATAGATGGTCACCCTCCCTTTCACCGGCGTAACTGTGCCTTACTTATAGTTCAGTTGACAACTAAATATTAATTAAATACCATAGCCGTAACAAAACTTAACACTTATTGTTTGCCATAATATCTTATACCTAGTCATAAAGTGTTTTTGTCATAATTTTTGCAAGTCGTAAAGTTTTTTTTTACGTAGCTCTTTTCTTTAGGATTGATTGTTATGTATAAAAATTGTTATTTTCGATACTTATGTACACGTTAAATACAACTACAGTAACAAATACAAATCATAAGACACAAGTTCTGTTGTCTACGTATTTTAGTTAAGTGTGGCAACCCGAAAGTGAGCAGTTTTGAAATGATTCCAGTGTCATAATAAACTTAAAACTATCAAATAAACTTGAAAATTGGAAACCACAAGATTCTAAGCATGCTCAACGTTTTTATTCAGGTACACTATGCGATAATAATTTGAAAGAATACAATCCATTCCAATCTTTATCTCATTACTGTCAATAGCAATGGGTCACTTGCTGTAAATGACCGGCCAGTTAAGATTAAATAAATAAATTAATAAAGAAAAATTATACGAGTATTATTATGTTAATAATTAATACACAAATGGTCATTTTTCAAGTTCTTTACTATACTTAAGCCCAAAGCCCAACTCGCTTCTAAATTGTTATACTATTCTTGTTGTTAATTGAATGAGGAGTGGTCATAATTATTATAAAAGCGTGATGGCTTCGTTGTTATAATTATGTACATGCAAGTATAACATACTATTTGATTTATCTTATTAGGATTTCCTTCATTTTCAAAAGAACAAATCGTTTTCTTTGTTACCCATGCACTAGAACACTATCTGGTCTAACGCTAAAATTTGCTTAGTATTTAATTTTGCAGTGAAGCGGTATAGTTCCAAGGCTAACAGGCTATGGATACGGACAATCATCCAATAAGGTAGTACCTATCTGTATACTGATAACTGATAAGGCCTCGGCGGGCGGCGGCCGGTTACCCACTAAATCCATCGGCGATTCCGTGACGGGGTCTCAAATCCTTATTGAATATAAATTGAGTTTTTATTTATGAGAATAAAATGTAACTTTTTTTATTGCATCGCTAAACAGAGCTTACACTTTAAGCTCTGTTTAGCGATGCAATAAAAAAAGTTACATTTTGTCACTCACTTATACCTTGTCTATTTAACAGAGTTAATACTAGATAACAGAGAATGCACGTAATTGGTCAGCGATAAGGACGATGCACAGGCACAAGGTAGGTTTACATGCCTGTCAAAGTTTAGTCAACATCTGTCGCTCGTACGGTGCGGACGCTTTCAAGTGCTTATTTTTGGTTACAAATTTTTACCTGGCTCGTTTATTGGACTCTTTCCCGTTTAACGTGTGACTCGGCTTGTTTTTTGGACTGTTTCCTATTAAACCTGTGACTCGGCTTGTTTACTCGGCACTGCAGGGCACATATTTAAATATTATTATCTACTACTTTAAATTACATAATTAGGACTTATAGATGAATTAACATGACATGACAATGTGATGTGATGTTATCAGTAAGTTAATTATTTCAGGTACCTCTAACTACAAACAAAAATAACGAGAAATATTACGAATATTTTAACAACAGGCGGCATGTAAGCCGAGCCCGCCATTGACGTGCGTTTGTTGACGCCCACTGGCAGTTTCTTGTCCCTTTCATTTTCATACAAAAGTGCAACAGAGACAACGCTTTGTTAACTCTGTTAAATAGACAGGGTATAGTGACAAAATATATTTTTTGGTAATTGTGATCGTTCAGAACAATAATGTTTACTAACTCTTTACTCTACACTACACTGCACAGTCACATTTTTTTTTCCTTACAAATGATAATGTAAGCGGAAGATCTTTTTTCTGAGAGCTTAGAACATGTTGAGCATTGAAAAAAATTTAGGACTCTACTTTTCTATTAACTTGAATAACTTGTTTTAACTTGAATATCGTTTTTGTTCTTTGTATATTTAAGAGTTTAAGGCAACTATCTAATACACAATAACCTTATAAAGAACAGTTACCATTCCTACTCAGGGGGCCGCATCACCTAGGGCCCCTGCATTACCTAGGCCGGCCCAAGACAAAAAATATTTTAGGAAGCAAGAAAAGTTAAAGGGGCCCCCAGAATAGCGTTGCCTACGTGCTCGGACTTGGTTAATTCGGCCCTATTTCTACCCTCAACCCAACACAAACAACTCCCGGTCCTGCACGGGCCAGCCCCGGCGTGATATACGGCCGCTGCGCCTGCGCGCGACATCTACACGGCGTTGCGAAACTAGAGCGCCGACGCACGCCGCCGCGCGTGCGCGCCACGGGCCCGCGGCGGCCATTACTGGGCTGTGGATAGGTTAGGTTAGGTTAATTTTGAAAGGTTAGCAAATAAATAAAATGTAAACATTATAGTGAACACAAATTCGAACCGATGTTGGAGCATGCCTCACGATAGAGATCGGAATATCTTAGTCTAAATTTCATGCATGTTCATTCAATAATGTATTCCGATCTTACTCACACTTGAATTAATATGCATCAAAATGTAGCCAAATTAGCTTTGCCTATTACGATCTCTGCCCTGATACATTCACTGCATACGTTTGGAAGATTAGTCAAGGTATCCAAGTTCTTTTTAAGGGTTCCGATTGCTGTCTTGAGATTACAAAATGTCGATGAGTCTTAGGTGCCACATACCATTAAAAATAGCCAGTGTGCGCATTTAGCTTCACATATGGCATAAAAAACAAAAAAATATTCTTTCTTACAATGTTCAAACTAATTATTAAACAGCTAATTGCACCAGCGCAATCATAATTATTGCAAATAAGAAAAAACAAAGACGTTCAATGAAGAGCTGAGAAACGGTAAGGAACCGGACGAGCTTTCCCTCCTATAATTATAACATAACAAACATACTTATAAACCAAACCGATCCAATTTTACGGCCCCGCCTTAATTAACCGAACAATCGTTCAATTTAACTCAAATTCCCACCTTTTAATTATTGATTTAATGTCCATCATTACATGACGCAATGGTTAAAGATTACTTGCTCTTGCAGTAATTGACTGGCGAGGGGTTTAACGAGAGATTGAGGTTGCCAGGGATTGTATCTACTTAAGGTTTTGGACCACGACGTGGCACGGCGAGGTTCATGTGAAAGAAAGGGACGGAAGTAAGGCAGAAGAACCAACAAAGATCAGTCAGAAAAACTTGAAAATGCAGGTCTTCTTATAAGGTTTTTGATCTCACTGATGAGTGAATTGGTAAGTAATGATCAATGATTATTTTTTTTAGTAAATACTCGCCAACATCATTGCATTCAGTTTACAAATAGAAGCGTTAAAGTACTTAGTGAAAACAACCTCCAGATAAGTAAGCAGTATCAAAATTGCCCATGTTATCAACGAGTAGATACACACAATATTAATACTCCTGTTATTATTTTAGTTTTTTCCATCCTTTCATTATTTCTCAACTAATTAAGATTGTTGAAAAATTAAGTATAATAATGTGAACTAAATACTGAAAGGCATTACTAGGAGCTACTGATCTAGTTTAAAATAATGAACGTAATAACATAAATCGTATGTAAATCGGACGAACGTGGACACCACTCAGCGTACACTCACCAGCAATAATATAGTGTCCAACATGAGACTCAAAAATATGATTACTCGCCTAATGCCTCTAGTAATAGATGTAATGTAAGCTAGTAGTACCCTTTGTGGCCACTATACTATACTTAATTGGCTACCTATCCGTGAGCTTCTCTATTTTGTTCGACCCAGCTGCACCAGATTACCTCAGTTGTATGTTTAAATTCTAAGCCACCCGTCCGGGGTGCGAGCTGCGTTCTTCCCGGACTCTTGAACTATCTATCCCTCCTCACCGCTCTGGCTTTTTTTCTAATTCCTTCGTCCTTCAGGTAATTCGTCTGTGGAATGATCTTCCTCTCCGAATCAGGCAAGCACGAACAAAGTTCTCGTTTAAACGCATGGTTCGCAAGCATTTGTTGACAACCTTAATAATTAGTTTCTGCATTGTGTTGAAATAGTGGGTGTGTATGTAGCTATTATGTTTGTATTATACTTATATATGTATTACGTACTTACTATTTATTTATATTTATGTTATTAACTTGACTGCATTGTGTCATTAAATGTATTTTTTTCTTCGTATTTATTATCAGTTTTTGTGACTAAATACTGCACTGCACCAACCTTAATTGTGTCTGTTTAACCCATTGTTTGACTGGTAGAGAATGCTTTGAGGCATTAAATCCGCCATTTGTACCGACTTTGTGTATTGTGCCTTAAAGTTTAAATAAACAATATACCATTTTTGCCACTTTACGTCGAAATGAGTATCAAAAATACTGTAAAATTAAAAATATTTTTAAATAGTTAAGACTGAAGCTTAATATTAATATAAAATATAAAATATTTGTTAAATTCATAATTCTTTAGATATTAGTTAAAATTTAGAGTGGTCAAAAACGGTGTAAACATGGCCAGAACCGGTACTCCTACCCTATGTAAAGGTAACCTGCCTTTATATTTGCCAACCCGCTTTTTGCTGTAAATATTTCAGTTCCATCGTGTAGAACCCTATAGATACGCACTAAAAAAAAGCGGGTTGGCAAATTAAACGGTTGGGGATTTTTTTTGCAGATAACCGTATGTAAACTCTTTATTCCACATAATCAATTAGAAAACATTTGATATTTTTTTAAGAAAAGGTATCAAATTATGTTCATTAGGGCCTAGAGTTTCAACTCTTAAAACTATTGTTAACGGTTGAGACTACTCTATGAACAGTAATAACGTTCTCTCGCGATTTTAGTTAAATTACCTACCTAGTATCCGATCTTTCTATATAAAATACTAGCCGTGGCTCGCGACTCGGTCCACGCAGAAAAATAAAACAAAGCCTTTGTTACTCAGGGATAAATAAGCATTCTAATGGTGTAAGAATTTTTCAAATCGGTCTAGAAGTTTCGGAACCTATTCAATGCAGACAAACAATCAAATATTTGCTCTTTATAATACTTATTAGTGTATATTATCGCACGTGACTGTATTAAATTTATACGCACAAGTTTGTGATATATGTGAATTCGGGCAAGCCGTGCATGCCAGGTCTAATGCACTTGACGAAATGATTCATTATGATGCTGTGCCCCGTTATGGGAGCTAGATGAATAGCTCGGTTGACAGAGATGTTTATGTCATCTGGTTGTGACAGGATACGCGTATGAGTTCATATTTACGAGTGCGTATCTATTTGGTCAAGTGGCACAAACTATTTTGCAATTGTATCTCCATTGAAGACACGGCTTATATGTTTATGACTCTTTGGAATTAATACGTTTTGCAAATCAATGGATGCGCAAATCACAATGCCGGCCACAGTGGATAATATATCTTTGGGGAAGCCATGTCCAACACTGGATGATGTTTGGCTGAAATGTAAATAAGTATGCAATTATTGTTTGTATTTCTTACGTAACACGTCATTATAATCCTGAAGAATAGCGTCTTAAGATGATTGTGGAGCGCTGTTAAAATCGCGTAGCTGTCAAAAAAAACCCATACAAATGTAGCCCCGGGTGAAAACCTTTCTTATTCCCTAAATCATGTCAGATTTTCACGATTTCTGAATATGTTGTAGTTATTATAAATACCTAAGTCTGTACGTTCCTGTTCTTTTTTTTGTCAATATTTTCTTGGAAAGGAGTTTTTCATGATATCTACAATATATTCAAAAATCGGAGTAGGTTTAAGGGGAGACAAACGTCTTCGCATATTGCATGGAGATTTTCAGCTTCACAATCCTCTTAACTGTTACACCTACTTCATGTTGCGTAGACAATTGTCGAAACTGACCAATTGTATGGAATTGACGTAAGCACTCGACGCGATTGCCTGGCAGCTTTATTTTCGATAGCGATAACGTTCTCGCAAAGCATCTTGTCTAGGGCCACCAGGTGGGACCTCCTTGTAGGTAAAAGCCTGTGTCAAGAGAACCCTGCAGAATTTAACTGGATGATATTGATGTTAATGACAGTCTAAATATGGTCCTGCAGCGTATTTCTGTATCGCTCTATATTTGTACTATGTACAGTCACCGGCAATAATTATATAATTCAAAAATATCTGACACGTCGTTATTACTCGAGGCATAAGAGCGTGTCAGATATTATGAAGTCATATGTTGGATCATATATTATTGCTGGTGATTGTACACTAGAAGTTTTTAGATAAGTAACGTTTGCGTATCATTAACGAGAAAAAATGTATGGCATCTAAAATTAGCACCTAATTTCCGTATTTAGAACAAACATTTCCTAGAACGTTAGCACAAATCTAATCAAATTATTTATTTGTAAACATATGGTATTAATGTATTACAACTACTGGTACGGTCAGGATAGCGTATGCACATAATGTAATCATAATTATAAGGCACGTGGGCAAATTCAGCTACCACCCTACGGTTGAAGTTCATTTGCACGTCATAATGCAACAAGTTCGATTTTCCCTTGCAATAATAATTATGACAGTGACAACTGTGACAAGTGTCAACTTTAGCGATAATTAGCTCTCACAGAAACTTTTGTTAAAACTGACAGACCACTTGGCCGACCGTACATTAGGTACAGTTAAAAAATATTTGATAAGTATTCTGCTAGCTAGGCTTATTGTCCTAAGGAGTTATAGAGTTTTTTTTATTCTACATGTTCACACTCTAATGTGGACTTTCATATCGTGAAAAGGTATCTGTTTTAGAGGTTCCTACTAAAAATAGATTCCCTAAAAGTGTAGTCCACGTTTTTGAATTAATAGCAAAGTCAATTCGAGAACGTGACGTATGATTAAAATGTTCTTGCTTGAGCTACGGGAAGAGTTAAAAGTCAACATATCGCTACAATCCCCGTTTAATCTTTAGGTGGTCATAGCCAGCGATGATTGCTTTCCACTATATTATAATGATCTGTCGGTTCGTTCGTCCCCTTCTCACATCAAAAGGACTTATATAACAATCATAATCAATAACAAAATTACTTAAGTACTTACTAGTAATAATCGAAAAGACATAACCTATCAACCCCTTTTCCATACTCAGTACCAAGAACTCCAACAACGTTTCTAATTTGTATGGCACCCAGCCCGCTTGGCATTGAAGTCAACTAGTGTGTAAGAGATGCGTGTGCGCAAATTAGACGCCCACGTCGATCGGCTCTTTATTTTTGTGCGCGAGAGTATTAATCATGACGTGGTGGGTAATCTCGGGGGATTTATTAGCTCTAAGCGAATCTGCTTGGAAATTTATCAACGAAATGTGTGGGCCAGCGAGGTTACTGAGATAGAGCTACTGGAAATGATGGCGTAGGTTATTTGAATAGGGTAGTTTAGTATTAATATTGTAAATATGTGCTTTGCTTTGTTTTTCTGATATATTTTTTCTGTACACCACTTTTGTTAATTTTTTGATGATTATTTAGAGAATGCTATTTTAGGCATTGAGTCAGCCACTTGTGTTTTTTTGTGCAATAAATATTAAATAAATAAATAATGAATTAGGTTGATTGCTTGAGTTAATACATGTTTATAGTTAAGTTATGATAAAATGTATGAAACTGAGATACAAACTAGATTTCTAGGAGCAGTGTTCGCTTTATTATGTTCCGGTGTAGGAATAAGTCAATCGGTGCAATTACGAGCATTTCCTTTAAGTCGTTTGTTGGCAACGCTTTGGCGACTTTAGGATTGCAGTCTTGAGATGCTTAGAGAATGCAAATGTCTATGGGTCATAGATCCCAGTTATAGTGGCCTGTGTGCTTGTTTGCCTACCCCAAGTATTTTTTTTTAAAGTAAACCGTGGCCGTTGATGATAATTATTGATATAGAATCATTTAACAACAATTTCTAACTTTAGCACTTACATTTATTGAAATATAATAATGATATTACATGTTCTTTCCTCCTATTTCAAAAAAAAATTTAACTAATAAAAATGAACTCATATATACTCGTATACATGACATGACATTTCCAGGCCATCGACATCCGCGTGCCGGTAAAGAGATGACCGGCCACCGACAATTAGCCTACGCATATTAATTACACGAAACAGACAAACTGGATGCGTCCGGCTTTCTAATTTAAATCAGAGCGGTTTAAGTCAACGGACGTTTAACTGAGATTTATTATACACAAATATTTTGATAATGTTAATAGTTAAGGCAATAACATTTAACATATTACTAAGGATATGTAAAAAGTGGAGCATGCACAAGATATTTAAAAAACATGCAGACTCGTTTTGGCATGACATGACGTACATATAGTTACTTTAGGAAATGAGAAAACAAACACCATAATTAGTAGAAATAAATATCCAAAAAATAATAATATATAATCCTGTGGCGATAATATTATTAAAAACTAGCTTCTGCCCCTGCGTTGATCATCCCACGTTAAATGATTTTTTCAAGATGATAATTAGCCCATGTATTTAGGGTTTAATTCATTTAAGTCCGCTTAGTATTTTAGCGTCAAAGTATTACAAACATAACTCATACATAATATACACACAGAACTCTCTGCTAAAAAATAAGACTATCAAATAATGTTACCTACCAATAAAATAGTCTATACTTCGGTCGTGTTCAAGCCGACAGCTTACACTGTACACAATGTACCAACAGCGGGAACAAAACAATTGGTATTATATCTATCCCGGTAACGGTGGCACAGCCGGGTTCGAAGCCGCTACCTTATTGGTCGACCCCACGCCGAGGATAAACAATGCCTGGACCGTATCTCTTACATGAAAATGGAGCTAAGGATGCCCTTGGGTGTGACCCTAGGAATGGTCACAATCGGATTTGTTACACCTGTAAATGGATGGAAACATTTCATGCGAGTCGATAAACATGAAGTTTACTATTTAGACGATGTGTTTTAGTAGTGACCCTGCCTACCAAGATAGCGGTCCCGGTTCGATTCCCGGTTTGAGCAAATATTTGTGGGATGAGCACTGAGTCTTGGGTGTATTATATGTATTGAACTGTATTTCTCAACATAAACGACGTGCTGGCCTAGTTGGTAGTGACCCTGCCTACGAAGCTGACGGTCCTGGGTTCAAATAACGGTAAGGGCATATATTTGTGTGATGAGCGCGAATAGTTGTTCCTGAGTCATGGCTGTTTTCTATGTATTTAAGTATACATTTCTCTATATAAGAATTTATATTGTTGTCTAGTAACCATAGCACAAGCCTAGAGCTTAGTTTGGGACTAGGTCAATTGTCGTGACATTGTCCCCTGATAGTTAGTATTTATTTATTTTAATTTTATTTTATTATTATGTTAATGGTTGTCTAGTAGGTACCCAAGGTACAAGATTTAATCTTATTTAGTTCGGGACAAGGTGAATTTATGTGAAATTGTCTCCTGATATTTACTTATCCTTTTATATTACTGATAAGATAATAATCATTTGACCAAATTCAATAACTTTGGATGTTTATCCATATATTATTTATATTATTGTATATATTCTTCTTTAATATGAGTATTTAGAAAAAAAATGTGTAGTCCTTTTTTCCGCGTAGATTTACTTTTACAGATTACCCGGATAAGAGTAGCTGACATAACTATTTTGACTTGTAGCGACATAACTCTAACCAATTTTCAGAGTGCTAGACCTAAAGAGAGAATTATTTTGAACTAATTATAAAATTAATGTTATCACAGGACTTATGCAGCAGTTTAAAAAATCGTGACAATCTCTTGCATCCGTCTTGTCTTGAAGACAGGTCAGCCATATATTCGAATTTATGATATTTTAAGCGAAACTGACTGTAACAAAACAGTTAGATTACACCTTCATACAGTTTCATATCAAGTTGAAAAGATCTTACTGATCTTCGCGGTCAACGCTAAACATATTTAAAGTAAGGATATCACGTAGGTAATCAGTTTATAATAAAATTAATCATATTCACAAAATCATCATCATCATCATTATCAGCCGCAAGACGTCCACTGCTGGACAAAGGGCTTCCCCAAGGTTTTCCACAACGATCGGTCCTCTGCTGCTGTCATCCAGCGGTTTCCCGCGACCTTTATCAGATCGTCAGTCCACCTTGTGGAAGGTCTGCCAACACTTCGTCTCCCGGTTCGCGGTCGCCACTCTAGAACTTTTCCGCTCCAACGGCCATCAGTTCTACGAGCAATGTGCCCCGCCCACTGCCACTTAAGGTTTGCAATCCGGTGAGCTATATCGGTTACTTTAGTTCTCCTGCGAATCTCCTCATTCCTGATTCGATCTCGCAAGGTGACACCCAGCATAGCTCTTTCCATCGCCCTTTGAGTGACCTTGGATTATTATTCACAAAATAATACAGTTCAATTATATCTCATATCAAAACAGTTCAAAACCCTATAATAATATTTAATGACATCCAGTTACCAATAACGGGACCACTACTGATATTGGTAAACAACAAATCTTGCATTCCCCGTAGATGCGTCCCGCGGCATTCGAGATAATGGACCAGATAGGCTACCGACCACTGCACTCGCGATAGCGAACAATATTATAATTCTACTTGCTTTATTTCTGCTTTATATGCTGTACTTACTGTGACTCCAGACGATGCTCGGATTACAAACTTACTAAGTAAGTGAATGGTTTAGCTAATAGTTAGTAATTAAATTCGACTGTGCATAAAGTAAATAAGAAATACACTATTTAAATGTAACGTAAATTTAAAACGCGACACAATTAACATTATAAGTTTGTGTCTTCACGTTCACTAGGCATGACTAAATGACAATACTTTTACAAATGAAATATGTACCTATACAAATAAAAGTTGAATTTTCCCATGATTGCATAATATAAATAAAGGAAACGTGTCAATAATATCTCGCCGGTCATTCAGGCGAGCCATATTTGGCCTTCCGCGCCGGTGTCAAAGGCGCAGGAAAGACAATGACCACCAAAGGAACACTAAATTGGACCAGAGTCCGCAGCCGCACGGTCGGACGGTAAAGCTTATCCCATACCATACCGGAGAGATTATTGTTTCGAGAGCGTCTCTGAACATAGCGGGAGATCTGTTATTCAGGTAGCATCCGATATGGACCGAGCCATCTGATAGCCATACGCCGCATCGCCACCGGCAAAACCCAGATGCAATACGTACTAACTCTAACATTATCTGTATCAAACATCTTCTTTATTGTATAAAATCATCGCGTATACAATCATATATGTCTACGATTAGAGATTATACGCTTCAGAGACCGTTAATATTATATTGATGGGTATACCTACAGAGCCGTTGTAATAACCTAAGGTCCTAGACAAGGTGCATTCGGCGTTCGTTATCGTTATCAAAAATGTACAGTATTGACGTAAGCTGTCAAACGGTAACGTCGAGCGCCTACATCAATTCCATGCATTTTGTCAGTTTTCAAAAACGATTATGTTACTGTTAAATAACTTGTATAGCGTCACTGTTGAATTTGTCGATAATAATTCCAATATATCGTCACGGCAAACCGATAACAAATGCATTAATCATGTAAAGGCATACATAATTTATAATATCATGATGTATCACACATTAGGCGAAACTCAACACGATTCTAAACCAACTGCTCCACGCAAATGATACATTTCCGTCATACGGTAACTATTTTTAGTGTTGAAAATTAATGAGACTGTCAGAGTGTACAATGTATTAAAGTCAACACCACTAGGCTGTGAGTTATCAAAGCCGGGAGCCGAGAGGGCCGCAGTAGTTTATGCGCGGGCCGCGCGCGCGCGCCACGGGACGCCGTGCCCACGCGCAGCCCTGATATAGTTCAACTGGACGTCAGTTTATGTCAGATTTGAACGGAATAATTACTAACCATTGTTACGCTAGAGAATGAAGGGTTATATATTAAAGAAATGTAGGAATTAATCTCTGAAGCGTTTTCGAAACGAATGACTGAATTCCGTTTTGAACTAGGTATATTAAGTATAAAAACAGAGACTGCGGAATAAAAGATGGTCTAACCAAGATTCGGCATCTACTAAAAATATAATTTATACTAATAAATAAGTTGAAAACACTGTTTAACACTTTAGAATAGTATTGTATTGTAGGCGTTGTGATTATGACTGCCAAATTTAACAGTGGAATAAATCTCCCATTGCGAACACTAACTTGTGCCTAAGCTTACATGTCTGCGGGTCTACCAAATTGAGGTTTATATACACGTCAAAAATGCCTCAGTATCTTAAAATACTCAGAGGATTTGTTGATATTTTTATACATAGTTTATGTACGCTAAGTTATACTAAGAAAACACAACGTCACTACATGTAAAACCTCTTAAATAGTTTTTTTTAAACTAGATTTTTTGCAATAAGTTTCGTGTTACTAGTAAATGTCTCCTATTTTACAAAAAGAAATAGTTAACGGGTTGTCACATCTAGTCCGACGATAACATTTTTGGAATATTACGTTTATCTTTTAATACTATGAAAATAGAATTATATTAGATACAGAATAATTAATAAGAAAACGCAATATTAGATAGCAATTCTCAAACCATTTCTTTTATAATTGTACTTAGTTTTTAAACAATTTGCGATGCCCTAGTAGGGTCCATGTATGTACTTTTATTTTTTAAAACCACCCTGTAATACCATGGTTATGCAAATAAATGAATATGAATATCTTGAAACATTTATAATGTGAGTAGCTCAGCGTTACAGCACGCCCTAAACGCTTAACGCTATCGTAAACAATTTTCGAAAACCGTCAAAGTGTATGAAATTGACATAAGCGCTTGACGCGATCGTCTCGCACCTAACGTCAATCAACTTTTTCGATAACAATAATGAACTCGTAATGCATCTTGTCTACGGCCACTGATCTAATATAAATAAACCGTTAAAATATTTATTTCACCGTCAACCTAACGATCCGCATAAACAATGCAATAGATAACCTCTCAAATAACCAATTACCAGGCGGCGCCCAGTCGCCTGTCGCGAGCAGGAAGCCCCTCGCTGCACTGCTAAGACAAATAGCACTATCTCTAATAATTTTCTTGTAGCAATCACAACCTCATTACTAAGGGGAGAGGGTTGAATCTACTTTCGCAATTGAATCTGAGATACTGTTTATTGGATTATGGGGGCAGCACGGTTCTCGGGGGCTCCCAACTCGCCCACGCGAGGTTACATTGTGCCAGGGTAACTGATTTCCGTGCAATAGTTACTCCAAATTGAAGACCAAATCCCTTCTATTCAAACTCAAACTCACATTTTATTTGACAAAAACAAACGGCAACACAAAAAAAAAAACGGTCAAGCGCAAGTCGGACTCACGCAACGACATTTTACGGGTGGTAGGACCTTGTGCAGGGTCCTTCCGGATCGCTACCACCATCTCATCCATTAACCTACCGCCAAACAGCAGTGTTCGCATTGTTGTGTTCCGGTTTGGGGATAAGACAGCCGGTGTAATGACTAGCATAGCATTCTATCTTAGTCCTCAGGGTTGGCAACGTATTTGCAGTCTTAGGCTTGCAGTCTTGTGAATGCGAATGTCTATTGGTCACAGTTTCCACTTACCATCAGGTGTCCTGTGTGCTCGGTTACCTTCCCTATGCCATAAAATTTAAAAAAACGAAGGTTCCCTTCTTAGGATAATATACTTTGTAACCGGAACAGAAAATGCAAATTTTGTTATGAACTTTAATTTTCTATGCATTTTTTTTTAATACTAAAACCAGATGCGGGCAAGCAAGTTGTACAACTATGCCAAATTTCAAGTTGGTAGCATTTTTAGATGCTGAGAAAACCTGCCATGACATAGAGACAGACAGACAGACAACGAAGGCTCACCACAAGGGTTCCTTTTTTACCATTTTGGTACGGAACCCTAAAAACAGGCACAGACACAGCAACCCTGTTACACATTTTGATATGAAGATAGCTTCAAAAGTTTTATCTCTTTTTTTAAATCTATTTGACGAAATATAGGTAGACATAATTTAAGACTATGCTGACTAAGTCATTATTTTCCTTTCTCAGTGGTGGATTCAGAGGGAGTTGAGGATAAGGGGCTTAATCCCTCCTTCCCGCCCCCAAGAGATCCATGCACGCAAAATGATTCGTTTAAAAATCTGCTCTTTTTAATGCGCTATCGTCCAAACAAAACAAAAGTTTTCTCCACTTTGCATATTCTATGTATATCTTTGACGAAGTTAACGAATATACGCAGCGAAATATATACGACACTGAATTTAATTCCGGTTAGGCAAAAAACCAAAACATAAAACTATCCAGGATTTATGTTTGTTTACTAGCACCATTTCGTGACGTATACGCTCGTTTTACATTCACGACTCTAAGGTGACCAATCCGTAAACTATCACCGCTATTTGAGCTATTTCCGACAAAGGTACTAATTAAAAAATCTTCAACTAGAGCGTTTGAATATGGTACTTTAATTAAATCCAAAAGAAACTGGTTGCATTTCCGAATTAACCAAAAACAGAAAAAAAAACATGCGTTCAATGAAGCGATTAATGATCAAGCTAATGCATGATTTTTAATTGCCTGAAGATACCAAAGTAGAGTTAGGAATGCCCGCAAGAATGCGCGCACGCAAAATACGCCCGGTGTGACATGGCATAGCTCAAAACCACTTCACTTCTATTTGGATTAAACAAGATTTTAATTATATTTTAACAAGCTATTTAAATCCCTAAACACAGGACACAAAACCATCCATATACAATGTAACTATCACAATGGCTATGGAATTCTTGAATACCTATACTTTGATAGGTTCCTGCTTCGCGTAGGTGACATATAAACACTACAATTATTATACATACACCTACAAATAAAACATATGTAAATCATACACAAAACAAGGAATCCTCAGACACATCTCAGTTGCTTCAACCGTCACTAAACGAAAGCATACTTCTCTAAAATGATTGGAACAAACAAAAAAAAACCCACATTTATTCAATTTTTTTTGTACTTTTATAGTGACGATTAGACTCTAAGCAAGCGATCTATTTCCGCATTCTGAATATAAGCGCCTCCTCTGTTATTTTTTCGCGGCCGCAACGCATTCTCAAAGGAGAATAAGACCCTACCAGCCTCCATTGAGATGTTACATGTGGTCCCGACTGACATGCGCGTAGTGTATGGGACTCCTTACATTAGCGTGTGGTGTTTCAATGGGATGTAGAGAATGTCGTCTGTGGTGCTAAGGGCAGCCGTACGCATGCGCAAACGATAGGCACAGTGGCGAGCAAAATAACGAGGCACTTTATTAAGAATTACTGAATCAGATGTTGCAACTTCATCATGATTTTAATGAGAAATTTAGTCATATAACTATAAATACTCAAATAAAATAAAATAGCCTTTAAATTCAGCATTTATTTCAACGTCACTATGGTATAATTCAAACAAATTAAGAATAACTGTCAGTCGATTAACAATCTCTTGGTATGAAGTACATGACTCAACTTACTATTAAATCATGTACGTTAGTTTTATAGCTCGTTAAATCAAACTGAAATTGCACTGCATTCTCAATGAATACCCACTAATGCTATGCGTGAAGATATTTCTGTCAGGTACGTGGAAATAATAAGTTAATATTTACACTCCATGACACCGGACTAACTTGATATTAATACGAAGTGTCTAATATTCTCTTATGATGTAGTGCAATACCATAAAAGCAAGCGAAAATATATGCGGAGCTCCATACTAGTTATGATATGTCAGCTATTTCTCACATTTTATTAATTATGCTGAGCCAGCTGAATCGATTACGCTTCCACACTATTTTCCTCCCCATATTCCGCTACATGATTAAATCTGTTCACACTCTTGTAAATAAGTCATAAACGCCATATACGAGAGACAAAGATTCGTATTTATTTATGACATATCGGCGGCGTGACTCGAGGCGCATTCCGAACGAAACTAATTTAGTTGACACGAGTTAACGTCATAATAAAAGAGTGAACAAAGCGCACTGACGCGTCAGGGCGAGCCTTGACATACCGACGCGACCCGTGGCGCGTGTCAAATCAACGCGTGATCCTAATCTGCATACCGTCACCTTTCACACCGCACTACATCCCCAATCCGGCATCGCGGCCGATATAATATCATCAATCATACAATACAAGAGCAGCATGCAAATTGTATTAAGTCAGATCCCCAGCTCACCCACGAGAGCAGAGCTGCGTTGGAAATTCACTCTTGGTCGTGTGCGACCGTCGCCAAAATAACGTCGCCGCCACCCGCACTGAAGGTCCACAATTGGTACAGACTTTGCAACGATTAAAGCGTCAGTTTGTTCAGAGTTTGTAAGCAATAGATACTTTGCATACAAAGCATTATAAATATTTCCCGTGGTTAAGTCGCGTCCTCAACGTTTTGAAAGCCGGCGGATGACACGCGTCGATACGTCGGACGATTTATGCGTCAAACTGTATGTAAATATATGTTAAACAGTCTTCTCGTTATGAAATACGGTGTTTCCGGAGAAAAGAGGCAATGGATTACCATTCAGCCTGGAATGTTACAGTTACAGTAGCCTGTTTGTTGAGGATGAAATCATAATTAGGTAACGTGTTACGTAGGCGTATGTCACCCGCCCCTTTTCACCCACTCCTATTAAAAGATATTTGGATATACGCCTATTACTTATTCGTTGTGAAAGGACACATTTAATTTTTAAGGACAAGAATGCTTTGGTTTTGCAAATATTTTTTTGAAGAACCTTTTCATTTATAGTTAGGGAACATAATTTGAAAACACACTCGTGTTATTACCACGCATAGTCCCTTGTCACCTAGCGCAAGAGTGTATTTTTGCACTAAGACATTTAGATTTTAAGCAAGTGAGTTTGTTCTTGAGAATAGCGAAAACCCTGACAAGACGTTTTTCCACATACCTACCTAAAATACTAGATTCTTTGTCCTCTGCACCCAAGTAAGACACGAAACAAGTTGTATTTGCGTCTAAAACGGTTGATATTTAAATAGGTCTGGGCCGGGCGGAACACTTGTTCGATTTGACAGGTGATAGCAACCGGTGAAATATCGCCGTTCGGCGCGATACTGCGCGGCCGCAGCTGGGCGGCGCGGGAGCGGGTGCTGGCTACACTGCGCAGCATGCGCCATTGTTTTAGATATCACCAGAACTTGTAGAACTGGTCTAAATTAAAAATGGGCAAGATGGGAGCGAGGCAGAAAAGAATCTCATAGAGCATCCCTAAAACTCGCCAATGAATAGTGTTTGCATTTCGCAAATCAGCAGAAATAATTAAACTGTATTATAAGATTCATGCGAGCTGTCATGCGCTCACCTTTGTCGTTATTACGTTAACAAATTTCTAGTCTGTATTAGCTTGCAGTCTGTTCTTTGAGACTATAACACAGGGACAAGTCCAATTTGAGGTGTTACGCGTTTATTCTTTCAATGCCACGAACTTTTTAGTCTATTTCGTGCTAATTATAGGTCCTTGATAAGTCGAGGACAAAGATAATGTACTTATATACTTATATACCTTTCTGCAATGGGATAATGAGGCAAAGTGACATACATTATCTTTGTACAGGAATGTACTGTCATCATGTCAGCCGAAAGACATCCACTGCTGGACATAGGCCTCCCCTAAGGCTCTCCACTCAGACCGATCTTGTGCTTTTCGCATCCACCGCGCTCCCGCGATCCTTTAAAGGTCGTTCCTCTATCTTGTTGGAGCCCTACCTACAGCTCGTCTCTCGAACCGCGGACGCCACTCCACAACCTTCTGACCCCATCGGCCATCAGTCGTGCGAGCAATGTGTCCTGAGATCTTTAATTATTTTAGCCATTTATGACTCACTCCATTCTAAAAAAATATATATTAATAACCAGCAACATCTTAACGCTAAATACAATGTCGCTAGCAATAACTCGCGTCAACGACCATCAAGATCGACAAGAAGCAGTTTATTCGCCTACAATTAGAGAACAAAACGGTAATATTGCAACTGCATCTAAAGTGCATCAAATCGCAGATTAGCTTGCTTTACTGCGACTATCTCCGTCGTCGAATCGACGTGGGCGATGCCAGAGATAGTCGGCGATGTTGCTTTGTTTAGAGAAGCGTTTGCATAAGGTTAACCCGAGCTCGAGCCGGACGGAATAACCTCGTTATGTGGTACACATACATATACTCTCCGACCGGGTAGAAGTCGTTTACCGCTATGTTCTTGGGAACTGAAAAAAAACCTGGATAAAAAGGACGCGGTGTCCTTCCCCGCAACTTAAGCTTCACCATACCAACTTCAGAGGTTTCTTTGTGAAAGCGTGACATATATAATATACTAACGACTCGCCCTCCCTTCTCTTCGATTTACTCGTATTTGAGTTTTCTGAAACGCCACCACATAGACCAGAATTTATTCAGTAATTTACGTGACAGGACATGCGACTTTCAAATGACTGGACTTAAATTAAGTTGTTTGACCGTCTATCTCCGCTATACAGGGTGTGTCAATACCGAAGACGCATAGGTAGATGTGCAAATGGCAGGAAACGTCTATACCATCCGGCAGCTGGTCGTAGGGCATATATAATAGAACCACATCCGACGATGCGATGGGTTTTCTACGATCAAGTGCTCTTTACGAGATGTTATTATTATACTGATGTAAAAATTAACCTAATAAACATTTAAAACACTATTCTAAGGGCCTGTTCCACAATCGACGAGTACATTTATCTGCCATTTAAAGTTGGCTCTCTACTTGTCTAATTACAAGTGTAAGAAAGAGAAAGGGTTAAATTCGTCAAGTATGTTTACTTGTCGATTGCGAAAGAGGCATTTTATAAAATATAATATAATAGTGGGTATCCACGGCAAATAGGAACATTTTGGTATAATATTTGCGTAATTCAGTAGTTGTTCCTATGTGAGGTTCTGTTCTATAGTATTCTTTTTAGGTTTTAGTTGGTGTTGTATTGTAATAACTTATTTAAAAGTTAACCTTCCTTACCGTAAAGTAAAATTAATCCATACTTCCATACTAATATTATAAATGTTAAAATAACTTTCTCAGACTGTTGGTTACGCTTCTACGGCATAACAACTAAACCGATTTCGATGAAATCTGGTCTGGAGATAGCGTGAACACCGGGGAAGGATACAGGGTATTTTTTATTTATAAGAAGCGATGAACAACTACCTACCCGAGTTAAATTATGCGATATTTTTTATTAGATCATGAATATAAAGATGTCTTGAAATTTAAATAAATTTAAATCATCGAGAAATAAATAGAGGAATTGATCCTGGTCAAAATTAATCCTCAATTAATCCCTGTATTAGTATGAATTTAGTAGTTTTATCAATTCTTAGTTAGCGACCCGACCTGACATAGAATGGGTAAAAATCAATTCCTTACTTATAGCTTTATTTCTGTTGTTTTCGTCCTAGAGAAATATACGAAGAGCCAGACTCGGCGAGGAACTTATTAAAAGATGCAGTGATACAAAGCATCTTATAAACCATATAAGCCCAGCTTATAATAATTCTAATTGGAAAACAGATGGCGCTGTCAACGACAGTTTCAAACGTCAAACTGCGCATGATGCGCATCTATATTGACATAGCTGTTTAATTGAGTAATATGTAGCTGGCTGGTGAAAGCCGCGACCCACACGCGTGCGCTAACGCTAATCAACCCGCCGCAATTACCTATGTACTGATTTGAATATTCCGTTCTAAATTTGAATTTAAGATTGTCGTCTGTCGTGAGTCATATGATAACAGTTGAATGACGAAAATTTCGTTACGTGTAGGCTTGCTAACGCATCCATATATAAACACGTGCATAATTATGAAGTTTTATAGTTGTGATTATGAACAAGAATTAATAATGATGACTGTAGTCAATTACTAGATGAGGTGATTGGTAAGTCGACGAAAACTCATTCGGGGCATTTTCTGAAAAAATAAACCATAGACCATTATTATCAGTGGCATATGTTTATGAACTTGTATATACGTATTTAGGTATGCCATTGATTGTTTTAAAATAAATTTAAATACGTCATGTATTTATACGTTTATTAACTTTATAATAATAGTCTACATTTTTACAGCAAATATTCCTCTAACCAACCCCCATAAAATTATTACATAGATATGCCAATCAATCTGTATAAAAACTGTAAACCGTTCCATCGTCGTAACGTAAACAGCGAAGATATCAAAATGCACGCCGCAAACAAAACTGTACCTTTTAAGAAGATAAAGGCCTGCTTTTGTAACAGAACTGGTTACTGGAAGCTGGCCCGTTAAATTAGAAACACACGCTTAAGGATTTCCCCCTTTCTTACGTTTCGCCGGCACAATTTGTATCGCAACAGGCAACATTTTCGCAATGCCCCGATTGAATAGACCACTTAGCTTGATAATGTTGAATTTATTATTTTGTTTGCGTTTTCTTTGATAGTTCGCCGGTGAATTGAATCGTCGTCGCTTATTAGGAGGTGACTTAGAGCGGGCAAAAGCGTATCGAATAATTCAATAAGAACGTATTCGATTGCCATCGCGTTCGCTTTCAATTGACACCGCTGTGATTGTTTCGAATTTAATTAGGTGCTATTTAGAAATTTAATGGTGAAATGACTTTGCAAATCATCTCGAGATATCTACAGGCTGTTCTGAGTCACTTTACCGTCTAGTTAGGTGTACGTATTAAATGGAGCAATTATATGTTTGAGTTCCAATTAAGAATTGTTAGCTTTGTTCTGCCAGTAGCGGTATGATTCAACTAGCCTGGGCTCATGTTTCACCTACTAATCGCGATTACAACATTAATTTATCGTCGCCTTTTACAGAAACATCTACATCCACCTGAGTCATTGTGGTCACAATCAGTTTATTCGCAATTAAAGCCTTCATTGTAAATGTCACTTGTGGAGCTAAGTCGTATATTTCAATTTGACACATCGCAGCTATCATGTACGCGTGGTGTGTACAGCAATGAGCCGGGTTTTAAATATTAATGCTCGGCCGTATAAGGGCGATGTTCTACGCGTATGTTGCCTTATGTGTAAGATCATCGGAGAACTCCATTTTTTCCAGCTCTATTGTTCTAAGTGACAGAATAACACCTTGGGAAACACGTTAAATAAACCGGCTGTAAAAAAATATCTAACTAAACTGAAACCCAAATTAAAACAAATTCAAACATAAATCCTAGACATTTCACTTTTCAATAGTTTGCATAAGCCAGAGGCTAACCGGCGGAGCATTACATCTTGTCAACGTACAAATTCCTAAAATAAACAACCTCTAACCAACGAACGTTAGAGTCCTCAGTTTGACGATAGTCATCATCCTGTCAATCACTGTATCTGTTAACTGGAGTCGTAAATATTCGTGCGTAGTGAGCAACGCTCGGATCCATTTCGACGCATATCAATTTACCCAATTAGCGGCTATTACGTCGATTCTTGTCCTGCATTGCTGCGCGCGCGTTGGGACATCTGCCACATTATTCGCATAGTTCCGGCATGTACAGGGTGTAAAAAAATAATACAAGAACAAGAGTCCGGGTTAATTTTGTGTGAGTATTCAAAACCGTGTAACTTGAAAGGGATTGAAAATATTTTAACAACGCCAACTACATAAAATGGCCGTGAATAAGACTTTTAGAATTTTCTGTATTAGCTTTTCTATCCATTTTGGTAGTATTCACACATTTAACGCAACTTTTTTTTCCGTTTTAACAATGGGATTTTTATCACTGGGTACCAACAGGAGGATATTATTTATATGCTAGGTATGGCCAAGAGTGATAATGTCGCAACACATACGTACTGCGACGATTCTACGTGTTAAATGCGAGGATTAATTTTTATTGGCGTAAAGCCGCATTCATGTTACGCGGTTGCAATTAATTTCGTTGCAAGGCAACTTTACAAATTCAATACCTATAGTTATTTTGTTTCAAACCACCTAGCCATACAGCTAATATCAAAAAATTCGAAATAGGTGCGTAAAATGATTAAATTACTTCAATGGGTATGAGTCAACACGATAAATGCTTTAAAAACTTACAATATTTTCTACTTTTTCTCAACAGCTGTATAATATCATAATTATCATCCTTTATTAGTGTTGATTGCAGGTATAATAGCATAATGCTCGGCTTCCGCCAACATGCCGCCGAGGGCCTATTTGTCACTAAGATAAAACACTACCTCATTCAATGCTACTTTTCCAGAGTTCATGTAATATAAACCCCCTATAGCGTACTGACGACTGTTAAGATAAAGGTACCTTAAGACCCATAGTTCTTTGTTTAAACGCATAAAACTCGCCGTTCGAAGTTTGCCCTAATGTAACGTCATTGGACCAAGTAATTTCAAGCTTTTGTTGAGTGACACAAGATGTATAATTCGATGCATACCTACCAGCACTCTCATAGGACTTCTAGTCAGCACGTGATGTGAAACTTCGTATTATGTACAAATATTTAATTTTGACACAAAAAAAAAAGTTCTTCACCTGACCAAATATTTTTTATCTTTACCAAAGCCACATTTCAAAATTAAAACTATCTTACTCTTGTAGGCGTCAACGCGAGTCTTAAGTGAGCTATGTGCATCAGAGTTAGCACCATAAAGGATGACCAGTGACGGACAGTCGGACATGCCTAGCTGCGCAAGCGCAAACGCAACCCGCTTCGCAGAATGCGATCCGAGCGCCAAGAATCTAACACTAAAAACTTTAGTGCCATCGATTCCTACGATCACTTTTTAGTCTCTAATTGCAACTCGTCACACCATATACAGGAGGATGTCGTTGATCAAACCGCGCGAATATAGTCTTTAATTACATTGTAATTAAACATTCGACTACACTAATGATGCGATCACATCTCTTCTCGTACGAGAGATTAACTTTTTAAGTTTATCCGCTACGTATAAGTCAGGTAGTTGATGTGGAAATTTTGTAATGTACCTCCATGATTTAATTAACAAGTACATTGACGGTGACCGGGATAAGTGGAGGTTGTATCGTAACTCGAATCATTCGGTCGTGGCTAGTTTTAGCTAATGAGTCTGACTAATAATCAGAGATAAAAATTCATCTTTGCGCTCTATATTGATAGAAAGTAAATCTTGTTAGGTCGAAGTCAGCGAACTATTTTATTTTTCCAGTTAAAGCTACAATATATAGGTGTCCCAAATTGCATTTCTTTATTAACAAGGTCTAGGACACCCTGTATAATTGTACTTAACATAGATACTATAATACTGCGGCGCTATTCAACACGGTAAAAACCAAATCGTTTTTGATCTGTTATCGTATCGTCACCGGTTTGATAGCTCTTATTTACTTGACAGTAATGGCGACTGATGTCAAAACAATACCATAACAGGTCAAAGACGATATTATGTTTTTTACCGTCGGGAATAGAGGCCCCTTTCCTGTGTAGGTTTGTAAACTTCATGTACGTATTTACGTAGTATAGACATTTCATCTAATTGATTGACGCACTGATATTTATGGAAACCACAATCGTATTTGCCTTTAATAAGATGTCTTTAAGTATATAATTACCTTCATAAATAATATGATGCTTTTGCTTATACATTATATATAGAGGCGATTATAAATGTTTTAGTACGTGCAACTTCAATTGAATCTTAATACTACACTATTATGATCATATATTACGTGGGTGCCATGCATTAATAGAAAATGGAAGACAGATAATATATCTCAATTTAAATAGTTTTTTTTTTAAAAGCTAGTCTTAGCATCGGCGAGGTATTTTCTGCCTTACTCCCGCTCATACAGCGGTAATTAGTAAGGCTAATTAAATGTAGTTTTTACACGACTGCCGAAAAAGGCAGTGTAATGTTTTCAGGGTTCACGTATGTATGTATGTACGTAATGATTATTTATTCCAACAAAACTTCTAAACGGCTGAGCCGATTTAAATGTGTGTGGTATCGTTACAATCCTTTCATCATCCCGGGTGACATAGGATACCTTAACTGTTAAAGGGTGATGGGCAATTTTGTATGGACCCCGTCCCCCCCCCCTCCAACAGTAACGGGCTGCAGGTATATATGTTCATTAGGACCCAATAAAAGACAAAATACTTATCTTCGTAGCAAAATCAATGGGAATTTTTTAATGAAAACAAAGGGCCAGGGCAAGGCAAATCATCTACATACGTGTTCATTTTCAAACAAATTCCATAGTTCCATACAATAAGATTATGATTTTTCAAGAAAACCCCATACATATGGTGATCGCCGCCATAGAAAAAATACATCATATTGCCAAGATCTATAAACTGGCACATGTTTCATCACTGTTGGTGGGTGGGGACATTTTTACCCATCGTCCTTTGAAATAACAACAATGGCAAAGTGACAATTATTAAAAAGGTCTTAATGTGACCATCTCAAATATATACGAATATGCAGTTGGGTTTTTAAAGATTGGTTTTATTTTTAAATTATTAAAGAATGTGTACCGAAAGAGTAAAGAGTGTTAACACACGCAGCGACCTTACAGCTTAACCGCGACATTGCCGGAGGTGTTTTTCCCTTAGAAAAAACCACTAATTATATGAATCATATTAACTGTCAAAATAAAATTGCCACCCGCAACGGCTGTGAAGTGTTAGCAGAGCAAGAGCTCATCTGTGGTGGAAGCACATACGGGTGAAGCACACGAGCGACTTTGTGAGTTGTGAGCCGCGTAATTTTGGTCGCGTAATTTCTTCTACATTCGGTTTCATACAAAACTCCTGTTTGGTTGACACGGCGACAAAACATCAGCTGGCTTTGTGTATGCAGCAGAAATTACGCAAGTCACAACTCGAAAAATTACGCTCGTGTGCCTTCACCGTAAGTGTTTGTAAGTGTTTGTATGTATGAATGGATGTTTGTTACTCATTCACGCTGCGACGGCTGGACGGATTTGGATGAAATTTGAAATGGAGATTGCATAGGCTGTATTTCATCCCGCAAAATTTAAAAGTTCCCGATGGAATAACGATATTCGAAATCTACGCGAACGAAGTCGCGGGCAGAAGCTAGTTGAAAATAAACAATAATAACATAACAAAAACAATAATCTGCGGTTGGTAGGACCTTGTGCAGGGTCCGTCCGGATCACTACCACCATCTTATCCATTAACCTACCGCCAAACAGCAGTGTTCGCATTGTTGTGTTCCGGTCAACGCACTTGCAGTCTTAGGCTTGCAGTCTTGTGCATGCGAATGTCTATGGGTCACAGTTTTCACTTACCATCAGGTGGCCTGTGTACTCATGTGCCTTCTCTATGCCATAAAAAAAAAACACGCTCTAACTGGATACCTAAGGCTCCCTTAAATAAAACCCTTGCCCCCTTGGCCCTTGATCCCTGATATCGATTAAGAAGATACTTAATTGTTAGTGATACTCGTAGTTGCTCTAAATGAGGCCCGGGACACGGAAACATTATACAACTAATTGCAAATGTTATGTTGTAACCACGCCGAGCAAGGTTAATAACTATATTCCTTTAATTGGCTGTACCGCTTAATTGCGATTACCAACGTGTAACTTTTATTACTTTTTAGATGTTATTTTTGTAATACACATACTCTAGCTCTCTTTAATTTACTGTTAGAATAAAATAATGACTTTTATAGGGAAATAAAAACAAGACTTCGTACTTACAACAAATTGCATGTGATCGAAATGCATACACGTAGAATATAAGATAATAGTCAAGTGCGAGTCTGATTCGCGCACCGAGGGTGGCATAAAACCGCACAGTAGATATTATTATATTCAGATTTGAATTCGATATCAAATCCAATCAGAGCAACTCACACTTGACTGTTTTTTTTGTATTGCATTGCATGTTAAATACATGTACATAAAGTAGGACTAAATATGATCCTACCAAAAGTTTGATGTCCTACCTCCATCAGGGTAGTATGGATATATATAGTATATATTTTACTAGGCGAGTGAAGTATCAAAAACACTGAGTTCAAAACATATTTCAGCCTCCTGTTTATGTTTTTTTTTAATACTTGTAATGTTTTAAATCAAAAATACTGAACCTTGTCAATTTTATAATTGTTATCTCTTTTGTTTGTACAATAAAATATTAACATAAAAACATACTTCGGTTTTAGCTATCTGGTTAATTAAAAGTCAAAACCTATTTTTCGTGAAATAAAAAACACGAAAACATTAAGGACAATACTGACCTACCACTTTAATTGTTTCAATTAATTTTCATTATCACCCCAGTTCACTTTCTTATGTTTCGAGGTCTTGAGAACCATTCGGCCGGAAATCTGTCAGTTTTATAGCTTGTAAGTTGTTTCCAACGACTTGAGCGTATTACTAACGGCTTTATGTTTCCTAATTTACAGACGGACGTACTGTTTATAATTGTTATTTCAACATTATTTTAAAATAAACTTAAACGGTAATTTTCCTGACGTTTCAAGTGACTGGCTAACCTTCGTTAGCTGTAAGTATATTTTCTCAAACTTTATGGAGCATATCGTAAAAAATTGGAATAGCAACATAACGATTGACAAACAGTCAAAATAATTGTTAATATAATGGCTGTTCATAAAAAACTAACATTCTAGAAGAGGATGTCAAAACACACAGATACACTAAATACAGATTTTTTATGACATGGCTGATGGTAAGTGGGATATGTGACCTAAAGACATTTGCTGTTTGCATTCTCAAGGCTACCATCTTAAGACCGCAAATGCGTTACCAACCCTGAGGGGTCCATATTGGCTTCGCTAAAGTTTATCACCCGAAATTGATTTTCCTAACGATTTGTACTCCTAATGATCACTGCTCCTAAAAAATGTTTTCCTAAAAATTTCGTTCCTACAATTTATTTTACTATTAACGTAGCTCATAAAACTCATATCTCTTAAAATTTTAAGTGCTAATGTCACTGATGTAACTTTTTGTAAACTCCTATTTTTTTTTTAAATAACATTCTTAACCTACTTTCCGAGTGCAGGACTTTACGCAGGATTATTTTAAAGTTAAAGATGATCTGCTCTTTTATAAAAAAAAATAACCTCGAAGACGAAAGCGGGAGCGAAGCTCCCGCTTTCGTCTTCTAACCTATCCGCGATCCGAGTCGGTTTTGCCGCTAAGTCCCTATTCCCTACTGCCTACGTAATGACGGACCCTTAGGATCTCAGTCACTATTAACTTTAGAGAAAAGTTTTTCAAGTAAAATGTGCTTATTTTAACGTATTCTATGTGGTAGAATTATAAAAAAATAGTGTCAATAAGACATCGCATAATATAACAATGAACAATAGTGTAAAAGATGGTTATGTTGAGAAAATATAGGAAAACAAATAGTAGTATGATCGATGTTTATTGCAACGGACATTATGAAGTTGAATGATTAGGAATTCAGAGCGTTAGGAACAAAGTAGTTATGAGTAGTGATTATTAGGATGTAAATTATTAGGAACAACATTTTCGGATTTCCGATAATCGACATTAAAAATTTAGTTCAACTTTGGCGCACCCACCCTGAGGACTATGCTGATATATGCTAGTAAATTCACCCATTGTCTTATCCCACACCAGGACACGACAATGCGATCACTGTTGCTTAAAGGTAGTTAAAGCATATGATGGTGGTAGCGATCCAGGCGTACCTTGCACAAAGCCCTACCACAGCTGGAATTCCACCAACTAATTACAAAAACGCATTTCTCTGAATACGATAGAATGCGCTCCATTGGCGCAACATTGCATTTAACAAGTGGAACGCCAAACGCGGCCGGTATTATTGTATAACAAACAAAATAAATAATCTAAGCAGATTGTATACAATGACAATATCGTAACAAGCCGAGAGCGCGTGCCGCGGTTGCGCCAGCGCAGCCGCGCCCAGCCAGTGATGTGCGTGATCTAGACCACTATCGACAAGAACTGTCGATAAATTCACTTCCGCGTTTTATCGATGAGCCTAATTCGTTACGGCAACAATTAGAATTGCGAATGTTATTGCCTGTTACGTTTTTAATTGCGCGTCGTGTGTAATTTGTTAGGAATGATGTAAAAAGAAATTAAAGCATGACACTTGTGTAGCTTTCAAAATATCATAGATGCCTTACAGCGCCTCTAGGCGGTAAAATCGATATCGTATTTGACCTGTTATGGTATTGACTTTAACTCGCCGCCATTACTGTCATGCAAATAAGAGCTATCAAAGGTCACTCCGAGAAGCCTGTGGAGATACCAGGAGGATCCTGCGCTTCTGGTCGGAGTTAGGCTGGCTAGATCACTAGCCGGTACCACGCACAATGGCCCGACATACACGGGCTAAGTGCGGAAAAAGGAGTCCATCACCAAGAGCTATCAAAATGTTGACCATACGATAACAGCTCAAAAACGATATGGTTTTTACCATGTTGAATAGAGGCCCAATCAACGTTTTATGTTTTATTTAAATACATAAATTGATTTTTTTTAACTAATTTGTAAAAGTGTTTTGTACTATCTAATAGCCTAAAATTTACTTAATACGTATACCTATATATCTACTGCATGAATAAGTATCTGTGAATGGTACATCCAAATAGTTTCCATTAGCTTAAGCATCATTGCCCTCATTTGTACCTCGTACCGCGAAGGCGCAATTGACAAACAAACACACTTAACATTTATAACATCCTTATGTTTCGTACATACGTCGTATAAAACCAAGTAACGGATTTTGATGCGGTTCTCACCATCCGGTTAAGTTATGTTTGATAAAGTTTTTATGTACGATACTAACTACACTTGGGAGCAAAGAAATCGAGCCACTTAGTACTGAATTTCCATAGAAAGTGGCTCGATTTCTTTGCTCCCAAGTGTAAATAAAAAGCAAGCTTTAAAAACTCGACTGTATTTTTTGATAATAATTATTATTAAACCCGTATATTAATGCTACACTAGATTCGTATATATTTAAAATGGTTGCATTAAGACCTTTCAAATTATACCCATATTGTAATAATTAGAAAACTGTTTTTTGTTGACATTTTGCCATTGTTTTTATTTCAATTTTAACAGTTTAGGTGGCATATGTCAACTGGGATGGTGAAAGAATTCTAACGACACGACACACATTTAAATAGGCTCAGCCATCTAGAAGGTATGGTATAAACAATCGTTACATATATACATGATCCCTGAAAATATTAAATAGGTACACTCCTTTTTTTGGGCAGTCGATGAAAATTCTGGTGTATTTTTCCCGTTAAATCGAGTATTTTTATCACATAGAGCACGTGCACGTCACTAAAGGGCCAGCTACATCACAATCACACGCCGTATTCACCGCTAGTGGAGCCCGCGCTACCGACCGCTGATTCTAGATATTATTTTATTCCAATATAGTAACTTTCTAATAGAATATCATATTTGGCGGTCGGTAAAAGGCTTTATTTTAATGCTTGACAGCCTTTATAAAACTCAAAGTAAGTGTCTATTGTCTTGGATTTTGTCTCTGTCTCCTGGGACTCAATTCAACAATGCGTTAGAGAGAATATACGTTAGCGAATGTCTGTGTCAGCATTCGTATAATGTTTCCGTTGACGTTCATTTCATTGCCTAGACAAGCGATTACGTTAGTGAATTTCGAAAACTGACAAATTTTATGGAATTGAAACAAGTGGTCGACGCAAAAGATCGTCAGTTTACGTCAATTCTATACATTTGATCAGGTGTCAAGTTAACAGCCTTGTTTAGCATTAAAACCAATCACGACGCAATTTCAGAAATGACTTTCGTAATTAGCTGGTAATTACCGCTTTTCGAGTACATACGTCGTATTAAATTGACGCGAAAATTGGAGGGCTGGGTGGTATACGTCTGATTTTACAGTCACCAGTGAGAAGAATTCGTCATTTAGGCGTGTATTTTTTAGAGGTTCGTAGTCAACTATGATATCAGGAGATATCTCACACAAATTGACCTAATGTCAAACTTGCATTTGGATTTCAACTATACGTAGAGTCGCGGACTTTAATTGTGATGCCACTATGGAACCCTGTCATAATGACAGCGGTAAGTGACGAGATGGAAATTACATAGGAATTTATCGTATGTTTTATATGACAAGGTTCTATAGTGTTTTTTCTAGTCCGTGACCGTACAAAACAACGATTATAATACTTGTGTAGAGAAAAACATCCAAGACTCAGAAACAAAGACTCGCGCTCGTCACAGAAATATTTTCCATTTCCGGAAGTCGAACCTGGGACAGCATGCAGTACACTACTAGCTAGTCTACATGTATCATCAGGGTGATTAACCTACCGCCAAACAGCAGTGTTCGCATTGTTGTGTTCCGGTTTGGGGATAAGACAACCGGTGTAATGACTAGCATAGAGGCATTCCATATCTTAGTCCTCAGGGTTGGCAGCGCATTTGCAGTCTTAGGCTTGCAGTCTTGTGAATGCGAATGTCTATGGGTCACAGTTTCCACTTACCATCAGGTGGCCTGTGTGCTCGTCAGCCTTCCCTATGCCATAAAAAAAAAGGCGTCCTATTCTACCCAGTGAAACCACTTTGCTTTTGATATATTATCGTATTATTTTTCAACTCGGCCGGCATTGTCAAGTAATCAAGAGCTACCGTAATGTTGTAATGATAACATATCACAACCGTGGTTTTGCGAGTAGAATATAGCTTCGATAAAATAGTTTAACATGTTACTGATCGTGCAGAAGCTTACTCAAATATTATAACAAATACAATTGGCTTCATTGTTTCAAATTATTTACCATAAAGGAACTACCATTGTCAGAAGATTCGACCGATACGGCTCAAGATACGATATAATCTTTCAAGCACGATCGATCACGCTCTGTCAAGAGTACTTAATCAAGCGAGTTCTTAAACAACTGAATTAGTTATGTTTGTTTATGAGATCTTAAAAGGATAGTAATTAGTGAATGAATGTCCGGCAGCAAGTGACGCCATGTTTTTGTATACACGATCCGAGATAAAAAGTGAAGTAGATCCGTGTTAAATGCACTTTTCCCCGGTAAATTTGGTCAGCCGATAAAGTGACATAAATTTTCTTTATATTATAGTGAATTCATTGAGTTTTTAACAATTATAAGGCGCCAGTCAATCTCTGTTGGTATTGCCTTTACAAGATCGCAGATTGTTTTGCTGTTCAAATAATAAATAGATGATAAAAAAGATTATCTATTTAACACTATTTAGAACAGGGAATGCAGTATTTGTGGTGTATATGTTTTTTATCTCATGAAAAAGGCATACGAGCACATAGTTCACGGCAAGTGGGATCCGTGACCTACGGACATTTGTGTTCTCAAAGCTACAATCTAAAAGCCCTCTAAGCATCTCTAAGCCCGAAAGAATGCGTTGCCAACTCTATCGATTACCTAGGATGGACTACCTCTACCCTAATAATTTCACCGGTTACCTTATCCCAAGATCGGAACACAACAATGTGAACTGCTGCACCTAGCAGGTAGGTTTTGGATTTTGTCGGATCACTGTGGCACTGGTTTCTTTATCATACCTACATTGATACAAAGTGTGAAACGAAATAAGCATGTCATTGGAATCATCCTAAATTGACGCAATACTAAATATTCACAAAATAAAAATGCATGAAACGTTAAGAATTACGATATCTATTTTCCTTTACGTTATTCCTACAGTTAATCGTTTTCCTGCTCATTCAGACGCTTAAACTTTACTCTACAATGTCCGTCATAAAGTGACTATTAAAAAATAAAGGCATTTTTTTCAAGGACCGCCTCATTGACAGCGTATCCGCGAGACCCGTCACACGCTGACCACTTTATCAAAACGGATGTAGCTTGTAAAATTATCATTTCTGATTTATCTGTAGGTGTAAGACTATCGGTAATTGATTATTCAATGAGCCCGACAATCTGTATTTATTGACTGACATAATGACGATTAGAAACAATCTATCAAATATATGTTTCATTTAAACATATCAAAAACATTTAAGGCCGCGCTTGGAGTCGGTTAGCGACGGTTAAGGTGGTTCTTTAGTAACGATTATACCGGTCAAACGCGAGTCGAACTCGCGCACCGAGGGTTCCATACTACCGCACAGTAGGTATTATTATATTCCAATTTGTATTCGAGTTCAAATTCAATCAGCGCTCGCCTGATTCACACTTATTTTTTTTAGGATTTCTTATATTAATATCATACAAAATTGAAATCGTGTATGTTTTACCAATTTTAAAATATATACCAAAAAACGTTACTTGTATGGAGACCAGTATTATTCCACTGTCTTAAAAAAAAGTAAATGCGCCATAACAACAAATATTCTAAAAAACAACCGGCTCTTTAAAGTAAGGAAGGACGAACGGACAGTGTAGGCATATTAACGAAATGAAATGAAGTTTACAAGCATAAAAATGTCTTAACCTAAATACTTTTTTTTTATTAGGACCAAAAAGGTCTCCGTTCAGCTTTGTGCCTCTGAATGTCTTTGATACATTCACAGATGCTGGTTTTCAGTGAGACCAGGGAGAGTGTGGCTATTGACGGCGGTAATAGGGTCCCGTCGGGCTGCCATCGGGTACGGAACCCTAAAGAAGAACGAGTTAATTGTCTCTCAAATGTCCAGAATTGGTCGGTTAGAGATTTCTAAAATTACCTAAATCTATATCACTTTGACTCATGATGAAAAAAAACAATGTGTCTTCGATGATCTTTGAATGGTTTTTTTTACTAAATATGAGTTTTAGCCGATAAAACAAAACACGTGTTCATTATTTTTTCATCTTCTTAAACATTTATAATCAAACCACTATGAAACTTGCAATTAAAAAAAACTGTATATAAGTTACAGGGTTTAGTCACTTTTCAGTACTTTGCCGGTCAATTTCTCCCAACAGATTGAGCTTGGGCTGCTAAAAAAAATACGTGTCTGTTATTTTAAACTACTCTCTAACATATATCAAAATCAACAAAATCGGAGCCGGACAGTTGGATACCTTTCCTTGTAAGTGAAATCTTCTTTTAAAATCCCTCGTTTATAAATCAAAGAATTAGGGTAAATACCACGCAATAAGCTAACATAAAACCGCAACCGATCTGTTCGTTAATTGAACAGTAATGCCAAAATAATTATCAATTAAAAAGCCACTAGAAAGCGCCGGTTGCATTACAGCTCATTCGATACAGTCCAGATCATACCATAATAAGAAATAATTCGGGTAATTATTTTTTAATTTAACCAGGGGCAAAAAATGGGGCGTTTTAGCGCGGGAACGGGTTGCGCCTGCGACGCTCGACGCCCGTAACGACACCAGAGTTAAATCGATTTCCTGGCATTTTGTCACATTAAGACCGATATTGAAATACTCCGAGTTCCCATTCCCATAAGTGAAAAACACACGCCAGTGAAAAGTTAATGAAGTTCTTAACGACGACAGACGGACAGAAGGGAGATTTATTGCTGCACTAATGGCTCGGGGTTTGCACGAAAAAATAACTGAAGTAACAAGACGAAATTGTATTTAATTGCAACCTGGTACTCGAGTCACGTCCGAAGTTCAATCACGTGGCTGCGAATGGACCTACTTCCTTTAAGTTACAGATTGAATTAGCTTGATAAATTCTGCGTGTCCTGGACGTGTATAAAGAATAAGAGCGAATAAGTGCAGTCGGCTGCATTCTGCTGCCAAAAGTAATTTCTGATGATATATCGTTACCTACACTTAATTTGGGTTGCTCCTTTTAGAGTTCCGTACGTAACCAAAAGGTGCCAAAGCACCCTATAAGCCTCCACTTTCCGTCTGTCCGTCTGTCTGAGTGTCAGGGGTCTATTCTCGTCTGCCATAATATTTTTTAGTCATAATGTGTTTTTGGTCATAATAATCGCAACTGTTACTTTTCAGTTTTTTTTTAAATCAAACCTAACTTAACCTAGACTTGTCTACACGGTAGATATTTCAGAAATTCAGAAAAGTTTATAGTTTCAGTAGTATAAAAATTTACGAGTATCAATAATTATGACAACAATATCATTATGACCAATACAATTATGGGAAACAAAGGGCTCCCGTCTGTCCGCGTAGACAGGAGTGTATCCTTTGATGGCTGTTATAACAATAAATAAAATAAAAAGTCCAAATTAAATGGGGCCCCCATACAAAACCAATAAGCGTTTTTGCTCGATCTTAATATTTATAATACTCTACGGAACCGTATTCGTGTTCGAGTGCGACGGTGTTTATTTTTAGATAGCATCGATGATTATAATTAAGTTCTGTCATTTATGGTTTTCCTTTACTCAAAATATATATTATATTTTGGAAAAAAAATTATTAACTTAATTAACATAATTTAATTAACTTAATTAATTAAACAAGACAAGTTTTTATTTGTCCGCTTTTCAGAACTCATAATCACACAACGGTTGAGAAAAGGTAGAACAATGTACAAAATTTTAAAATTAGTAATACTTATTCTCAATGTTCCAAAGTGAAACAAATTGAAAATAAACTTTCAGAAGGGAACGTTAGCAGTGCTGCCCGACTTCTGTTTTCAAATGACGACTTGGCCACGCACTCTGCTGAGACCTTTGCAGCTCTCAGAGAGAAACACCGAATTCCCCCCGCCTCCTCCCTGCTTCCTGACCCTCCCGTGTCAGAGGACACTGTTTTATCTGTAAATGTCGATGCCGTCTAGCAGGCTATCATGTCTTTCCCTAATGGTTCAGCCGGCGGCTTGGATGGTCTTTCACCACAACATCTCAAAGATTTGACCACCTCGTCTTTAGGGGATGCGGGAAAGGCTTTGCTACAGAACGTCACTGCTCTGATTAATCTTATGTTGTCAGGTCGCGTGAATGTCGAGATTGTCCCGCTCCTCTATGGCGCCAATCTTCTATAGATATTACCCTTCAATCAACTATGTCTAAATTATTAAACATTTATTTTAATTTAAGGTCTTGGACTCAAGCGGTTCTCCCAATTCGTTTCGGTGGACTTGGTATTCGATGCTCTTCTAGCGTGGCACTGCCGGCTTTCCTGTCCTCCGCTTATGGTTCGTTGTTTCTCGTCAGTATTATTTTAAATCTCCCACAGATACTTGACGTTGAGATGGCGAACCTGGTGGAGGCCAGGGATGCTTGGTGTGAGTCTTGTCCCGGAGTGGATATGCCAGTCAAGAGGCATATCCAAAGAGCATGGGATACACCTCGCCTCGAATCAATTCATGCATCTCTTGTACAAAATAGTCCGGACGATTTAGATCGCGCCCGTCTCCTCGCTGTCTCAGCAGGCGAATCAGGCCACTGGCTCCACGCTCTTCCTTCCCGTAATATAGGCACAGTCTTGGACCCAAGCTGCTTGCGAATTGCAATAAGCTTACGGCTTGGAGCCAGAATCTGTGAACCTCATACTTGTACGTGCGGGAAGGAAGTGAGTGAGCTGGGACGACATGGCCTTTCATGTTTTAGAAGTGCTGGCCGTTTGTAGCGCCATGGCACAATTAATGATCTGATCCGTCGTTCGCTTGCCACTGTCTCTGTGCCTGCTGTCCTGGAACCAGCAGGTTTGCATAGAGACGATGGCAAGCGACCAGACGGAGCTACGTTGGTGCCGTGGAAACTAGGTAGGGCACTGGTGTGGGACGCGACGTGTGTTGATACATTCGCCCTTTCTCACGTCCAGTCAACCCGTAATCGGGCCGGTGCAGCAGCTGAACAGGCCCAAACCAACAAGCGTCGCAAATATTCATCATTATTAAATAATTACGAATTTGTGGCGCTTGCGGTGGAAACAATGGGACCTTGGTCAGCTGACATGAAAAGTTTTATTAAGGCCCTGTTATCCCGGCTCATCGACACCTCCGGAGACCCTAGAGCTGGCGCTTACCTTTCCCAAAGGATTGGGCTAGCCATCCAGAGAGGTAATGCAGCCAGTGTCTTAGGGACCATGCCGCGAGCGGACCTGCTAGAGGGGGTGTTCTTTTTATAGTGGTTTTTATGTTTAATTTTTAATATTTGAGTAGCTTAGTTTTATTTTATTTTATTTTAAATAAGTTTAGTTTTAACTTTAACTTTTAAATTTTAATGTAAAGTCCGTATTTATAGTTGTATTAAATTAATATATTTATGTACAAAATCATGCATTAACCTGCGACGAGTCCAAACAAAGTTCCGAATTCAAATGGTTTGCTTTCAACTTTTTTTTTTGTTCAACTCACTTTGTTACATGATGTATACAGATCTTATTCTACGGTTGTAGATATTCTAGTCTAGATAGTCATTCCATCCACAATCATTAATTGCCCAGACTGGTGTGGTCATTCAATAATCATATTTTTAAGAAATAGACGTACACAGAACCACATAATAGTAGTTCATGTGACTGTACATAACGAAGGGCATTAAAGACGAGTCTTTTGCGGGTGGTAGGACCTTGTGCGGGGTCCGTCCGGATCGCTACCACCATCTTATCCATTAACCAACCGCCAAACATCAGTGTTTGCATTGTTGTGTTCCGGTTTGGGGATAAAACAGCCGGTGTAATGACTAGCATAGAGGCATTCCATCTTAGTCCTCAGGGTTGGCAGCGCATTTGCAGTCTTAGGCTTGCAGTCTTGTGAATGCGAATGTCTATGGGTCACAGTTTCCACTTACCATCAGGTGGCCTGTGTGCTCGTCAGCCTTCCCTATGCCATAAAAAAAAACGAGTGTGGGTTTATGACACGAGCCAAAGGCATTCCTGCCCACATAAGCCAAAAGGTGATATCTCAAACTTAAAAGCCAAGGCAGACACAACGCTGTCTCGTTAGTAATAAGGTTGCATTTGCTACAGGAGTTTTATCAGAGTTACCGCCATTTGTCTTAGCAGGGCAGATTCGCAAGTTAGTCTGAAGCCCTTGCCAAGATGTATTACGCTAACTAGCGTTTCTATTCGTTTCGTTTCTGAACCCTTCGCGTCACTCTTCACGTTACTCTTCGTATCACGTCTTTAGCGTCATCTACCAGTGATGCGATTGGTTTATAAAAGAAACGAATAGAGACGCTAGTTAGCGTAAATGCATCTTGGCAAGAGCCTCTGGAGAAAATGCATTCTACGAACGTAAGTGAAATCTGAGACCTATAGACATTTAAAATTTCAAGACTACATTCCTAAGACCTCAATGGCGTCGCCAACCCTAAGAAATAAGATGGAATGCTAGTAATTTCACTGGTTGCCTTATCCTCACACCGGAACACAATGCGAACACTGCTTGGCGGTGGGGTACTGTATAAGATGGTGGTAACAATCTGGCTGGACCCTACCACCACTAAATTCCATACAACTTAACAGTTTTCAAGAATCGTTTAAGCATTATGCACCTTGTGTTGTGCTCCCAGCTCTATTACGCTATCGTAATCTGATGTACTTAACATAACCGTATGATGAAAACACCGCACGCGCGTGCGTCTTGTCTAAAAGGGCCTAATTTAGCAACGGCCGGTGCGGCATGACATGCGCGCGCGACTAATAGGACACATTTCTCGGCGCTCGCGCAGGCTGCGGCGCCCGCTGGGGACGGACAATGGCTGCGGTGTCACGTTAATTTAGACAGGGCCTATATGGCGATTAACTTATTTATGACAATCTGATGTATATAAAAAAAATGTTGGGGGAATTATCAAGCCATTTTATCTTTAATTAAGTTTTTTTTATGGCATGGAGAAAGCAAACAAGAAACACAAACCGGAACACACTACTGCTGCTTAGCAGTAGCTCATATAATGATCCTGCACAATTATGTATATACCATAATTAGGGATTGTAACATACAACTATCACATTGCCATATCCATGTAAATATCATGCTTAAACCATTTCAAGTCTTAGGTTCGACTTTCGCTCAATTGCAGATTTATTTCAAAAAAGAAAAATGTATTATTTTATCAATGATGCTTTATTGATTAGGTAGTTGGTTTCTTACTCTGGGACCCAGAGTCTGGGTACAATTATTTCACACTCAACATAGCTTAGTTTGGGTGAATTTGTGGATGCACCACCGTAACGTAAACATTACAAGAAGAATAAAAACTAATAGGTATTTAAAAAAAAAATACAGCATGTAAACCGCTCTTTTCCAACAGAGTGGGTAGCCCGGCGACTTATGTCGAGATAGTGTCGCGATCCTGCAAAGGACCTTATTCAGCCCAAGTGCATTATGCACTAGATCCTACTTGCATATGCATTGAATCATCTCTTAGATAGTTATTATAGATATGGCAACTATGCAAATAGTGTACGAGTATCTACTTATAAAATCGTATTTGCCCGGTTAATCCGGTAATTTATGTTTATTGAAAAAAAACTTGGACGTTGCTTACAAGATACAATGTCTTCATTCCATACGAGCCTAACAATACGTTAGATACATCAACTAAGATGTAAGTTGAATCACTTTAGAACTTGCTGTTTTTGCTATCATCAGCTTTGGTATGTATAATTAATAGCATAACTACACTCAGAAGCAATGAAAACGGATCGTTTTCTATCGTAATTCAATACAAAGTGACCCGTTTTCTTTGCTCTTGACTATATCTTTTCAATTTTTTGGCAACTGAGTTAGAGAAAAAGTATTTTAGTTATTTGTTTCTTATAGTTGGTTTTATCACAACTTGACTCCCAATTGCAAGCCACCTTAAGTCCAGAAACGGATTCTCAACTAATTTTCGCCTCAAAACTCAAATGTATCATAAAAATGGCTTAAAATGACGTCTCCGACCTCCTAGCGGGCCCTCAACCGTCTACAAGCTGGAGTAGGTCGGTCCAACGACAATCTCCTCAAATGAGGTATTGTGTCTGCGGGTCACATCAAACGAAACAGTTGATATATGATGCAGTGCCATCTATGCCCAGTCACGTGCACTACCGATGATCTCTTAAGAGCTACTCTCCGCGGAATAGTAGTAGCAAAACATTGGGAATAAATTGCATAAGAACTGGGATCACCTTTACACGAGTAGAAGATCTCCCTGTCGACTTTATACTGACCAGATAGATATTACTTTCAAAGTAAGTAGGTAGTAATTTATTGTGGTTGCGAGTTATTCCTTTTATCGAACCTAACCAAACTTCTTAGGATACCTAAGGTGTTTAGAAAAAGTGATAATTTACAATTTTGTAACACTAAGTAGGTAGTCAAATGTTTTTTTATAGAGGTTCGAGTACCAATGGTTAATGTTTGTTACGCAACATAAAATTGTAACTTCATCTGACGTGAGCAATCAGAACGTATCATGATCAACTTTTCTGAATGTATTTTACCCCCCGTGCCCTATTCCACAAGACTCAACAATTGAACAAAGATATTAATTACCAGGGTGAATATTTGGGCGTTTCAACCGCCGTCATTGTTGTCTTCAATATAATGACGAAAACAATGATAATTACCAGCAACTTTTGATGTCAAAGTCAACGGACCCGGGGGAAGTATTAATTGCATTTAAAATCATAAGACAATTAAAAAGTTTATCTTGAATAATATGCGAAGACAATAATTAAAACGCCGCATAATCACCTACCAAATAACAAATAAACAATTTACCAGGTACTTAAACTAGCACTGGCAGAAAATCTGTGTAACACAGTTTTGTTACAAGCTGTGATCCATATTTGAACAGTAAGTAGCGAGGTCTTAAACAAATCTAAATTCCCTTTAAAGCATTAACCGCCAATTTGATTAGGATGAATACCGAACCTAGTTCTTTGTCCTAGACAATAAGGCGTGTCACACCGATCGCCCACTTAATCCGCCATTATAGGATCTAGCTGAACCACAAAAATAACCCAGTTATGAAAGTCTTAACGTTCAATAAACAAGGTTGACTGTCGCTCGGTTCACGCGCATCATTACGTTGTGGTGGTACAGGCGCGCGCGCCGGCCGACCGCTCGATAATGAGATGTAATTGCCTTATCGACGCCCTCGCAACGTCCTTGCTTTCGCTGATAACGTGGCCTTCTTATATAATACCTGATTGAGATCATCTACTAAATGTCAATATTCTGACCCTTTTGCACCAGTTTCTGACAGAAATCGATCAACTGACAGATTAAGTTCAGGGCGGCTTTCTTGGAATTTGGTTTCGAAATTAAATTAATAAATCGGACAGCAATTTACTTTTTTGTAAGATAAATTGATGGTAATAATCCTGTGCGTTTTGGCGTCAACTGTTTTACATCGATGTTCGTTTCACAGAATTAAACCGTTTTGAAAAATTACTTACTTTTGATTGTCACGAGCCATGGGGCTACCATTACCTAACTGATCAAATTTTTAAGAAAATCAAAAAGGCCTCAGTATCGAAATCATACATTCTTTGAAACGATTGTAGATAATTTCATTTTTAGCAATAGAACTCTGAAAGCACTGTGATGACTTTCCTAAAGACCCTGTGTACAATATCGTATTATTAATTATTATGATCAAGGGCGTAGGTGCACGAACGATACGCCGCCATCCGGTACCGGGTTCCCAAGGACAACCGCTGAGTCAGTCGACTCCAAACATCATCATAAATTGACTCAAGAAATCATACCAGTAAAGATATTTTTTTTAGCTGACATGAAATTAATGAATATCAGTCTAACATCACAGTCACACTTATTAACCTAGTCCCAATTTAATGAAATTAGACAATGATAAACATAGTTATATTTGTCGGAAATCGGTGTAAAGCTGACAACTTAAGCTGAGCAGAACGCAAGCGGCGCTATGTGCCGTCAGCTTGGATGGTGGCTGCGGCGGCGGTGCGGCGCCACGCACAGACGCATCGCATGTGTTCAGTGATGTATGGTGAATTAATTAGGTAAGTACAATAATTACCCAAAAAACCTTTCTATTGATGAAAAAAATTAATTTTAATTACTATACCATTGTGATATAATAATATTTTTTTAGCATAATATTTTACTAATAATGTCGCAGCTCAAAACAAAGATGTTAAAGATGTGACGTTTTTAGACGCTCTGTGGTCTTCCGCAGGTGCGCGGGATCTTGCCTGTCAAGTGAGGCGACGTCCACGGGGAAGATAAACTTTACGTTTGTTATTATTATTATTTATTACAATACACTAGCAGCTCTTTGAGCTGATGCGTGTAGGTATATCACTGAACTTGTGTCTATTATTTTCTTCAGAACTTAAAAATAGACTTGATAAGTCAATCTATTTTTAAAGGAGTTCATTGAGGGTGCACTAATAGCAGTTTCTGGTAAAGTGTTCCGCAGTTTCACCACGCGATTTGACAAGAAGTGTCTCCTAGGGTTGCGAGCACACAGAGGTTTGACTAGTTTCATGGAGTGCCTTCTTAACCTTGTGTCCTGGCTTAATGCGTGCAATTGTTCTTCATATTAGCAATATATAGTTATAGTGTCCATTCAATATTTTATATGTCTCTATAAGATCCTCTCGTTTTCTTCTCTCCACCAATAGGCGTTCTTCATGCCGGACTTATGTCTGATTATTTTTATGTATGATTGTTGTTTTGTGGGCTGGCCATATCTGCCGCATGCACGATGAGAGATGGGCCAAAAACACCACCCATTGGCTTCCACGCGATGGATATCGTAGCAGAGGTAGACCCAGAAGGAGATGGCGAGATGGCCTTGAGTCGTTTGCGCGGGATTGGCGGGAGTGCGCTCTGGATAGAGACGAATGGCGAAAACGAGGGGAGGCCTTTGCCCAGCAGTGGGACACAAAAACAGGCTAGGAAAAAAAAAAGATTGTAATGTTAAATTGTGGATTACACATATGTTGAACTCACTTGAACGAATCTGTATTACTATGATAGTTACAGTCATGATACCAGTAGTAAAGTTATTAACTACTTAGTTTGATGACGTTTAGTATAGCTCAAGTACCTACCCGTGTCACTGCTTTATTATCTCTGGGCATTCACATCTACCTAGAAATGCCGACAGGACCTGAAGTACTTTGATGTTTAGAGCTTGTTCTCCGACATATTAATTAATGTAATTAATTAAACTGTTTTCTCTCTCAACACGTAGAAATCTAAGAGTCAGACGTAAAAATCATACAAATATTTGCCATTTCCGGGAATCGAACCCGGGACCGCTAGTCAAATTGAGTTGGTGTGGTGTATCAAAAATCCCAACGTTTTACGACATTACCCGCTTACGAGGTAACTAAATTAAATTCAGTTTCTTTTATTTGATGAAAACGTATATTTTTTTCTCACATTTAAGATAGGAAACTAAAAGTACAAGGGGGCTAGTCAAGATCCATAACGAAAAGATAGCTATTTTCGAAAATCGACAAAGTGTATAGGATTGACATAAGCTGACGACAGATCGCTTTGACCGCTTGTAGGCTGTTTGTCCACCGCCGCCGTCAACGACCCGACAACGATAACGAGATGAGGGCGCCGAAGAAGTAGCAACACATACATTTACAATGGCTGCCTGTCCACCGCATGCCCGTCGCCTGACCGCGTTCATCCCCGCGGATTTTTGGAGTAGATCGTCGCTACCGCTAGAACTCGGCTCGAGATTATGACGGACCGATGTACCGGCAATACGAAACACGTTTCAACATGTCCCACCCACTTGTTGTCGTGACGTCGCACCGCTCCGGTTTTTGACAGCTATAACAAAGCGATTGAACCACAACAAAGCGGTGGACAATGATCGCCGTCACGACATCTTGATCTCGGCCAGCAAAATCTCGTTATCGTTGTCGTGTCGTTGACGGAGTGCGGTGGACAAACCTACTTCATACATTTCGATCGATGGAAAATAGAAACGTTAGCAGTGTTTATATCTTAGCTAAGCCTACTGATATATTGTATAATCAATTAACCATACGACAGTTCGTTTGAGTCTTGCTTTCTCGATTAGGTTTTTGATCGTAAAGCTGATTGATTGAGGAAGCAAAACTGTTTTTTAGCTAAAAATGATTTCGTATATGACATCTGCAATAACTGATGAAACAGATCGTCCGATTTGAAGTCAATACCTACTGACACTTTGCACAACCATAAAGTTTCCAAATATGGATAATGTTGACAGCAGTCAAACAATGCTGTTATTACTATTCCTTCACACGCAACAAATAAGTTTAGCATTGTTTTACTGCTGTCAACAATGTCAATAGTCAGAAACTTCATGGTCGTACAATGTCTCTGTTCTGCCTAGTAGTGTAGAAAAGGGTAATTAACATCTTATCATAAAAAGAACGCAATACGTTGTACTGTTTTATTTTCCAATGAGATACAATCCACGTTCCGCGTGTCGTCAAACTTTAAATTAAATAAAGTGTCTTAGTTGTTAGCATATTTATTTTGTGACGCTAAGGCCTTAAAATGTAACTAGTGCTTTGAAGTGATATGAATAGTACAAACAGTACCATAGAATACAAACTACCTACTTTAAAAGTACTTGATTGCTTGTAGAAATGCATGCACGCATCAAATATCTAATTTACTGTGTAACTAAACAACTATACAATTGTATACCTATCTACAAAGTAGCATGGTGTATTCACTTTGACCGGTAGCTTTATTCTACTATAATTTTACCCTTATTGCAGTCGTTTTAATAAGAGCAATTGTAACGTTGACAAAAAAATAACTAGGGTAAAACCAAAATAGAATAGCTTAGAGCCTGAATTCTACATACATTAGTTAAATATATAAAAGATCGAAACAGCGTGATACTGGGCCAATTATTTATATGTAGATTTTGATATGACGTATTGTTCAGTCTTCCTACATTTTATGTTCCAATGTTAATTTGAAGATTACTTAAGTCTTTCTCCCATAAATTACCTTAATGGGTGTAATTAATTAAACTCTCTTTAAAGTTAAATATAAGTTTACTTTTATTGTTTAGAAGGTTTTAATTTTCATTAACAAGACGTGACATCAATTTCACTCCAGGACAAAACGAATACACTTTGTGATAGCAGTTGATCTGCTATTAACTTGAATGACTCTTATTCAGTAGTTGCTATTTTAACCTAACAATTATTTTACAAGTTTCATTAGGCTACGATTCGTAAGCGAAATATTACAGTGAAACGTATGAGCGGCGCCTACAGCCGACTCGTGATATGCTTCCAAATTATTAATATTTACAGTTACTGTGTAAATAACAATTTTAACAAAATATTCCAAGGGACTTGCAATTATTCAGGAATCTACTTAATAATATAACAATAATCTAGTCATAATTTTATAGTGCCAATTTTTATATTACTCTATCCCTCCATAAACCGATTAGTTTTTTTTCTATAATTACGAAAGCTTTGGTAGTTTCTTGACTAAACGAGAAAATCTGAACGCGACTTTGACTTTACTTCTGTTCAGTAGTTACAAAATGACGTCACTTAATTAGTTATATATTTAATTACAAGCAAGGTGCAAACCCCGTACATCAAATAAAGTATTATCTATTAAAAAACATTAACTTCTATTTTACATTAACTTTAACAGACTACATTAATGCGAGTAATAATATGCATATTGTTAAGTTAGAAATCTGTGGAAAAATATATACAGTTCTTAAAGTACATTAATTTTAACGCCAATCTTACATCACAAGAAGTAAACTAGGAACGATTATAGAAGTCATTTTATCGCGTAAAATGGTTAAACTCTATAAAGTGAAGAAGACGAACGTTCTCGTAACAATCGGCCGTACTTTTGTCATGATAATCAATATGTATTTCACTAGCTACATCAACGAATTATGTGTAATAGTTAATAAATCAGTAACAATAAGTGTCGCTCTCGATGCGCGTAGAGAGACGTGACTTACGTAGTCGGAGACCCGCTTGTGACTCGAGGATCTGTTCGGCTCGAGTCAGCACCCGTAGTGTGGAGCTCTATTCGAACGGCTGCGACCACAGCGGCGGCGGCGGCGGGAGCGATAGCGACAGCTGCAGCGGGAGCGGGCGGGCCGGCGGCTATGTGGAGATGGCGAGCGCCGACGGCCGGTGCGGCGCGTGCGGGGACGCGGCGGGCGGCGAGCGCGCGCCCGGCGAGCACGTCACCTTGCCCATGAACGAGCGGATGTCATCAAAGTAGGAGTCATCGCGCTCCGTGTCAGCTGAACTAGGCGAATCCCCCCCCTCCGCTTCGTGCTTCTTCAAGTGCCGATCCAAATTCGTCTGCTGTCCAAAGCAGCGGTCGCACAGCGAACACCTGAATGGCCTTTCCTTATTGTGGATGTTCCTTACGTGGCGCTGCAGGTTCGAGGATATCGAGAAGGAGCGTTCGCAGTACTTACACTTGTAAGGCTGCTCCCCTGTGTGTGTACGCAGATGGCGAGTCAGGTTCGCGCTCCGCGGAAACACTTTCCCGCAGAACTTACAAGCGTACCGATCCCGAAGCTTTCCCGACCCCGCACTCAGCTCGCGAAACTTTGCGTAAGCGCTCGGTTGCCTGTCAGGGCCGTCAGCGCCAAGAAGAGGGGGTAAAAAATTGAACGGCGTCTGAACATACGGCGAAGAATTCAAAATTGAATCGGAAGCTGAGTGAAAGGACGGAAATCTGGATCGATACATGGCGTCAATTAGGCTGCTGTTATGCTGAGGGTGGACGGGCATCGGGAACGCCAGCGGGGGCGACACGAGCTGTGGAGGAGAATCCTCTCTCTTTGGCTCTACTCCCTCCACATCGATATCCGCGGTTTCGTTTTCGGGAGTCTTACTATCGCGCCCCATTGGGCTTTCAGGTGGTGAATACGATTTGACTGAAGAGTTGCGAAAGGAACGATCGTCTATTTCGGCTTCGGAGTCTTTGTCGCTTTGTTTTCGTGACACTGATAAGTCTAGGGGCTGGTCAACATCATCCTTCTTCATTTCAACTTCTAAATCTGAGTAGTCAGAATGTTTGTCGTCGTAATTAGCATCGTTCTTTGACAAATCGGTAGGGTACGGAGAAAGAGACTTATTCCCAGGTATGGTATTGTTGTTGTGCTTTAGTGAGAAGTTGAAAGGAGACTTGCGATGCTTTAAGTCCTCTCTAGTGAAATTAAATGGAACAATCGGTGTGGTTATGTTCATTACCGGAGATGGACGATGCTGTGAAGACACTTCCTCGACCGACGGTGGAGACTGTTTCACTGTTAAACCGTGTGATTTCGGTGTAGCCCTGTCCCCATCGCTATCCCGTTTACTGTTTTCGTAATCTAAATCCTTATTTTTCTTCATCATGTCATCAAGTGACGTCGAGCTATCCATGCTTTTGACAGATAATCTACCTTCCTGTTGCTTTGACAACATATTGGCATTTGACATAGCCAAATCATGTTCCATGGCAAGTCTTGCCCCCTGGACGTTGAATAGAAGTGGGTTCAAGAATTCAGGAGGGCAGGCGGCTGCTGCTGCGGAGAATAGAGCAGGGTAGTGCGCGAAGGTATTGTACGGAAGCTGCAGGGTCGGTCTGTACATGGGGAACGGATTCGGGTTCCCTGAGGAGCTTAGCCCGACGTTCGGTAAGGACGTCATTTGAGGCAATCCTTGAGGCATCTGTCCCCGCAAATTAACGGTAGCGGCGGTGGCGGTGTCGCAAAACCTCTTGTGTTTAGTGAGGGAGGCGTACGAGTTGAAAGAGTTGCCGCATTTCCCGCACTCGACGAGGGCTCTGCAGGCGACGTGCATTCGCTTGTGGCGACAGAGGTTTGAAAACTGCGTATAAGACTGAAAAAAACAATAAAATTCGAGTAAGAATACTGATGGTCATTGATAGTAAAAACTAGCATAACAATATTTTAGAAAAAGGTTATTTTATTTTCAAAGAACTTATAAAGTCATCCGTGCACTAAGGCTAAGTATGAAATGCCACAGAGTGGTTACAAAACATTCACTCAAATTAGGCACATTTTGATCAAACTGAAACAGAGACGTTTTTCCAAAGATATTGGAGTGCAAATTGTTTAATCGATCAAGTAAACGCAGGATTGTATCAACATCATTATGTTATAAACACTTTTTTAATTACATATGAACACTGTGTGTGGTGGTGAACAGTATTCACACTCGTCGTAGTAGAGACACATAGATAGTAAAGACATCAAACGTCGTAGTAGAGACACATAGATAGTAAAGACGTCGTAGTAAAGACATCAAACGCCACTCACCTTAAAGCACACCTTGCACTGGAAGGGCTTGACGCTGGAATGTATGTGCGTGTGCTGCTTGAGCCCTGAGGAGGTGGCGAAGGTCTTGCCGCACTCGGGGCAGGCGTGGCTGCGGGCGCCGACGTGCTGCGCGCGGATGTGGCGCTGCAGGTTGGAAGGATCGGTAAATACCTGAAATAACATCAGGTTTCGGAAGGGTCAAATTGCGTATTCGTTTTTTATTTTGAATTTCAATTGAGAATGTTTAGGCAAAAGGAAAGTTGAAGATGTGGTTGAAACTGGTTGGGTTAGAATCCAAAAAGGGACAGATTCCAACTAGATTATGATAGGACTATTGTCAAAGTCTTTGGTTGCTTGCACATGTCAAGTTATGTTATAATATGATTAGAAAGTCAATTTCAGAACAGCCAATGACAGTAGTAATGGTTTACCATTAAACATCCCCATTGATATTCACTACATTTGAATTTGAAAATTATTCCAGCTTAACGATCAAACGTTAATAACTTTAAGTACTAGGTACTTTATAAAAGAGATAAAGGTACTTTGTTTGAAAACCCTACCGAAACCATAAGTCATTTCATTTCAGTAGGTACATAAAAAATCACGCATTAAGAAATTACACAAGCAGGCCCTCCATGAACCAATTTCAAGGAAGGAGTTTTTAATAAGGCTTGTAGTCTACCTAATGCTTATTTTCTCCTCAAATTTTGAAGGAATTAGATCAATAAAGATGCGCACCTTAGGGCAGTTTTCGCAGGGGTATTTCCGGATGTCGGTGTGCGCGAGCGCACGGTGACGCAGCAGTAGCGCGCGTGAGCTGTACGCGCGATTGCACAACTCGCAGTGGTACGCGGCCGCTGGCTGCGCATGCGTTTGGATCAGGTGGCGATCGAGACTGGAAAAAAAAGATAAAAATAAAGAGTTAAGGTATTGTTTCTAGGTCTTTGAAAGTCTATGGAATAATATCTTTCTTAGTCTAAGCCTTGCTAAATAAGCTAAGATAAGTATTGAGCGGATCTTAGTCAAGATGCATAGTGCAAACAGGTAAACGGTTTTGGAAAACTGACAAAATGTATGGAATTGACATAAGCGCTCGGCGCAATCGTCCGTCAGCTTAAGCCTATCGTATTCATTCTACATATTTCTTATGTCTAAGATATGGCCCCAGACAAGATGCATTCTGCCAATCGATTCGTATCGTAACGTTACTATTCGTTTTCGTTCATCCGATTTTTACTAATTTCTACAAGTTCGTAATTATAAATCTCACTGGTAAATACTATTTTTCGTGCATGTGACATCAAATACGAGTGCCCCCTTCCCCTTCCACTCGTAAATGAAATCATCGCGTAAATAATTCTTAAATTACTAATTTATTAATAATAGATAACTTAAAAAAAGTGTACATGTGACTGTATTCATTTCATAGCTCGTCACTATAAAAATGTGTAATGCATACTAATATAAACAAATACTATTGCAATATTACTATAATATATGTATAATATACTATATATAAAATAAATCATGTAAACATCATTTACTATCTACCTTTTACTTGGAACCTTATCAAAGCATAGAGCAAATCACGCAATCATTTGCATTTTTACAACCAAAACTATCTCATTCATGTCTCATTTTACATTCAAAATGGCTAACCTCCAACTTCTTCATTAGAAAGTGAAGAGATTACTAACGAACTCGACTAAGTAAAACTACTCGGCTGAGATACAACTGCAGAAAGACGATAAGATCGGCATCGGGATCGCCTACGCAGGATAGCTTACAACCAGATGTACATAATTCAAACGTGTTCTCTTGACGTTGCGAATGTACGAATTCATTTTTGCAGCAGAATCTATTATGCCCGTGATGATTTAATGGAGGTGGATTGTGGAATTTATGTCCGCAATTTTTATCGTTTTATAAACATTATTAATGAAATGATCAAAGATTGCAATGATTTTAAATGGATTGTTCGAGTGGAGTTAAATTATGGTAGACTAATTACATTCGGTAAGTCAAGAGTCATAATCGTAAAGTAATCGAACATGTGATTAAATGAATGTTCAACAGCTGATGGTTCAGTCTCTTTCTTTAAAGGTTTATTCTTGTAAAGTACAATGATGCCTGAGACAGATTTACTATTATCAATAGATACCTATTTCTAGTTAACTGTTAAATAAAACTGAGCCATTATTTCCCACCGCACTAAAACGTTTAGCACCGCACCTCAATAAATTCTCCAGGTAGCTAACAAGTTTCCGACATCGCAAATCGAGGGTCAAGAAAATCCTGTTATTGCTGTCATGATTGGCTGTCATTTCATGAAAACCGTATATAATATTACAAAAATAGTCGAAGCGACTCTCCTTGGCAGTAACTGGTCCACCGCACGCAACCCTTACCGCCTCCGGCTATTTCTAACGTAGCACCTGCTGCTATCTGAATTATGGCTTCTAACGTTAGCAGTGATTACATCGCTGCTTTAGTATAAAAGTATCGGAATGATTCTTTATCAGACTGCAATTCTATGTTGTCCTATTTGATAGCGTCGTCATTGTCATGATGACACGATGCGTTTTCACTCTCGTTCTGCCGACCGTTGCCGTATCTTTTAATTAATCTCAGGAATAAAATCTACCGCTGGTTGGTGGCTTGCGATTGCGAGCTTCTAGTGTCCGAGGTACAACCGGTAACAAAGTTAGACCAAACTCATCTGTCACTCGACAAAAAAATGCTATGAATGTTGATTAATTTTATTTATAAGTCTGTAGATTTTATCCACCTGCAAATTCTTCTGAACCGACAAGTCTATGTTATTGTTAACTACTTTGCAAAAACTTTAAATTAATATTTAAGATAGTAGTTAGCTTCTATAATAGCCTTGTGAGCCGCTCAGACCAGTCAGATACAACGCATCGCCCCAGGCTTCGCTTGCAACATGCCGGTATCAGCGCAGGCGATCTTCGGCAGCGTATTTTTTATTATCATTACAAATGCACAGCAACATCTAAGTAAACGGTCCTAACAGAGATCGATTGTGTTCCTCTTAATAGCTTATTGCGTAATTATAGGCAGTTACAATTGAAAGTGTGTCGTTTTTGGGTACGGTTAAAGATTGGAATGCAACAATTGATCTACTGGCGAGAGGTGCCCTGTAGCGAACGAGCCTCGATGACAAAAAGCTTATTAAGTTTTTAACAATGATTACTCTGTGGAGAGCGAAAATGTTATTATTGGACTTGGAATGTTACGTATGAGATGTCGAAAAATCGTTAGTATCTATCAAATGTTTTAAGGTCAGTTAGTAGCGATCGTAAAGTACACTCGTTTTGAATGCGATTGGTTTTTATTTCTTCTCCATCAAAACAAAACAACGCCTCGACATGATTTTTGACTTCAGTAGAGCCTTGTGCAGGGTCCATCCGGGTCGTTTCTACTATTCGCATTCTAGTGTTCCGATGCGGGGGCAAGAGAACCAGACTAGCATTAAAGCTTTCCATGTATGTTCTCAAGTTTGACATCACATTTACAGTCTTTAGATTGTTAAGATTAGATTCTCTAGAGATATATGGGCTTCAGATTCGGCCTACCTGTCTGGTAGCCCTTGGGCTCGTTCAAAGAAGCACGACAAGCTTTGACGGCCGGAAAGCGAAATAGAGTTTTGTTACAGGGCCTATATTCAACATTACTCTTTCGTATCGTACCAAGAAAAGGCAAGAGAGGAATAAAATCACAACTAAAAAAAATGTGTGGAAACAATATTATTTGCTATGTCAAAATATATAGACCTAGTTTATGATAAAACAGCGATTAAGAAAGTCTTTGGAAATTAAATCTCGGACAGAAGAAATGGTTCTTGCGATGACCAGAAAAGAAGAATTCATTTCCGGCCTCGCCGAAGTCAAAAATGGGCATAATATCATAAAACAAAACGCAAATTAGGCCCGAACACACACTGTAGGATGTCGAGATTGTGATCGTAGGGCAATCTACATGTTCTCGGATTGATAACATCCAATGAACAACTTTCATTCAGAGCCGATCCATTAAGCTCCACCCACACGAGCCACTGATACCTGATGTGACTCTAAAATGCTGCATTTGAATACAAGAAGCGTTCGACGTCGATGTGATTGTATTAACTCCCTTACTAAACCTTTACCTAACACGTCTACCATGAGATGCTTTTAACACCAAGCGGCTGATAAAAATATTGTTGGTAAATATTGTATTTTTATTTTCTAATATCTTAAGATACCTATTACCCGACGACAATTCTGTGCATGTATGTTTATAAGATCTTATTATATTTAGCGATAGTAATGCTATTTTTTTAATGATTTCATTCTTGAATTTCTCCGATGTTTCAAATATTTACATGAGTATCTTTACAATTTGTTATGTAAATACTACTTTCATAAATCTTACTTAGGATACCTGTACAAGAGTTTGCCTAATCTCTAATGGGCTCACTTTTTTATAATTATATAGGTAAAGACATTTTTTTTTAAATTTGATTTTTTATTTTTGGTATGCTAAATCTTAGCGGCACAGTAGACTAATGATGTACCGACGATCGTGCTTACATTTTAATAATCGATTGTAGATCCAAAGCGCTAACAATCGATTGAGAAATTCTTGGCTCAGTCCGCGATGGCTGACGAGATAACAAGAACATTACCAATGTGTTTTATTTGTACGAAACGTATACTAAACCTTACTGGTGTAAACACTACAAAAGTGTTTCTTTGAATGCTTAATTGGAACAGTTTCGTTAGAAACCAACACGCACGTTTCATAGCCTTAAAAACCATTTCATTCCCTATCAAACAATCATTGCATAAAAGAGCCAATCACAAACGAATAATACGTAATTTTGGTGCGACTGCGCAAGCGCTACCATAGATCAGATATCGATTCAAGGTGTGACAGGTCTGATGATTCCAATTGTGACGGCCGTGATGAAAGCAAGAGTGGAAGAGAGATCCGATAAGAGATAACAATGGACGCTGGCGTAATGCATGATGTATCACGTTCCAATGGGTATTAGGGACATACGTGACATTATAATTTTACGCCTACTGATGCATTATGGCCAGAACACTCATCTAAGATAGCACTGATATTAGCATTAGCGTGTCAAATCAGGTTAAGCAACTACGATAAAGCTAATGGAATAATGTTGGGGAATCAGCTGAGGAGAATCTTTAAAGGCATGTAAATAGGTTACATCACAGCAACTTACACGATCGTGAAATGAAAACAATTAGGGCAGAGGAACAATCGATATCCCGATGTCCTAGAATTGTTGGAATCGTTAAAAACAATAGTGATGGCGCGATAAGCGAGGATACGTTAAAACGGTGCATGTCGATAATCTCTCTCCTGCATTATTGATGAGCCCGACGCCGCTCCAATAGAATATGATGACACACGCCATTATGGCCTACCGACGCTTGTCATACAGATAATACATTCGTGATATATTTTCATTTGTGATGGGATGCTTAGTTTATGGTCGATTTGATTTTATCGTTGGTAAACTTTTTATTTTGCTATTACACTAACCTACCTTTGTAAGTATTTTTATCATATTTGTTTTTGCCTACATTAGAATGACGTTTATATTTGTGAGGTAAAATTATAAGTTACTAAGGAGTAAGGACGTAACAGATGTGGACGACGTCGCGTGCCCCTGGCCGCTCCGAAACAAATCATCGACGCCGTCTTATCGAACGGGCACATCTCTAACGCTAAATAAATCGTTACCGGACCGCTCTCGGACGACCAAATAATATTTATGGCAAGAGGTTAATAGTTTTGAAGACATATCGATTCAGAAGATCTATTTCTCCCAGGTATTTTGTCGTGATCGTTTTCACTTATCAGAAAAATACTAATACTCGGTTTCCATCCGCTTTTTGTACTCATTTCTCAACTTCAGGCTAGTGATGTGACATATCTAAATATCTGGCAATTACTTTTATAGCTAAGATACATTCTAGAGTATTAAACCCTTTTTTAAAGTACTTACGCGTCGATATTCGGGAACGGAGCGTCGCAAAACGAACAGCGTGGCTCAGTGTCCTCACGCTCCTCTTCCTCGAGTTTTACAGAGCTTGAAGAGATGCTGGACCCTTGGCGACCTGCAACAGGAACAAAGTCCTATATAAGTACATTTTTTCATCGTGATCTTCGTTGTTTTTTATAATTATCATATCAGTAATAACAAAAACGTCTACCGATTGATATGTCAAAACAAAGCCCACCTGAGTACCTGTTACATTGTGTCCAAAATAAATAAAAGATAAGTAATTGACACTACTTTTTTTTAAAACTAACAGCGATAATCGCCAGCAATTTCCCATTGAAAATTAGTTTAAGGCTTGTAGTTAATTGATGATTTATATCGATCAGCCATAAGAGACAGATACTCTATAGCAACGCTGCATTAAGCAGTTTACATGGATGAAGTTGTTAAAACTCATATTAGTAAAGTTCTATCTATGTTAAATAACACATATTGTGTCGTTGCATACCACTGTGTTGTTATTTCCACTATTCAAATTTACAAGTAAGTGGAATCATCAAAGGAGTCATCGTGATAGTTCTACTTAGCTTTGTCTCTTTTATAAGTCGCTAAAAAAAAATTATTTCATAACATATTCCTTTAGTTCCTTTTTTGTCTACGACACGTCTGTCCAACCGTCTTCTGTTTTACTTTGAAGGTGATGTTTTCTGTTGCGGATAAAATGGTAAAAGTTAGGTGAGAAAAGTCGTAAACAAGTGAACGACTCGAAGCAAAGTGCATGGTCTTGATCCAGCATGTAAATCAATAGAAAGGCAGCAATTAAAGTGGGAACTTTCGTAACAGGACGCATAAGTCTTGGTCGATGGGCCGATGTGCATATTGACACGAATTAATTCATAATTTATTGAGTGTTCCGACTAGAAAGGTTAGTTGGCTGTGCCCTGTTATTGTAGTAATTGTACAGTTGTTTGTTTTACATCTGCAATAAAGATGAGAGCTGGTATACGGCTCTACTATGGTCTCTGTGATGAGATTAATGTGTTTTCATTTCATGGACTTGCCGTTGGAACTTTATTAATAAACTTCTTAATGCCGCGATAGGTTGTTATTAATGGTAGTTAAGTTAATACACGGATTATTATCGTTTTAAGAATAGTAGTTATTGTTCTTGATGTTTCGAAGATGTTGCAAACGTCATGATCCCAGGATACCTGAAGTCCGCAAGTTAGTTTTACATTATTAAAGATTTAAATATTTTTTTGTTTTCTATACGTTTGCATATCTTCAGATGGGTTTTCTGCGTAGTAAAATATATCGACGGCGCAGTAAACCTAGTTGTTAGTGATTTTCCCTACGAAGCTTGCGGTCCTGGGATCGATTCTGTATTTGCTCAAGTCTTTGATATTTTCTGGTATTTAAGTATTTATTTTTCTATTAAAGTTTCTTTATCGTTGTACCCATGGTAGACTTGTATAATATTGTCCCGTAATATTAATTAATTACATGATAACTGCAAGTAAAAATGCAACTATATATGTATTGTTGATGTAGGTAGAGTTTAAATATATTTCTCCACTTGTCTAGTAGTCTTTATTAGGCCAGTTGGTCGGTTAAAATAACGTTCTAGCATTTAACATAAGGCATTCTACGGGTATAGGCCAGAACCAAAGGTGCGTTAAGCCGTATGTCATAAAACAATATATAATCAATGCAAACATTGTCATCGCATCGCAATGCAAAATTTAGCACTCGAGCCTCACGAACCACGTCGGAAGTAAATGTTTTACATTGACACATGCAGAATTGATTCGAGTCACGACGGACGGAGCCACGCCCCGAGCATTGTCTAACGAGTCCGTGATAGCACCTCCGTAGATAATATGATATCATCCATATATATTTTAACTTTTAAATACTATAGTTTACTGAAGCACTTAATGACGCCTAGCGTGAGTAGTGGAGTTGAAGATCGCGAGCTGATTTGCTACACGTAAGGAGACCACAAGAGTGGTTTAAAAAGTTATAAAAAAAATCTGTTATTAAATATGATGGCAATATTTAGCTGTCATGGCGAGGGCTTTGCACTTTTTATATGCACAAAAGTACATAATAATGAAGTAAGATTTATTTGCAAATTGACATATAAGATTATTTATTACTATAAATAACTTCTGGTATTGCAGGAGACCATGGGCTACAGTAAGACGGCTTACCATCAGGCGGGCCGTACGCTTGTTTACCACTATCGTGGTATAAAAAAAAAACAAAATCAAAGTTAACTATCCTATTTGTACATACCTGATCGAAATTCGAAATATAAACTTTTTTTTAATCGCGTGATTTTAAAAGATGACACGAGAGACCATCGGAGGTCAACCGAACTGTCTCGTGTCAACAAAACACTGGAGTGTTTGTTACAAATTATCCGAGGGCAGGCCACCCCCACCCCCACCCGCAGGTTAAAATGCTCACTTGACCCGCCATTTGCATCGAGGGTGGGAAGTCATCTGACCGTGCAATAACGACTTTTGGTAATTAAATGCACAATTTGATTTTATAGGGATACTTTGATTGATTATTTAACCATCGGCAAAATAAGGGGTGTTATGTTTGACGTATGTAACTGTGTATGTTTTTTTTTTATTGCTAAGAGGACGGACATTTTCTCGACCCTAGCTTTAAGTAATTTCAGGGGTAAGACTCTAGGCGGTAAAATCCATATCGTCTTTAAGATGTTATCATATCGTCAACATTTTTATAGCTCTTCTTTACGTGACAGTAATGGCGACCGAGATAAAAACAATCCCGTAACAGGTCAAACACAATACCTAGAATAGAGGCCCTAATTGTAGGACTCGGATTGGATTGGATTGTATGTGGGCTGCACTGTATTTGTTTAACTGTGGATCTGTGTATGCCTGTTTTAGGCATTATAGCTGCCAAACGAATGGAAAGATTTGGATGCGGTTTTCTTAAAAATAAAGCTAGATTAAACGTGGTGGCTCTTAGTTAGGTTTCATAAATATCGGTTTTGCCGTTTAAGACATATCGGGTCTGAATGAAGGGGTCGTGATTTTATTGTTTTAATCTATTTAATAGTATCGATCAAACCAGTAATAGACAAGGCACCAAACACACGTTGACAGTTAATTCTTATTTTACAGAAGATAAGGGTTATTCCTTTATTTAGACCAAAATCAATTTAGGATCGTATGAAATTTTAATTAAAAGTATCCATCATTGGTGCCGTCACCCTAATGTATGCTTGTAAATAGGTTGAGTTATTAAAGGTTTAGTGGTGGTGGTCAGTGTTGCCCTAGTGAACTTGACCAAATTTTTTTTTTTTTTTTATATCATAGAGAAGGCAACCGAGCACACAGGCCACCTGATGGTAAGTGGAAACTGTGACCCATAGACATTAGCATAAGACTGCAAATGCATTGCCAACCCTGAGGACTAAGATGGAATGCCTCTATGCTAGTCATTACACCGGCTGTCTTATCCCCAAACCGGAACACAACAATGCGAACACTGCTGTTTGGCGGTAGGTTAATGGATAAGGTGGTAGCGATCCGGACGGACCCTGCACAGGGTCCTACCACCTGCAAAACAAAATTTCGAATTGGTGGTGTAAATATCATGACTACAAGCCACAACAGCTATTCGAAAAAGGTGAAGCTTCGACTTCGACTACCTACCCTTTGAAATACCGCGAAGGCAACGCATTTGCAGCCTAGGGTGTGCAGTCTTGTGATAATAAATATCTATGGGTCATAGATCCTACTTACAATCAGGGGCCTGTGTGCTTGCTTGCGTTAAAAAACTTACTTAATAACCTACTTGTAACCTTGCGGGTTACAGTCGTCAAACGTAAGGTGCCAACATAAATTAACCCTTGGTTGCGCTAGAAACCAAATCGGTTACCGTAGGTAGATACCGTGCTACGTGTAGCTCTCACATAACCTAGTGGTTTAAGATCCGAATAGGTGACGCTTTGCACCGGGCTGTTTATTCGATGAAATGTATTTTATATGTGGCAAATAGGTAGGTTGAATCATTAAAAATAATTAAAATAGAACATCTTTTTTAAATTGCAAATGCTTGTTTAATAGACAAATTACATCCTAATCGAAAGTATGAAGCCTAGAGAATATGTAAACTTTATGTTTGGTGCAAATTATTAGTACCGAATTACCTGTTTATACCTAACCTACCTACCGAATAGTTTGACGGGAAAAAAATAGTCAACCTAGCATTTGGATATTCATAATTTCGATTGGTATGTAATTTGTCTAATAAAGAAGCAATTGCATTTTTTTATGTACTGGACTGAAAATTTTCAGTCTGCCTATTACTTAGCAAATTAAATTTAATATAAAATACTTTTTATCGAATAAACTACCGACTGCAAATCATGTCCTATTCCGATCTCCAACTATAGTCATATTTAGCCATAGATACGGCGCAGAGCTCATTGACGAACTCATCAATCTTTCATTAGGGAATATCCACCGTTTATTTTTCACAAACACGCACACTTAATCGACGATTGCTTATGGATTATTTTATCCATGGCGCATTCGTTATTGTTCGATGGTGTTCCGGAGATAAGGTTGGTAATCGCCGGGTTATGAAAGTCTGTGCCATCTTAGACATTGTTTTGGAGGTTTGGTGATAGATGCTATTATATATACATACATAATTAAACATACTAAACATAAAATTATGTTTTTTTTTTTATAACTCCATTTTTAATAGTGCAAATAAGAGACCAATATGAATAGTTTAAGATTGAAATTTTAATAAGCCAATAGGTACGACAGTGAAATAAAACCTAGAAGAAAAAGAAAGTACGTGTGTTTTATGCTTCAGCTTTAATCTACAATTAAAAATGTACTTTCGGCCATACAAATACTTCACCCAAAATTAGTAATTATTATAATCTTGCTATTAAATCCTGTGCATACTAATATATACAACAATATAAATCTGTATGCTCGTTTGTCTGTATGTAACGTGTTCACAGATAAACCGTTGTTTTTTAATTCCTAATTAGCTTCAACTACGATCCAACCAAATAACATAAAGATTCTTTGGATCCCAGTAAAATTTACAGTTCCCGAGGCAGTAGCTATAACCGTTTTAAGTAAACGAAGCCACGGGCAAAAGATCGTAAAATAAAACATATTATTAATTTCACATATCCAATTATAAAATCTAGAATACGTAATTTGATAAACGACATATGTCCCAATTTATCCTTATCTTCCCAAAGCGGTGTTTTATGGGAAATGGCCTGCGCGGGCGTTAAGTTTTCCCACGACGCCGCCAGATGGTGCGCGCGCGTACCGTGACGGTGACTTACCGATCTTTGACGTTGTAATGACGGACAAACTGCCGGGCACCTGTCGTTTCACATAGTAAGGTGAATTTTAATTAACATTTATTTTGTTAGTGTTATAGTGAATGTTTGTTTGTTAGCTAGTTTTGAATTGATCGTGATTTATTGATAATAGGTACTAATTAAATATCATGGGACAATGTCACACTTATTGACCTAGTCCATGAAAAGCTCTAAAGGTTCTAGACAACGATGTAAATACATACATAGAGAAATATATACTTAAATACATACATCATGCTTAAGTTCCCTAGTTAAACTAGCATTCTATATTTTAAATCAGTAAGGTACATTTTGCGACTTGCTGAATTTGTTAGTTACATTTCATCACCACCAGTATCACCGACGATATATACCACACCTTTGTTTGCGTTGGGGGTTAAAATATGTACGAAATAAAAAAAATGGTATGGAGAAGGCGATGGTTTTTTTTTTTATGGCATAGGGAAGGCTGACGAGCACACAGGCCACCTAATGGTAAGTGGAAACTGTGACCCATAGACATTCGCATTCACAAGACTGCAAGCCTAAGACTGCAAATGCGCTGCCAACCCTGAGGACTAAGACGGAATGCCTCTATGCTAGTCATTACACCGGCTGTCTTATCCCCAAACCGGAACACAACAATGCGAACACTGCTGTTTGGCGGTAGGTTAATGGATAAGATGGTGGTAGCGATCCGGACGGACCCCGCACAAGGTCCTACCACACGCACAATGTTTTTTTTTATGGTCACCACCATCGACCCGATATGGGTGGGATCTGTGTACTATGGATTTGCATTCTCAAGACTAGGACCTTAAGGGCCGTATTAATAACCTCATCTTGACTGTGAGGTCCGTCACAAGATACGTCAAAGTAAACGCCAAACCATAGAACACTGTCATTTTTGACGCATCTCGAGACGAGCGTTCGAGTTGAGATCAGTTTATTAATACGGGCCTAAGACTGCAATCCTAAGACCGCAAATGCTATGCGAACCCTGACAAATAAGATGGAATACCTAGAAGCATTGTTAGTCATTTCACCGGTTATTTTATCGCCACACCGGAACACATCAATGCAAACACTGCTGCATGGCGGTAGGCTAAAGGATAAGATGGTGGTAGCGATCCAGATGGACCTTGCACCAAGGTACTACCAGCACTCCAAAAAGTTGCAACAACAATAATTATTTTTGGATACGTTGCTATTTTTTTCCACCATTTACTCCACTAGCAAAATATTACACGACTTTATCGACTACTTTGTATCATTATCACCGGGATATTGGTCTCGTGATCGGGTCACGCGCATACGGTACACATGAGCGTCCTGTTTATGCTTCTATCAAGTCCGCTTGACTTCCTAGTCGCGAGAGCAGGCCTTTCGTCGCTCGCGGCGAGGATGTTCTAGTGCAAGAGACAGTGTAACAAATATTCATATTTTCGTTATTGTATGATTAGAAAATGCCAATGCAATGGAATTCGGCTTCCGTTATTCATATTCAAGTACCTGGTTTAGGCTGTGCTTTGTCTGTCACGGAAGAGGGGTACGCACAGTCAAGGAAATTGATTCCCAGACAACATTGGACTATGTCAAAGTGCCACTGTCAATAAAATCATAAGAAGTCTCTTACGTTTTGACTGATTACCTTACTTTGACATAGTCCAAAGTGGTCAAGGAATCATTTTACTTCACTGTACTATAATAATATAAAGTACAAAATAATTACATGATGGTCATATATCGAAAGGTTTTTTTTAAACCGTAAACTTTTCAGCATTATTATAGAATCAACCTAACCTAATGGATTAAATAAAATAGCCTTTAAAAAACTCTGAAAAGATTACGGTTTCTGAAATAAAACCATTATGATCATTATGTATTTTGAACTTTATATGTTTTGATACGATCCCCGGAAGAGTTTTATATGTGTCTATAGATAGATGTTCAGCTAAAAACCAAAGGAAACTATTCGAATTGACACTTGGAACTCAGAGTCATAAATTATAGTAATGTAAACGTGTAATTGTGTGTCATTATTAAATTCTGAATCGGTTTTAACAAACCATTATACCCAGATTATTCTGAAATGATGATTATGACAGTTCATTTAATAACTTAGTACTCTTATTTCTTCAACTTTACATAGATACTACATCGGTACAAACCTAGCGAGGCCGTTGAGGAATTTAAATAAATAATCGCCTATTTTTAAACACATCGCTTGTATTAGTGAGTGATTGAAATTACAAAATACAGCTGTCATAATCATGATCTGAGAATAATCTGAGTATAACTAGCTCTCCAGTTTTACACTTCACTACATCTTCATGGTTGCCACTTCATCGGAAACTTTCTTTTACTACTTAAAAGGAACCGAAGGTTTAAAATTCAATAAAGGTAGGTATGCACCATTTTTATAAAATATTTGTTTATAAATTAATTAAAATTCGAACAGCAGCTCTGGCACTAGACCGTTGGGCCCCCTGGCGGCGGCCGCGGTGGTCAGTTCATTGTGGCCAGGATGCGGCGCGGGTCACACTATCTACACTATTACCTGCGTACGCGCCTGTGGGTGCGTTGGACTGAATTCTCATCAGCGGCGTAGTGCGTATAACCGTAATATTTATATGATTTAAAAGGTTCTATTTTAAACTTACTAGGAATTATGGCCGTCTGTCAGGCTATCTATTAGTCGTAAACGTATGAAATATGCCTTTTAACCGACTTCTGAAAAAGGAGGAGATTCTCAATTCGTCGGTATCTTTTTTTTTTCTGTATGTTCCCCGATTACTCGAAGACTTGTAAATTTTTTTGGTCGTTTGAATGGGTATACTTTCTAGTTGGTCCCATTGTCAACATGTCAGGATGTGATGATGGGATCTTGGAGAAATAGGCACACCTATAGCGATTTCGGTAATTTTTTTTCACTGTTACTCGTGGATTTGCTGTTAAAAGTACTATAAGGTGAAGTAGAACTGATGACGAAGACCACAGATGGCCACCGGAACTCCTTAACGGTACCTATTTGAAGGGTGACGATAAGATATTAAGGATTAAGGTAGTCGAGCGACTATTACGAAGTACATTTAATTGTTTAAATATGACTATGACTTTCCCGCGGCGTTGCTTGCGGCGACCTTGAAAATTTCTAAGTTCCTCATTAATTGAGAAGTGGGACTACATAACAGCATAAAAAGGATCACTAAAAAGTATAAAATAATAGAGTAAAAAAAAAAACAAAAATACGGCTTCGAACATGAAAAAATAACTTCTTATAAAATGGTAGGTGGGTCAGTCCAACTGAAGTCAGCATCCTACAATATTTTAAACCAAAAGCCGAATACGTTGGACTGACCTACCTACCATTTTATAAGAAGTAGTTTTTTGCATTTTTGAAGGCGGCAACTTGTTTTTTTTTACTTTTATTTTATATGCTTTGTAAATATTGCGTGTCATTGGGGCACGCTTAAGACAAATAATAAAAATATTCCGTTTAACCGAAATATTTTTGGGCTAATGTATCTTTTTCCAAATACATTTCCTACAAAGCCATTTGTATTATTTTTGTTTTATCTCCTCCAAACTATCTTTTCAGCAAATACAATTTTGACAAAATTAGGCAATAATATGTCGGCCAAACGGCAGATACCCTATATTAATTGTAGAATAAAAAATATCAGGATTAAAGAAGAGACAGCACCTGCTTGGTAGGATATTGCTTTCGTTTCTCAAAAGACCGTGTTAGAATAAAGTAAAAGTACTACATAGTTAACAAACTGACCACCTCAAGTTTCAATGGACTAGCTGGCTCAATAAGATGCCTGAGTTGCGTCAACGTTATCAAAACACAACGGTTGAATCAAAAGTGTGATCACACAGATAACAGAGTCACGAGCGAGATTAGTCATCAAATAAATTATTAAATTTCGCGTAACATCAAGATACGCCAGCTAATCTGGTGACAAAAAACGACAATGTCAGAATCAACCCTTCACTGGGGGCGGAGATATTAAATTGAAATATTTCTATTTTATTGTCCGTAATATTTATTTGATTGTTAAATAAATACGCGGTGTGGGATTGTAGCCTGGTAATGGGGTGGCTCCATTGTTGTTGCTTAATTTTTTGATTAATCATTATGGAGGGGGTCGCGGTTCTGGGCCGTTTTTATGTTAGCTATTGCGTTATTTGGTCGATTTGCGGTAATTTTGCATGCTTTAGTTTCTAGTTTCGTTACAACTAACATGAGATCTATCCAGCTTTGGCTCAATTAACTGCTGGGTTCTAAAAAAAATTGGGCAGAACAGTATTATTTTTCAAGAACTCCGTGTTTTTTATGGCATAGAGAAGGCATACGAGCACACAGGCCACCTGATGGTAAGTGCACAAGACAGCAAGCCTAGGACTGCAAATGCGTTGCCGACCCTGAGGACTAAGACGGAATGCCTCTATGCTAGTCATTACACCGGCTGTCTTATCCCCAAACCGGAACACAACAATGCGAACACTGCTGTTTGTCGGTAGGTTAATAGATGAGAATGTCGTAGCGATCCGGACAGACCCTGCACAAGGTTATACGATCCGCAACTGAATTAATACGTAATCTTCCAAGCTTTTCAGTTTTTCGTGGAGTCATAAGTCAAATCCGGTAAACTAACACGGTGCGATGACTAAATTTCATACTCCCATTAACATACAATAATTAATCCAGCACAAAGGTCCGAAACGCACGCATCGTGATAACATCGTACATCACAATAGCGCATGCGCCAACAAAGCGACGTCATCAATTTTAATCTGCCGACAATTGCGCGATGACAAATGTCAGTGGCCCATTCATAACGGACGATTGCGCCGACGCAGTAAAGGGTTGAATTATTATTGTTAAACAGATTATTTTAAGCTTTTTCGACTATAGAATGAGATGGTAGTTGTGAAATTATATTTTTTTTGATGTGTTTGACATAAAGAAGGATTGGCTGACGCCACTGATCATTCGGTGGCGTGGAAAAAAAAGTATAATCTAGACCTTTAATTTTACAAAAGACGATTAAGATAATTGAATTACTATTATTATTTTAGATACGATTCATGACAATTCCATCCATGGCAAATAAAATATTTTACACCAATAAGTACTCATCTTTTTAGAGCCATAAAAGGAAAACGAGCAGACGAGCCACGTGATGGTAACCAGACACCGTCGCCCGTAAACATCAGGAATGCCAGGGGCATATATAAGTAGCTAGCTTTCAGTGAATAATTTTTACGCCGCGTTAAAGGAAAGACATTTCATAGTCAAACAAAAAACAAAGGTTTAAAAAATATATATACTTAATCTCAACCAATTTTTGCTATCCCAGGTTCATATAAAATCGAAAAGCTTTCTCTTTAAATATTCCATTGGCAAGGGGAGTTATAAATCCATAATCGAAAGATAAAACTTTCCAAACAATCGATCATCATTGCACAATTCGGCATAAAAGCACGTCCACCTCTACGCGTGGCACATAATCCTTTCGAAAAATCATACTTATCTCGAAATTAATAAATTCTCTCGTATGAAAATCATCAATCATGTCTTGCGCAAGAGTTCTATGACAAATGGAATGGGTCTGCAAATCGATCCTAATTACGGATATTTAAGAGTCATTGTGGTTTTCGGAGTGTCATGCAGCTGATCGTTGCATATGTGGGCGGATTTGGTCAATTCGTTTTGCCTGATGATTGTTTGTTTGTATTGCGGTGACTAGAGAGAAACGTTAGAAGACTTTTGTGATAAGGGCAAATTTTTACGAATGGTATAATGGAGACCTAGGGAGAGAGATAGGTTAGCATAGTTTTGCAGTCAGTATTAGATGGAGTTTGGTGAAATTTTTTGCCCGTTCTTCGTAGAAGAAGTAGGTATGGAATTCAGGTCATGGTCGTGTATCAATTATGATTCAATTCAGTTAATTTATTTGCGTAGATATTAGTATAATTAGGTTATTATCGCACCAACAAACTGTAATGTAATTTTTACGATGTATGGCAGTTTTTCGTATGCTTATTAGCTAGCCTGTCAACTCAGGCTCAAGCCCAAGAGTTTTCGTCACTTAAAGTAATTATCTGTATACCCTAATTAACCGGTATTTTTATTTATTAACCGGTAACTGAAAGTTTTAAGGTAATGAAACATCACGAGGAAACTTGCACATTTAGAAACCTATGTGTAACAGGGGCAATTGCATAGAAGCTTCTATGGGGTCAAACTGTATCCGAAAGGGTATATCGGCATAAGATATGAGACAGTCTGTATATCTTTATGTATAAGAGAAGAAACTGACTGGCTGGATAATTGTCTGAGGGGGATATCATGACATAGCGATGCAGTTCTGTTTACGCTTAGAGAAAAGGACAGAGCTATATAACTGCTATAAAAACTCCTCTGATAGATCAACGCACAGCCAAAACTGCTGGACCTGAAATTTAGACCGAATATTTGTTGGATATATATGCTAAGGGTGTATAAAGAAGGGTTTTTTGGAAATTCATCCCCTAAGGGTTTAAAATAGGTGGAGCACAGAGGACTAATTCTACGCGTACGAAGTCGCGGGCGTCCTCTACAGTTTTTCATGAACATTATTAGCCGTTAGAAGATGTAGTGACTAAGATTGAAAAGGGCATGCTTCGATGGTTCGGTCATTTGGAAAGGATGGATGAAAGAAGATTGACGAAAGAGATATACAGAGCGAAAGTGAGTGAAAGGGTCGGAAGAGGCCGCCCTAGGCGTACTTTTTCGAATCAAATCGGAGAAATACTGGAAAAGGGCCGAATCTTAAAAGTACCCGAAACCGACGTGCGTGCATGACTCGATGTTTGAATTTGGAAGAAGCGAAAGACATTTGTCAGGATCGTAGCAGGTGGAAAGAAGTCGTCTCTGCCTACCCCTCTGGGAAACAGGCGTGATTTTATGTATGTATGTATGTATTAGCCGTTAGTCACTAGCCGTTATTTAAATCTTGTTACTCGAACACACGTTAGCTCATTACTGATCAACAGTAATATTATTAACTGGACGGCAATTACGCGCAATTCGAAACGCATAAATCACGCGCACGCGCCGCAGCCGCCCCGCAGCCGCGCCGCTGCCGGCCGGAAGCCAGCCAGGAAGCGCTGAAGACCCTACCCACCTTTGCACCGGGAATAATGATGTAAATACAATGGAAAAGACTATAATGTAGAATATAATGGTAGCTGCTAATATACCTATGGGCGTTTCGCGACCATCGAAATATTTAATAAAAAAATATATATATCCATTTGACGTAAACCTTGAATCAAATAACAGTAGTAGGAATACCTAGTTTTAGTAAAAGAGAACACTTATCCCTCGTTTGCACCATCATTCATCCCTCGTTTGAATTCTTTAGAAATGTTTTTACTCCGTTCATGAGTTTTTTCAATCATCGACATAATTAATACCTTAACCCAATAAATAAAACATTTGGGAAGATTGTATTTAATCCCACATATACGTGGCAGTCTTGTTATTAAGGTGTATGATAATTAGTTTCTTTGAATGACTAATATTATAATAGTGAATATTTAGTTTTTTTTTTCAATATTGCATGCCTAAAATAGGTAGAACATAAGCACATCCTGTAACACTAAGAACTGTCTGGACCTACTGTGTTCTTGCAATAAACGCCTTTGCCTTTGTTTATCGTCATCCTCATTTACTCACTGCTGGAGCACTATCCCACTCAGCCATAATCTCGTTTGGATAAATAGTTAGTAATACTCGCAGTTTAAATACAAGTTAAATGCAGTTAAAGCCAAATTTTATATCATTTAAACGTCAAGATTTTCTGTGTAATTGCCACTTCTGCTGCGCCATGGTTAGCAAGCGGTTTATTTTTAATATCTATATATAGAATAGCTAAACTGAAGTGGCAGTGGGCGGGGCACATTGCTCGCAGGACTGATGGCCGATGGGGTCAGAAGGTTCTGGAGTGGCGTCCGCGGACCGGAAGACGAGCTGTAGGTAGGCCTCCAACAAGATGGAGTGACGACCTCGTCAGGATCGCGGGACCGCGGTGGATGCGAAAAGCACAAGACCGGTCTGAGTGGAAAGCCTTGGGGGAGGCCTATGTCCAGCAGTGGACGTCTTTCGGCTGACATGATGATGATGATGATCTATATATACAGGATATTTTTATAAATTAAAGAGCCAGTAGCTATTCTAGCTCATAATTATCATTATCTTCAAATAGTCCAAGAAATTTCGTACTGAAAATGAAGTAGCATGAACTGCTGTAACATTTTGACTAGTCACATCCAGTGACTATCACACGTGGCCAGTATGTCCCCACGCTACATTATGCGTGATTTTCCACAGAGGGCGCCGGCGTCGCGATTTATCTAAATTAAACATCGCATGCGCGTGCCCGTGTCCCTGCGACTGTTTAGTTTATAATACAGCGTGTGCAGGGTTAAGTCACCTGTGACTTTGTGATTTAATTTGAAGTTTATGAAACAAAGTATTGGTGGTAGACTTTTTTTTGTTGAATCGATTGTCATCGCTCATCATACCTACTCTTACCAATAATTATTTTTTAAAAAACAGGAGGACAATCTGGCACAAGTTGAACTAGTTTGAAACTGAGATCAATGATCATTAATGATATATACGCCAGGACGGCTGAACTGATCTGGATGAAATGTGTCACAGAGATAGATTATAGTTTGGGATAGCATATAGGCTACTTTTTATCCCGGAAAATTTGTTACTCGTAGTTCTAGAGGACATTATAAACAATTTCTACGCGGACGGAGTTGCGCACAAAAGCTAGTTATATTTTTTATTTTTTCCTGGCCTGTATGTGTGTCCCACTGCTGGGCAAAGGCGTCTCCCCTTGATGTCCATGTGTCCCTAGCCTCTTAAATAATATTGATTAGTATTAATATTAATTATTAAATTTAAATTGAATTGGCTAATGAATGCTTCATATTGAGCGTCCGACTTGGGCAAACTATTGTTTTTTTTTTTAAGTTCCTTCGTACACAGTTATATATTAAAAGCTTGTTTTTTGTAGATACTAGACAACGAATGTTTGTATGGACATTGTTTGTTTGGTTGTTTCTCCTTCAATCATGCATGAACACTTCACGGTAAGACAACGTTGGCATTCTTACAACGCAATCCCAAATCCCAATATTACAAAACTATGGTAGTTATTTTCCCGGCTGCTAAAAACACACCAGTAAAAAAATATAGGATGTTACAAACAAATCGTGCTATAACACATCTAAAACTAACACCCCGTATATTTTTCCTTCATACACTAGAGCGGCCTATATATTAAGTATGTGCGAGGGTCACACGTTTGACTCGCAGGTGACTCCAATTACCACCGCGCAGTCGCGCGTGAAGCGTGATTCAACCAGCTTTACACGACGCTGCAGATTTTCACTTTGGTGTTAGTGAGTTACGATTTCGTGATATAAAAATATGTTGTAGGAGTCGTATAAAAGTGTCCACAGATTGAATATGAGAGGTGTATTTGGAGTTTTTAACAAAACTTGTGGTTTAAGGATATTATTAGTAAAAATCACGTCCCAATTATTTTTTTGGGTTCATGTTTTTGGATAGGTTTAAGTGTTTGTTGTGACTCGTAAATATGGTCCCGTTTACATAAAAACAATGTTATACGACCTATAGATAGGTATGTTGAAAATATTAGAACCAACAATATCAATCCCTAAATAATCACCATGTATACCGCAAGTGTAATTGAACTGAGTAGGTTTACATGGTTCAGACTACGCAGTACCTACAGCCAACATATATAAAGTGAAGTAGTAAAAAAACTTACCAGCTCCGGTCAGCACATCCTGCAGCGGCAGAGGAGTCCTGGGCCCGAGGAGCAACTCCTGGCCAGTCAAGATATCCCGGGTGACCTTGTACCATACCTGAAAAATGAGGGTCATAGGTTCAAGCTTCTACATTCTGCAAATACTACAGTGGCCAACGATGCATTAAAAATATGATGTATAAGCATGAATTTCACTCCGTGCCGTGACGCCGTGTATTTTTTTTTTAATTTATTTATTATTCAAAGAACATATCTGACTTACTGCTTGTAGCCAAAGCATCAGACACGGAATTGAATGATACTCCCTTGGATTTATTAGAGAAATATAGTCCATGGATATCACACGCGAGGCCAATTGTTCGGAAAAAGAGTATTTTCTCTTGTGGACTAAACAGAAGCACCTGGGGTTAGCTCCACGCCAGTTATAGTCACGCCGTTCTAAAAGACCTGATTTGACAGCTGTTAACGCAGTACCGTAAACTGGGGGTACTTTGATTTACGGGGTAACATTGATCACCCCAAAAACTATCTTTAATATTTAATTATTCTATTAAATGTTTCATCAGGACTAAGCTACTCATACAGTTATATAATTACTTCAACAATTTAAGAAGATAACAACTAAAACAGTTATCGTTTTAAGGTCGGTCAATGTTACCCCGTAAATCAAAGTACCCCCAGTTTACCGGTACAAAATATAACCTAACTGTCCACTGCAAACTGAACAGACATCTTTTTCTAATGGGTATGAAACAAGACGCGAGGTTCTGTCAGTAGACAGAGGAGACAGCAATGCACATCCTCTGCTCATAAGGACGACTAATGCGCAACAGAGGTATCTACCTAGGGCGACATATTATGGACCCACAAGAGATACTACTCCTCATTGCCCAAAGCCTATCCCAACCCCATTGGACCTCTTAGAACGGCGCGACTTTTAATATCAACTTTCCGACTTTTGCAAGATATAACTTTAAAAGCTGTTTTTTTTAATTCATCAACCCTAATATAAATAACATGCGGATACTGAGCTCTGTATAAAATAAAATAAAAATGTTGAAGTTCATAATATCGTATGGAAATCTCAAAACCTCGACAGGGGTGAAATATCAAATAGCTTTTAACCTCTAACCGGCACAATACGTGGATCTAACCGAGACATCTGTTGCCAGAACCGAAAAACATTCCATACAAAACTGCGACGCCTATGTAGCTGTACTACTCTCACTATCTGTATATGCAAAGGACAGCATCATTAATATCAGTCCTCAGACGCAAAATACGTTGTACAATAGGGTTTGCTCCCCTCCTATTGACCGGAAGTGAGACACAGTTGTTCAGGCGCGCACCGATTTTCTGCCACCGGAAGTACCCAACGTTCCACATTCAAATTTGATTGGGGTAGTGACATAAAAGACGCCATAATGAGGGCTGTGATAACTACTGGGCTAGCAGCTTGTTGGACATTTAATTGTGATATATGAGATAATTAATAATAACTAGTAAGGGTGAAAATGTGCAAATAATATTGTATTGTCACAGTGTTTTAAAAGTCTTGGAAATCAATCAGAATACGAGCTTTTTATAAAATCATTAGCAATGTAGAGAATACTAATAAATTACACGAAAGCATAGAAACGCAACACTGATTAGTAATTCCTACGTATTATCAACTTCTTTTGTTAAGAATAAAACAATAAAAAGAATACAACGATAAAATAAAAAAATGCCGGTGTAGAAACTTCAGACGGAAGTAGGCAATGAGTAATTTTATTTCTCTATTTATCTTGCTTTTATAGTAGCATGACAAATTCATTTAAAATCTCGGAAAAGTAACTTTAGTTGTTTAATAGGTGCGATTATTAGGTAGGTACCATATTTTAGCGATGTTTATACATAATGTTGTATGTATGTATGAATACTCTTTACTGTAAGTACCAGAATAAAAACAAAACACAGGCAAACAAACACAATATACTCGAACCAAAAAAATCAAGTACAAAGGCGAACATATCCCTGTGTATAAAATGTGTTTACGCCAAATGAATAAGTTCCATTTTTAATTTATAACAAGTAACTTTAGTAACATGGCGGATTCCTACTTGTCCGGCCAGCAGTAAATGCTGAACGTTGACCTCGTGCGAGTAGTCGGTAGAGCGCACGATTTTCAGCCAGTTCGATTTCTCGGTGGTCCCATCCAACCAACCTCGGATGCCGTTCTTGCCGAGAACCTGAAAAAAAAACATATGGTCATAAAACATTTCTTTGTAGCACTTCAGTTAGAAGAGCTTTAAGTAAGCAGTAAGTTGACAACAACGCCATCTACAGTTTTGACGCGGAACCTTTTGTTAATTTAGTTACCTTCTTGAGATGGGAGCGAGCGAAAGTCTTGGAAGGTTGCAAAGATAATATTATAAGACTTGATTATTAATAGATTCATATGTTTGAGTACGCTTAAGCTTCAACTAATATAAACCATTTCTATGACTAGTAAAAATAGACCAACTTTTTATTTTATAGTAACGCATAATCTTTCAGATATCTTAAATTATTATTTCAATAACATCTCATTACGATTTAACTGACGTTTGTTAGTTAATACAACAAAATGGTTGGATATTATTATATCTCCAATGAACATTCCAATTTATAAACAGCGCCGTCTGGTATCATTAGCGCCATCTACGAGCACCTGGCGACAACAGACATTAAACCGGACACCGCAGCTTCATAACAGATGGCGCTATTAGTCCCTGTCAAGATGCTAACGGGTTGTCACAGCTTGGACATTTGTCATCGACCACCCTCATCCCTGCATGGATGATTTAATTTTCATAGAGGTGCGAGATTAATTTGGCTTTTTGTTCGGATAACTGGCCAATTATCGGAAGTTAAGCTTTTATGTGCATGTTGTAGCAAGTATGGTACCTACCGAGTTTAGTATGTTATTTACGGTTTTTAGATTCTACTAAGAAATGTATTTTTTTAATATCTCGAGTCAAATACAATACTATTTAGTTATTCAACACACTTATTACAACACAATTATTCACGTAAAACTATGTTACTTTGTTAAATAAAATGAAAAATAATTCTAACGCATTTCTAATTGTTGTAAGTATATTAGTAGAAACTGTATTTTGTGGACATTTTAAGGTAGGTATCTTAGAGCTTATGATATAATTTGGTGGTAGTAGTAACCATGCTAAAAATACAAGTATATTCAGCAAATTTTTCATAAGAACGATTCATTATAAAACGCTTATTATTTATCACACTTATCCATCGTTAACTAATAAGTTTACCAAGCAAATAGGTTTAACCACTTCCTTTTCCAATGAAGATCATAACCTACAATTTACTAGACACCCTTCTATTTGCCTTCGATTGAGTCATAGCCGTAATAGGCAGTTGAAGATGTGTGCCTTATGATAGTGATAGAGGGTTCCGTCGATGTTTGAACGGTAAATTAGGGTTTTTAGACTTGATCTATTGCTTCGCCGGGGAGCGGTTGGTATCGATTGCATTAAAGTTTTACATCTTTGCTGCGCTTAGTATCTTGCCGCGATGTGTAAATTCTTTGTTCGATTTATATTAGATATTAAAATGTGGTTTGTAAAAGGTGATGCTAGGAGTTTTGAATTAGGGATAGTAGTTGAAACAGACGTAACTTTACGACAGGTTCCAGATTCTAACCAACGACCTTTACTAAATACAAAGGACTGTTTTATTTTTTAAAGTTACCACATCAATGTAGAAGTGGCATACAACATCAATGTAGAAGTTAATTAAGAGTAAATTTCAAAATAAATGTCCAGCTAAAGAGAGTTTTGTCACCGTCACGAAACGTCGATTAACGTCAAACATAATTTTTGTAACGAAATTGCAAATAGACATCATTTAAGTGACATTTAAATAGCGTCTTTATGTACATCTGTTTTGAAATTTAGAGTATAGTCAACCAATTTGATTCATAGGCCACTATGGAACTATGTCAAAGTGACGTTTTAATCAAGTTGATTGTACAAGAACTTATTAACAAAACAAAGCTTCCACCACACCCGGCGTTTGAATTACAACCAGCACGTAGAAGCAATAAAAAAACAGTGCCCCTCCGCCCCCCAGCTCATCATAACCTTGTCTGGAAGAAACGCCGTCTATCATTGCCTAATTCCTCGTAAAATTAAAAACAATCACTTTATCATGTCGAGAAAAATGGGAAGAAAATTGGATGAAGAATAAAATGCATCTGTTGCTCAATCGACTGGCTGGAAACTAGCTGTACTTTTAAGCTTTATGTCGAAGGGTGAAGGTTGGGGTTGGTGTGTTGTACAAGTGAGGTATTAATCAAAGGAGGAGCCCTGGGTCCCTTCTTCCGCGTCAGCGACAAGCCTTCCGCGGCATTTATCGCGTTATTAAAACTGAAGCGGGTGCGTTACGTAAAAAAGATAATTATCTTAGCTACCCTCGTCTTGAACAGGGTTGTCGATGCTGCGTAAATAACACTGAATGTACAATAACTTTTCTTCCTTAGAAAATAATTTGGCCCATTAAAATTGGAAAGTAGACTGCTATAATGTCTTACTCTAACTTCTTAGTTATAAATATTAAAAAAGTATAAACCAGACTTCAAAAATACAAAAAATAACTTTCATTCGTTCGGGTCCAGAAAGGATTTTTTTTTAAATCCTTTTTAGTGATCTTATTTATGGTGTTTTGTAGTCCCAATTCCCAATTAAGGAGAAACTATAAAATATTTAAAGTTTCCCGCAGGGAACGCCGCGGGAGTGTCATAGTCATATTTAATACCTAAACTTGCTTCGTCATAGTCGCTCAACTACCTTAATCGAGATATCGAGTTCCGTTAAGGCATTCCGGTGGCCGTCTGTGGACTTCATCACCAGTTCCACTTCACCATATAGTACTTTTCAAAAGCAAATGTACAGTCACGAGCGTTAATTTGGGACCCATTTTAAGAAAAATATGCATGAAGTCGTCAATGTCATTAGAGATGTCAAGACATTTGTAACTTGTAAGAAACTCAACCTTATTGTTGTAGAATGTCAGATTGACTTTGGACCTAAGGTGGGTCCCAAATTTAATCTCGTGACTGTACAGAGTTGCCCATAATAATTGAGGAGTTTCCTTGATTTGTCCAAGATCCCTTTATTAAAGTCAGTTAAAAATACAGCAAACTTGTGCTTCTTGCCCTAGAACAGAGGTTAAAGTAAGACAGCAATCAACATGCTATTTTATTGCCAGTCTAATTCGCAGGGCCGTTTTAACACCCAGCCACCATTTTATCTTGACTCAGGCAAAATGCGTGGAATATAAAGTTTTCTGTGAGTTGACGTTGAATTTGACGTATCTTTCAAACTAGCACTTCACTCAGAGCCTAGGAAATCTCTGTATTGTAGTACAACTTATAATATTATAATGGCAGCCCTAACTGCTCTGAGGCAAGGGCGATGAGTTGCCGAGTGTCCGCGGCACATGGCGGCCATCACTCATCGATGTGCCCGGTCAAGGATGCCGCGACACTAGTTCCTCGGTGCCCGCGCGTTCTGTACCGACCAATCTTTAGCTGGTACGTATGTACTAGTAGCCAGGGAGCCACTGGCATGGGACGTGATTAGGAGCAATTATTGGACGCATACGGTCGCAGACAGGGATATATTGGTGATGTTATTAAACTTAAACTGCTTAGGTGGGTGATTTGTGAGGAATATGTTTCTATTATTGAAATAGTGACAGACTTTCAATAGATTTTGTTAATTATGTAATTTTTCCATTAAGAATATTTTCCGAAAAGAGTATAGGTATTTACAATCAACAATTATTAAGTACGATCGTTGGCGAGTATTAATCAGTTTGTTTAGCTAATCGAGCTATACTGAACTGAACTAAACAAATTTTGAATTCAACCTAAACTCTCCCGCTTTACAAAATAGTTGTTCATATTTTAACTCCACAATTCCAAGCGCGTTGCACATTAACTATAAATTATCACAACCCGCAGATGAAGTAAACACAAAGGAACTGCAGAATATTTATAAAAACCGGTCGTAATTTAAACGAACTGAGGGTAGATCTCATATTTTGCGCCGCAGATCGCAATTTCCCCGAGTACTCGGGAAAGCTACAAATGTTCGTGAGTCGTTCGCGCCAGAAAATTACATTTCATAAATTTTAGTGATGCTACGATGATGTCGATACGGAAAAAATTGTCACGAATCCTGATATACGCTAACGGCCGCACTCATAAATTATTGATGATTAAGGTCATTCCTTAGTGACGATTTTTCATACACATGTTTGAAAATGGAACGAGTTATTTGTCTTTAAAATATCTGTGAGTACTGAAGTAAGTTAGGATATCATGTTCTATATATGTTTCTTGAATTAACGCTGTTGGATGATTTTTGAAAGACTTTCTAATCGTTAGTTAAGTAAATATCCTAAAACTAAAAGTTTAATTCGTATACAACATTTGTTCACATTCACCCACTGTGTAAGGTCATTAACATTTTGTTGATTAAAATCTGCTTATTAAAACAATTAAACAGATGGTTAAATTTTATTCTTCTGTTTGGTCAGCACCTTTTGACTATCTTAATCATCTATCTATGATATTGTTGGTGACACGTTGGTTAAATGACTAAAAAATAAACAATTATATTATCTTAGCATTTGAAGAGTAGAATGGATTTTCACTATTAACTTAAACACTACCTTCACGACCAGCCATAACAAGACATTGTTGCCTTTTGCAAACACTGATGACTTTAGAAATCTATCAAAATGTAAGGAATAGACGTAAGCGAGTAACGATATCTACTCCAATAATAATCAGTTTCTTGATTAGAGCAGTCATTATCAATCGCCGAATGCAAGTTGTCTATGGTACAAGTTTTTTTTTAGATTCCATCGACTTCACCCCATCACTAGGGAACTGAAGAGCTTTGCGGTAGCGTATACGCGTCGCTGCGCGAATCACACGACTCGTTTCACAAGATAACAATTTGTGCGCTTATGTACCGCACCTGGCGCGCCTGCGCTGGTCGGACCTTTATGTAAATGCAGATACATAGGGTTTCGCCTGTCACTGATTTAGGGTAATGAGGTATATGGTTTACCTTCATCAGGTTTATATCTGAATGTGACTTTTTTAAATAGCGAAATGTAAACCAAGAAAGTTCTAGTTCTTCAACTAACTTGAACTTTCTTGGTTTATACTTAGCCAAATTAAATCAAGTTTTAGCTTTAACTAACTGTTTTTAAGATTCCGTAGTTGACAAGCAACCCTTGTAGTTTGATTGTGTAAACGTACACAATCAATCGCCGTGCCGTATACAAAAATTAATTCTGGCAAAGTAATATAACTAGTTTTTTACGGATATCCACTATACCTAACGGCTGAACCCTATATTGAAACCGCGGACAAATAAGGATTATTTCTCGTTAAATTTTGAAATTTGCCCATACAAAATGTGTCAAATTTCAATCTGAAGTAACCCTATTTACTTTTACATTAAAACATCGAGAGGTATCATCGGATAGCTCTTAAATATCACTTCGTACATGCCATTATAACAGTGTCATTTGAACATTACAGCCAAAACTACAAATAATAAAAATCTGAAAAATAACTAAAATGAAAGCACTTATAACGAACTTAGAAGGAAAACTATCACGACTAAGTACTTCACTTGATTGGTTCTTGTGACACAGGCAACTAAAGTGTTTATACCGACTAAAAATCATCTAAGACAGTACAAATAACTTTAAATAGCGTTCATACTTTTTGTTTTGAGATAATTTTGGCTTTGGAACCCTAAGCTGAGCATGTTCGGACATGCTTTTGTACGATTTGGAAATATTTTTCATCCGTTTTTAACCCTTTTTCCCAAGTTATTTCGAAAATAGAATGTTATAATCGTGAAATTGTTTGAAGGAACCTGTTCACAGTCGTCAGTAAAAGCTGTTTAATACTTTTAAACTTAAATTGCAACACTTTCACTTTCTGTAGCTCTAATAATACGGGTGAAGCCTACAAAATGTCTAATATTTTAGCCGGTGCCATTTCTTTTTGCTCGGGAGTCGCTTTTAAATAATCTAAATATATTCAAGCACTAAAAAATATTAGGTTAGTTCTGGTTCTAAATGGTAATTGTTTATATGACTTATAATGAAATGTGTTCTGTTTTGTTTTAGACATAGTGTTTTATTGCTTGCAGCAAATTGAAGTAAACTTTACAAGAAGATATATTAGGGAACTGTTGGTTTTTTTGCCGGTTCGGTATTTTATTATGATTTAAATAAACTGTTACTTAATTGAATTAATAAACAAGTAAAGATTGTGATCGTTGTGACAAGCGCCTTAGGTACATTATATGACAAGACAGTGATGATGACTGTAGCCTTATTCTAGGTTAACTTTACACCTTTTGCTATCGTTTTGTCATTGATATGATAGCTCTTATTTCCTTGACAGTAATAGTAATAAAAACAATATGATAACAGTATGTGTAGAGACAAAAAGAATAAGGCCTCTGATGTTGTGATAGTAATGTCTTGATTAAATGCATTGTAAATTAAATCGCGAATAAACTTGCTGTTTTTGTTTGGCATAAAAACTAAGGGAAAACCTCTCTTAATTGACATTCATTTATTTCAGTATTTAAATAATCCGAGGAAAAAACATCCACATGCATGGATATTAGTTTAACATTTACCGAAAAACAGACGGGAAAAAACAAGAAAGACTCCAGTTTTTTTCTATCGCCGGCGTGTCTTGTGGTGGACGTGTCCGGTGCTTGTCTTCGGTATCAGCTCCGGGAAAGCATTGCTTCCGGAACTGTCCGGTAAAGTCCGGGCCGCGATTACATATCGCTACTTTTTCCGTTCGGCTCTTAGCCGACTCATTTGTCTTTGTTTACTGACACTTAGGGGAGATTAGAGAACTTGTTGAAATAAAGATTTAGTAGTTCTTTCCATAAACATGTATACACGTGTAGTGAAGAGATTTCACGCGATGTTTTACCGGAGAATACGTCAAAAGTAAAGAATTTACGGTTGACCGGTTTTCGCTTTAACAATACAAATTGTAATAGGAATTTAACATAGTAGCAAGAAAACACACACGTTGTCTTGCGGGCGTTCAAAATATACTGTTAACGAATTTTCAACTTTGTATGACGGCAACTTGCCAATTAGAATATATGAAACTACGCCCTGTTCTTGGCAATAATATTGTCTAGAATAAGCCCTTGATCTATAGGATTTTTTTGGCATGTAATGATTCTATTTGGGTTTATTTCACCGTCCTGTTTCGCTCAGCTATTGATATTCGACACTAACCCATAAAACCAAGGTGACAGCTCTCGGGGCACATTTCAATCAATTCAGATTATTGAATTCAAAAAACTCGCCAAAATCCTTAAAGCGCGCCGCGCCGCCTTTAATGTATTCCCCTTAATTTATACACCCGTATAGGATTTCGCTGTCCATCATTGTCACTGCATCCTGAACAAATTACCAAAATTACGAGTTCGTTCTTTGGTCACGTTTTGACCATTAAACGGAGACAAAACGATCTAATTCCAGACGGAGCGGAATATCCACGAACCGGTGCTATCATTGCGCAAAAAAACAAGCACAACCGCAAGGTTAATAATGCGTTTTGAAAAACTATACTCATTCAAAACTGAACCTTGGAAGATTTAGTGTAAAGGTTGTTATATCTATTGTGAGTGTAGAAAGTTTTTTTGAGGTGTACGATCGGCGGGTGTCAGAATGCGATGTCCCATTGATCCGGCATTATCGGCACCCTATTGATTGCGACAAAACATCATCGTTTGTTCGGCGAGCGGTGAATAATCTATGGCTACCATTTGTGTGTAGTTTTGTTTCTGTTTGATATGTTTTATTATGTTGGTATAGGTAGGCTTCACGTGTATACGTAATTATCCTCATTTAGGTGTACTTTCTATAGAATGCAGTAGTGGATTCATTTACCACTGAGCGTAGGTTTCTCAGCTTAATATAAGATTAGTCACGGGAAGGTCGTTTTTGAAGGAATTCAGCCCCTGGTAGAATAATAAGTTTGATTTTCATTAATTTTGATCGTACACCCTACTAACACGATCCGACGAAAATTAGCAAAGTGATGTTAAATAACTCAACCCGAAACAATTTGTAGGCTTCGCGTAATTGGGATAACTCATCAGATTAGAGATTAGAAACTAGTTAATTTCGTAAATTAATGAAATAGCTTATTTCCAGCGAACAAAGAATGACTATTTAGTTGAATACTACGAGTATTTAGTACCAACTGATTTATTTGATCGGCTTGGTATTTCTATTTGGTACTTTTGTTGGTATTTTTACCACAGCCAAACTGTTGGTCAGAACCTACCCCGTAACCTAGTCCCAAGTTAAACTATGGTTTGCGAAACAGTAAAAAATCCAAATATCAGGAATAAATACTCACCCTCATTACATATATGTGCCTTTACCGGGATTCCTATAACCGGGAATAGAACCTTAAACACGCTACTTTCGTGATCAGGTTAATTACCAACCAGGGCAATCGCGCCAACATACCTATCTTTTTTTACAAAACATTACCAACCCCAATAACCAAGTATCGGCAATCGTAGAAACTGCAGGAACCGCGCTCACATCTGGCTGCGTTCAAATGGCTTAGTAGAAGATTACACGCGAAAAAAACGCATAGTAGCGTTACAAAGACACCGGCGTGACAATCGCGGGATTACAGCGTGATTGGTATCATGGTGTCGCTTACTGGTCGTGGGAGAATATGGGTAAACGGTGTTTACTTATTTAATAGATAAGTTACTTTAAAAAGAACAAATTTGAGACAAGACAACTTTTTTACCCGACTGCGGCAAAGCCCAAAAGGAGGGTTATGTGTTTGACTTGTATGTATATCCGACTTAATATCCTCTTATTCCTTTGATTCCTCTTAAACACGAGTGTCCTGGGCTATATTAAAATTATTTGACGACGACGACGACGCGCTGGCCTAGTTGGTAGTGACCCTGCCTACGAAGCTAGCGGTCCTGGGTTCAAATCCCGGTAAGAGCTGATGTTTGTGTGATGAGCGCGAATATTTGTTGCTGAGTCATGGATGTTTTCTATGTATTAAAGTATATATTTCTCTATATAAGTATTTGTATCGTTGTCTAGTACCCATAGTACAAGCCTAGAGCTTAGTTTGGGACTAGGTCAATTGGTGTGACATTGTCCCCTGATATTTATTTATTTATTTATTTTATTATTTAAATGTGAATTTGGCGAATAAAAAAAAATACTTTTATCCAAACAGCAGTTGTTTTTTTTAAGGCTTGCTTTTCGTTAGACTTGTGCACAAGTTATCTTATTGTGACTAAACTTGGTGTCTCTACGTCTTTACATAGTATAAAACAAATTCGATTCCCGCCGTCTGTCCGTCTGTATGTCCGCTTGGATCTTTCAAACTGCGCAACAGATTTTAATGCGGTTTTCATCAATGGATAGAGTGATTCAAGAGGATTTTATGTATAATAAATTCTGCTTTATGTACAGGTGTTATTGTTTAACCCTTATGTTGTCATGTTGCGGGTGGTATAGGACCTTGTGCAGGGTCCGTCCGGATCGCTACCACCGTCTTATCCATTAACCTACCGCCAAACAGCAGTGTTCGCATTGTTGTGTTTCGGTTTGGGGATAAGACAGCCGGTGTAATGACAAGCATAGACGCATTCCATCTTAGTCCTCAGGGTTGGCAGCGCATTTGCAGTCTTAGGCTTGCAGTCTTGTGAATGCGAATGTCTATGGGTCACAGTTTCCACTATAACCATCAGGTGGCCTGTGTACTCGTTTGCCTTCTCTGTGCCATAAAAAAATAAAAATAAAATGTTATTATCAGATTGGTAATCCTTTTCTCTCGTTTCATAGGATGATAGTGATATATTTAATACCCTTTATCAATCCGGAGTAACTTACTTCCTAAGCCCTATATATTATGGCCTTTACACGCTCTTATAGGCAAGAGTGCGTGTTTGACCGATTCGCACTAATCTCAGGTTTTCTCCGTATTTGACTCAAGTAATATAGTGAGTTTCAATCCACAGAGTCCTATACTAGTTAATTTAACGTACCTACATTGACGCAAAAGTTCAACGACAATTTAACTGCCGGGGCGCGGACGAGCATTGGAAAGCGTTATAGTTTTTAAACGTAACCGATGGTTAAATCTGAGCGTAACGATCCCGAGTGCCCTGTCAAAACGCAAACTGTGCCATTAACGTGTCAAAAATATTAACTTCTGGCCTTATAAACCAACTTAGGATCTCTATTCTACTATATAAAACCATATTGCTTATCCTATCAAGTAAATAAGAGCTTCTAAGAGCCCACGCCACTAAACCTAGCAAGTTAAGACTACTGCATGATATATATATATATGGTGATGCTGCAATTCAAAAAACCTGACTAAGCTATTTATTTTTTAGTTGTAATAATAAGATTCTCAAGTTTCGCTAATTCTTCGGAACAGGGGAGAGGTAAGAAACTACGACAATGCAGTGATGCAAGCCCGCCTGAGTAGCCTAATCAGTGGCAGCAACTTGATAACCTACGTCTAATAGTTAAGTATATTTTATGATCGATCTCCTCCAAAAACCAAAGCTCCTCTAAAAGATCATCAATTTCTGCGTAAGAAAAACCACTGCTGCATTTAGACATCGACCTTAAAACAAGAGTTGTGCCAGGTTTTTCGCATTGCAGCATTGCCATTTCGTGTTCCTCCATTAATGACGAGACTAAATATATATAAATATATATATAATCCGGTAGTCTTATCGAACTACGTTTAGTTTCGTAAGCTCCCCTACTATATCGTAATATGTTGAATTTTATCAACGATAACATGACACAGGCATTTATTAATTGCACTGAGAATGCCGTGCGATTAAAGACCAATAGACCTTTGCATTATCAAGACTACGATCTTAAGATTGCAATCGTATGACCGCAAATGCATTTGCGTTTGCAAACCCTGGATGCCATGCCACTACATAAGTTTCACGAGTTGTCTTGTCCCTACAGCGGAAAAAAATGCAAGCACTACTTCTTGGCAGTAGGTTAATGAATGAGATGGTGGTAGAGATACGGATGGATCCTGCATAAGGCCGTATCACCACTAAATATAGCAACAGAGGCCCTGCTTGTTGTTTTCTATGAAGAGTATCTAGATATTCAACAAACCTCCAAGCCGTACCACACACTCGTGGCCGTTGCCAGGCAGTAGAGCTCATATAGGCTGCATAGTATACAATGCTAATAATTGTTATTAGTATCTGACCGGTTGCCAGAACCGATTTGTTTTCAGGTTAACTTTAAAATAATAACAACGGTTAAAGTTAGCTTGGCATGGACGCATCAACATCGCCTCTGCCGCGCAGTGTAAACAACGCTTAACCTAACCCAATAACTGATGTTAGCTACACGTATCGCGTTGCTTTCGAAGTATTTCGTTATTTTGTCTACGCGGATGCTGGCGATGGTATATAGGTACAAATGACCAGTAAAAACTGACCCGCAACGTGCTTGGAATCTGTTGTAAAGAGCCCGACGTTTGTTAGTTTTGGGGGAGGAGGGAAGGGTCCGCTTACATTGGCGGGAGCGTAACATTGTGGTAGGAACGTGCCGTGGCTTCGAGTCCGAAGCTATTATTGTTCTGGCCAGCTCCGATGAAATATTGCCCCACTGTGCATGCCGCACTGTTTTTGCGAGCGAATTTGTTGGGAAAAATATTGGCGGAAATAAGAAGCCGCGAAGAGTCGTGAAGAAACTTTGCAATGAGATGTTAGTGTAAGTACGTGCCTGCTCTCCTACACCTATATTTTTTTTAGGTCGTAAAATAAGGCTTTGAAATAATCTTGAACAGGAGAAATTATTCGTGTGCATTTTACGGTTAACATACCTAATCTATACTGGTTGAAACACGATTTTTTAAAGATTTATTATTATTATTGTACATGTGGCTTTTTTTATGGCATAGAGAAGTCAAACGAGTACACAGGCTACCTGATGGTAAGTGGAAATTGTGATCCATAGACATTCGAATTCACAATACTGCAATCCCAAGACTGCAAATGCGTTGCCAACTCTGAGGACTAAGATGGAATGCCTTTGTGCTAGTACACACCTTACACACCTTAACACAACAATGCGAAAACTGCTGTTTGGCGGTAGGTTAACGGATAAAATGGTGGTAGCGATCCGGACGGACCCTGCAGAAGGTCCTACTACCCGCGGCTCTAGATAATATGCATTCGGCAAACGTTATCGTTATCAGAACTGGCGAAAGCTGCAGAATGCTTGCGTCGATCGCTCATGTCCATACAATTTTACTTTACTTTTGTTTATATCCGGGATATCAAAACCTACGTGCTACGTGTCTATATCAAACTTAACTTAATTTAAAACGAGACACAAGATAAATGGCCGCGTATCAAAAAATAAACCACTAAAATGATTTCGCAACTAATTCGGCACCCTACATATTGAGCATATTTCCGAATCAGGCGTGCGGAGGGGAGGCCGGGGCGACGCGGCTCTGCAGAAGATAAATTTCTATCACGCTCGGAGATTAGCAGCTATTGTGTTCCGGGGCAAGATTAACTGATAAGTGTCTACTTGTTAATAATAAGTTTACGAATGCCACTTACTCGAGGGTGAAGCTCCCCTTTGTATGAAGGTGTTTTTTTAATTAATCAAAATGTGTTATGGTTATGGGATGGTAAGTTATCTGACTTGTCTGATGCGTAAGTATTTATAAAGTCGTATGAATTAATCATACGATTTCAAGTAGGTATACCGTTTAACGTTTTATAATTTGGTGTTCAAGGCATAATTCTACATCCTCTTAAACCATATCGTTTTTATGATGTTTACGTTACGGTACCAGGTATCTGAGACCAATGAAGGTTATAATCCTGGAAATTGTGTTTGCTGTAAAAGCTGCTGTTCAGAGTCCAGGTGCACCTCTATTACACTTTGTTTTAAACCAGATTGTTTCCAATCATTATTATTTTCATCACCTTTTACTTTTATCTTTATTGGCAAAGAAAGAAAGAAAACGATCACAAACAATAATTATGGTCAAACAGCTGCACTCAAAGTCGTAAGACTTTTATGCACAAGTTTGAAAAAAGAACGATTTCATTGCCTCTAAAATGTATTGAGATGAAGACAAAATGTAAAAGACTGGCTTTGTTTACAAATGACTAACTGTTATTTCACATTTTTGTAGGCTGTAGCTAGATCGAAGGCTTTATTCCGAATATATTTGGCTTATTTATTAAATGATGCTACGATCAGCTGGGATCGGCCGGGTGTCAATGTGACATCTCCTGTCACTGATCGAAGCCGTACTATGATTTGTAAGGTGAGTTATTGAGGACAAATAAAATGGGATACAATTATTAGTTTTATTTCTCAGTAGATATTTTATTCTTTCATAAAAGAAGGCTGAGATAGTTTAGACAAATTATACTTAGACCATTGATATGAGTATAAGTTGTCTCCAAATTGATGGAAGTGTGCCTAGACAAGAGGGCATTTTGCAAATGTTAACAACAGAAATGCAAGAATTCGTGTAGTATGGACGTTTGCTGTCTTGCATTCACATATGTCATTCCATTCATTTTTTAATACTTCTGTAGCCGCTTTCATAAAAGGCAACTTGGTTAGGCCCCCAGGATTCAAAATTAATAAGCATCTTTTTTGTAAACACTATTTAGTTGCCTTATTTATTATCGCCATATGTTTTAGAATCAGTTCCAGCTAGGTTTTATGAGTTAGAGTCATAAAGTAATTATACGTGTTAATAATCTATGTTAGTGTCGACATTTTGGTATCGAAATAAAAATAACGCGCATGTGTGTCCGCCAGTGTAACGCGGTGACAATAGTCCCATCTGTACGTAAGCGGAGATCATGCCCGAATTGTATAAATATTATCAACGCTGGCAATAAATATAATAACAATAATATTTTTTATTGTAACTTACAATAGCCGGCCATGTCAGCCGCCTACCGTAATGAAGATGTAATAGGGACGCGTATCACTAATCCGGGCGCGAAGGGGGTGACCGGGGATGAAAGAGTGTCACGCGAATATGACAGATATTTTGACACTAATGCAACGATTTCGATCCTACTGTGACCGGCTTAAATTAGCTTAATTTTTAAAATTGTATTCAGAAACTATATAATTAATAGCAATTCACATAAATCGTAATTAAAGCGAGTTTAAGTATTCCCAAATTCAATTTTGTTTCATAAAAGAGAAATGGCGAGTACATAATCGCATATCGGTCCGTGCATATTCAATGTCCCGAACGTACAAACATCACAAACATAATAATATTATTCAAGCGCCAACGCTTCGCGAAAAATCAACAGAACCGCATAAAAAATTCACAGCCAATTCCCTTTTGCCATATCCAAACATACAGCCTAACCGTACAAAATTACATTTGTTTAATTCATATCGTAAAAATTTCAATAATTAGAGGGATCCGCGTCAATTTCGCATCAATTCTGACAGTTGTCCCCTGTGAAAATAATTATTTATCGATCCATTAATTCATAACTTGATTGACAGATCCGAAGTTTTTGTCACAAACGAGTTTGTCTCATCTCATATTCATCAGTCGAGTGAATGAGTTACTATTTTTTCTATCTGAATAAACATGATCATCTGCTAAATTTATATTTGCATGCATATCTGGAGATTCATACTCGATATTAAACAAAGGCCCGAACGGTGTCTCTGCGGCGTGTTCTTTAAGACCTGTGAGAAAAAGTCCCGCAAATTTCGGGTGATAATTGAATAAAGAGAAGTTTTAATAACAAACGGAACTACGCACAAAAAGATGCATTTCAAGAGATTTCGTGACAACTTTATTGAGAAAAAATGTCGCCAATCAAGTTTTCATTTTAAAGTATGAATACGCTGACATCTCTCTTTGTGGGATTGCCGTTACCTTCGTTTTCGTTAAAAAAGCGAAGATTTCTAAAAAAATTGTTGACGGGGGTCACGCCTTAACCAAAATTAGGGTTTATTTGTACGCGACCTTTTATTGCACTTTGACACAGGATGTTCGATCGAAAATAAATAAAAAAACGGTTTTTTTCCTAGTTTGGAGATTATTGAGATATCGTAATGTTGGAAACGGTGGTTAGATAGCGTTACTCTGTCTGATTGAACAATGCACCCCTTTAAGTTTACTTAGACATGTGAACTTATTGAATTCCCGCAAATCCTATTAAATGTACCCATATAGGTTTAAAATGGTAAAGGGTGATTTCAATCTTAGCTAATAATATAATAATAATAATAAGACTTTCGTTTCTAACTGATACCAAAAAAAAACATGCAGTATAATGAGATGAATAACATTATTACACAAGAAATTGTCTTCAACGGGGAAAAAGCGATGATTGACGTCGACACGTATCAGTAATAACTATAAATAACTACGAGTATTTAAAAGACAATATACCCTGATATCTCTTAAAAGGCTAAACCAATTGTCATTAAAATTAGCTAAAAACCATCCCGATTGAAATGGCTTTTAAAAAAAACTGCGTTCAATTCGGTCCATCCGTTTATTAGATAAAAAGGGTGTTATAAAGTAGATTAAACTTTATAACACCATTTTTTTTCTGGATTACAAGCATAATAATAATACACACGCATATTATCATCCCAAGATGAAAGAATACTATTTTATTGAAGAAATAATAAACAACAGTAAACCTTATTTGTAGTGTGCTATGAACGTATGAAACCTTGTTAAAGCGAAAGACAACGACCCAAGCATTAAAGTTATAATGAGGTGTCTACAGCTTTAATACTGCGGCGTGTCACATCAAAGGGCCTTATGCAGCGACTCAGAAGCGGCTCGGTCAGCAACGACCTCTAATGATGCCACAACGGCCACAATTGCCACTCTTACCCAGCCTCACGTACGAGATCCAAACCAAACGCGAAAAATCACACTGGAGTAGTCAGTTCAACGGAAAAAGGCGGTATAAGGGTATGAAGTTCATATGCGCGTACTGCTTTTTGCTTTGTTACGCAGGTATTGGAGCGACAAATTTGAGAGGTTCTTATCTATTAATGATAATCCTATTGTAATGCTTGTGTAGATGACAAGGTATTTTAAATGTTCCAAGGTTTGAAAGTGGTTGGTGGTTTTCTGGTTGACTTCTTAAGACGTTTTATACACTATTGTCTTTTTGTTTATTTTAAAAAAGGTCACGATTGTTCTGATCATGCATTTCTTAGCTAGGTGTTATGAATATCGGTCGGGCCGTTTCAGATTCCAGCTCTGAAAGAGGGGCTTTTAGTATCTTAAATAGTTTTTTTAGGATGCATTTTTTATTCCTTAGAGAAGTCCAAACGAGCGCACAGGCCGTCTGATGGTTAGTGGGATACGACGTCAAATACGTGGTGTTATGGTAGTTATTTTACCGGTTGTCTTATCCCCACACCGGAACACAACAATGCGAACTCTGCTGCTTAGCGGTAGGTTAAGATGGGGTGATAGCAATCCAAACTAACCCTGCACTACCACCGCTAATAATTTATAAGTGCCATCTGCCGTGATTAACCTGTAACTTACGAGCACGTTCGTAAACCACAAATTGATCATTTTATCTCAATATATTGACATTTATTTAACTATACTCTGATTATTCTGAGATGATGCCTATGACAGCCGTATTTCGTAATTCCAATCACTTACTATACTCACAAGCGATGTGTTTAAAAATAGGCGATTAATTATTTCAATTCCTGAATGGTGCCGCTGGGTTTGTAGCGATGGAGTATTTATTTAAAGTTGTAGAATTAAGTTTAATACGTGTTTATATGAGCTGTCACAGGCATCATCTTAGAATAATCAGAGTATAGTACTTGTTAGATGAGCACATCGTACCATCACAATGCAAGTTCCATAAGCACCGGAACTAAACGTCTGCGCACAATAGCGGTTTGACTGTAACGCGAGACGCATGCGTTATCTGCGCACGACATTCGATGCGTCTGCGCATCATGTCCGAAACGTCCGGCCTATTCAATAGATGGGATGTAATTGCGAATTTGTTTGAAAAGTTGAATCGTTTTTTTAAAGACAAGTTTCTTTTATCATAATTATTGGTTTTAGTTTAATAAAAATAAGTAGGTACAGTTTTTTATAAGGGTTGATTTACTTTTAGCATTATGGGTTTTTTGATGTGTAATATTTTTATATGGTATGATTTTAAAAGTTAAATAATTAATCAAAAATAACATTGGTATCAACAATCTAATTTGATGTAAGTCGTATTGCTAACGGGAATAAAATCAGTTTTGGTGATCTCTGATTGTTGATTTTAGTTTTTCATTAAATACTTTTAGATACCTACTTAAAAGCTAAATTCAATGTAATGACTAAATCAGTAGAAAAAAAATTAAAATGGTGGGTACTATAAAAAAATATATATGGAAAGATGAGCTTTCAAGTATAGTACAATTTGCAAGAAATCCAATACTATTATAAGTACAGTGTGACAGCATTGAATTGATTTCCGTTTCCTCGCAGATAACCGCGCCACGCCCCGTGCGAATACAATGCGCACTCTTGCGCATCGATGCTCACAGATATCGATCCATTGTGAGACAGATCCGATCCTATGTCAATAACTTAATCAAGCGAAATAAGTTAAGAGGATCTCGCGACGCACGGAGCGAACAGCCAAAGCAATCGGTATGCATTTTGGAAGTTAAAAAAATAACAAATATTTAACCAAACACTGCATAAAAAAGACACTGAAAAACGAAACTACTTCAAACATCAATAAAATCGACATTTTATTGCATCCGCGCCGACGGCCGGGTGAAGCTGCAGTTGTGTTCATAATTTATTAACGAACCGTACGTTTTTTGACACTTAAATTTCACACTTGACTCGGGCTGAAACAAGTGGGCTATTGACGCCCAGGCCGATATATTATCCTAACGAGATGCAAGAAAGGGTGCCTTGTCATCACATAAACGACTTACCTCCCAAGCATATCTTGTATCCAGAGGCCGGGTCTCCCATTTTCCTAGGAAAGGTCCATATTTCGTCCCGCTAGGAATATTCACTCTTGCATACACCCCTCCGTTCTTCAGAACCAGTTCAATAGGCAAATTCAAATCAGTGTCGAGTATATCATCGTCGATTCCTTTATCCTTCTCTTTCGGGCTCTTTGAATCGTACCTCTGATTGGGTAGTTCCAAATTACCCGGTAGATATCCACGTCCGTATTCCGAGAAGTTCGTCGATAGATAGGTGTCCGATAGGCCATAGTCGAGCGAGCTATAGTAGTCCTTAACGTCTCTGCCGGGAGGCATAGTTTCCTGCTTGATGTGAACTAAGGTGGGCGCAGATTCTGATGTCGCAGAGTCAGTCGGACTCGGCGGTGGGCTGCCTGACTCCTGGCTGTCGCCTGCTGCTGACAAAACAAACAATTAATTTAAGTGTTTAGGTAGTATTTAGTGTTAATTTAAAAGACAGGATGTAAAATTAAACCTCGATCTTGGGTAAACAGAAACAATCAGGGGGCTTACCCGCTTAAGCAAGTATTTTTTGTTTTTATATTTGATGAATTACTAAGTTAGGTAGACAAACATGCGTCAAACGTGAAAATACTCGCCCGAAATAAAAACATTGTGGCAAAGTAATTTAAGCTTGCTAGCTTACAATTCATGGTCTAATTAATAGGCCAGTTAGTAAAGCAAATTAGCATAATATAACAGTTCCATCTGAATGACGCTACTCCACGCCACAAATTGCATCGAAAGCGTTTTTATGTGTAAGCAACTACGAATAATACAAATCAAAACATTGCAAATGTTGTCTGGCGATCCGCGGCTTATTTTTAACCTTTAAAAAGGAAAAATAATAAGACGTGCAAGATGGTGATCGCATTATGCCCGTTTCCGCTCCCGACAAAGCATTTCCGCTCCTCTCTTGTCTCTCAGAGCATCCCTCCAAGATGCAAAACCTCAAATGAATATTTACCATATTTTTAATGGCTTAGCAACAGCCAAGCGTGAGTTGCATAATGCCAAGTGTGATTATCTTATCACATTTTAGTTATGCGTTGTAATATAAGGAAATTGTATTTATAGTGGCAATGACTCTTACTAGCTGCGGCCACGTATAACTCCGGTATTATCGTTCCTTATTGTTAAATTTGCTATGGTATGAAGTATTCGATGTGTAAATTTAATACGTTAACTATCTGTGTATCCTATTCTAATATTAATGTTTTGACGTTTATGCGTGATACACGCACGAACCTCAATAATAATATATATATTTTTAAAGTTGTTATAGTGGCGATAGAAATACACATACTGTGAAAATTTCAACTGTCTACCTATTACAGCAGAGACTTAGGGCCGTATTAATAAACTCATCTTGACTATGAGCCCCGTCACAAGATACGTCAAACTAAACGTCAAACCATAGAACACTGTCACTTTTGACAGCATCTCGTCATCTCGAGACGAGTTGAGATCACTTTATTAATACGGGCCTTAGTAATATGGTTACGTTAGTAGGTACCCTTTTGGTAATAAGCTTTAAAAATGGTTTAACGCCTCTATCGATGGGACAGAGCGTTTGTAATTGTAACACGTAGAGTCGTAGATATAGAGCACTTTTTCCTGGAAAATACGTTAAGCATTCACAAGATACAATTTCTATGAAGAAGGTGAAAGTTACACTGAATAAATTGGTTGCTTCTAATAAGATTGTGATTGTTGTAAATAGAAGTTAGATAGGTAACTAGCCCAATGGAACCCTGACCTACCATAGAGCTGTAATGTTTGTGGGTAGAAGTGTACTTGTACTTGCGTTGTAATTATTAGACATATATTGTAATTTAGAGCGTTCTATCCTCGCACATACCCTTAAGTGGTTTATGAAGTGTATTTAAAAATAAAATAGGCTTTTTTTACAGTCCTCCGTTCCATACTGGGCCAAGGTTCCATTAGGCTGATAGTATTTTGCGTTCAGGTTCAGCTACCATAGGTAACATCAGGGTTTAGCTGCAGCACATGCTAAGCGGCCTATTTGACTTCACTTTAAAGTGTACCTTTTCTAAATTTGCACTTATCTTTTATTATTTAGGGTTCCGTACCAGAACACGGAACCCTATTAATATGCCGTCTGTCTGTCTGTCTTTAGTTTAAAGAGCCGTATCTCTTCAACCGTAATAGATAGCGAGTTGTTTTGTTTTCAGAATTATTTTATTATTACGGAGGATTAACATACTTGTTTTAAATCTACTGATATAATAAAGGGAGTCCTCATACAAGAATAGTTTATTTTTTAAAGTATTTTTATTTTTGTTGTTTGTTAAAAACGGTAAAGTAAACAAGCGTCAAATTTGGTAGGATTATGTACAAACCCGTGCGAGTCTGACTCGCGCACGAAGCGTTCCGTTGGTACCCATTATCTATAAAAAATCACGTTTGTTGTTGTGCCCCCCTTAAATATTTATACAATTTTGTTTTTACTTTTCATATCTCGTGAATATTTCAAACGTCTACCTGTTGCCGTTGTTAATATCGAGAAAAAAAACGACCCGAAAATCCCGTTTGATATATGGGATCCCCACTTAAATATTTATTTATTCTGTTTTACATGATCTGTCAAAATTTCAACTATCTAGCTATCACGGTTTATGAGATACAGTCTGCATGGTGACAGTCAGACAGACGGACAGTGGAGTTTTAGTAATAGCATAATAGGGTCCCGTTTTTACCCGTTGCGTAAGGAACCCCAAAAATGGTCAAGCGTGAATTGGTAGCGCGCTGATTAAATTCGAAATCGAATTCAAATCGGAATATACCTATAATATCAAAACAGTATCAACTCAAAATCCTTGCTAGTTTAATTTCAAGTTCATAGGATTTGGAATAAAGTTGATTTTATAAAACAGTTGTATTTTGAGTTACTCCTGTTTTGATCTAGCAGTGCGATATATAAAACTAATTAAAAAAAGTAGTATAATGTATCAGATTCAGTTGTTCTAAATTAGGCCGCAACTCTTATCAAACATTTTAGTTTTGACACGAGTTAATGATATAAAATATTAGTGTTGTTTTTATCCTTACATACAAACGCTCTAAACAATATAAATCCCCGTTCCTCATGATGTTAAAATAAAGCATTTTCTTATTAACAGCTGTTAAACGACAACGGAAACATGAATTTATAATCGAAACCAAACACATCCGACGGCGACGCGTGTCATCAATAAAACACATCCCCTTGCAAATAGCTGAAAGAGACACTCTATAAATCATTACAGCCCTCCATTACTACTAATATACTTGTTAGAACAACCCCTATCTCGTCCATTTGTCTTCCTTAGCACGTGGCGGGAAAAAAAACTAAAATTATACGCTCAATAAAGGCGTAATACAATGGGATTACAATCGCAATGATAACTGCTTAGCATCATAAAGGTGCATCCGACAATGGCCAGGATGTGTGAACGTGTCTTATTCTTTTATGCCAAGCTTGTTTGGTTAGTTTTTTAAATATCGCGCTAAAGTCGCACCTGTCATTGAAAATAGTTTAAATTATAAATTTACAAAAAACATCCTAAGGGAACCCGAGTTCAAAAATATAGAACAAAATCTCATTTCATTTTTTTGAAGATTGCTCTACAGCATAGACTCTATTGATCAATCAATGAAGTCATTTGAGTAAAATCTGTAAATATTGAAAATTATTGGCAAGGTTTTGCAACTCAAAATCTGCATCTAATTTGAAATTTGATATAAAACCGGCCAGTGTTTATTACCTATATCATAGAGCACATCAGTATGTCTTTCAAGTTTTAAAGGATTCGATATTCAAATTCAAATTAGCCGTGGCGACGTTCGGGCGGCGGCGCGAACTGCGTGCGTGGACAATGCGGACGAGCCGTCGTTAAATCTCCGGTTTCCGTAGAAACTCTGGGCAGATTTAAATAAAAACATCGGCGGCACTATGGATGGAGTGGAGCTGCGGTCTGATTTGAATAAGGAACTGTTACATAACTAGTCACTAGTTTTTTGACCGCAACTGTTAAATTTATACATGATTCAACAACCTATTTATTTAGTGATAGATACTTATATTTTGGGTAATTAATGCGATGTAAATGAAGGCAAAATACTAAACTGATAAGTAAAGAGAGAAAATAGTGTAAATAAGGTAAAATAATTAATTGAACAATTTGTATAGCGACGCCTGAATACGTGTATTATTTTGCAACTTTTTGCACATGAATAGGTTTGCATAAATTTACACAATTTACAGGCATTATAGTAATAAATGCTATGAACACATTAAGATATTACAATTTCGAAAATACTAGGTATACTACTAGGTAGGTATTTGTTTATTTCTTCCATGTGCACCGTTCCACAGTAAACTTGGTAGGGATAGTTTACATCCCACCAGACATAGAGCGTTTTTACAAATACATTTTACAAATGCTGTGCCTATGGAATCGCGAAAGCCAGTGTCATATTCGTTACACTCAAGCACACGTTTATTTTAAGTATAACTGATTTGGAAAGCGTCTTGGGCTTGTGCGGCCCCACGGCACGCTAATTTCGCGGTTTGCCACAGAGACTGACAATAAGCGGGTTTATGTCTGTCACTCGACGTTCACGGCCCGACTTATGCTGGATCGTAAAACATTTACCAACACAACGGAAAAACCAAACAACCTCTTTAAACGCCGTGACGTCAAACATTTAAAGTTCGAAGTCGTTTAGTTTTGAGCTTCAACGATGCAAATAAAACGCTAAGCAGGCGTGCTAAGTGCATGCCTCATCGGACATACGACGACTCTGCTAAATAGCTGAATTCATTCGACCGCAAGACAATAGGTCGGACGGCGAATTCGCGGAAAGTCACACTTTCTACTTAGTTTTCTAAAGGACAGGAAACGGTTTAAATGAATGAAATGTCTTGGGAAACGCATATCTTTGAACAATGTATAGGTTGGCCAATTTGCAACAAACGAAATGTATTCTTGCCTAGGTAGTTTTAATTTGAGGAAATGCGTTTTACCGGCACCGTTGTACCGAGATGAAATGCCACTCAAGAGTTTGTATACCCCTTATACTATACTTTTAGAAAGTACTGCCTTGTTTTATATACAAATAGAAATAAGTTGATGCCCGCGACTTCGTACGCGTAGAATTAGTTTCCCGCTACTCCCCTTATTTCTTCCCGTTGGGGGGTGATTTTCGGAAAATCCATCCTTAGTGCACCCCTAGACCCTTATAAGGTTTTTTTTATGGCATAGAGAAGGCAAACGAGCACACAGGCCACCTCATGGTAAGTGGAAACTGTGACCCATAGACATTCGCATTCACAAGACTGCAAGCCTAAGACTGCAAATGCGTTGCCAACCCTAAGGACTAAGATGGAATGCCTCTATGCTAGTCATTACACCGGCTGTCTTATCCCCAAACCGGAATACAACAATGCGAACACCGCTGTTTGACGGCAGGTTAATAGATAAGATGGTGGTAGCGATCCGGATGGACCCTGCACAAGGTCCTACCACCCGCTACCTACGTGCCAAATTTGGAATCTCTAGCGGTTTTGGCTGTGCATTGATATGTCAGTCAGTCAATTTGCACAAATTGTATTGAACCATTACATATATACAACAATTGTACAAATTCTACCTAAACCCTAGGCTTCAACTATGGAAATTTTATGTACTGTTTTTTTTTTGTTTATAGGTATGTATGTGAAACCTTCCGCGGTTTCCGATGGTTCAATTGAAAGACCAGCGCTGACTTTGATCCCAGCATTAGGCTGAGTAAGGACCATTTCGCGTCTACATTCTTCTCATGCTATTTCTCGATGCTTTGTTGTTTTTTGGGACAAATCAATGTTTCTCTTTCATTTTATATTACTTTTTGCTAACCACTGATATACATAGAAAACCTCGGCTCAGATTAAATAGTCTACTGCTCATCACTTCAATAATTGCACTATCCAGGGATCAAACATGGGACTGCTAGCTGCGTGCGGCGCGGGTCTTACCAACATGGCTTAACACTTCATCATCGTAATCTAAATATATATAAAAGGAGAAACTGACTGACTGACTGACTGACATATCAACGCACAGCCGAAACTACTGTACCTAGAAACTTGAAATTTGGTACAGGTGTTCCTTTCATGATGTAAGTGAGCACTAAGAAAGGATTTTCCGAAAATCGACCCCCAACGGAAAAAAGGGGGAGTACTGGGAAACTAATTCTACGCGTACGAAGTCGCGGGCGTCCGCTAGTGTAATATAATGTATGTGATATTAAGATATTGAATAATTTTTATCAACCGAATTCATAAAGTTGCATTAGCGTCGGCTGCGGAATAAAATAGATTATATTCCGTTCAGAATATTTCATTGTGTAGTTTGTTTATATTATAATTATCAGTATTATATTGTTTTTACCCGACTGCGGCAAAGCCCAAAAGCAGGGTTATGTGTTTGACTTGTGTATATGTCGGGCTCAATGTCCGCTCGTAACTACTAAACATGTGGTTAGATTCGTCTTAACCACTAGAGTGTCATAGTTATAGGCTATATTAAAATTATTTAAATGTGCAATTGGCGAAGTATAAATTAAATAAGTACATAATAAATAACATTACTTTGATGACATTTTCCACACAGTTGTTGTTTTTTTTTTAAAGCTTGCTTTTCGTTATTGTTACATATTAAATCAAAGTTGAACGACGGTAGAGAACAATTAACAGTGATTTAAAGTTATTTAACAAAATTATCAGTTAATTGTTAGGTAACGAATTGGCTGTTTGGTAGAGATTACTATTTGTCTTTTTATAGGTAGGTATTTACCAAAGGGCATATTGAATATCATTACCTTTCTTAATAAAACAAATATTGTTAGAACCTTATGTTATATTTTTATTGAATAGAAGTCTGTCACAATTACAAAGGAATGTCATAAAGAACACATTATCTGATGGCCAGACTTTTTTGCAGTTTGTGGATGGTAAGTTGAAGGTTAATATCGAATTTCCATACCAACCAATTGTTAGATCCGCGTAGCTTTTCAATATTAAAGCGATCCAATTTTTGGAGACTCATATTTTAATTAGAAACACAAATTAAAATGTAAAAAGAAAACTGGTTCCAAAATAGAAGAATATTTAGGAAATATTCGTAATCTTCCCATAACCTAATAAAACAAATATTCTTAGAACCTTATGTTATATTTTTATTGAATAGAAGTCCGTCACAATTACAAAGGAATGTCATCAAGAACACATTATCTGATGGCCAGTAAAATGAGGTTTCAACAAATATCATTACGTTTAGTTTTAATATAAATTGTTTCTTTATATTTAAAATTTGTTTTACCTAAAAATGTAATTAATGAATTTACAATCTCTAGTAGTATTACACAATATTGTAATGATTTAAAATAAAATATAAATTACCTCCTAATTGTAACTATGTAATATCATTAGTATGATGGTTAAAAAGTGTTAGTTAAATAGGTAAATTCTTAAATCATCAAATCCTAATTTCTCATTGCAATGTGGACGTAATGATATCCGTGAACTTATTAATGTGATTCAATTCAACGCGGAATTACCAGAAAATTATAAAAACTGAATTTTAACTGTTTTAAAAACCTATTAAAACATGTGTGGTGGCGGTAGTGAATGGGTAGACAGTATAAGTAATACTTATTTGTGTCATAATTTCATCATCATCATCATCATGTCAGCCGAAAGACGTCCACTGCTGGACATAGGCCTCCCCCAAGGCTTTCCACTCAGACCGGTCTTGTGCTTTTCGCATCCACCGCGGTTTGTCATAATTTACCGACGGACAATTATGTTCAATTTACAAAGTGAAACCCTGACCAACCATAGGACTGTGTCACGTTTGTAACGTCACTGTGACACAGTTATATGGTGGCCAGGGTTCCTTTTCGTTAATTTCACATAGTACATATAGAGTTACACATTTGCGTCAATAAACAAAAAAGTAGTGGGGCGCAACTTCGTGGCTAAAATATGTAACGAGTGACCACGTCGCTTCAACTCTAAAGTTATCCGTTACCGCTGGGTAAATATTAATTGCATACTTATTTTTTTTGACTAACCCAAAAGGTCCTTAGTTTAACGTTATCTTTTCGCACATCATTCTAACAAACAATCCTAGCCTAGTAACCGACACGTCGGCATCTTTTTAAAGCTGGCACCTCCAAAACTACCTACACCTTCCATAGAACGTAACATAAAAAAAACAAATATGTCATAAGTTAGCGCGTTTTCGCACACTCTTGACAGAACCACAGATAACACTTGAGGTTATAAGAAAAAAGGTTTCATAGATTAGGGTTGTTTGTTTATGGTTGAAGCGGCTATTCATAGCGCTTTAAGTAAGGAGTGGCTTTTTTTAAACGTTTTTTGTCCAAACCAGTGTTCATGTTCAGATGTGTTAATTTAGATATTTCTGCACTATCTTAAACATATTAATAGCAACAACAGTTTTCTTAATTATTATAATAAGACCTACATAATATAGTTTGAATTTTGATATTTGAAATAGTTTTACCTTTAAAATATGCTTTTGGTATCAAAGTGGTAGGTCAAAAATAGGTTTTAGCTAAAAAGTAATAAACATAGGAAAACATGTTATGGGCCAATGGGTACACTAAATGACAAACATTAATTTTACGTAAATACACTAGTAAAAAAGTTGTTTAATTAAAAAAAAAATTGTTACTGCGCGTTTAAATACCTACAACCTATTTGAATTCCCACTAAAATAATAATACTAACACAACACAACACACTTACCAGACATCTTCATTTTATTTAACCGCTATTAACATTCGTAATACTTATTAGATTTTAGCATAGTCCAAAATAATTCACTTTGAATTTTAAAAAAAAACGAATGGATTAAATTGTAATTATCTAAAAAAAAACTATATTTATTTTATATTAAGAATTGAATATTAATTAACAAATCCGTTTTCAAAAAACAACCGGTATTTATAATTAGTGTCCACAGATCAAAAAATCACTCCACTGTAACGGCACCACCTACGCCAAAATTCATTCATTCCTAATTTAAAATTGTCCGTAGGGATGTTCGCGTGTTTCGGTATTCGATACTCGAGCGCGGAGACACCGCGTGTGGCTGGCTTGGCGAGTGCTGCCAGAGTAACGCGAGAGGAAGCGAGACCCAGCTCATCCCTAGAATCCCGAATCACATACCCTCTCCCGGGCCGCCCCGCTCCCCGCGCCCCGTGTCTTTGTGTTACACCCCTCTCTTTCACGCAACCGTTTCGAGGTCTAATGCAAGGTTACCGACTGAAAATGTGCTCAAGCTTTTCAATTCAATAGATAATCTTTAAATCTATGACGATTAATTTTTCTCGGGTGGTTTAAAAAATAAAAAAAACAGTCAACAGACTACATGCAGGCTTTTTTGATTTATGTAATTTTACCAATGGAAATTTTCAATACAGATTATTTCATGAAACGCAGAGCTATCGACTCGGTAAAACAGTCAATCATTTAGTTTATTATTGTTAGGTGTAATGTTTTATTGGATTTGTTCCAATGTCATCGATTCTCAAACAGTAAACTTGTCGAGTTGTCGATTTCAAAAACAATGAGCGAAGTTAGGATCAACTTTCAAGCGGAGTGGAAGCTGGCAGCTGCCGTCCAACAGTAATACAGTATTTATTACTGGTAGCTGCCTACAACACAATGGCCCTTCAGTTATCAATAGTAATAACAAACCATAGCACCAAAACCATCACATTTAGAACCATAATAAAAAGACTTGAACATTTCTGAGTAATTATTAATAGCATCACCTTTCAGTTCGAAGTATCAATTAAAACAAAAAACAAAAGTGTTATTGATCCCTAAGTATCAAATTCTTCATTCACGTATTCACTTCATAGTCATAACAATATAGTATAAATATCAGCACAAAAAAACATAACTTACTGCGCAACATAACTTGCAGAAAGCTTACACTATCAGTCGAACAATACTTCTAAAAGTGAACATTTCCCGTTTATTTTCACGTTGCATTTTTCAGTCTGAAAATAGCTTTCACAAAGCAAGTGAGAGAGCAGATAACAAGATAACGTTCAAGATCTGTGCGGGGCGGCGTGATTGGCCGCCGCGGGCGCTGGGCGTGGCTTCACGGCGGATGCACCAATGGGATGATCCCAGTTGTCTGCCTCTTTGTCTGTCAACGGATTCTGTAGTGATGTGGCAGGTGCCTCGAGACCGATGTTCGATTTGCGGCCGCATTTCAGTTAAGGTTTTGTATTTAGGTTGGTTGTATGTTTTGTTTCATTTGAAGTTATTTTTTTCTTGGTATGTTTATTCGATACTTTTACCTGTTCTGTTTTGAATTGAAAGGATTAAATCATGTTTTTTTGGGCAGCTTATCATTTTATTGAAACGTTACAACCAAAATTAATAGGATATAACTAAATTAATATAATACCCACAGTGCCCCAAAGAATTGTAGGGAAAGTCTGTTTTGCAGATAAACACCATTAACAGATGGAACGTCGCAATAAAATTGTCTGTAAATTTGCGAATTATCAATTAACCAGCGATAATCAAATTCAATTTGATTTTTAATCAAACAGTGTCAAACGTGAAGGTGCGGACTAGAATCGATTCGCGATAGACGAGACGCCAAGTAATCGATTTCCAGATTCCGCAGATGCCGTAATCGATTTTGCGCGCTTGGTTTATCGAGTCTCTAACTATTGGTAGATATACTTAATTGGATTCTACGTTTAGAGTTATATAACCCTTAGACATTGCAATGGACTTATTATATTGTTGAACTTGTAGAAATTCAATGCTACAGAACCTATAGAATTCTGCTTCGGTTATTAAAAAAATCTATCAGACCAGCTATTCTATTATATTCTAATTGATAAAGCCATTGGTATCAGGGCGCCATCACTGCCAAGTAATTAAGAGCGATCGTAACGTAGGCAATATGATGATGTCAAACAGCATCGCCAATCGTTGTCAGTATTAACAACGGATTTCGAATGAAATTGTAACCTAAGTTATGTTGATTTTAATAAGGGCTACCAAACTTAAATTACGTAAAATAATAAGGAAGAATAATAAGCGAGAATAGCTAAACTTAAGTGGCAGTGGGCGGGGCACGGTGGCCGATGGGGTCAGAAGGTTCTTGAGTCCGCGGACCGGGAGACGAGTTGTTGGTAGGTTATACAAGAAAATGGAGTGACAACCTCGTAAGGATCGCGGGAGCGCGGTGGATGCGAAAAGCACAAGACCGGTCTGAGTGGAGAGCCTTGGGGAGGCCTATGTCCAGCAGTGGACGTCTTTCGGCTGATATGATGATGATGATGAAAAAGGAAGAAGTACCTAATATCAAGCACTTTAAATAATACAATTTAAATATATATGTATATATTAATAATAAATATAATCACTTCAGCTGATTCGCTTGCTGGTCTTTATTTAAATCAATGTGATATTAAAAAAACATATTTAAAAAAAAACTTCTACGAGTCTGTGCAGAATTAATATCGTTTCATTTCGTTTCGACAAGAATTTATAAGGAAGGTCGTGTAGTGAAACCAGGAACGCTATAATAAAACGTTTATAGCCGACATACATCATCCTTTACGAGGCGGTGGACAGCTGTATTTGCATTTTCCAAGGTAAAACTGATATATTCCGGCATTTTTCACGTTAAAAAATCTTAATCATGTCGCCTTTATTATAACTTACTAGCTTTTGCAAGCTATGAACTCATTTAAAAATCATTCCTTCATCACGTAAAAAAATAGATAACTTTTATCTATCCTTTGTCTCTTTGTTTTATAGAAACTCATTTCATTTTCTTTGCAGAATTGTCATTTCATAGAAAGCTAATCTCTGCTGAACCAGTGTTGATTTCAGGTTATCTTAAAAATGATTCCCGTAACCATGACAACAAAAACTGAAATCAACGAACGAGTTCAGCAGAACTAAGTTTTAGAACGAAAATTCTGCGAAGTGATACGGTCTATGAAATGGGTGTCTAAAAAAAAGCAACTCAATCACTCAATCTAACGGAGTGCCAAATGTCATTCAAATCCATTCAGCTGTTTATGTTGGTGGGATTAAAAAGTAGTTTATGTGCTATTCCAGACTTTAATTCCCGTTCTGGCGCGATGGAGTAACAAACAAACTATTGCATTTACAATATTAGTAAGATTTATTTAGCAACAAATCACTTAGTATTCTTACGACACGTAGTGTAATTTCTATTTTATTCCCTCTCACACACACGTTCCAGCACTCAAGAGGGCCACAGTGACGTCCTCGCGGGTGATTTAGCGCCTTCGGCCACACTTCGGCAGCTGGCCCCCACCCAACTTCATACGGTTACAAAGTTTTTGCCTTTCTTTGATGTTTATGCTGTGATATTCAAAGATTTGTATTAAATTCAACTGAATTGAAAAATAGGGACACTATTCCATTGTTTTAGCTCATCTTGCGTCTGTATCGTAATCAGTTGACATTATTGTAGTTAGCGTTGTTGTTAAAGGTCCTCCAGTCGTGCCTTTCTATCACTTGGCCCTAGGCCCATTTGTCAGGTGAACTTAGTAAAGAATATGTGTTTGAGGTTATATTCAGTACTGCATTGACAGCTGTCAAATCTATCAAACTTACAAGAAAAGGGACCCAACGGTCCGGCTCCGATTTTGTTGATTTTGATATATGTTAGAGAGTAGTTTAAAATAACAGATATGTATTTATTTGGCGGGCCAAACTCAACCTGTTGGGAGAAATTGACCTACAAAATACTGAAAAGTGACTAAACCCTTTAACTTATATAGATATATTTAAAAAAAATGCAAGTTTCATGGTGGTTTGATTATAAATGTTTTAAGATGAAAAAAAATGATCATGTGTTTTGTTATATCAGCTAAAACGAATATTAAAAAAATTACCAAAGAAAGTGTATCTTTGATGATCTTTGAATGGTATTTTTTATTAAATATGAGTTTTAGCCGATATAACAAAACACGTTACATTATCATTTGTCAGTTTTGTTTGCCATTGCTTACGTAGCTGTAAGGCGACAAGGTACAAGGTATATTATATTTACATGCATGTTTTTTTTATTCCATTTATTATTTAATTTTGCACCGCGCCTGCTAGTCCATTTTTGTTTATGTTTAACTGCTCTTCTTTGTAAGCGTAAGCATGTCTGGAAGATATCGCTATTTAGTAGTAAATCCGCCTTATCTCTACTTACTTTGTAACTTTGTTTTTGTAGGTGTGTGTTGTTCAATAAATATTATTTGTACTGTATTGTACAAAAGTGTGTATCTAATTTTGATATTGACTGTACTCCTGTAAGGTATTGAGCGGTAGACCTGATGAAGGAAAATGAAATGAAAGCCCTGTCATCCCAGCTCATAGACACCTCCGGAGATCCTAGAGCTGGTGCTTACCTCTTCCAAGGGAAAGGGCTATCCAGAGAGGTAATGCAGCCAGTGCCATAGGGACCATGCCGCGAGCGGGCCTGCTAGAGGGGGAGGTCTTTTTAATAGTGGTGATTATTATTTACATCTTAATATTTGAGCAGCTCAGTTTCATATTAATTTAAATAAGTTTAGTTTTAACTTTTAATTGCAATACCTATATTTTTATATTATTAGTAATTTATGAAAAAATATATCTTTATTCTTCCAGAATTCTCCAACAACTGGCTGAACACTGTCGAAGCTATTTTCCTCGTTTTAACTCCTCCCATATTTAGTATGATAACGTTTAGCGTAAAAAGGGCAGGGGGGGTTATTATAACATAGCTTTGCAGTTCAGTTTGCGGTGAGAGAAAAGGACAGAGCAATATAACTACAATAGCTCTGTCCTTTACGCTCGCCATAAAATGAACTGCATAGCCACGTCATAATAACCCCCCCCAGTTTGTGGTCTTTGATTCGCTAATGCTGTAAAATAAATGGCATTTGTTTTAATATAATTTCAAAGTTCATCGTATGTAAAATTTTGTCTATTTTTTTTTATTAATTTACTTGTACAGTTTTTCCGTGTTTAGCAAATTTATCTTGAACGAAAACATAATTTATTTAGTGATAAAAAAACTTCTATAATTGGACCTACAAACACTAAAAGCTGCTAACAGCAACATTAATTTACAAATGAACAACAAGAAAAGGCTGTCAAATAACAACAGCAAAAACATCCTACTTACCTCACATTAAATCCTCATTTTAAGAACAAGACACAGTCACTATATATTATAGATATAACGTAGAGTATATTATATTAATGAAAAATGATATCAGCATTAATCATTATTTTTGCGAACTGGGCAAAATACCGCAGAACCCTGTCACAATAACTTGACCACCAACATTCTATCACTTCAACCTCAGGCCTCTCGCTGTGAGAAGGTCCATGTACCCCGGTCCAAAGTGACCGCTGCGACAGGTTTATTTTGTGCACCCCATCCACTCCCTTTGTCGGGAATTTGCGAAGCTTCCCCCTTTACGGAGGCTGAATGCTAAGCAAAGAGGGGGCAAACTACGTGTATCAGAGCTGACCAAAAGAACTAACAAAATTCGCCAAACCCGCATCGATCGTCCTCCCGAACTACGCTTTCGACAGTCTTTTAGACGATGAACGAATTACTTATTGAAAATTACTATAGATTTCACTAGGAAATACTTTGTTATTATAACTTCTGTCACGCCATTCTTAGACTCATAATTTGACAGCTGTCAACGCAGTACGTATACAATATAACCTCAAACATGCCTCAAACACGGTTACCTATCATTTCATCTAAACACCTTTAAACCAACGTATCATTACGGAGAATTTACATTTTCATCGAAAGGCATTCATTTTTGTATTCATTAGTCTAACCTATCTAACATACGTAATTAATGTTTAAGATATCCTGAAAACATCGTGGTTTCAGCAGAAAATTCCGTTCGATGAAATGTAATTGGATGAAATGATCCAATCGATTAAGTGAAAATTGATAAAATTATAGGTTGCACACAAACACTAATTTTGTACGGCTGTCAATTGGGCCTTATAGAATGGCGAGACTATAGTATAAATTTTCCAACCAACTGCATATGTATTTGTAAAATTAGTTCAAAACAAAGCATGTCTAATACATTTTGGCACAGAGTTTATAAAAAGATTTAGAATATCTTTCCATTATTCAAATAAAATGTAAAATAACTTAAAGTGCAGAACTTTTTAACGTGAAGGTCAATGCAACAATTGACAACAGAAAATCCAGACGACTTTTCAATCTACGCGTACTTCAACTTTTTCTAAGGATCACTATCTTTAGAATAGCGCATTGTGATCGCGATATCGACGTGATAAAGTACTGTCCATTCGAAAGGATAAACGATAGAAAGTTTAAAGCCCCTGCACCCACTTTAAATGGCTTCGTTTATTGTGCAACGGTGATACAATCTACGGAATGTCTCCTACTCCACTATTTTGCCAGATGAAGGTCGAGTTTAAAGATCTTTTTTTTTTACGGCTGAACATTGACACAATTTAAATCCTTTAATTATTTTTGTGTTTCCTATTCTTGTTTCATATATTAGGTAGGTATATTTGTAACTGTTTGATTTCCTACCAATAAATAAATAAATGAAGATTCAGTTTAGTGATGAACAAACAAAATTATTTTAGGGTTAACCCCAAATTACGAATTTGCTGCACTTGCTGTGGACACACTTGGGCCGTGGTCATCTGACACAAAAAAGTGTCAGACAAATTAATCGACGTCTCTGGTGATCACAGGCAAAGCTCCTTTTTTGCCCAAAGACTGAGCATCGCAGAGCAACGCTGCGAGTGTCCTCGGCACGATGCCGCAAGTGGGTGTAATGAAGGGATTATTTTTTTAAGTTGGCTGTAGTAAAGAAAAATATTTTAGTTTTATTCAATTTGTTTTTATATTAAATTTTGTACATCAGTAAAAAATTAATGAATAAATAACTAATTTTCAAGATAAGCCCTTTTTAACACTTGTAATTATCGAGTAAATACCATTACGTTGTCATAAAATCTGCATTACCAAAAAAGGTAACATGTAACATTATTTGATCCAACAATACTCAAAACGCATTTCGAATAAACGGCTGACCAACCAGACCCTCGCACATTCGGGTCCGTTAAATTCGAATTCCGTTTTAAACGTGGAATTTAAATCGCTCGCTACAAAGGGGCGAGCCATTTCAATTTTGAGTGAGAGTTCTAAATCGAAAAGCGAGATAGCCACTCGGTAAGCGCCTCCTGGGGCGCGTCTACCGAATTTATCGGCGTAATAAAATAGTATTAGAAAGTAATGCTGGCAGTTACTTACATCGAATCGCCGCGGTCATACGTTTAAACTGATGTCTTTTGCAGGCGAAGGTCAATCTGCCCACGTTTGTATGTAAAAAATATTGAGCAAGAAATAATGTGTTTTTATTGTAGTGATCGTGTTTGTTTATGTTATGAGAAATTCGACATTTGAAGTACCTAATATGCTGTCGAATTGAAACAAATGGCACTGGTACTTATTTAGAGAAAAACATACTAAGTATATAAAACTAGAAAAAAAAAATTACCTTAAATTTAGTTTTTTCTTTTTTAAATAAGAAACGAATAGAATCGTATATCGTATGATATCGTAATGCATATTGGCTAACGCCCCGGGTCGTCACTAAATATTTATATTTCCACCATTACTACAGTCCGATGGCGAGAACGGTAAAAAATACATGAAGGGCTGAGACTCTACACGATAAAACCGTATTGTTTTTGCCGTGTTTCCGTATTGACATTTTGATAGCTTTTATTTACTTGACAGCAATGGGAGCAGAGTTACAAACAATAACATAACACGTCAATTTGTTTTACCAAATTTAATAGATGCCTAGGACATGAGTTTACATTAGTTTATGTGTAAGACATAAAATTACATGTGTAGGATGACGTGTGGTGTGGTGTTTGGTGTGTATGTGTATGAATGAAGTTATGTGCGGTTGTTTAGTTTACTTTTATTTGTTTAGTACTTTTCCTTTCATATCAAAACTGAGGGTTCCCCTATGGAATCCCTAATAGTCATTTGTCATAATGCATCGTTTGTCCGAATATTCATTTAGCCTAAAGCCATTTCCAGCTGAATTATAAAACATTTCAGTGTTGTTTATAATACCCCTAACCTAATCTAACCGCAGGTATTTTGGAGAAATTAAAAAAAATCTCATTCAGCTGAAAATTAATTTAGGACAAATGAAAATTCGGACAAAAATTCGTTAGGACAAACGTTATATGGGATTCCGAGGCACACCCAAAACAGAGCAATAGTCGTGTTTTAATGTACAGATATCGTTATACAGTCGGAAAATCCAGGATACATATTTAATCTACAAAATAAGTGGCCCATGAAACAACAATCAACTAGTTCAACTCCAGATTGTAGGTGAAAGCTTGGTGTTTATAAAACCATTGTAATAAGTTTTTATGTAAGCTCAGTCTAAAACGGAAGCTCCTATAGAAGTCTTGAAGTGATCGAAAACCTTTTCGCGTGCCGACGGCCACTGCTAAATATTTAGTTTAGTTAATCAACTGATCAAAACCTTAATCTGCTACGATTAATTAGGAATCAAGAAGCTAATTGCCCAGTTAAGTTTAATTGAGGCTTATAAAATTACAGGTAGTTCTTATTTATTACAGATTTAACCTATAACTAATATAGAACTTTTTTTTTATATGCTTTATATCGTCAATATCATTTGTAACTTACAAGGAAACTGAAGTAGGTACATAATTAACTCCAATATTTTGTAAAAGACTGAAACAAATCTGGTCAACTCTGCCTCGTCACTGAAATCAGCATACTCTACATTAATCAGAACTAAGTACATTTTTTGCTCCACTACAGTTTAAAACAACTCAAAATTCAAAGTCAAGTTAAGAAAGCCATTTGTTACGTCAAAACAAGCTTTAAACTCTAAAACGGTTAGCGGGGAGCGTTGAGTCTCTGGTGTTGTCAAATTAAGTAATCAGGGAGTAAGTGAGTCGGCGATCACCAAACAAGAGCTCATCAATCAGCCCCCGCTCCGAGCGAGGGCACAAGTCTGGGGAGCCTGCAGTCACTTTGTAAAAATAGCCTATGCACACGAAAATGTCCGCATAGAAGGCGTTATTCGCTCAACTGTCATTTATTTTGATAAAGCAAGTACAATATTTACGTCTTCGGGATATAAGCTATTCATAAGCGTACAATAACTATAGTGTGCTAAAATATAATTTGCCCTTTTCTGCCATTGTGAAATTTTCATCCGACAGAAAGTGACAAAGCGTACTTTAACTAAAATAGGTTTATAGTACCAAATTTTATGTTGTCGAGCCGTGAAGAAGAAACAAAAACCTTTGCAATTAAAGTATTATTTTTAGTTAGGATTAGGTTATTCTACACTAATTTAACGCAAAAAGAGAGCATCTGTCTGTTGGAATAGGTACTTTTGTTTTACTTAATACATGATTAATTTAGTGATAATGATATATTTTAATAACTAAGACTTTTATACGTGTAGAATCTAATATATTTCAAGCAGAAACTGAAATAACCGAAGACTAAACTTGAAAAGTCTTCTATTTTTACCGCACATTTTATCCAAACCCACTATTGGATTGTAATATATTATGCTTCTTCAATATTGTCAAAAGCGTCTTAATCAAGTAGTTATATCTAAATAAAAAATCTGGTTGTAGTTACTGAAATAAAGTCGCTTGTCTCTAGTCCCTCGAACCACAGACCGGACTAAAAGCCAGTTACGGTGCGGGAATATCTCCATGACAGTTTTAGTAGTCATTAGAGGCAACCGCGCTAATGCGTCTTAGTTACTACCTCTAGTGGTGGCTACCTGTACTATTTGGAACATTTACTGAAGAAATAAAATTTAGTAGGCTCTCTATTTACTGCGGTGTTCATGTTTACTGATTAAGAGTACAAAAATTAAACAACTGCACAAGTTCGTTACAGTGAGTGATTATTAAACTATTGACTAGTTTTCTCAAACAAAATTGACCAAATTCAATTGGAATTAAAAGTTGTATAAGACCACCAAACTTTTATAGCAAATGGTTCAAAGTACAATTAGTTACACTGTAGAAGAAGAAGTGACACTCCCATATATAATCTTTATCATTTGGATTTATAAAGAAATATATGTCGTTGTAGATCAATGTACTGAACTAGAATTTTGTGACTTTTTTTCGTAAGGTTCAAAACATTTTTTTTTGTTTTTTTTTTTTGGTTATTTTAGATAGGAATCCTCCATTAAAAAGGTAAAAAAGAAAAACTTAACGAGGAAAAATTTACTTTTTATTCTGGCTGGAGGTGTCAAAAGAACAGAACAGAACAGAACGAGGAAAAATTTACTTTTTATTTCAGATTAATGATCTCATATTTTAGCTGTATCAGAGCTATACTGTCCCTTACACTCTTTTTGTGTGGTATTTGAACAACGTGTCGTAAGTACCTACCTATAACTAGTTGACCAATAAAGTCTTTTAACACCTTTGGACACATACATCATACAAATAGAGTCGAAAAGCGGTCGACTAATACATAAAATAGGCGAACATTTATTTGGTTTGGTAAATTACCATTTAACAAATAGTTAGTTTACGTCGCAAAAAGTCATAACTACCAAGACGCCATGCTACGGAAGAGAAATATCCAGATAAAACAAAATACCAAAATTAAAATGAGAATTCGGCGTTGTCAAAGAGTAACAAATTTTCGGAACCGAGGTGACAGGGGTCTTCCAGTGTTTGTTAGATTATTTGACACTTTGTCGGTGTTAGAATCAGGGGTCACGGGTCCACTATCAGCTCCCCAAGCCGGCGGAAGCTTCGGTTCCAGCTAATCTCTGAACCCTTACCATGACTTAAATTAACTGTACTCGCTAGCGAGTCGAATGCTCTGTCCTTTACTGTATAGTTATAAAGCAGGGATGTTACGAATGTCATATTTTTCGCTTATGAATATTCAGGGTGCGAATGTGCGAATGCGAATGTCAAGGAATCACATTTAAATTAAAACTTAGCGAGACTGAAATGCTTTCTATTGGTCGAACGAAACAAAAGACGCGCTGCCGGCGGGCGAGTCACGACATGATCTGCACACATTCACGTTCGCTAAATATTCGCAAATGTTCGTACCATCCTTATTATAAAGTGCCAGGGGCAGAGCGTTCGACTCGCTGCGCATACGGTAATTATTACTCATGGTAAGGGTACTGATAAGGCAGTTATGACACCGATCCAGATATTACTTAACAGCGTTCCCGGGATAGTTATTGGGGCATTAATGTTTATTGAATCCGACAGTGATATCGTAACAGCGATTGACACATTTCTAGCTCGTTATCGTTTTAGATAAGCGACGCACGAAGAATGACGTTTATGATGTAAGGTGCAAGTTGGAGTGTTCTATTATGAATATTATGACACTTAATGAAAAATCAAGAGATTTTATAACATTCAAAGGTAAGCCTAACTAAACAATTTACTAAATTTTAGGTTTAATTCCACGTCAGAGATTGGTATAGTGGCGAAATTTGATCCAAACCTGGTATTTATTACGTACAAATCTATACTGGCTACACACTGCCCAATACACACGTAGAAAAAAACTGAATTGTTATACAATATTCTGATCCGAATCTGAAAAGAGGTCGTAGCCAAGATCCAAACTCTGCTAATTTTTCTATTTTCTATCGACTCGAAATGTATGGAGTTGACATAAGCGATCGAGCGATCTGTCATCAGCTTACGTCAATCCCATACATTTAGCCGATTTTCGTCAACTTAGTATTATGTATCTGGCCCCAAGACGCCAAAACGACTTTAACTTCATTCCTTTTCCGCATCCACCAGAAGTTGCAAACCTTACTAACGTTTTTGGTCTAACAATCGTAATGTATGTAGTTGACATAAGCTTACGTCAAACTTATTTATTTTGTCGATTTTCGAAAAACGAACTAAGCGTAATGCATTCTGGGGCCTAAACGCGTCACTTGTAGATGACGTGATACAAAAAATTACGTCATCTACCAGTGACGCGATTGATTTAAGAACGAAACGAATATAAACCTTAATTAGCGTAATGCATCTTAGCTAGGGCCTCTGACTGGGTCTTGAGGTCTATAGATATATGTTGAAGACTTTCATGCACAAGATACTGTAGCATTTTTTTATGGCATAGAGAAGGCTAACGATCACACCGGCCACCTGATGGTAAGTGGAAACTGTGACCCATAGACATTCGCATTCACAAGACTGCAAGCCTAAGACTGCAAATGCGTTGCCAACCCTGAGGACTAAGATGGAATGCCTCTATGCTAGTCATTACACCGGCTGTCTTATCCCCAAACCGGAACACAACAATGCGAACACTGCTGTTTGGTGGAAGGTTAATGGATAAGATGGTGGTAGCGATCCAGACGATGCAAAAGGTCCTACCACCCGCAAAAAATCCCCGCATCCGTATTTAGAAAGTGCTACGTATTTGTACTTCTCTCTCACTCGCTCTTAATAAGAGCGTATAAGAGCGAGTGAGAGACAAGCACAAACCCGAAGCACCTTAAGAGCTATTGCATACCTGGATACTACGTCTCCTAGAGGGTGATATTTTCGCAGAACACTACCGTTATTCTACAATGCATGGACTATCGTGTTTCGACTAAAAAATGCGTCATTGTTATACAAATTTATCTGTTGTTGCGAGCGCGTAATTGCTACGCCACTCTGTAATTTGCGAGGACTTTTGTTGTGACGTCAAGGCGAAGGGGCCCGAATACGGACGGAGGAATCGGCGAGTTGCGAAACGATTTTAGAATATTGATAACGAAAAATGTTCATGTTCATTTTCCCATGGGTCTTATGACGCTTTTTTTGTGCAGGCAAATTGGATGTTCATTGAGATTTACTAAATACTGTGGAGACATCTTTGTTAGTTTTACAAGTAATGAATCAACAAGTTAATATTGAGGGCTTCTTGTTTGGTTGTTTCATATAAATTAAACATCTAATGGTCTTTATATGTTACCCTAACCGTTGTGTATATTTGAAAGCCGTATTTATTTACAACAACCCAAGTCCGAGTTGTTGTCTCGTATCTTATCATTTATGTTAATTGCCGAATCAAGATAAATGAAGAGTGATTTGAGTATTAATTGTCTTGGAATTTCCATGACAAACGAATTTGACGCGGATACAGATAACTTCATACAAAAAAGGTAAGAACAAATGACGTTAATAGAAAACCGCGTGATTTCTCACTTCCCTATTCCATTTATGAAGTGATCATAAACACGTCAGTAAGGCACGGCTCCTGACTGCGACGTCACTGGCGTCAAAGGGTTTCGCTAAGGAATTAAGCCGGCCAGCGGGAGGCATCGGGTGATTGAGCGCGAACTGGTTATATCCGGATTGCGGGGATGGTACTGACTTTCAACTTAGCAGTCGGTTTAGACTTGTAGAGCACTGTTGGGAAAATAACTGGTTTTTATAGGGTTGAAGACATCACGAGTAAATAATTAGAATACATTAACAACGAAATTGAAAGAAGACGTTGTTTTTTAACAGTAAGTTGTGACGTTATTGTAACTAACAAAAAGTCTATAGGTACGTTTCGCGTTTTTTCCCAAGATAAAGGATAACAACAACACATTTTAGCATTTTAATTAGTATTAAGATATGATACACTTTAGTGTCGGTATTTCCTGTAAGTGCTTTTAAATGTATAACACGGTTATGTTACAAATAAGTCAACAATTTTGGTGTTTATATTGCCGATGCAAAAAAGTGACGTTTAAGTCGGAAGCTGCGAGTCTCCTTAGTGTATATAAATACCTATAGATAACACAAGAACGACTCAGAACCATTACAGCACATCGTCTAATTCTAATTCTAATATTAATTAATGGCTTTCACTCCTGTAAACGTGTATTTTATCAATGTAGAGTTATTTATAGGCACTCCCATGGGCTTATTAGAGAAAATCACACGCGAGGAGAATTTTCTCTGGTGGACTAAACAGAGGCGAGGGAGATAGGTTTGACTCCACGCACTTGTAACAAGTCAAAGCACACCGTACAGGGAGTTGTGTGATTAAAATGAAAGACGGGATTGTAATCGATTTATAAATCCTTCTACAAACGTATGGCAATGGAAACGCATAGTGACCTTTGAAATCGGAAGTTTTGTTTTAGCGTGATTGTTTTACGAATACAATTAACCATGTTTCAAGATTTTATTATTGCAGCTTCCTTTTTATTAAACGTGTAGACAGCAATGTGCATGTTTGAAAAAAGTTTCGAAAAATAACTGAGAACATTCAGAATGCTCTCTTTCAAATATTCTTTGGATTTACTGAGCATTTCTCATAAGAAACTTTAACAATTTTAAAAGTTTCTTGTCGGTACAATGCTGCGTGTAGATAAAAATAAGTCCTTGTGAACACGCTTTTACAGAAACATTTTTACGGGTACATTTTTACCTACCTATCTATTTATTACAATCCATAGTTGAACAACATTTTTGTGCTGTCAAACTTCGAGTTCAACACTTAATAACAATAACATTTCGGCTATTAGTCAATAATACGAGTTATATATTACTAGCTCATTCATACAATTACGTCATACCAAGTACATTGTTCAAATCGTTACGAACGTCTCCACGAGTCCAGAAACTTATCAGCCGCCTGAAAGGCATCACACATACATATTCAATAACGGTAGGTTGAGATACAACTAAGGAAGTAGGTAGGTAGGTACAGATCCTTTGTGGTCAGCCAATGAATAGGAATTTCCAAAGGTTATCAGTTTCAAACTGTTAGGTAAGATGTTTACGGCAAACGGCCAACTACACAATTCAGACGGTGCGGGAAGTTTAGTATTGATCATGTAATTACATTACATTACAGTTGGTAATTGTTGAAGATTCATCTGATACAAGGTTCTAATAATAGTATTAGAATTGAAAATGATGTAATTAGGTATTATTATTTCAGAAACAAGTTTCATAAGAACAAAATGCAAAATGACACAATTTAAACTTAAGAAACTAAACAATAGTAAAGATAGATAAGGCTCCACTTTACTTACGGGTGTCATATTTGGAATGCAAAATAGAAAAGATATGACAAGTTAGGCATAATATTAATATAAAATAGTGTCGAATAGAGCAACACTCAACATAACGGGCATAGATAGCGAGCCAAAATATAACAACATTTATAACGAGCACAATCAATTCAATATAATATTATAAATAGTAAACCACGTCAACAAATTGCAGATATTATCTTCACCGGAGCATCTGTTACCGCGCAAGTATTATATTCTGTTAGAAAAACTCATTAGTAGAGTACTCTGGATTCAAACTTGGAGCCTACCGTTCCACCCACCCCAAGCCACTGGGCCTCCGACGCATCAAATTATTAGTTAAGAATTCTCGATAAAATATCGGCATTGCCCCCTCGACGAGCCGCAACTGTCGATGTCACCTTAATTTACGACATTCAATTATAAATTTTACATCTTCTTGCTTCTACAGGGTGCTCTAAACTCAACCATAATTATTGCAATATGATTTCAGAGCTCTTTCAATAAATTGTCAGATATTAGAAAACTCACGCTCCTGGGAGTGGATATAATTTAAAAATAATAATCGAACTTTTGAAATCGATTGACAAAATGGCGTATCTTGTATAAGTATTCAACCACAGCATAACGCTTTCTCTCAATATTTAATTTAAAATGTGTTTTTTGTTACTACGTTGTTAATATTTTACGTTTCACAGATAAATATGGAGTTAATATGATAACGTGTTTTAATGGCGGACACTAACATGTTTCCCGTAATTAGTATTTGTTACGACACTGATAACGAGATGATTAAAAACGCAGTTAACGCTGCTTTAAAATTATATTTTCGCATTTAATATTTCCGAGCTATGGCAGGAGCTAGTCGAAAATTTTGTTGTGTTTCGAGGTTTTGGTAGTTAATTCATGATTGCTTAAACTATAATCTATCAATAAAATATTATCAACCATCAATTATTTTTGCTTTCTCACAATTTTTATTTTTATTTTTATACAAATAATAAGACGCGCTTTTAAAATCTGTAAGATGTTTTAATATGTAGCACGAATGAACTGGACTCACTCACAACATAAGTATATAATTAACAAGACTACTGAACAATATTAGCCAGATAAGCGTTAAAAATACCAGTAAATACTCCATGTCATTCAGCGCCTTAGTGTTTTCCTTATTTATTTGGAATCTATTATTGATTATGTTTTATAACTAACTAAGTTTAGTTCTCTGAGCTAAAGTAAAGAGTTTGTAGAGAGTATTCGTAAAGGCTAAACCTCACAAGGCACGTGCTAGGCTACGTGCTTAGACGACATAGCTGGTGGAGCCACTATTGACAGGCGTACTGTACGCTTCGTGGTCTTAATATTCGCGCCATTCAATTATACCTCTCACGCTGCCAGTTATATCGCCTGAACCAAAAAGTTAACTGTGACTCTTAAAATCTGGCGTTGATTTTCCTAAGGCAATTGTTTTTAGGACAAGGTAGGTACATCAATAGGTCAACCTCATCCGAATTGGAACAAGTAAACGAAAATGTGTTGCCTTCTAAAAAGTGCAAACGAAATCAATAAATACTGCAAAACGAAACCATACCTAACTGTTAAGGATATTGACAAAATATGGAAGTCTTTTTTTTACATTCATTTTGTATGGGATATTTACAATTATTAGGTAGTTATTGCTGAACAAAAATTTTTATTAATAAAAACAAGAGACAATAATAAATGGTTCAACTTTGTTTATAAACTATGAAATTGTGCACCTACACTGCACAATTGTATTGGTATCTGAAAACCATATACATTTAAATATTTAAAACTACGCAATGTTAAGACTGCAATCTCAAGACTTTAAATAACCGTGAGGACTAAGACATTTGTGTAGGATGATTCGAATATAATAAATAAAATAGGTAGTTTTATGTAACAATGCGCCGGTTATCTATCAGTCCGTGGTTTCCTCGTCGGTGACCTCTGACACAAGATACACCATTATGCCAATTAACATGGTGCTATCGATAAGGCCAGTAACGAGAAAAACACCCTGTCCGTAACGTCGCAGCCGCGGCGGGTTAATTAGGCAGATACCTAACAGTTGTGTTGTAATTCAGTCGTAGTATAATTAGAAAAGCAGTTGGTCTCCGACCCGTTAGGAGTATCTATTACCTATTGCCGCGAAGAGCATCGGTGGCCTAGTGGCTTATGGGGTTGACTCGTGATCGTATGGTACCGAGTTAGAACCCCCGCGGTCACCATGTACCAATGAGTTTTTCTAACTTGAGTGCATTACCCGATGCTCTTACGGTTAACGCAGCGACAGCGCGGCCCCGGCTAAACCGGCTTGGTGCGTCCTGTTGAATTTGCTAGTGGTGGCTCGCGGCGCGCTCGGACGAGGCACACACACATGAAAGCCGTGCGATATGACTTTGTTTGATGATGAACTACTGTTTATGCTGTTATTCAGTGAATGAACAAAACGTAAATGCATAAGGTAAAGTATTATTTAATGGCCATTTTAGGTGCATTCAAAAGATCTTTAGGTTTTCCGGCTCTGAAAATAGAATGATAATTTGTTTACATTTATACAGAAAGTGTTTTTTTATTGAGGCTAAATTCTCAGTATTTAGGTAATTGTACATTTTCTGCAGTATACAAGCAGTTATGGAAACGCTAGAATTTAAAAAAGATTTTCCTTTTAAGAATATAGTTTTTACTATATTATATTTTGATATACGGCATGATATTTAAATGGTATTGTTAAGCTATACAAAGACAGTCTAGACGGCCCCATCGCAACAAAGATATGATTAAGCTGCCAGTCGCGGGTTTTATTTTATAAAATAAAAATCATTTGACGAGGGTCGCCATTAATTTCGGCGACAATGTGATAAATAATGAGAGAGGTGTAATGCGGGGGCGGCTTCCCTCTAAAATGTCACTTTGATGGCCTGCTCGTGAAGTTTTGACGGGGTACATCCTAATTTTCTTTCTGGGATCGGGCGGTTGCCACTTTCAATAAGAGGTATTGTTGCATTTGGTAGGTAACACGTTATTATTGATTTTCGAAGTTTTTAAAATTACTTTAATTATTTTTAGATCTGAAGAATAAATTTTGATGAAGGTATCTCAATGTACCAACTGCCAGACATGAAACCTACAAATTCATCCTGTATAACCACTTATTTGTCGTTTCAAATTAAAAACAACTGATAAAATAAACTACCTGCAACTTTATAACACTAGTTGTAATTAATTCCCCCCACGTGTCTTCAATACGGCTTCAACGTCAGTAAATATGCACACGCTATTAACACGTGTTTCTGGCTGCACGTTTGTGCTCCATCGTGAATGTCGCGACATCAAAGCTCGTGTCGGCAACACCCTGTGTGTCACTATACGAACATAATACTAACTATAATAATATGTAGGTAATGATGATTTAACGGTTTGTTTTTATTTAATATTGACAGCATTTTTGTGATATTTAATTAGTACAGGGTGGTTTAAAAATGCACTAGTAGATAACATTTATATCTAGGTCCAATCAAATTAAAGTTGTAATAAAATAACATGATCGATCTATATAGACGATAGCAAACGTCAAGCTCCACCCCACAGGAGATAAAGACGTCAGTGATTATAATATCAGCCGAAAGACGTCCACTGCTGAACACACAACTTTTGCCAAATAACTGACTGATCATGCAGCACCATGTAGCTACAAATAATCCTCAAACACCCTTAAATATACCAACAGTATTCATAGTACGCCTATGTAGGTATGATTACAAAATGAACCATGTCATGTAGCGCTATCCAACAGATATCATGCGAACATTTGGCAGCAGTAAATCAAATTTAAACTCGATCCGGCATTTCATAACGCGAGATCCGTGAAAAATGGTTTATTTTAAAACGTTATTTTTCGCTTTGTGCGTGGAGGGACGGAAACTTTGTCAATGAGCGAACGGGGAACAATTCGGTAGGACGCAATAAGAAGCCTGGGATTAAATCTCAATGTAAATTTGATTGCTTTACAAAATTTATTTTTGTCCCTATAGGACGTCTTTTTTTAGGATTTGGCTGGGTTTAGGCAAGAAATTTGCACACCAGACGACCAATTGTTTGGAGAATCGAAAAAAAGAGCTACCAAACCTTTCGAATTTTTTGCTAAGCTGTTAGAAAAAATAGTTACTTTTAATACTTCAAGTGAGGTACCTACCTAAATAAAATTTACATAACATCCCTATTGTATCGCATTCAATTGACTACTTAAAATGTTGCAGCCCAAGCGCTTGTATTCTAAATAATAATCATTAATTTTCACTCTAAATTATACATGTTGCTTCTTTTTCTTGTTCGCCTAACGACAATGCAATCGATGAATCGATGGATCAATTTGTGTTACCGTTTACGATATCACCTATTTTACTTCTTACTTTACTGCTCTGATCAACGTCTAGTCACTTTCCCTATATAAGTAATTTAATATTGTTGTTTAAATATATTCATTTACTGCATGTCTGTTACAGTAAATTTAATCCTCTCTGTGTAACGGGTGTATTTTCACTTCGTGTGCCGCGCGGCTGAGGGAGTCCATATATCATGCAGTGCTCATCACGTTTTTAATAAAAACACGCCAGCTGGCTGTTTGCTCACCTACTATATTTCCATTTCCACTGTGACAGCGGTAATTAGAAAATATGTGCCCACAAAAATAAAGGTACGCGTAGAAACATTGAATTACACATTCTTGATTTTTTGGCTTCAGGTGAGATCAAAGGAATACCTAGGTTTTCAGTTAATATTTTAAATTATTATGTCTTTCATTAATAATATTAATTTTAATCAACTTCGAATCAAATCACAGATATTCGTTACACTACATTGAAATATTAAGTTATAAGTTAGTAAGTGGTCTATGGAAACTCAGTACGCAGTAAGTTACTAGTACTGTCATAGTGTAACACCCTGTAGCTGGGTTACAAATGTTTTAATTACTGAGATCTTGTGATTTCCTTTAACATACTTACATCATTACCAATCCCAATTATTATTGACCTCAACCTTACTTAAGCATTAAAACCACTTAACCCAATGACTTGTTATTATTACATCGATTTCTCATATAGACATTCACCGGGAATAAAGCGTAACCCAGACTATTTTGTTTGTATTTCTTCATCTACACAAATTATCGTAATTATAAACCACTCGAAACCTCTCGGGTTCCGTCCAAATATACGTTGGGGTCCGTTACGACTGCGATCAAAAGAATTCTATCGATAAAGTCGCGCCCCATGTCTTTGCTACCCCTGCGTTGCTAATAAGCAACACTCGAAAATACACCTTAACTTCAAGACTACAACGAGAGTTTTGGGAAACCGTGTGGGAACATTGCGACCGTCGAGTGCCTTCTAAAGAAATCGTCAATAAACAATAAGTTTATGTTAAATTAATGCTCCAGTTCTTAGTTGCGTTGTTCTGTCTCCACTACAATACAGGATGTTTGATTAAAATAATTACCTATTTATTTACTTAATGTAATTTATAGCATTTATATATAAGTACATTATTGACGCAATTAGAGTATATATCATTAGCATTTTCCTGTACATAGTTTTACTTCATTCATTATTTCAATCGTCAATTAACGGCTTTGTTATAAACTAATACGTATTGTAGAGGAATACTGACCATGACCAATGCTATGTATACTATCCGGTAATAACTTTAAACAGACACCGAAATGGTTTTTAATTGCTAATACATCTTTATAGGACAGTATAATTGCAAATTAAAATTAATTCAACTCGTCCAAATTATTAAACATCCTGTATACATAGAAAAACAAAACACAAGTCTCTTGATATGACCCTTGAAAGAATAAAGGTATCCGGACATTACGTACGAGTCATAAGGCCGGGAATCAAACCCGCGATTGTTTTCTACCCTAAACCGTTTGTATGGGACAAAAGATGGCCCGATAAAAATCATTCCACGACCAAAGTGGCTTTGTTATTGAGTTGGGAAAAAAAAATTTGCTAATGAAATATTTACTTCCTACTCTTACTTGGCCAACTTTCAACTTGCGTTCTATAAGGCATGTTTGAAATGAATATATTTTTAACGTATACATTTATTTAAAGCTTTAGTAGCTGTATCATGGTGATACTGTCATCTTCCAGAAGCTTTTCGTTTTTTTAACTTTTTGACTCTAAAAAGCAATATGACGTCACCCTATGCCCCACACTGAATGCAGTAAAAAAAACTGCACAATCAAAATATGACTCGCGGGGGGTCACGCCTCGCTATTACCCTTTCACCCTTTTATTTTTTTGGTAAAAAAAACGTTTTTTACCGATTTCGCACGGCTAGTTATACAGGGTGACGGTGATTTGAATGCGATACTAATTTCGGTTTCCCAACCCTTTTTACCGAGAATCAGTAACAATGACTATCTCGCGGATGTCTGTCTACCTGCCTGTACAAATGTCACGCACCTTTTGGTTGACCTCTTGACATATTTTTTTGTCATGTGAATCTGCTGGGATAGATAATCAGTGAGTATTGTTAGTTTAACAAGGGTTATCTAAATTTGCTTGCAAAAACCAGGATATCTTAATTTTTCTTAGTAGTTTTCAACTTATTGCGCAAGATTTACTGTTGCGGTTGTTAAATGGAGGATATTTCGATGATCCAATTATTTCCGTTGAAAAAAACCACCTCATTGTAATTCTTTACTTTAAAAAAAATACTTTCCTACATCACAGACGTCAATGAATACATTTTTTCATTGGTCACTTGTAGATTTGAATTAGACATTTTTACAAACAATACCACGTCCTTCTTTTTCATAAATCTACTAACTGTGAATTTCGGAATCAACTCCATTTCTCAATACAAGTCATAATTAAGTTCCACTTAAATTAACAAAACTTGGACTCTGTCAATTGGCGTCTGCTCAAGTTCTCATACAATTTAAGATGAAATCTCACGCCGGTCCGTTTTGTCCAAAAGTCCTATTTAAACTTTTGACTTCATAATAACACACCTATTACGTGGCACATTTGTAAGAACACCTGCTGAGTGCCTTAGGTGTCCTTGGCTCGGATTCAATAATCAGACACGCTGTATATGAAATTGCATTTGAATATCAACTATAGTAATGTTAGGTTAAGATTGGAAGTATAGTAAAGGGTGATTTAATAGAATGCGTAGCCACAGGGCGTATCTGTTTTGTCAAGTTAGTCATGTGAATAATTCTTCACAAATCCTTTTTAGTGATTATCATTTTTGTTGTAAAGGGGGTTTGACAATGGAGTGAATATAATAAACTTACAAGTATGTATGTATTAAATGATTTTTGTGCAACGGAAATATTAACGATTCGCGAAAACTTATAATTTGGCCTAAGATCAACTGAAATGGTGATGATTTTATACATTGATATTATATTAACCGAGAAAATAGTTCATGAATAAGTATTTTTAAGGTGTAATATTACCGCCGACTTTTATACGAAACTAATTGGACTTACGCTGTTATAACATACGTTGTTGTTATGCAACATGTTCGCAGTAATTACTTGAAGCCCTAACCAATTACAGTGTTGTGTATCATTTAGTAGCTGGAGGCTTGTAAAGATTTGGGAAATAAATTACACGTTAGTTGGGACTATCATTCTGAACAAGAAAAAATAGGACTACTGGATGAATATGTCCACAAAAATATGTATGTAATTGTCCGTTTTGTTACCAAGAAACGTATTGGATTTGGAAACGGAACAGTTCCATATATATTTTTGGGGACATATCGGGAGTCCTATATTTTTCTTGTTCATAATGTTGATCCCAAACAACGTCCAAAATTTTTCCGAAATCTGAAAAAAAACTCAAAGGTGTGTTTTTTTTGAAAATCCCCAAATACTGACCCCCCACTCTCCCACTTACTTTTTGGACATTGACACGGCGTCATCCAGCCATCCATCTTATCCAACTATCGCTATACATGTACCTCATGTAAGTGGCATAAAAACGTATGGATATTTTTTACATCTTGGGAACGTTTACATATTTGTAAATATGACGTTTGTAAGTTTCGTTCTAAAACATAAAGAAGTCACGTTGCAAAAACGCCTTAAATTCTCTTTCGTTCGAAAAATAAAAATACGTCCCAATTGTAACCCTCAATGGAAACAACCGCGTATCATTTCTTTGTGTAGAACCCTCTACGTCCTACGCCTACGCCGTAGCCCGTAGACACAGATCGATTTGCGGTTACAAGTGACAAAGTTTTTCAAGATGGCGCTAGGGGTGGAGGGGGGAGGGGGGATGCTCATATTTTTTACTGTCGGGGTGAGCATTGGAGCCGATCGCGACACTGGTCTCCACTCACTTGGCCTCTTAAGAGCGAGATGTGTGTCTGTGTTCGTTCCTGATGTATACTCGATGATCCATGTGTGGGGCGCGGTGTCCTTATATAATACGTGTGGGATGTGTGCAATTCTTCCATTAAACCGTTTTATAAGTGTGGATGGTTTAAAGTCTGTTAATGATGGATTGTGTCGTGTAATGGCCTTGATTCAGACGAATTTAACTGAGTGCCAAAATTATAAAATAAAAATGCTTATAATGATTATGTTTAATACAATTTAAGAATGTTATAATAACAAAAGGTGATCAAAAGAAAATAGTCGAAAATATCGTCCATTGTCTATTATTTTTTTCTATTAGTTTTGTACTTTGTTTAGACTATTATCGTACTAATAACATTAAAACTAGCCTGAGGCATGGTTACATTATATCGGAAAAACCGGGCAAGAGCATCTCGGACCATGCTCAGTGTAGGGTTCCGAAGCCGTCACTACAAACAAATTAGACCTCGCGATGCCTCGCGACAAACTTAACTATGCCGTCAGTTTACCAACACCGCAAATAAGTTTTCGTTAGGTAGGTATAAACATTTAAACCGTTTGTAACTCAAAAACCAATGAAGTCTACTTAGTCGTGATAGTTTTCCTATAAAATTCATTATATATGCTTTCATTGAAGATATTTTTCAGATTTTTAGTATTTGTAGTTTTGGCCGTATGGGGGGGACACTTGACTCTAACGAATATTAGCGCTTTAAAGCTTAATATTTCATAAACGGATCCCTTAATCAAAACAATATTTTTACAAACCCGCAATATTTTTGAAAGACCTATCCAACGACACCCCACACTTTTCAAGATTTTATTTTACCACTTTATTGGCGTGACTTATATGTATATCCATGCCAAATAACAGCTTTCTAGTGCTGAGCTAGGCTGCGGACGGACGGACGGACGGAGATGGCGAAACTATAAGGGTTCCTAGTTTGACTACGGAACCCATAAAACGGTTAAATTAACTCACGTTTAACATAAGTAATTATTAGTATTGTACTAAGTACCTACATGTATTGTAAGGTTGAACTCTGAACTGCAGCTGAACATTTCAGAACCTGGTCGCAGCTTTTGATATACTAAATCAAAACCACTCTCACTAAATTCGTTACTGCGACAAGGTACTAAAATGCTCAGCTACTTCCGAGTTTGACTGTACCTATTCTTAAATTAATTTATTAGAGAATATTTCACAACCCTAATGAAATTAGGGTCAATCATCAGTTATGTATCAGTTAATAACATTTTGGCTTGAGTCAACACGGTAGATAAACGCTTCTCCGATGATACTACTCTTTCATTCAAAATGGCACATATGCCATTCGAATTCTATAGCAAATTAAACCTTAAAATTAACAGTTGACAGTTCTACTTGCTTTGAAATATTAAATGGGTGATGTGACTTTAACTTTTAGGAGCTGAATACTGTGCTCGCACACAGCCTCAGGCTGATTACCAGCCAGAAAGACGCTACTGCGTTTTCTGTTTAATATGGAATTTTCTTGACTTAATTTAGTAAGAACCAGTTTATGACGAAAATAAGTGCATTTTGATTTCAATAAAATTTGTTAAAATTCTTAAGTAGGAATAAATATATTAGGTATATCATTTAAGTATATATAGTTAATGGAAACACAACAAACAGACCATGTTGTATTCCTAAAATCAAAAAGCACAGATAGTTGTTATTTTTAATCACTATCATAATTATGCTATTACATTGATTTAACATTTAAAATAAAACAATGGAAACCGAAATTCGTTTAAAAAGCAGTATTATTAATTATTACAAAGCACTCAAAACCTCCACACCAATAAAAAGCTAACTCCACACGCTAAACCAACAGCTTTAAAAACTCTAGATATATTTTCAACAATTACAACTGGCTTAAAAGATTTAAAAAAGCAGCTTCGGCCCTGTGTGCCGCACCCGCGCAGTGTACACAGTCTGGGGGCAGCACAAATTAATTTCGAATGGCCCGCGGGCCGAACCCAGACACGTGCGGTTGGTAACGTATCTAGATCATAAATAGCCGGTAGGCGACCGCAGGGAAAACGGTTCATTATTGACTATGTTACTAGGATAATATCTGGGAGACCGCCGGAATTATAAATATTATAATAAACGTAACGGCCTGGCCACATAACCAAGGTACGGCGTCGTTAACATGAATCGGCGCGGCGCCGTAGAAAGGCACGTTGCCGCGTCTTGTGTACACGGTGGTGTGATTCATTATACAGGGTATAACAATTAAATCGGTCAGTATCGGAAAGTCTGAAACTATAAGAGATACGAAGATCTGTTTTTAGGAACCATGACATTAATTTTTGTAACAAGGAAAACTGCGTTCATACATTTCAAAAATAACTTGTACTCAGCTCGGGAATCGTACCCTGACGTTTTGAAAGAGAAAACTACATAACAGTATTTCTATTTGGAATTGGTTTCTAAGAACAAATCATCGTGTGTCTTATACACGTACTGTCAGCTTTTTAAGAAATTGGACACGTTAGTACTTTCTCACTTTCTCACTAATATGTTAATAGCCTTAAACCGACAAGGTCCAGTCGACTTCATAAATATGTGTATAACCTACACTTTAGTACCTTGTCACTTTAATCGCTGTGACAATTCATGTATGGCAGACCAAACATGACATTAAATAGACAAGGTATTAATGTAACATATTTATGAACTCGACTGTACAAAAGTGTGTAGCTACGTATTATAAAGGCGACTGTACAATCCCAAGTACGAAGCGACGCTTCTAATGCGTCACGTTTTCACCGCATCTTTTACGCCAACCGGTTTGGTCGGTCAAAAACAACCCGCGTGCTTAATTACTTTGTGCGATTTTGACGCACCTTCATTTACGCAGCTTTCATTGAGCGTATTTCAAGCTTACTTTGGTATTTGGCATTTGGTTGATCAATAAGTTTCCATTGTATAGGTGATACACCACATATGCAGTATTGCAGTATTTGGGTATGAAGTATCGAAACCAACACAATAAGATAAAACAAGCTTTGAAACCTGACTGCGTTTTTGATATTGTCGTCTTTATGATTTTGATTAAAATGCTGTATCTCATGAACCCCGATAGCTAGACCGGTGAAATTTTCGCAGATGTATTTCTGTTGCTGCTATAACAACAAATACTAAAAATATAGTAAAATAAATATTTAAGGGGGCTTCCATACAACAAACATGATGTTTTTGCTGTTTCTTGCTCGATATTAATAACGGCAACAGCTAGACGCCTGAAATATTCACAGAATTTTTAGTTGTATAGGTAATGACTTGAAAAAAAAAGCATTTATGTGGAGCGTTTTTTGTTAATGGTTCGGAACCCTTCGTGCGCGAGTCCGGCTCGCACCTGGCCGGTTTTTTAAACTTTTGTTGTCAATTATTAGCTAATGACTAATCGAAGGCAATTGCTTAAAACGAGCAGAACTCTGCCCAGACTGAACAGAATAATAATAAGCAACATCAGAATGTAAGGGATAGGTCTTTCCCTATCGCCGCGACCAAGGGGGCTAAAACAAAAAGAACAAAGGGAAACAATGGACGGATACGCACAGTTTAATGTGAGAGTTTTGTGCCCATTATACCGCATAAGGGAAGCATGGGATCAGAGCGTTGTGCTAATTGAATCGCTTTATAATTTTAAACTCTGGATCGGCTTCTGCAATGGCTGGATGATTGCGCTGCAGCGTTTCCACATGTGTAAGTATGTATAGTATAACCAGGAATATCACGATTTGGCAAATTATATCATCGGATGTTGACATATAGCATCACAAGACAGGCAGGAATATAAACAGCTGCCCAGCCGTGTACTGTGTAGTAGAAATACATACGTATCGATATGCTATTATAGTAAGTACAATACGATACAATAAAAATTTTAATAAGCTTCATAGGTATTGAACACCACACAAAAAAATAATGAATTCTTATTCGGTAGCAGGCGAACTCATCCAGACAACCTTAGAGAGAAGAGACGCTGCAACGTAAAATTTGTAAGTTGTAAAGTACGTATAGATATATTTCTAGATTATCATAGAATGTGTTTGTCAATACAAATTCTGAGTCACTGTGTTGTGGCCGTACCATAACATTTCAAAACCAGATCCCTCGATTGACTTACTAAACCATCTAAGATTACATACCAAATTGATTATCAGAGGCCGGAATTCTCGTGGCACTTTCGAGCTGTCATGGGGACTTCTCATTTATCGACTTCCGATATTCATCTATTGATACATTAAACACATTAAACACATAACACAACATATTAAAGAAGATTGAAAGTAGTGGTAAACAACGCGCGTCCTTACCAACTTTTTGGTAAAAATTCAAATAGGAATTATAATAATATCTTATGAGGTTATCGTGATTATTACTCATTTAAAACAAATTATATCGCGTGGGGTATATTTCAAAAAGTCGTCGGGATAAAAGACTCGAATATACGCGAAATATAAGAGATCGCAACAAGAACTGTTATCGAGTTTAATAATACCACGTTATGTTAGCGACAACCGCCTTTTGTTTACCTCCACTTTCAATCTTCTTTAATATGTTGTGTTATATAATGGATCGATATAATATGAATATCGGAAGTCGATAAGTGAGAAGTCCCTAAAGTGCCACGAGAATTCCGGCCTATATTGATAATTAAGTTTTAGCGCTACAGAAAGTACTAGGCAGATAAAAAGTCAATCCTGACAGCGGTAAAACAATTCTAAACATATTTGTTGCGTATGAAGGAATAACAGCATCGTTGCAGCTGTCAACATTATCCAAACTCAGAAACTTCATGGTTGCGCAATGTGTCAGGATGGACTTCTTATCGGCCGGGCACTATAGTAGTGTTGATAGAAAACGGATAAACAATCTAATCTTACGACATCATAGACACATTAGAAATAAGTTTCTTTTTTGCGTAGTTCGTTGTCCAGTTATCGATTTCAATCAAGGCTTTAACTTCTTTCAGGTAAAATTAATAATTCTACTCGCAATTCACAGGGCAAAAATCTCTCGGGGCTGAAAGATTTTCATATTTTTTCTAAGTAGTATATTAGCGTTTACTAGTATTTTTTCAACTCATCTTTTTGGGATTACCTAAGTTATAAGCTCATACACTACTAAACCTTCTTAAGTTACAAAAAACATGTCACTCTATACTCTTAAAGATACTCTACATACTCATCTAAGTAACCCCGTCAAGTCACTTATGTTTTTTAAATGGCTACTAATTGCACAATGCCCAGAGGGCCCTGCCGTTTTTAAACCAATCGAGTCACTGGTAGATGACGTGTTACGAAAAGTCACGTGATCTACCAGTGATGCGATTGGTTTAAAAACGAAACAAATAGAAACTCTAGTTAGCGTAATACATCTTGGCAGGGCACTCAGGGGTCCTTATGGCTGCGTTTATCGCTACACAAACTGTGGATAAAACATCCGTCACTTTCTGACACTTAAATAAGTACGAGAGTGACGGATGCTTTATCCACATTTTGTCACGCGATAAACGCAACCATACTAAACCTTTAACTGGTCTATAAAATTTATTTGGGGATATAATCAGCCCGTATTTTACATGTCGTATTTTTTAATAAACATATGTAACAATTTGCGTGCATCGCCTCGAGCATCGCCTGCATATCGCGGATATCTAAATATGCGGATCCTATTAAATCTGAAATAGCTATCCAATCAGTGCTCGCACGCTTCGCTGCGTTTATGCGTCGTTACGCAGTAATGCGCGAGCGCACAGCGCGCACAAAGTTACGCGGACCCCTCGCGTTCGTATTGCTACTTATTTTGAGTTTGCGTTAATTGGCTTTTACACTTTAACTTTTAGAATTTCTGAGATTTGCGCTTTGAACTGAAACACAATAGGCTTGCGGCTTGTTCGACACACGGCCAAAGAACTGGTTATTGGATTTTGAAACTTCTTATAAAACAAAATTGTCGTTGCTCATGTAAAAAGATAAAAGATGTTTACTCAGAAAGTAGGCCACACCCACCGGCACTTTTACACGTCAACAATCTACCATGAATAATCTAAGATTAAATGTATCATTTAGAAGGAGATGAGCAGCAGCTCGGCCTACCCCACTCTGGGCTTACAAGCGTGAAGGCATGTATGTATGTATGTAAATTATCTATGTATGTATTTTATTGTAGCATATTTTTTATCTGATTCTCGGATTTAAGTATGTATTACTATTTGTTACATTCTGATATTTTATTAACTTGTCTATCATCTTGCATCGGTCCTTGCTTATTCTACTCCAAGGTTAACTAGAAGAGATCCTAAATGTGATAAGTCCGCCTATGTACTTTATCTACTTTGATGCAAAGAGTATTCATACGTAACTATATACATACAAATTCTTATTTATTCTAGCTTTACCTTGATAATAATAATTTATTACGTAACTGAGAAGGCTGCGTCACGACGACAACAACAGGATGGGTAACCTGACCTCCCTATACCTACAAACTCAAATAGCCTTTAAATCTATTAGGGTTGTATAAGATGCCTCCACGTTTTCACGCAGACGTCACATAACGCTCAAAAGAAACCTAATATTTCCATGTTCTCAACCCCCTAAGGTTGTCAAACTCCCCCACGAATTGATAAAATAGCTCGGCTGCACAAATAACCGCCAAAACGGCAGAAAACCCCACAAAAGGCAGAAAGTCCTCGACGGCTCTCAGCCTAAACGCTTTAACTATGTCCCTACCCCATACTTCAGGACTGCTCACTCCACTTGTCTCCAAAAACCCGTGAATATTGCATCGGATTCTAAGCCTAATAACGAGGGAGGAAGGGTTAGCTTCCTGTGGGGTAGTCGAGATAATGATGGCACTTCAGCCGATGGTTTTGGTATTGCTTCTAATTGGTGGTGGTCCTTTAGCAAAACTGTTGCACGCGCCTCCCCTATAAGTTGTACATGAGGAATATGTACTAAAGTGTGCCTATTGTACAGTATTCGATCGCATCTATTATATAGTGTTATTCACAGATCTCTACCTATTATAGGGTGTTTCGGTAAACTAACCACGAAATTCAGCAAAATTTTAAAGTACATTCATACATGTTTGTAGGAGCATAAAAGTGTTTAAAGCTACTGTAACCCCACCTTAACAAATATATGTAACAAACAATAGGCAATTTAAGTAAACTTACTTTTTACTTCAGAGAGTTAGTAGTTCTACGACTACAGTAATAAAGAATACGAGTGAGACAACCTCGGCTTTTAATTAGGCACCGCGACGAATGCCGTCTCGAGCGTATGCAAACTAAAAGAAAGAGAGGACCGAGGAGGCGCTTATTAGCGAGCAACGTTAGGGTGTCTACAAACGGACGACTGAATAAAATGAAAATGAATTGAATAAAAATAGCTAGAGTTGTCGTAGACATGTTTAGCCAATTACTCTTTCATTGCTTTTCATTTCTAACCTAACGCAACCTTGAAGTGCCATCAATTAATGGACCCTGCTTTTTTTTGCCAAAATGTCTATTGACTGATCATTAGGTGTAACTACATAAACCTAGAATTTTTCAGTATGATGTCAACATCATCATCAGCCGCAAGACGTCCTCTGCTGGACAAAAAAGACCTATCCCAAGGTTTTCCACAACAATCGGTCCTCTGCAGCTGTGATCCAGCATAATGTATTTATAGGGAGCCTGCCGTTTTGTCAAAATATTTTTGGTCAAATGTATCATTTCCCAAATTTTTCATTTGCCAAACAAATGTTATATATTTTTTCCAGAATTTACTTTAGTACCATCGTGTAGAACCCTATAGGTTAGGTTAGGTTCGTTTTTATAGAAACGTGAAATATTTACGGTTACAGAAAACAAAGCGGTTTGGAAAATGAAAATTTGGGAAATGATACATTTGACCAAAAATATGTTGACGAAACAAAGGTAACCCGTATTTATATTATCCCGTAGTAAATATAAGCCACCCAACTAATGATTTTTATAAAATAACATTAGTTTTCATACTTGGAAATGAAGAAACCAGCCCTAAGAAAATTGTTCGGAACAACTAGTAGTTTTAAGATGAACCGTAATTCTTACGCCGTCCACACCCACGACTAACTGTTCCCAGTAGGACTATCGAGTAGGAGCTCGTGGAGTTTTTTTTTGGGTTTTTTATGGCATAGAAAAGGCAAACAAGTACACAGGCCACCTGATGGTAATGGAAACTGTGACCCATAGACATTCGCATTCACAAGACTGCAAGCCTAAGACTGCAAATGCGTTGCCAACCTTGAGGACTACGAGTTAAGCCGATGTTACCTTGAGGGTCGAGTTGATAGAGCCCTACCATGAAGGAATTCTTACGTCGTTTGTGGTAAGAGTACTGGCCAAAGATCTGTCAACCTACTTAAAGAAAGAACTCTGGCCGAGAAGTGGTGTATTTGGACGATTTCGTTTGTAAAAAGATTTTAAGTGAGTATTTATGTTTATTTTAAGTTTGTGATATATAGGATTCATTTATTTATTAATCAGATAAGCGAGTAACCCAACGTGAGGCCAGTCGATTAACACTGATAAGTGACGTTCGGTATTTATAACAGATATCCATCGCATTATGTGACAAGTGATAAGGGCATTATTATATAGCGATAACAATGAAGTCTACAGATAGTCTGAACTAATGGTTTCACGTGATGGATCCAACGGAAGACCAGCGCTCACTTTAATGACAGTATTACGCTGAGTTGGGACTTTATCGTGCCTACTTTCTTCTTGTACGTTTTAAAATAAATAATTTTCTTTCTTTCTCTTTCTAAAACCTTGCATTTTTACCTTGACAGTTAAGTCATCGAAAAATTAAAACCTATGGCATGAATATGCATTATTGCTCAGACCTTTAAAATAGACAAATATAACAGTAAACAAAACAATGGTAACTCACTGATCGTGCTAGGAGATCGGCAAAGTTTGAAACTGGAGAAAATACATAATAATATACTGATTACAAAATATTAGCGGCTAGTAAAAAATAACAAACGCGCAAAATATAATCACCTATATTTGACCCGAGCTTCAAGTGAAAAACGCCATAAACCTAGTATAATCTGAATACGATACCACCTTTATTACGCCCTAAGTCGACTTGCATCCTCTTTGACTAGGATCACAGATTATAAATCCTCTGTAAATCCCAGAATTGCCGGCTTCCAAGCCGCCTTAGCAAGAGAGGAGCCAGTTTATCGGCGAGCGTGCCTTGCGCCGCATTCCGCCCGCGACCCAACACCGATCTTTACGAGCCGCATTAATGACAAACGGTAACGACCGGGAAGAGAATCGATTCAGAACCGATTTTACTATCGACTCGCCATAACAGACGGAATGTTTGCTTTGACGATTGGGTACGACGATCATTTTCAAAATGGAGGCATCGTCGAGTGCTGAGGTCCGGGGTAATATAGAGGATGATGCATTACAATTTGAATGCATTATGAAATGTATACCGCTAGTTTAGTCAGGATGAGCAAAATTGATTAATTTAATTCAGTTGTAGTTTTCCTTGTGGACGCTAATTACCATTTTACTATTTGTAATTGTTAAACAATAGGATTTCTCATGCGGAAGTAACTAACAATGATTTTGGTTACATCCTCTTCCTCATCAATATTTTAAAACTGCATAAGTAAACTGGATCGTCCTGTGTTAACAATGAATTCTAGCATACAGATATTTATTCTAGCTTCTATATATGACGGCTTACATTTCTGACACATAATTATTTAACCTAAAATGATTTTTTTTTTTCATTAAGCCAACGTAATTTGAGTACCAATTCGCTTGCGAACATAGGTATTCAAAGCACGTGTGTAGATCACTTTTAACATTCAATAGATAAAAATATTTTTTATTGTTGTTTCTACATGATAAGCTAACGAACGACTTCAATTGCTTATGGAGATTACGGTAGATTCAATATCTGCCACGATTAAACAACGACCAAATATCAGACACCAGATAAGTAAACAGATACTGGGATTCGATATCACTAAAAACTATGTGGTTTCTGATCGTTTTATATATCGCTGTTTGGTCTCTTACTTGGCAAAACAAGAAAAGCACAAAATCGAAATTTGAAACGATATTGGTTAGGTATTGTCTAATTTTAGCCTCATCCACCCGTAGCAGTGGCATGGACTTCATCCGTCATTTTTAAAGGCAATGAGAAAATAAACCAGTGGCAATTATACGCCATAATTATGGAATCTTAAACATGAATTGCCTGCCCTGTGAGGGCTAAGATGGAATAGTTACCTCAATGTTTGTGATTTCAAATGCAGTTTCACTCGTTTTTTTTATTTATTAAATAAATATATTAATGATATAAAAATATAACATTATTAACGTGGGTGCTTGGCGGCAGTTCAGTGGATAAGTAAGATAGACACTTCAATTATTGATATTCAAATAGTGAAAGTCGAAAAGCTTTCTCGAATTGTTTAGAACCATTTACATTTGCTACGTCGAGCTACATAAGTATATTCATAATAAATGATAGAAGTTACCACTTTAGTTAGGTAACTAATCGATAAAACAAATAGTTCCGTAATGATAAGGACCATGAAGTCATGAGTTATTATTTAAGGAACGCCACTAGCTTTATCGTAGTTGAATCACTGGTATAAAAACGTGTAACTATGAGCAAGAGAAAATATGAACACACAATGCTGAAATACAAAGATTTTAGTCCTTGATTAGGCCCAGTAGTTTAACAAATTTAAGTACTCTCAAACTAAAGTAGGCCACTAAATGAAAACGATAGAAATACATGGAAAATATCCAAGACTAAAAACAAACACACCCTCTCGTGAAGATTGACTTACAACGCTCACCCTGTATAATCGTGAGTATCAAATACAATTCATAACTTTGATGTAATTATTAATATATGCGAAAATAATTACGACACATTCCATCATAACATCCACGTAAGTTACATAACGACCGCATCATGATAATCAAAATAGTAAAACGTCTAAATGCTTCATCGTAATCTCCGGCTCTGGATCCTTAAGTTAATGCTATTTTAGTGTAATAAGTCAAAGGTAAATGACATAGATACGTGACATCATAAAGTACTATCTAAATTTAAGGGCGGTAGGGAGGCCATTTGCAACGTCAAAAGATGGCGGATGTGTAATTTGTGTTTGTTTTAATTTTTGTGTATTTAGGTGTTCAAAGTTCTTTTTTGTTAATGATTTGTACTTTTAATGCCTTTGTGTTGCACAGTGATAGAAGACTTGGATTTATTTCGTGTGTCCTGGCATCTTACTTCTCGTTTCAAGTGGACTCGCAGTGGTACAGAGGTTAAAACTATCTTGGCCTCTGTCCTACATATCACCGTACAACGTTGCCACCAATCTTCCTAGAGAAGATTGGATTGTGTTTTATTACTATATTGATTTATACTTATATATACTTGACACTGGCGAAATCACTTCATATTCCCGCGGTAGTAGCTGTTCAAGTCGCCGCGGGGCAAAGAAAAAAAAAAGTGTGGTAGGGCGTGCAAGGTCCGTCCCGGATCGCTACCATCCTCTTATCCTTTAACCTACCGCCAAAAAGAAGTGCTCACATTGTTGGTTTCCGGTGTGGCGATAAGACAACTGGCCAAATTACTAGCATAGAGGCTAACTATTTTAGTCTTCAGGGTTGGCAACGCATTTACGGTCTGAGGATTGCAGTATTCAGATTGTAGTTTTGAGTATGAAAATGTCTATGGGTCATAGGTCCCACTCTATCAGGTGGCCTGAGTGGTCGTGCGCATTCTCAATGCAATGGAAAAAACTTCTGATACAGCATAATTCAAATAACCTTGTCGTGGTAGTATTATCTTTTTACGTGACTAGCAGATTCCACACCCTATTCGAATTTCAAAGTAGCAAAATATCAGAGGATAAATAACAAATGACTTACCTCGAATTTCACAGCGTTCGGGTCATGCGCCTTGTAACCAGGTAAGATTTTTAACGACACTATACAAATCATGCCCAGTTGAAGTCCACGGCGGATGGCCAGTCACTTTACAGTAATCATCGGCCGAAAACATCTTCCATCGTATCTCATTGATAAACGACAGATAAGATAATATTTTGATAATTTTAAGGACGCGAACGAAATCTTCTATAAACTACGTATCTATTATCTACAGGATGATGGCGAAGGCTAAAAGCGTAAAGAAACTATGTCAAGTGAAAAACACGTTTGCTTTTTATCGATGGGTAATTATGTGTTTATTTATTTTAGGAAGACTTACAGAAATGGATATATTTGTATGAAATTTATCGTTATCATGCTAATGTTGTATCTTTTATTTTACTTTAATGTAGCTGTAGATCTAGAGATCGATCGATCGATTCGACATTGCGTTAGTGATATAGCGTACATATTGTTTTAAAAAAAACGGTCAATTTGACCGTCCGTTTCATAGGAGCTACTACATGATACCATACTATTTGAGAAAATAATAAACCGAGAAGTAATTAAGACCTATCCCGTCCTGGCAGTCTGGTTTTTCACCGTATGGCTACTATATTGTTAACGTAATTATAGCTATGAATAACGTGACGGTAAAGACGGCAAGACTAATAAAATAATAAACTCTACAGTTTCTAGTGTAGAGTTTATTCTTTGTCTCGCCGTCATCACATCAACCCATTGAGCAAGAGGGATTCAGGAAAGGATACTCAACGACTGATCATATACACACATTAGAGCTTCTCATTGAGAAATATCGAGAATGAAATAGACCGATCTATATAGTATATATGGACTACCAAAAAGCCTTCGACTGCATATCACACTAATGTCGCAAAAGGTAGAAAAATAACACTTTCGTGTAATCAAGAGTATCTACAATAACAGCAAGAGTAGATAAAATTAGACACAGCGAGACCATGGTTTCCAGTCAAAAGAGGAGTAAGATAAAGCCACCCACTCTCACCAGTGTTATTTATAGCCACATTAGAATCGATTATCAGCCAGCTAAAATAGGAACAACGCGGTATAAAGATAGAAAGTTACCTTCGCCACCTAAGGTTCGCAGACGACCTAATCTTAATATAAGAAACAATATCAGAATATCAAAACATGATAAGTACACTCAATGACGTCAGTAAACGCAGACGAACAAATAACGCGGAATACAGCGCAGAATGCTTAACATTAAAAAAATAGAAAAACACAATAAGAAAAGGTACAAAGGCAATAAACGGATTAACACACACTCAATCACTAAATAGGAAGTGGGCCGGACAATAAGTGCGCCTACAAGACCAGAGATGGACCAAAAGGGTGACCACATGGTCAGGCCCTCAAGGCAAATGGAAGAGTGGTAAGCCTTTACCTAGATGGGAAGACCAGCTCAAAAAACCGCCCAAGTGCTAGTTGAACTCGCGTGGAGAGGGTTCCGTACATACGTATTTTTGAAGTGATTACGCAACGCGTTACGGCGCCAGCATAGAGGTACGAAACACTAGAGGGATAAAAACAGCTGATAGAATAGTACTCTTCGCACCTGTTACAAAAAGCCCTTCGTTAAAAAGAAGACTTCTATGTTATGACCTCTTTCAATAGTGTACCACTTTTTACGTTTGTTAGTGTGTGTCACTCTGCATTAGTGTGCGTAAGTTTGCAGTCAGTCAAACAATTTCATTATTAAATAATTCAACTTATATTAGTTTAAATTATCACTTCGGTCGTGTGTCCCGGGAAGCCCTAGTTTTTTTTTGTTGTTGAAAAAGCGTTATAGGTTTTCCTGTAATCTACAAGAAATTAACTGTGTTTTGTTTACAATTTTAGGCTCAGGAGATCAAGAAAATAAAAGGTAAATTTTCGCCTCCTTTCATGAATAAAATTAAAACTATTTATTTTAAATTAATAACAAAAATATATTTGAGTTTCTCATAACGAGCCCTTAATCCATTTGATACCCTAGTGTGTCACTTATTGAAAAAAAAAACTTTGCACTGTTGTTTGGGTCATCAATTTACATATGTGTACCAAATCTTAACTCAATCGGTCCTGTAGTTTCGGAGCAAATTGGCTGTGACCGACGGACGGACAGACAGACGCACGAGTGATCCTATAAGTGTTCCGTTTTTTAATTTTTTTACGGAACCCTAAAAACAGCTGGCCCCGACTGGGTTCAAATAGCTCAATCTAGAGAAGACTGGCTATCCTTGGAAGAGGCCTTTACCTGTAGAGGGGTTCTAGCAGATAACTAAATAAACAATAATAGGATTATAAGTAATAATAAAAAATATAAACACATATTATGTTTTGAGTAATATCTGTCCATTCACTGCAAAGAAATAAAAGGACTTATATTGTATTATTACAAAGGCGGCAAGACATGGTAAATACAAAGTAAAATAAACCTTAACAGCATAGATAACGTTGTATCATATTAGTCGCAATGGTTGTTACGATAAAATTAATAAATCAACGTTAGCTAACGATCGTTATGTCGTTAGATAAGTCAAAAACATAATACGATATATTATATTAACTAATTTAAAAAATCTAAATATATAAAAGGAGAAACTGACTGACTGACTGACTGACATATCAACGCACAGCCGAAACTACTGTACCTAGAAACTTGAAATTTGGTACAGGTGTTCCTTTCATGATGTAAGTGAGCACTAAGAAAGGATTTTCCGAAAATCGACCCCCAACGGGAAAAAAAGGGGGAGCACTGGGAAACTAATTCTACGCGTACGAAGTCGCGGGCGTCCGCTAGTTAATACATAAAAATAATAATGAATTACAAAATAATTTTATGTACAAACATACATAACACTCGTGTATAAAAATTATAATACCTTTTTCATTTGGAAAGCTGCAAAGTACTTTTTGAATGATTTACTCACCAGTTTTGTCATCATTATTCGCTGAGGGCTGGGCGTCATCCTTAGCGCCTGAAATAAAAAGGTTAATTCACATCATTAATATGTACTATCGAACCAACGGAACCCTGACCCACCATAGAACCTTGTCACAGTGATTGACGTTAGGACTGTCATACGAAGCTATACGACAATCGTACGTCAATCATTGTGACAAGGTTCCATGGTGGGTCAGGGTTCCGTTGGTTCGATAGTACATACATATGGAGTTTGCGCATTAGTCATGACAAATATAGCGATTGAAAAGGTAACGATTATCTGGTCGTATGTCGTACGATATTCATATTAATCACCGATACGTAACAAACACGTTACGTTACGTAACGCGAGTAAATCACAAAAAAGTACCCTGTCATGGCTCTTTTAAACATATGTTTAACATGCTTGTGCTTCCCTCTCAAAGGACTGGGCTAGCTATGCAGAGAGGTACAGTCAAAGTCTTAAATATATATACGTTCCCAAGGTGCAAAAATGTCTATGCGGCCCTATGCCACTTATAATAAGGTCTATGTATACTATATTTGGCGTGAATAGCTGCATAGAAACATCTTTGACTGTACTGCAGCCAAAGTTGGGCGTTCTAGAGGGGATGTTCTTTTTATAGTTGTGTTTATTTATGATATTAAAGTAGCTTAGTTTTCTTTTTAATTCATTATGTTTAGTTTAACATGAAGTATTGTCATTTCTATAATATTTTAAACATTATTTTGAATAAACATAACTTGTACACTATTATTTAAATTAAAAAAAACAACCCTTGTGTTCATTCTTCGATTAAAAATAAATGACAAGATATTATAAAATTCGCAAGCAGGTAAATAAGTACATTTTAATTACGCGTTTTATTATTAAATTGATCAATCAACTTCTTGTTATAGCTCGTTACCATGGTCACATCACCTGGGTCACTCTTTAAAATTATGATTACAAGAAAACTAAAAATCAGTTTTATTAGCAATGTTAAACCCAATCTTTTATGTCTTTTGTCTCCTGAGTGCCCTAGGTGTAGTTATAGGTTATAAAAAAAGAAATAAGAAACTCTACCACTGCTGTCTCCTGGCATCCAGGTTAGAATAACAATAACAAGAAGTTGATCCACCCAAATACGTCACTTTATGATCCTTAGCGATAAAAAATAGCTTAGTTAAAACCGGGCCGGATTATATAAAGATAAATTGTTATCTTTACACTTGTCACTGTCTGAATGTGTATGAGTGAAGCAGAAGAGTCGGCGATAGTAAGATATTTGATTTTAAATTCATAAGGAAATATAGCACTAAATTTTTCCCTCAATTCCCCTTTTTTTAAGGCATGGTAGAGGAAAACGGTGTAAGGTCACCTAAGCCAACTAAAATGGTAAAGTGAGCTCGGAAGCTCTCACTTTGCGATATATCGCAAATGCTCTGTCAACGTTAAGGACTAAGTCAATGCCCCTATGCTACATTTCACCGGCTGCCTTAACTCTACACCGGAACACAACAATACCAACACTGTTGTTTTAAAGCAGGTTAGTAGGTAAGATGGAGGTAGCGATCTGAACCACTGTAACTACGTTAACAATATGATAACGATATTGTTTAAGACGATGTGGAACAGTGGCCGTTGAGTGATGTAGCGTTATTTAGGTCCTGAATGTGACAGGGTTCTACGGTGGTGCGGTTATTATAACTTCTTGGAAACGGGATTAAATCGTATATCTTTCGTTAGATAAGATATTGTAACGGATTCTATGAATATTAGGTAGTTATTATGTGTACGGCGTTGTATTAATGGTAGTTTTAGTAGATTCCGTTGCATGTTTTGATCGCTATAGGACTGGTTTTTTTCCTAGGAAAAAATATAGCCAAAAGCGCTCTTTTGCTCCTTAAAACTCAATGCGAAACAAACTATCTATTCCTCCGTGTGGAAATGAAAAAAGAACAAACAAAAGAGTAGCATAAATATGCGTGATAAACAACGTCTGATAAGGAAGGACTTCCAGACTGCCTAGGATACCCTACTGAATGAATCTGCGGTTAACGCCGGAATAGTGCATGTTCAGAAAAACATCTAAAATAGCAATAAAATGTAAGGAAATCCAAATCCAAACCCAAACTCTATCGCTGTGGTGTAAACTGATTGTGCGATTAGTTTGGTATCCTAAGAACTTTTACCTCTTCTATTGAACCTCGGAGTATCCACTATTGAACCTCACTCAAAACAACCCCTGGCCGGGAACCAAGGCTTCGAAATAGTCTCGTTTGTGTGAAAAACGCACTCTGACCCGGAATTTTTGCTCCTGAGTGTACTTATATAGAGAAATTTATAAATAAGAAACAGCACGACTCAAAAAAACATCACACAAATATTTGGCATGACTGGAATTCGAACCCGGGCAGGTCACTGCGTTATTCATGAATCGTTTAAATACCTTTTTCATATCTTGCAGAGAAATACGAACATTTTTGATGCGCCTATATTATCATTACGATCGTGACGCATTCCGTCCATGTCTGCTAGACCGTCTCGGACGACGCTGGCACCGACCAGCACCGTCTCCCCTGGTACCTACACCTAATAGCGCTAAATTACGTTAACGCATCGCACTTATCCATTCAAGTAATTACGGACACCCTCTATCAGTCGATTCAGTCAGTAACATGAACAAGAACGAAGTTTAGTATTTTAGTTCGCAAAAATACTGCCGACATACCTTTAATATCGATGAGAAACAAACGACTTTACTAACAATAATTTAAGTATTAGAACATCAACTATATGACAGCGGATAAGGGGCTCTTGAAATGACAATCTTACGGCACGTTCAGTAGACGTAAAGTCATAGAAAACTATCACTGACAGTAGCGCCTGGAGCTAACCCCATATGCTTCTGTTTTGTCTTCAAGAGAAAATATTCTACAATCGATCAATTGTCCTGGCGTGTGATGTCCATGGACTTATTCCTCTAATAAATCCATGGTGATATTCTTGAACTTGACATTGTCGAGATACTTCTTGTTTTAGGGTTGAAAGCCATTAAGTATCTAACCCTTAATTTGACAATGTTCACCACAGAGAAAATGCTATAATGTTCACTATTTTGGTTGCTAATGTCATTGCTGATTAAAATTCAAAAGGGTTTGAATTCACGACTTTTTATTTTTGTCAAATTAAGGGTAAGGAAAAAGCTGTATGTAATTTATGATATCTTGACTCGATCATTCTCATCCAAAATCCGATTTATTATCACTCCTCTTAAAATTAGAAAACGCACTTCGGTGCATCTAATATCAGCTCAATCATTAAATCAAATTGGGTTTTATTTTAAAAAGTTTTATAAGTAGGCCCTGTAGGCACTTTTACAAGTCTGAGTCTACCAGCGCTTCCAAAGAGACCACTGTTGAGAAGAAGCGCCGCAAGAAACTCAACAGTAAGCCTTTTTTCTAAATAAATCACTTATTACAATACTAAACTTACTATAGGTACTACTACTACTACTATATTTATAGTTTATTATAATCACCTTCCAATGTCAATGAAGCTACCAAAGACTCAAAACCAACTCCAAAAGCTGGTAAGAAACTACGCAACGATTTTTAAATCAATTAGGGGCGTGAGCAATTTTATCAAAACATCTTGAGACTAGTACAGTTACACACCTTTCCACCTACTTAGTTTCAATGGGCACGCGACAGGACAGCGGCACAAAAGCGCAATGCACTACAAACCATCATTACCGAAGAAAAAGAAGCCAGCTGCCTCCCGACTTCCTTTTCTTACAAATCCTTGTAATACAAGAAGTCCTTTTGTATAACCGTTTATTTTAGGCTTGTTCATTATGGCACTCGATTTGGCGCGTGTTCCTATCTATGTGTTAGTAGACGTGCGCAGGAGTTGATAGGCGGAAGTGAGGGATGTGGGTAGCTTATTGCGGTTCATATCTTTCTTAATACTGATTTGACTTTGTGTACGTTTGTAGATTTGAGGTGACGATTTTGTGGTTTAATGAGATATAATATGTTGATAAGGTGTTCGGTTTGATCGGTTAAAGAGCTCGGGCACATCAGTAGGTAAGCTTTGGTTAAATAAAATCTTCTACAAAAAATACATGGTATGCAAAAAATATGGAAAATAGCCGCGGAAAAAGAGCTACGTTTCAGGTGGTTTCTTCGTTCGTCATTCTTTGCTACGCTTTAGGTAGTGGAGTAATTGCCAATTTTTTATTATTTGCCAGCCGTTTTTACCTTCTGATACGAAACGACAATAGTAAATTAAATCTGTCTTATTTTGATGGTAAAACATGAAAAACGCATTTAGATATCATTGTTTATTTTTATCGTGCCGCTGGTTTACACCATTTCAATTGATATTTTTTTCACGCATAAAGTTTGCGAAACAGAAGTAAAAATGCACACTAATCCGAAAACATCATCCAGTGTATACAAAAATAGTAACAAATTTGAAAACCAAATTGACCCCAAAACGAGTCTTCGGCTCTGAAACTACGAAGCGCGCCAAACCAGTATAATTTCATCAAGCTTTACTCTGATATTATATCGAAAAAAACGCAGACGACTTTTTCTAACCCGAATTAATAAAGCTTTAGAAATCTTTGAATATTCATATCAAGCCCCCAAAGGTCAATATTATTCGTAAACCAGTTTCAAGACTTTCAAGATGGCGCGCCATCTGCCGGGGGCGGCGCGGCGTCTTCCGCTGCATTGTGGTGCGCACGCGCCTGCAGCGTCGCCGTTCTAAGGTCATTCAGCTGTTGGCGGGTCAGAGAACTTACCTCAATTTTGAGCTTCTATTGTCACATATTTTTTTTTTTAGGTTTGCTATTTGGTTAGTAAAGCGTGTATTTAAGAAAATAAAGACTAGGTAGTGTTGATAAGACATATGCAAAGAACAAGGACCAATGGTGGATACTTGATTTCTAATTTTCAACCGGAATTACAGCCATGGGTACGAAATACACAAGTTTAAAATATTTCGCGATTTTCACTGTAATCAGTAATTAATAACTTAAACAAATATTTACTACTTTTTACTATTTATTACTTATTCCATAACTTAATATGTGACCATTCCGTTTATATGTTTGGCATCACTAGTAGCATTTTTTTGGCACCAAATTATATATGTGTTATTATCATGAAATATTAGGCAAAATTATTAATAACGTAATCATAGCCGTTTTATGTCATATAAGGATAAGGATCACAAATACGGGTAATCATAATTATTCGATAAAACAAATGACTAGTGGTTTTGCTATTAATTAAATAACAGTTCCAAATCCAAATTAATTCAAATATTTTAGTGTAATAAAACTGTTAACATGTTCAATGCCACGCTAAAAAAAGACAAACTAAATGGACTCGATTCGTCGAGCGCGAAACACCCCTGTTGACACAGAAGCTTAGCCCCTTTAACGGCGCTTGTCTGACCAATTTATGTCCGTTATTAGCCAGTGTCAATAAGCTACTTATCTACCAGCACCACGCCTCGATATGCGTTGCCATCTGTATAAGAACGAACACTAAGCTTGGTGTAACATACGGCTTTATGTATGTTGGTTTCTGACTTATAATATAAAATAATGCATCAATCGATATACAATCTTCTTATGTATTCTTAAATAAATGTCGATAACACGCCAAAACATGATGAACAGAATCCTCTTTTATTTTTACCTTATTTTATAATCACCATTTTCTCTAAAAATGACCTAAGTGTCAAAATGTACGAAAAGCTTAGGTGCCGAATTTTCTCATTGTCACACAAAACAAACTCAATATGGTGTTCTTGGCACCGAATGTAGTAGCTCTTTATATACATTTGTTCTACAGCACCAATACAGCTACTATTAACTTATCAAACCACTTGTATTCTATTACACAACACACAGACCCACAGTGGATGAGTGTATCGTATCGGCGGGCATTGTCCATTGTGTGCAGGCCCATTGTTCCTCGTGTATACTGTGCAGGCATCGATCGCCTTACGTGAGTTATGACTTGTGACAGCCTGCCCAAGGAAATTCTATGATAAGGTGTAGGTTAGGACACTATTAACCTTCCAAAGCAGGTCTTTAAACGCACTATCTCTACATCCCCGTTTGTGTAAGAATGTAAGATCTAGAATGATCTTGCTCCGCCTTCAAAGTTTCCCGTCAAGCAACTTTATCACGCGGCCATCTTGTTTTGCGACAGTAGAACAAATATCAAACTGAGATCTTTCTATTAAGCTTTGGCTCTTCTAACAGTCTTCTTTTCGAGATACCTCTGCAAGATCGTCATTGGCTCTATATTTTAATGAACAAAGTCCTTATGTGAATTGAGAACAATCTCTACCAATGCATGTTCAGGATGAATACTTATCATCGCATTTTGCAATGGCACATTTTCAACAGTCTATCTAGATTATTATAATGACCAAGCAAAGGCTAATCGTAATTTTACGCATATCAGAGTCAGATGTGATGATACGATAAAATTTATTACGAAGGTGTGTTTTGTTTGTTTTATCTATGTGATGCATTTCTTAGATACGAGTAAGGTTTATAGCCCGGAGACGAAGGGGATTCTAGGAATATGGACAGTTCGTAATGGGATGGGGGGATAGTTGAGGTTAAAAAAGTCATCATCTTCATCATCATCATCGGCGTATATCAGTCCACTGCTGGACGTAGGCCTCCCCTAATGTGCATCATTTTACCCGTCGTTGGCCTGTCGCATCCAACATCTGCCAGCAACGTTTCGCAAAGATTGACAGCGAACGACTACCAGTGATTTCTTTTGCCTTTTACGTATCCTAAAGAAGCTTTACTATAATGCGGAAAACCGCATACAATTTTGAATAGAATTCTCTTAAGCACATTCAAATGACAAATGGCAACCCCAGAACACGAGTTAGAGTAGATCAAATAAGTAAACTCCCCGATGTAATATGTTTCCAGACATAAATTGTCATCGTGTAATTGTGGCGTAAATTTACCAACTTAACGATGCCGCTGGCAAAATTAAGAACCAGAGCGGCCATTTAAGCAAAAGTGAAACCTAACGGCAGTTTGCATATTACGCTGTTCTGATATTTTTTGCCATGTTATCCGTATGTTCGATGTGACAAAAACGGCGTAATCATCAGTAGACGTAAAGTCTTTTTTTATTCAGTCATTTACAATTTTACGTACCACAATTCACACGGTTAACCGTGCCAGTGCCGCCGCTTTAAATATGTTGGTATTAGTATAATAACTGCGTTCTGCTGTCACGAAACTAAATCCGGGGCGGTATTTGGCTCCGCGCAGCGAAATCCGCGTTTCGTCGCCAAATTACATGATTTATTGTCATCGCAGATCAAGCGGTAATTTTGCAGCCGTTTCATGCACACGGGGTGTATTTATATCACTTGGTGCATTTTAAGGAATAACAACATACAACATAACATTAGGTTGACTACTTGAATATTTTAGAACGCTTATGTTTATTTAGTTTTTACACAAACGAATTGTTTCGATGTGGACATTGTTATACTCAATTTTGAATACGTATGAACATACAAAATATTGTAGGTTTATCAAAACATTTTAAAACTAAAACGAAATGCCTATCACATTAAAAAACACGCAGTGTGACTCGCGCACGCTACTAAAGGGGAAATAGGGGCAATATGGAGCGAAAATATTATAATAAACTATAGAGCTATATTGTGAATGTGACAGTCCGCGTGGCACCCCACGCCGCCCATTTAAGGGTTAACAAAGGGTCTTTATAACTGGAGAGATTATTCTAAACAATCACCCGGAACATTCTTCTTGTTCGTCGATTAATATTACAGATTATACACATTTGAAATTATGAGAGCTAATCGAGCGACGAGGTGTTACGTTGTTGTCAAAAAAATTGTTATTAGCTTTGGAGACATAATGATTTAAGATAATTATAAATTAGTAACAATAAAAACAGTACACGATAGAAAAAAAACTTGTTGTGTTCTGGTTTGGGGATAATACAGCCGGTGTAATGACTAGCATAGAGGAATTCCATCTTAGTCCTCAAGGTTGGCAACGCATTTGCAGTCTTAGACTTGCAGTCTTGTGAATGCGAATGTCTATAGGTCACAGTTTCCATTTACCATCAGGTGGCCTGTGCACTCGTTAAAAAAGTTACAAAATGTGTCATAAAATCCTGAGACTAATCAGAAAGTACCTAAACACAGGGGGTGTATATTATTTTAAGCGCCTACCAAGACAGTTTGAAATAAACCCGCTCAACAGAAAAAAGTAGCATGAAATAAATAATTTTCCTCCACAATCAATCAAGCCCCTTCGAACTTTTTCCTCGAGCCGCGACCGTCTATTAAGAAAACTGCATTTCCTGAGACACGCAATAAAGCCGCTGCAGTGACACCAAACACGAATTAACTTTCAACCACCCTCGCTATCAATCGGGACACGATCCTTTAAGTGGTCGGACGGACCACGGCAGTGGGAGGGTTAGGGTAAAGAAGTCAGGCAAGTGAGGGTAAGTAACTGTCTAAATTTTTTTTAATGGGTATATTATAATTTTGAACTAAACGTGTTTATATTTTTAAAAAGCTTTAAAGATACATTTATGAATCATGTTTAAGGAATCATTTAATAATTTATTGACCGTGTTGCCACTTATAAATCTTTGGGTGTTATTTTAATGTCTTGGGCGTCTTTTTGAAATCGGTTCTGGTTATTAGTATGAAAAGGGAGTTCTCCACGTAAAAATCACCAACTCATGTTTGTGTACTAATTTCTGTTCAAAATTGTATGATCAGTTGAGTAAAACATCAAAAAAATCAAATCACAAATAAAGTAATGATACAAAAAAGAAAAAAAAAACAGCTTCACAAAGTTGGACAGTTGTTGTGAAACGGGCCCAACTTAGCATGTGCCGGCTGTTAAGCCAGCGCTGGTCTTCCGCTGGCACTGGGTGAAATCTCGTAAAAGACAAAAAATAAAAATCAAAAACCACAAATAAAATACATCACTGGCGAATGACCCTTATTTATCTACTACTAATTGAAATTCGTTAAGAATAGAAAACCTTGACATTTAAAATGAGTAAAGAAGAGAAACAGAGAACCCCGCTGTTTCCTCTAATCGTTTTAGTCATATTGTCTTTGGCGTCATAATTTGAATTAATAAAATATCTACCGTGTAGATAAGGCTAAATTGGGTTAAGTTTGAGTTCTAAAAACCCTGATAAAGTAACGGTTTCTTTAAAATAAACGTTATGACTTGAATTGGCAGACAATATATATCCAAACAAACTGTCTTACCTACCAATGTAAACTAAGAGACATTCATAACCCTCCCACTGCCGCTGGGTTCCATGTCCATCCCTAGCACCCCAGGCCGATTCTCTCACGCAGAGGGTTAGCGGATTACCCGGCACGCGACGCTACAGATATTGTCCATTTGCCCCGGCGCGGGCGCAGCGTCGCCGTGTCATGCAGTAATGTAAGAGGATCACTCGGAGATTGTGGCGCCTTAATTGTGTGGACAAGAAACAAGAAAATGGACACGTTTAATCAAATTTATGGTTACTTAATTACTTAGTGATTCTTTTAGGATTTGTTTTATTTCTTTTGGCAATGCATTTCGGTTATTGTATCATAGACAGGAATGAAAATAATGTTTTTGACACAATTAATAATTCTCTTAATAATAAACCACAACCTGTTGAAAAATGTCTACCGTAAAGTTATTGAGAATGCATAAGTTATTGGCTTATGTACGTGTATGACATAAAAACTCAGAAGCAAACAAATATTGACAAATACGATTTTCTCTTGAACTGTAACATCAATAACACTCCTTCGAGCAGTCGGGTAACAACATAAACCCTGAAAATTTAAAGTTGTAACAAATCTACAAACTTCATACTGCACCTGGCACGCACAATATTTAATTATGTCATATAATTTAAATACAATTGACAAATTAACCAGAATGGTCTCGCCGATTTTCAGTGAGACTATAGGAGTATATAAAAAAATTATGAAAGCGAATAACTGGGTCAAAGTATACGTAAGTCATTAACTTTTTACTATATTAATATTTTGCCTATTCTATTCATGTATTCACCCGTTTATAATTATTCTCAAACAAAAATGTAGTTCAGTTACCAATGTAACTTCTATTAAACTCTAACATAAAAAAACAATCAACACCCTGAAAATGGAAAGTTGTAACAAATCGCCGACATCCCTAACGCCGACTAATTACAAGCTTCACACTGCACCCGACACGGCGCTGTAATAAAGATGTCATGTTTTTTGTCTGCCTCAGCCCTTCGCGCCCCTCAGCGGAACATAACAAATTTAAAACGATGCCGTCAGTACCGCGAATGTGATGCTGTAACACTGATGTAAATTCGCAGTTATTATTTAGTTGTTATTCGCAGTCGTTATTTTGATAATCGACTATTTTGAAATGTAACTTTTTATAAACTGGCAGTTTACTTATTATATTCAATGATGAATTTAGGTGTATGAGTTATAATTCGACTATGAGTTGTAATTCGACTTTTGCTTATTATTTATGGCTTTATTCTTTCTTGTATCTTTTATTTCCGTACTGTTGCAACTGAAAACAAGTGGAATTATTTTCAAAACTACGGAGTTTTATGCAAAAAGAGGCCCAGAAAATTAAAAAAAAAAACTGTCTGTACTGCAGTGAGACGTAGGCGACGTACGACGTACCTAGGCTTGCGCTTATTTTCACGTTTGTGACGTAGCACTAAAATTTAAATGTATATTTTCTAACAAAGAGGAACATCGTCCAGTTGTCAAATGTTCCTCGGCACATTCGCGGTATTCCACGCACCGAGTGCATCCCGGGGGTTCCGCAGCATATGTCGCGGGGTCGGTGACAATATTTCACGCAATTGCGAGCCAATCCCCGCGATGAAATCATTGAGTGACGGTGCGTGCGCGCTGCGGCCGTGGACAATTTAGGCTGTTTTATTTTTATGATTCTTTTGAAAGCAACAAAAAAAAGTTATTTAGATTTGTCAAGAAAGCGTTTTTTTAATCAAATTAAAAAAAACTGCTAGTGGGAAAAGAGCTTAAACGCCACATGGTCTATCTACGTCACAGCTGGTGCTAGACTTAAAAAACACACGCAGTTACATTACAAACAAAATAACATAATTCCGACCACTTGTCCAAAGCGGGCGTAGCAAACATTTTTTTTATTCAATTAAAAAAAAGGTATGCATTTGAGACAAAAGTGTATAAGCATGATTATTTCAGAACACCTTTTAAAAATAATCCTTTTATCAATTAGAAATAGTTGGTGAAAGATATAAGTGACAATATCCGGTGATACACATACATAAAATATAAATAAAGAGGAATTCGTAAATTCAATAATTTCACGCTTCTATTCGTTTCGTTTCGAAACCAATCGCGTCACTGGTAGATCACGTGACTTCGTATCACGTCATGTTATCTATTGCGATAATTCGTTAATATCTGATAGCTAGGTATCAAGGCTATTTGTATGATATTTATCTGTATCACTTCCTCAGTGACCGTGCAAATTTCGTAGATGAACATTTTAAACGTTGAAGTCATTATAATATTCATTTACGAAATTAGGTAGGTACCGTTTTAAAATTACAGCAGTCCTTAATTGAAAAAGAAAAACCACATAATACAATATTATAAGTAAAGTGATCGAACAAATATTAAAATTAAGAGTAAATTACTGTGCTTATTAATTGAATAAAGAGGGTTCAAGAACCAAGCCATTAAATTAGTCCATTCACGCGTAACTGAGTTGTATTTCTATTTCATTCACGCGTAAATGAACATGCATCAGAGTTAGACATACGAGTATTAAGCGGCAATAATAAAAATCAAATGATTATATGTATATCAAACGAATATCATAAATGCAAATTTGTGAGGTAGCTTGTTTGTTACAACTTTACGCTAAATCGGCTAAACGGATTATGATAAAATTTTGCACACAGAAGTCTTTAATAAACACATAAAATACTTTTTACTCCGGAAAAATTGATAGTTCCCAAAAAAAAAGCAATAAACCTACTATATACAAACTATATTTTATTGTTAGGGTGGCAGCGTACGCGCATTGCCGTTAGCGGTCTGCACAAACACAGATACGGAATAAATAGCACCGACATTATCTGTAATGGCCCTAATGCCGCGGCAATGCTTCACAACTATTTGTCATTTTAGTAAAAACCGGAGGGCACTAAATGTCATAGGAATTAACATAAACGTGGGACGTTTGTTCTTTAACGTTATTATTAGATAATAATGTATAAGTATACACTGTGACTGCGGGGTCACGATCCTAAATAAATTTTCCCAACTCAGTAAATGGTTGAGATTCTATTAGGACAGTGGTTTTTGAAATAATTAAAGTTTAGCATTTTCATAAATTTATGTTTCCCTAATTATTACCAAAAATATGGTCACCTAACGTTTTCGTGTTAAAAACTTAAAACCTATTTGAAAATCGAACGATCAGACGAGTAAGAAATTGAGTATGTAGGGTGGCCATGATCTCGAATAAAGTGAATTCATTCAATGTTCATTTAAACAAAAACAAAGTAAATCTATCGTCTTAACGCTTTTAAATCTATTATGTTATGTTCCTAATGGTGTAGTGAGTTACTACTTTGTTTACTTTGTTGCTACACGACCCCGCAGTCACCCTGTATAACCTGTATATAGAAAAACAGTCATCTTTCTGAAAGGAATATTATACATAGAGGTGTAAGTATTATAAACTCGACGATGCGAAAGTTATACGGTTCAGAATCAATTTTACCACAAGTACTAGGTATTTTAAGATTTTTTTATACATAGAAATAAGTTATTTTTATGGCATGGAGATGACAAACGAGCACACAGATCACTTGATGGGATCTGTGACCCATAGACATTTACATTCTCAAGATTATGATCCAAAGACTGCAATCCTAAGACCGCAAATGTGTTTCCAACCAGGATTAAGATGGAATGCCTCTTTGCTGGTAATTTTACTGGATAAGCTGGTGGTAGCAATCCAGACGGACCCCACACAAGGTCCTACCACCACAGAACAACAATGCTTTACTCGGTAAATGTAGAATTTTACTTAGTATTTTGGAAAGAAATTACTCTTTTATTTTCCACAGCAGCTCACTATAAGCCCTGATATAAATAATGAAATCGACAATGCAGACAGCTTATTTGGTGAGGACAATGCTATCATTGCCAAGTACCCGTTGTACAACCCTAGAGCTTAGTTTAGGCCTAGGTAATTTTTTGTAAGATTTGTAAATTTCATCCGAGTCTCAAACTAAACTCTAGGCAACGTTAAGCACACATAGAGAATAACCCAACAAATACACATCACACATACGTCACAAAATATTTGCCCTGAACAGGAATCGGAACTGGGATCGCTAGCTTCATAGGCAAGCACAGACTAGCTTACCTGGGTCGTAAAAAATCAATTATCTAGTTTAGTTTTCGAAAGCAAAATCAAAAGACAAAAGCACAATACACGTAACCCGTTTTTTGTGGCCATAAAGTGGGCGACGGGTCAAGAGCGCGTCAACCCGTCACGGCCGTCACCGAGATCGTGCCAAACCGATGGGTTTACGACCCAGCTGACGTATTTAAATACTAGACGTCGTTAGACGTGCACTTGTCTTGGCTGTTTCCGTTACGTTAGTAGAGAGTTTTTAGGTATTCTATTTTTAATTTAATGAGGACGACAAGCAATCGCATCGTATCAAGAATAGATAGTTTGACCAATCAAACACAAATTAATGTAAGCATAGGGAGAAGCCAAAGAGCGCTTACGATTTTGAATTTTTACAATGCACGTATGACGTAGTACAACTCACACACACAAACACGCACACACACAAACATACACGTACGCACACATGCATGCACGCACAAACTTCCAAATGCAAATGTCACTCGGTCTTAATACGAGTACGTAGGTACTTTTTTATGCGAATCTAACAGAGTTTACCAGAACCCGAACAAAATGCTCGCATTGTATAGTAAGCTGTTAAAAAAGGTTAATAAACGAAACCTCTGCCGACAAACACAGCAAAAGAGTTTGGATATCTTTGATGTATAAATAAATAAATCATTTTTTGCACTTCTTGATATACTTATCAATGGAGCAATGTCACCTTGATGTTACAATGAGAGCGGCGAAGGGATCGCGAAGCCCCAAAGTGCCCTCACCGTGATCCCGAAAGATAAAACAAAGCGCCGTTTGATGTGCGCCCGCGACACTTGCGAGGCGTCCCCAATTTACTTGAGACAAGTTGGCGCTATTGTCAAGATAATTGAGTGATTTGATGGGCCATTGGTAGAACCTAGGGGCACTTACAGGTAAAGTTTATTTGAACTCGTTTGTTTGTGTGAGTGTAAATACGACCCACCCGCTTTATGTCAGTTTTTTATAACACTAGTATATCAAACAGAAATTATTATACATAAAAACATTCCGTGAAAAATTATGTAAGTCATGGTGGAATTTGCATTGAAATCCGTTGTGAAGTTTAAAAGATCAAAGCGTACATACAGAGGGACAGACGGCGGCTTTGTTCTATACTATGTAGAGAGAGTATGTAAAAAGATAAATAGAAAGAAAGAAAGAAAGAAAAGAAAAATACATTTATTCACTACACACACAAGACACACAGAAAAATAAACAATTGAAAACAGTAACAACAATAAACAAGTAGTGAGTGTGTCTTCGCGGCAGTGAATCGGACACTGGCTCAGCATAATGCTGAGGAGTTAAACACCTGCAGCGCTGATTTTCAGCCAGCTCCGAGTGTGACAGGCGGACAGTACGCTAAACGAAGTGTAATTAAAAGAAAATATAGAATATATATATATATATATATATATATATATATATATATATATATATATATATCAAAGATATCTTTATGTATGTATATATATATATATATATATATAAAGATGTTTTATGTATGTATATATATATATATATATATATATATATACATACATAAAGATACCATTAAACAAATACTTACAGTTGGTGGCAAAATATATACAAAATCTACATGCAAATACCTTACATAAACATATTTAAAGTAGAAATAAATATAAAATAAAGATAAAATAAATTTATTCACTAAGTAGGCCGCATGGGCACTTTTACACGTCAAGAATCTACCAGCGCTTCCCAATACGAGACCCCTGCTGAGAAGAAACGCCGCAAGAAACTCAGCAGTCAGTCATTTTTTAAACATATTTCATATTACAATTGTGCTACTTAGCCTAGCATTATATAAAGCTACAAATATTTAATTAAATATAACATCAAATAACATGCATAGTTCAGCAGGAAAACATGACAAAAATCTTACGGGAGGGATAGAGAGAGAAAAAGAAAGAAGAAAAAATTTAATCAACTACTTATCTAAATATATAAAAGGAGAAACTGACTGACTGATTGACTGACATATCAACGCACAGCCGAAACTACTGTACCTAAAAACTTGAAATTTGGTACAGGTGTTCCTTTCATGATGTAAGTGAGCACTAAGAAAGGATTTTCCGAAAATCGACCCCCAACGGGAAAAAAAGGGGGAGTACTGGGAAACTAATTCTACGCGTACGAAGTCGCGGGCGTCCGCTAGTCTGTATATAAGATGATGCAAGATGACCACATAAAAGTTTCGATATGTTTTCCTGCATCAACGTTGTCCCCTAGACAATACAAAGCAGGATAAAGCTTTTGCATTTGAACAAATTATTATTCACAAATTAAGTGTATTGCGATACATTCCAAAATATCAAAATAATGTAGGGATATTTATATCCTTTGACATTGTTCATGTGTGTTGTGTGTTTTATTTGTTTTGCGTGGTTTTCTAATTTTATTTTAACTAGCAGGTAACTGCAGGTCGATTGATAGGAATGCTCAACAGGTATCCAGGCCGAGATTATAATCTATTTATCTATTTACTTGATGATCCATGAGCGACCGAGATGATATGGTTGATAGAATAGAGGCCCAGTATGGATGTGTATCTATTAGTATCGATGTCTAACTAGTATCAGTCAAACCGATCGTATTTTCGCATTACTGACACTGTGGTGCAAATTTTAATGGCATACCTTAAGATGTCTTCCCACTACACCGTACCACGCCATGACCGTCCTTATGATCAGTTGTTCGGTGACGTCTAGTGGGTATAGCCCCATACGTTTCAATACGGTCGGTATGATACGGTGTAGTGGGAAAACATTTTTAGTCAGACACACTCTAGAGACAATTAACGCGTTCCTTTTTCAAACTTGTTTACAAAACATCTTCACTAACGAACAACTTAATCGTCCTTAACTGACAAGTCCGAGAGCGGCAATCAAATAGTATATAAAAGACTGTTCGCTTAATAGCCTTGGATAATTAATATAGTAATTAACAAGCAGACAACACCCGGCTTCTTTATTAGCGTGACGCTCGCGAAAATTCTCTTTTCGATATTCGAAACAATCAAAGTTTATTTGGAACGCCGCGTTGACGTCATCTGGCCGCTTCGAGGTCACGGGTCGGAATTATTGTTATTAATTAGAGAGGGCCTTTGGATTAATTAAGTAGGGCTCCAATCATGCCGACAGGGCTCCAGTCTCTCAGCGTCTTTGTTCACATCTCTCCCACAGACCTACAGATGCCAGGACAACCCCAATTTAAATTAATACATATTTTGACAACTTAAACAAGGAAAAAAACTGTAGCTGGGGTTTGATGTTTTGGTCATTTCCAAGGTTTCTTGTACGAAGTTTACTAATTAGAAAGCAAATAAATAGCTTCAGGGCGAATCATTTCGCAATTCTAACAAGAACGGTTCATGAATCTTAATTCGTACGACCAATAAGTTTCCATTTCAAATATTTACGAGTATTTGATTATTATTTTTTAACGGTTTTAGCTACAAAATTACCTACAACTCTTAAAAGTTGTTGATAATTCGGTAACCAGATATTGCACAATTAAGGCTAAGGTATACCAGCGTATTAGTGACAGGTTGCTAGCCCATCGCCTAACAGTACTACAAGCCTTTATTTCCCTAGTCGCCTCTTACGACATCCACGGGAATACATGGAGTCGCACTGTTCAAACCCGACAACCACACGGGTTAAAAAAAAAACCTTGTTACAAATTCTTGCGGTGCTTCTTCTCTGCAATGATCCGAAGCGCTACAAGATTTGCTCTACATTACCGACTTGTACGAGAGTCCTCACGTGGCATAATTATGTACTAAATAAATATTTGTTCTTTTTTAAATATGACTTAAAACATCTTCTTGGTAAGTAAAAATTCAACATGTATGTTTTATCTAAGAAAACTCATTGTTTTATTGCAAATTAGAAATTCCATTATAGTTGTCGCGTTAATCTATGTTGAAAATATTCACACTGGAGATCGATAGGTACTTTAATTAAATATTCCTATAGTGAATTTATCTGAAAATAGTTTTATCGTGTAAGAGTTGATTTTTTTAATACTCTGTACTTGGTCTCGTTATAGGTACAGCCGTCTACAAACAGATTTATCCACTTCTTTACCTTATTGCAATTTAATAAAATCCAAAAGTGTATATATTTCTCTGTAGTTGACTGTAACAGTTTTTTTAATTACCTCATCTCATCACTATCTCTTTATAATTGTATTGGGACACAACTAAAAAATAACCCTATTTTTATTGAAAGACAATCTTTTGTCTCGTTTTAAGCAACGAATTTAATTTACTTTACATTTCAATAACTTGCTGTTCGGACGCGTGTTACAAAACGAAAATCCAAGTACATACGACGACGCGCTGGCCTAGTTGGTAGTGACCCTGCCTACGAAGCTAGCGGTCCTGGGTTCAAATCCCGGTAAGGGCAGATATTTGTGTGATGAGCGCGAATATTTGTTCCTGAGTCATGGATGTTTTCTATGTATTTAAGTATACATTTCTTTATATAAGTATTTATATCGTTGTCTAGTAGCCATAGTACAAGCCTAGAGCTTAGTTTGGGACCAGATCAATTGGTGTGACATTGTTCCCTGATATTTATTTATTTATTTATTTATAGTTAAACTTTGGTCAAGCATGAACAATCCATAAACCGAAATCGATGGAAACGTTAAAAATATATCTAATCAGACAAAAGGTCTATTCTCATATCCCGAAACAGTCACTTCTTGCGAGGTCTACCCCTGCATCGCTCGTCACTCCCCGGCGATAATGGCGTTGGATAATTTTAATCGTGCGCGAACTGTTCAGCGTAATGTCTCGGCCACGTGGCGCCGCCCTAATTCTCACTGAACTACATACTCTTTACGGTCGTCAAGACTGTGAATGTCTTCAGAAGTTCATCAGTTAATTTTGATTAAATTATTTGATGTTCTGTATAAACATAGGCTGTGCTACTTTGTTGACTTAACTCGTTTTACACATACGCCATACGCGATACACGTCTAAATTAATTTTGATCCGGGTTTTACTTTTTTTTAACACAAGCACACACAGGCAAGGTGATTGTACGTCGACGTATTGCTTCATAGCATTCTCAAAACTACAAAAGAAAACGTAAAACCACAAAAGCATTAAGTCTGAATTTTTGAAAACTGTAAAGGATAAATTTCGATAAAACCCTGCATAAGGTCATGCTACCACTAAACTTTACGTGTTTAGTCGTAACGCTGCGCAGCGTAAATAAAAAAATACCCCCAAGATCCCAGTATAATGTCCCCATTCATTTCGAAATAACGAAAATTCTTTAATTCCTCGTGCAATTACCAGCGTCAGTGCCAAGCGCCAAGTGTCATCGTAAGTCTCGGCGCGTCATTAAGGGCATCTGCAGCGCGCTAAATAACGAAAAAATTCCAGTGGGGAGGGGGGCGGGGGCAAGATGAGAGATTTTATTTAACAAAGTCTATATTAACCCGGTGCAATTAGAGAGCGTTAACGAGCAAGCCGTAATGACTGCTGGGACGGTATTCTTGAAGCGGGCGACATGCATTACAATTTTGGTGGCAATAGAGCCTATTTTTATAAGATACAGCACTCCCTCTTCGATTTTAGGATTGAATATGGTTCTGAGAGCCATCATCGGGGAAACCACAACAAATCTAAACTAAATTGCCCTCTCCTTGCCACAAAAAAACACAAGAACATTTGGTTTCTTTGGTTTCGTACTGATGTAGGTTTGATAACTAAACGTATCTGAATGCCTGGGTATCATTTAAATCTCTTAACAAGGGGTTTTTACCATGAGGTATAAATAAACTAAAACTTAACACCTTCGTAAAGTAACACTACTTCATAAGGCCTTGTTTAAAACAATGCTCGTGACCTGTAACCAATTAGGTACCTGTCAGTGTTTAGTTAAAGGAATTATCAGAATCAATTTACATACGTTTTGTTTATTTAGTTCATGTATAAGGCTGGATTTTAATTTTTAGATTTAAAACTTAGCTAACTGTTACCATGGTTATCAATGATATATTTACACGTGAATCATTAGTAAAAACACACGCAGTCTTACATCGTCGACACTTTCTCGCTCCTTACAGAATAGGCCCCGCGCGTTGACACATTACTAGAGAATGATGCGAATCCAAAGCATTTAAATATAATAATCGTTGTAGGCAGCGGGCAGCTATTTATTGTTTAATTAGGCCCGCCGGCCGCTGTGCCTTAAGCACCCCAATTGTTTATGTTAATGCCAAGGAAAGTCGGAAAAATGGTGAGGTGCTGAACGCGGAGGGAATCGTTTGATTCAGTTATAAGCCTCACATGTATTGGGATAATGTGTTAACTACCGTAGAGTAATGTTGTATTTAAAAGGTTATAAGTCGACTTAACTCGTACTAAAAAAGGGGAGTATACTAGCCTTATACCCTTTGTCATTTGATTTTTATGACAGCTACACTCTTTTTCACAAAGTTTTCAGAATAGTTGGAATATCACTATGAATACATCTGACAAAAGCTTCTACATACAATTTTCTATACAATTTGCTATATTAATTTTTACTCTAATATGAAAACTATAGGAACTACAAGGCGTTTAAGTTAACAAGGAGATATATAGACGATTTAAGAAGTAAAAACTAATTATATACTTTTTGTGTTTGTCTTCAACATCGACATCTTCGTCTTCTTCATCACTCTGCATCTCCTATAGTATTGATCTTAGAGTAAAAGCATATGTAGCAAATTTTGTAGAAAATTGTACGTAGAAACTTTTGTCACTAGTGATTATTATGATATTCGTACAGATATTCAAGATATGAGCAAAAATGTGAAAAAGGTACCTTCAACCCCCCTTTCACCCTCAGCACACCCCCCACCCTTGAGGACTTTTATCCGGATACCGCCAGGTATAACTGTACCGATTTATAAAACTACAAGATTATTTCCCTGATTTTATTCATTTTCTTGAATTATGAGTATTTGTTAGCCATTTTACACGAAATACAAGTAATATCAAGTTTAAATATACAAAAAAATACTAAACTTACAATACATAGTTTAAAATCTTCATAAACAATCAAATTTTATAATTTATAACCAACTTGAAATATTCTGCAAACCTTTTTAAATAAACTGATTTGAATTTCGAACGAGTTCTGTTCTACGCTCACCAATGCTTACTCAGATATTTCAGGCTTTCGAATCTAATTCAAAGTAGCGAAGAGGAAGCAATGCTATACGATAGTTAGAATGAGTGGTGTCATTAGACCAAATTACTGTGATAGCGTGCCGCAGCCGACGGTACCGCAAATTGGGTTCTTTATTACTCACTAATTTCACCAAACATCCATCGTAACACGTTCAGTGCCAGGAATAAAGGAGTTCGTACTAATTAGACTATACAGCGCCTCTAAAATCGAAATCGTATTCGATCTGTTATGGTATCGTAATATGACAACAGGTCAAAAACGATATTGTTTTTACCACGTTAAATAGAGGCCCAGGGTTATTATGAGATAGCTATGCAGTTCAGTTTACGCTGAGAGAAAAGGACAGAGCTGAACAGAATGACTGCTAAGACATGATTTTTTTCGAAAATCGTGGCCTAGATTCTTACGAACACATTGCACTTATTTTAATATAAATATATTTATAGGTTTGTAAGTGAGATGAGTGAGCCATAGACATTTGCATTCTCAAGACTACAACCTTAAGACTGAAATCCTAAGACCGCAAATGCATTGCAAACCCTGAAGACTAAGATGGAATGCCTCTATGCTAGTAATTTCACCAGCTATCCCCATACCGGAACACAACAATGCGAACACTACTGCATGGCGGCAGGTTAAAGAAGGTGCTACCACCACTAGACCTTACACTATACTGACTACATTTTTACTGACCTATTAGTAGAGGACTGAATAGAAGACCACCTTCACCAGGCTGTTTATTCTAATAAACAGCCCAATATAACATTTTCAGCCTACCTATTCGTCACACATGACTTAACATATTAAATTTGATATAAAATTCTTTTTATTGAATATTCAGCCCGGTGAAGGTCGTCTCCGATTCGAATGTGTTTTTTCTCGAACCGTGTCAGGACACGTGAGCTTCAAACAATGCTTGTTAAAAGAAACACTTTTCCGGATTCTTTATTGTTTTTTGCCCAATTAGAACGCTTCTCTTTTGTTACCCCTTTGTTGATTTGTAATTGTAATTGGGCACAATGAAATATGTTTGTTAAGGGAAAAATTGTTTTGAAATTAATAATGGAGTGTTTATAGGGTTCCGTTGAGCTCCATTCGGCTACCGTACCGGCGGGTTCCGTAGCCGAAGGGAGCTCAATGGAACCCAATTATTATTCTTACGCTGTCCGTCCGTAATAATATAGATAGTGGGTTGTTTTTTTTATTCGAGTATGTGTTATTACTTATTACGGCGGATAAATAAACTTTTTGTTTTAAAGAAATTGAAAGAATGTAGGGGTTTTCATACAGGAAAAGTTATTTATCAACAATTTTTTATTTATAGTACAAATCCTAAAAAATCACAAATACTAAACAATGGTCAAGTTTGAGTCGGGCTCGTATTGACTCAATTCGCAATCAAATTCAAATCGGAATATAATAATTCTTGCCGCCATTACTATGTATTAAATAAAAGTTATCATAACCTAGACGATACGACAGCATGTAAAGATCAATATTGTTTTAACGAGTAGAATAGAACGCAAGATACATAGGTTCTACGGCGTAGCGGTCGTAGCGGTAACATACATTGTAGCAAGTGCCGTAGCAATTGAAGTCATCCCTTATTGCCTCCCTCATGTACTTACGAAACAAATATAAGAAATGAAAATTCAATGCTTTTTATGCAAAGTATTCTCATAAGTCATTTTTATTTTATCATGTTATAAAAACACATTAAAATTCTAAATAAAACCCAATTCCTTTATTGACAAATTTAAATAATGTTAGCACTTTCCTGGTGTATTGTTGTGTTATATGTAAAGGTTCACAAGTTCAAAATGTTGAAAAATAACTCGGGGTCTATACCTGCTTTATTCGTTTTATACATCTTAGTCCTCAGGGATGACAGCGCGTTTGTCGTCTTAGTATTGCAGTCTTAAGATTGTAGTCTTGCGACTGCAGATGTCTATGGGTCTCAGGTGACTTGTGTACTGGCATGAAAAAAGTGTAGGGTCAGTTACTATACCGCAAATTTTATTTGTTATCCTTTCTACTTAGACGTTTTGTACTTTTGTATGTATCGAATAAACTAAAAATTGCCTGGGGAATTCCTGAAACCCTTCCACCATTAGAAGGCTACATTATCCTTGAACATGGCTTATTTTTATGTGGGATGACAAAACTACGAACTCACCGCGGTACGTATTCACTGGAAGAGCTAGTCCTTAATAAAGAGAAAAACAGTTAGGTACACAGATTTTACAAGAATACCACAGACAACATTGAAAATAAGTCCACACTGCACTCCACTTTATTGTTTTTTTTAACAAGCACGCAATGACGCTAATCATTTCATCCCTTTGTCACCTGATATACTTGCCCGTGCGCAGTAGAGACGATTAAATTCATATAAGCACCGATGAACTATTGGTGAGGTCACAGACTAAGGATCATTTTGTTTCTGGGAAATGCGATGAATCAATTCATATACATGTTGTTATGCTGGTTGTAAATTGGCATAGATCGCGGTCAGTTTACCAACACCGCAAATAAGTTTTCGGTAGGTATAAACATTTAAACCGTTTGTAACTTAAGAACCAATGAAGTCTACTTAGTCGTGATAGTTTTCCTATTAATCATTATATGTGCTTTCGATTAGGATATTTTTCAGATCACACTTGTGGGGGACACTTGTCTCGAAAGACCTATCCAACGACACCCCATACTATGGGGTAGACGAGAATAAAAAACACATCACCACGTTATGTGTAGGGGAGGTACACTAAAAAAAGTTTTGACGATTTTATTTTACCACTTTTATGTATATTCATGCCAAATTACAGCATTCTAGTACAGGGCCTCTAAGCTATAAGGGTTCCTAGTTTGACTACGGAACCCTAAAAATCCGTCAGCTTTAGAAGAGTAGTCACTAAGGCAAATATGTTCCAATTGGCTCCGACTACCGACGTTTTCATTTCTCGGACAACCTGCATAACACTCTGTACAACTTGGTGATACTAATTAAGTAAATGTAGCATCCCATGTGTGATGTTCCTTGATAAATACTTGAAATAATACGCAGAACTCAACTGAACGGTTTATTCGCTAACAGCAAACTGACACACGTCACCTGATAATCTACCCACATTTACCTAAATACTACATTCCCTCCACCAATAATATACAAAATATTTGACTATAAATAAAGCTATTATGTTTTGTAATTGACGTGTTTGTTCCTGGTAATACGTTTCGGAAAACGACGTCCATCCATGTCACCAGCGCGGTGATGTGGTTCTGTTGAAGAATCCTCCGCCAAGGGTTCCGGCGGATCTTCACCCAGCTGCTCCTGCTCAGTCTCGCTTTCCCCCTCTTCGGTAGGGGAACGGGCCGGCGAAGCGAGGCTTGCGAATGATGTGTCCGGGGATGCCTCTGGGGTATTATACTCGTTGTTCCCATCGACTGTGTCCGAAATATTCCTTTGCAAAGTTGGAATATCTCCATCATATAACTCCTCTTCCTCGGCATTACTGCCCTTGTACATTAATAGCTGATCAGCGTGCTTTTTGGCCGTTACATTTAAATCTGGGATACTGACTATGAACATTCTAGATCCTATTTTTCTCTCGATGACACCCTTTTTCCATATGTACTTGGTTCCATTTGTATAAAAAGATTTAATTAATACTATGTTTCCAATTTTAAAATCACATTTTCTTTGTCCCCCGTACTGATTAGTTTGTAAGATCTGTTTGGTAAGAACATTTTCATTAGGTGAGGAACCCGACGCCAGGTCACGTGACGCGGTGTTATCGCCGTTATCAGTGCGCGGCGGATTGACGCAGAGCAGATCGTGTCGATTACGCAACGGGCGGCCCATCAACAGCTGAGCCGGCGAGAAACCGGTTGTACAATGAACAGAATTCCTGTAGTCAAATAAGAATTTATTTAATTTTATGTTAAAAACTGAGTTTGATAGATTTTGTGCAAGTATTGCCTTTATGCCTTTTTTTATAGTTTTAACACTATTTTCTGCCTGTCCGTTGGAAGCGGGATGGTACGGAGCAATTGTTAAATGCTTAATGCCGTTATAGCTACAAAAATCGGCCATTTGAGATGAACAGAAATTAGATGCATTGTCTGTAACTAAAGTATGTATAAGTCCGAATCTGCTAAACATTTCCGCTAATTTATTAATTATGCTAGCGCTGTCCGTCTGAGTCATTGCGTAACACTCCACCCACTTGGAGTGCGCGTCGACGGCAACGAGGAACTGGCGGCCCTGCACGGCGCACATATCCAGGTGCAGGCGCTGCCACGGGCCGGCCGGGAACGGCCAAGGCGCGAGGGCACAGCGGCCCGGGGCGTTTCTCAGCGTAATACACACACCACATGAACCAATTTTTTCTTGTATGTGTTGGTCTATCTGAGGCCACCACATGCGTTTCCTAGCTTCAGCCTTAGTTTTTACTACCCCCTGGTGTGTTTCATGTAGTTCGTTTAATAGTTGTTCTCGGAAAATTGCTGGGATCACAATTTTATGACCGCGCAAAATGCAACCCTCCTCTAAAGTCAATTCCAACCGGCAATTGAAATACGGTGTTAATTCGCCATCCGTATTTTTACGGGGCCATCCATTTTCAATGTGGGACTTAACTTTAGTCAAAATTTTGTCTTTTTTTGTTTCTGAACAAATCTCGTGCGCTGTAACGGGTTTGAGACAGCTGGACATAAAATTGATGTAGGTGGCGCGGTCTGGCTCACCGGCGCCGGCGCTGCGTAGCGGCTCGTGTGCCGTGGCCCGCGACAGATAATCCGCAATGTTATTTTCGCTCCTTATAAATTCTATGTTGTAATTATATGCTGACATAAATAGAGCGTAACGTTGCAATCTGTTTGCTGCCAATTCGGGGACACCCTTTTTGCACCCAAAAATGGACACAAGGGGTTTATGGTCCGTCCTTAGTGTAAACGGTACGGATCTACCGTAAAGATAATAATGGAATTTTTTTATTCCAAAAATAATTGCCGTAGCTTCCCGCTGTATCTGCGCATAATTGTTCTCGCTGGGCGAGAGCGACCGAGAAGCGTACGCGACAACGCGCTCGGAGCCGTCAGGCTGCGCCTGCGCCAGTACGGCGCCTAGCGCCGGCCCCGCGTCCGTCGTGAGGATGGTGGGGTACTCGGGGTTGTAGTGCGCAAGCACCCGCTCTCCAGCTAGCTCCTCCTTTATCTGACGGAATGACGACTCTTCTTCCTCTCCCCAACGCCATTTACAGTCTTTTTTAAGCAATTTATATAACGGGTTTAATATGCCTGATGCATTGGGTACAAACGACCGATAATAATTCGTCATACCCAAAAAAGATTGAAGCTCGGTCACGTTTTTGGGACTGTTTACTTTTAAAATGGCTTCTACTTTACTTTTTGACTTATGTAGACCAAATTTATCTATAATAAATCCTAAATATTCAACGGACTCTTTAAATAGCTCACATTTGTCTTTTTTTAAACGCAGACCTGCATTTTGGAACCTACTTAAAACTTGCTCTAATCTTCCTATATGAACTTGTCGATTCGGACCCGTAACAAGTACGTCATCAAGAAAAATGCAAATTCCCTCAATACCCGACAAAAGCTTTTCTATAATTTGCTGGAAAAGACAAGGGGCACTTGACAGACCGAACACTAGCCTCGTATAGCGGAAAAGCCCTTTGTGTGTATTTATACATGTCAAGTCCTTCGATGCGTCATCCAGCTCGCACTGGTTGTATGCTCTTGAGAGGTCAAGTTTCGAAAATTCCTCACCCCCATGCAATTTTGAGAAAAGGTCCTCAATACGGGGCAGAGGATAATTGTCAATAAATAGGGCCTTGTTAAGAGTTACCGAGTAATCCCCGCAAATTCTTATGTTGCCGTCAGGCCTTAACACGGGGACAATGGGAGTAGCCATTTCGGAATGACTAACTTTTTCTAAAATTCCTAAATCTAACAATCGGTTCAGTTCCTCCTCCACTTTAGGTTTTAAGGCCAGAGGCACGGGTCGGGGCTTAAAAAATTTAAACTGCGCGTTATCCTTAATTTTTAAATGTATTTTATATTGATTGAATTTACCTAATTCATTGGTAAAAATATCCGAGTATTTGTTTGCTAATGAATTTATAAAATCATTCTCGCTGTTTAAGTTATTGCAATTTTGGTTACAAAAATGTAAATCAAATTTGCTTATAAAGTCTCGACCCAGCAAGGGGGGTTGGCCAATTTTGGTTTCAATAATAAATAAATCAAGATCTATTGATTTTTCCTCAAACGTAATGGGTAACGATACACAACCTAAAGGCAATATCTTGCTTCCATTGTAACAATTAAGCCTTATGCTACTTGGTCTCAAGGTGTATTTTGCTTTAAAATAATCATTAAAAACATCAGCGGGTAGGACGGAGACCGCGCTGCCGCTATCGACTTCGCACAAAACCCGTTCGTTACCTATCAATACGATCTGCTGCATAGGCTTTCCGCTATCGCTACTAATACGGTATAAAAACAAATCTTTGTTACCTTCGTGGATGTCGTCGGATTCCTGAACTATGAAGTTATTAAACTTATCACTAACTTTACACACACGACTCAAATGTCCTTTCACATTGCACTTTTTACACGTGTAGTTAGCGTAACGGCAGTTGTCCTTAGAGTGGTTTTTAAAACCGCATACAGAACACGTCCTCCTCGGCACGGCGTGGGAGCCCGGGGCGCGGCCGGCGCGCAGCGCGAACACCTCGCCGCTGAGCGCGCCCGGCGCTGCCGCCGGCAGCCCCTGCCCGGTCGTCGCTCGTATAGCCTGACGCGCGCTTCGTGTTGCTTGAGCTAAATGCAGAGCCTTATTGAAAGTTAGCTGTGCGACACTTTCTGTAAACAATTTCTCCCTTTCCTTAGCGTTCTCGAGTCCAAGAACGAATCTATCACGTAACGCAGTATCTAGCTCCGTTGTGAATCCACAGAACTGCGCTAAACTTCTCACTCGCGCCGCCCAATCACCCAGATCTTCACCCGGCCGCTGCTCCGCTTTATAGAATGTATATCTCTCGGCGAAAGCGCACTTTGGTAACTCGAAGTGAGTGTCCAGCTTCTCTAAGAGACTTTTGTACTCCACGCTGTTCAGCGTAAGAGGGTGAACTAGGTCTCTCGCGACGCGGTAGGTTTCTTCCACTAGCGTCGTGAGGAGTATGGAGCGTCGCTTCGTACCTGCTTTATCGGATTCATCCGTCAGGTCGTTAGCGTTACACATCGATTCAAACCGCTCCTTAAAAATACTCCATTCTTGTGCACTGTGGTCGAAAGTGAGGTTGCCACCGAAAATCACGTTCGAGTTGTTCGACATCGCGTATTCACAAATATTTCACTGTTTTAACTCAATATACACGCGTCAGATACGTATTCGTCGCCAATTGTGATGTTCCTTGATAAATACTTGAAATAATACGCAGAACTCAACTGAACGGTTTATTCGCTAACAGCAAACTGACACACGTCACCTGATAATCTACCCACATTTACCTAAATACTACACCATGTTTACTCAAATTTCATACACAATAAAATCATATGATTTATGGTTTCTATGATTTCATCCTCGGAGGGTTTATTTTTATTGTTATAAGAGTCATAAGTTATTCAAAGGGCAAACCTATTAAAATATAATAGAAAATAATTGAAATTCATTCCTAATCTGTGCAAGAACTTAGCTCATCTTACTTATTAATACACTGAGGACCAATGAAAATGGGTCACCTTCTTTGGTAATTCAATACAAAGTGACCCGTGTTTATTGCTCGAGACTATATTATAAATAAGAATGTTTGGATGTTTGTTACATAATCCCGCTTTAACCACTAAACGGATCGGGATGAAGTTTGGCACACGTATAGGTTAGGTCCTGAAATAGGGTAAAGCAGCGTTTCTTAACCTGTGGTCCGCAGACCCCTGGGCTCTCATCTATGCTATGGACCATTTAGTAATAATGAATAAATGCTAACATAAATCTCGTAATCGCTTCGCTTACTAAGCACGGCGAACGTGGGCCAGCGAGTGGAGTTCAAGACCAAACCACACACCTCTGTGAAAAAGCATTATCTACTCTTGTATATATTAAAAACAAATACAGAAACCGATTACAACTCAACATCAACCCCAATATCGCCAACTTAGTTGTGAAGAAGCAGCGTCAACCTTCACAATAACGTATTTTGTTATAAATAAATTTATTTTTGTATTTGCAGTAGGTACTCGTAACTACCTAAGTATTAAAACAAATGGTCTGACACGTGTTGCTTTTTTTTTTATAAAGGGTTATACCGATAAAGGTTAAGAACCGCTGGGCTATAGGATAGTTTTTTCCCTGAAAATGCAACACTTCCCGAGGAAGCAGTGATAAAAGACGTCTGTCTACGCAGACGCGGGCAAAAGCTCATAATCAATCAATGAAGTTAATCCAAACTCATAAGTCATTGTTAAGCATAAATGATCATAGAATTTACTAGAATAATACCTTTTTTCGCGTAAACCCTAGTACTTAGGTAGTCAAGATGCAAATGCTGCTATCGTTTCTATCGACTCAAAATGTATTGTCATAGCGGTCGACGTGATCTGTAATCAGCTTACGTCAATCCTAATTCTGTCGATATTTGAAATTCGCTAACTTAGCGTTTCGCATCATTACTAAGCCCGTAGAGGCCCTGGAAAAACTTAACGTTACCATAAACGATGTTCGAAAACTGTCAAAATATATGAATTAATGAGACAATTTCTTTTTGTTCCATTCAATCTTGGACCCGTATTAATAAACTGATCTCAACTCTAACGCTCGTCTCGAGATGCGTCAAAAATGACAGTCTTCTATGGCTTGGCGTTTACTTTGACGTATCTTGTGACGGACCACACAGTCAAGATGAGTTTATTAATACGGCCCTTAGTCCATACAGTCAGCAACGCATTTGGGGTATTAAGATTGCAGTTTTAAGACTGTGATCTTGAGAATGCAAATGTCTTTGGATCAGTAACCATCAGGAGACCCATGGGCTCGTTCGTCTTCTACATTCCATTTTTTTTATAACATCTTTAATTCACAAAGGTTCGCCCTTCCATTTAAATTGACGTTAAACGTTTGCATTATTTCCGTAAAATTAAACAGTGGGGCACGTCTTCGTGGACTGAAAACTCTAGAATCAATAGAGCATAACAACACGTAGAACATTTACAACTTTTGTCAAACACATTAAGACAATGTGGAACATATGTACACGGCACCGCGTGTCGGATGACCTGAACATACGATATTGTTATGTTCTGCAATCAATTACCGTGCGTCCCAGATATTGATGTTATAACGGAACTGATTCCTTTGGCTTCTAACCTCACGGCACCAGCGTTACATAACCTCCCTCGCGTCTCCCCACGCGTAACAACTACTGGAAAAGAGGTGGAGACGTATAGTTGTGACAGGTCAAGTTTATCTGGGTACGCCGAGAGTGCACTAAATGACATGCGCCATCTGGTGGGTGTCATAAAAAGAACCCCCTTGCCACTATTCGTTTGGGCGATAGTTTTCTTGTAAGGGTTTGCTTAGGTCTGCACCCTCGGAGATTGGTGTTATGTGTCTCATAATACGTTTGGTACAAATATTGCATGAAATTTTGTTAGCTGGCGGTTTCCAGCGTTCTATTTGATTTGAAGACTTTAGTTCATTTTTGTAGAAGTAAGTATTTGACCTGCTGCGATTTTCAATGGATTGCTTTTGTTTTTTGATTTGTGTCTTTGTATTAAGTCTGTGGGAAAACAAATTGAGCCATTACCTTGTTCCGTGTATGTTCATGATTTGAACTCGGACCAGTGGTCCAACTGTTCTATCCAACTGACCAGAATTATTATCATATATATGAGGTAAGTTTAGGTTATGTCAGTCCTACAGCTCGCCCGAAGGGCCAAAACAATCAGGAATAGGAGTTCCGCGAGACCGCAGCTCACTCGAGCGAGTGAATTTCAAATGAAATGTTTGGTCAGATGCACAGAGCAGTTGGACTACTGCCCCTCAAGGGATAAAGACTCTCTTCACTCATTTCCACTATTAGATACAATTGCGTATAGAAAGTTACTGTAGAAAAATAGCAATTGTTCCTATTTAGCAATAGAACATTGTTTGTACGTGATTTATGAACGAGTCGTATGTAGTCGTCGAGGGCCGAATTGAGAGTACGACACCATAAATTGCACTTTTTCTCAACTAAATACTTCGAGGAAATAAAATAACGGTTTTTATTAATTATTTACATAATTATATGAAACTGGCCAAGGATAATTTTACTTTTGTATGAAATCGTCCTGTCATATAGGTGATATTTTCTTACCCCAAAGCAGCCCAAAAAGGTTCATATTTTCGATCTGAATTGTGAAAAATATTCTAAAAAGAAAGTTAGGCTAGGAAAGATGCTTAATGCCCATGTAAATGATTTTCGAAAACTGATAAAATGTATGGAATTCACGTGCCCGACACGACCGTCCGACAGCTTAAATCAATCCTATAGATACATTTGCAATAACGATAAAGATAAGAACCACTTTTTTCGCCTCGTATTGACACGAGTAGGAAGTCTTCAAGTCCGAAGCTTAATCATTTGTATCAAATTTGCATACTTTATTCTAATATTAAACTCAAACCAATGTCATTTTTGTAGCACGTCCATGAACCAATTAAATCATTTCAAAATCAAAACAGTTCCCAAAGGTAAATATCGCGTGCTGGAACACGACTATATCTGCAAATCAATTAAGGAGTCAAAATTCCACGTAAATTGGTGTCTTGTTTCCCGCCGGGGCGCTATCTCTCTATTCGATCTGACTGCGCGGCCAGAAACTACCCCCTTTATGGATATTTCACCCCCGGGGGGATACTTGACCCCCCCTATCTGGATACATCATCTACCCCTAAAATGAACTAATGGACAAATCACAAATGTAAAGATTAATGAAGTGTCACGAGTTATGACCATTTTTAGACTGTCGTCACTAATTTTATGACAAAAAAATTGTACAGAAACGTCAAACTAGATTTTGGCGTAACTAGAATAGAGCTTTTCAAAAGCTTTCTTAATCAAAGTATAATTAATGGCCCAGATTAAGTGAGTACAGTTTCAAATTAGGCCCCCTATTTACCTAAAATACTGGGAATATAAAGTAAAGTGTTGCCAAAAAAATAACTTTTTTTTTTTTCTATCCCTCCTAATATTAGCGTGATAGCTTTTTATTGTAACGAGTGATTATAAACGTTAAAATAATAAAACTGCTTTAAAATCGGTTTACCCCTTTAAGCCCTAGGCTACAAGAGACCAACTGACACACGAACACAACGGCAAACAAAGCATGTCCGTCCTGCATGAGTAATCTACGCTTAAAAAAGGTGCGCACCTACTGTACAAAAATACCGTGATATTGTAAACTATTTATAATTATAATGTAATGATGTAAACCTTTTTCTTGAAAAAAATATACCTTGCCGAGTTTCTTACGCCGGTTCTTCTCGGGGCAAAGGTTTTATTTTTCGAACCGGTGGTAATGCTTTTTGACATTCATAGGTGCATTATATATGCCTAAATTGAAGAATAAAGAACTTTGACTTTGACTTTGACTTTGACTTTAAAGAGTTTAAACACGTTACACATCTTTTCTTGGTCACTATTTAAAAACTATGCTTTTACTTAAAAATATATAGTATTCTTATTCGATACTATTAACAGTGTAATAATAAACTGTATCGTGCACTAATGATTGACGTTTGTGTCACTTCCAGTACCTTTATACCACTAAATTGTGTTTATTTCACACACGTCATAATAATGCACAGTTATGACTTCGAGTTAAGTGCTTTACTCCAACGATTATACAAAATAAAATGATTTACTGTAAAGATAAGTGATAGGCAATATTAATGATAAGTATCACTTTTGTACGTTAAATGTGTTTTGATTTGATATTGCACTTATTTTAATGATTGGCTGCACACAATTTTTGTACAACAGAACAAATAACAGTGACATTTGTAAATTACCTTGACTGATAGGGTAAAGTCACTAGTGGTCAGTCAGAGACCATTAGTCGACCTTTTATAACTGCGAAGAGTGGGAAATATATCTTTCGTACTTTTCCCACTCATACAAAGTATAGGTAGATACCAACTACTGGTATCTGGCTAACTACTGGTGACTTTACCCTATTCTATCGAGTAAAACCTTATTGGTTTTGATGTGTTTCCGTATCGTCAAAGTTGCTCGTCTCCTCATGACTGAAGGTCGCAACAGCAATCAGTTGTTTGGTTCACCAAGGCTCTCCAAACTGCTCTATCTTCGGCCCCTTGCATAGACTTCTGCCAACTGGTTTTGCAGACTTCTTTCACTGCGTTGGTCCAATGGGAAGGTGATCTTCCATGGCTCCTTTTTCCTTCCTAATTCCCAAATCTTATTTACTGGATAATAATGGCGGCTGTGTTAAAAACAATGCATAGACAACAGTGTACAGATGTAGTGCATAATTGTTTTCCTTCGTATTTTCACGGAAACGTACGAACGCGTCTTGCTATTTCAGTCGGTCACAGTACAAAAAGTACTGAGGTTGACTGAAGTAGCATGACACCTTCGTACATTTCCGTGAAAATACGAAGGAAAACAATTATGCACTACACCTGTAGAATAGGTTTATTTTAAAGCGTATGTTTGCCGGCAGTTGGCCAGTAAACGTCGTAATTTCTGTTTATTCTAACCTATTATTTGCATTATTTTCGTCTTACATTTTTGTTACAATTTGTGTATCTTGTCGGGTATTTTCGTTTATCTGTGACTTCATAAGAATCGATTATTAATAAATAAATAAATGCTCTTCTAACGTAAAATATATTGATCTTCATTTAAATGTAAATACATAAATTTTAATTGCTTATAATAGATATCCTGAGGAATTTTCTTAGTGCACCTTCATAAAGAATAGATAAAAAGGTTATATTCTGAATCTTATCTTACATCGTTTTTATACTACTGCCCAAAAAAAGGAGAGTAATGTTTAAAGAAGTATGCGTTCTCTGTCATTTTTTGTCACTTATACTCAATACACACATACATACATACATAAACTCACGCCTTCATTCCCAGAGTGGGGTAGGCAGAGCTACAGAATTTCCAACAACCCTAAAAACTTGTTGATAATTCTGTAACCACATTTTGCACAATCAGGCTAAGATGTTTACCAGTGTATTAGTGACAGGTTGCAAGCCCATCGCCTAACAGTACTGCAAGCCTTTATTCCCTTAGTCGTCTCTTACGACATCCGCGGGAAGACACGGAGTGGCACTATTCTAACCCGGCAACCACACAGGGCCACAGGGCACAGGGGTTTATACTCAATTTCTCTGGTAAAAAACTCCTAACTGGCAAACTATAACTAAAGTAACTTGTGTACATCTGTAAGTCCCGACTACCTACTACAAAACTACTTATGTAGATACATGAACACTTCTCCATAACAAGTAACTACAAACGTTTCGAATAAATATTTATATGCGCAATAACACGTACATTTGCACACAAAATGTTACAGGCTTAAAAGTTATGTACGTGACGACGTAAACCACAATTTTATTTATAAAATGACAAGAACATACCGCCTCCGAGCTGGGTTATCGACCCAAATATTATAATGGAAAATATGAAAATGAGTTTCATTAACGCCTGAGTCACGGTCCCCCCACAGGTCCCCCCGAATATCTTGGACAAAGGACGGCGACCAGTACGAAACATTCCCGGCATTATCACTATAATTTTCTGTTTTAATGACCCTTGCTTATCTTGATTATTGTGTCCTTTAAATTGGTAGAATACTGTCTAATGTTTGCTATAGTTTTATAGCTGTGGGGTGATTAATTAGGTGTGTGTTTGGATTATTTTGTGGTTTGGCTTGGTGGTAGAGTCAATATGCAACGAGTGTTTGTTGATGACATGCCAACCTGAGAGCACTTTATAAGTTAAATAAATATCAGATAGGAGGTCCACAGTAGAGTTTTAAAAATGAAAAAGAAAGCCATGTATATTAGAGCTATACATAATACAATTGCCTTTTTCTATTTACTGGATAAATATTGAGGATTTGAAATTAGTAATTAACTAGGTATGAATGCAGTAATCATTTCGATTTCATAACGGGGATTTGTTATATACATTTATTTCATAATCGTCTAATTAACAGAACGTACACGTACGTCGAAACGTTACATGTTTTAATTTCAATAGACAGTAGAAAACCGCAAAATTCACTTCAAACTTCATCAATCAACTCAGACAAATTCAGTTAACCCTTCTCGCGCCGCGGTGTCTTAACTATCCGCGCGGATATCCGGCCCACGTATCCTCGCCCTCATTACTGCATGCGGTATTCAGTGCATAAATTAACTCACTTTATGAAGGCTATTTGTCTATCAAACTGAGTGGCAGAATGTGTGGAACAGACAAAGTATGGTACTACTTAGTAGGTAAATAACGCAGTAGGGTAATTATTAAAACTATTTTATTTTATATAAGGTATCTTTTAACAAGGTTGTGATCACTGATTATATTAGATACATCAAGTAATATTTCATGACTTATCAATCAGATCATTGCTATTTTATTCAATTTATATCCACTAACAGAGAATCTCTCTTGGTTTTATCTTAGCCTTGATACCTGTTTTCTGCGAAGGTTGTTTGTTTGTTAGGAAGTTTAATAACTTTATAAAAATAACAAAAAGTTAACATACACTAATTTATACTACAATCGATAGTTAACTAACTTTCCGAATATTACGATTTCATAGGTTTACTTGAATTACGTTTTATATTTTTTTTTTACATTTTTGAAGAATATCAGCGTCCCAAAGCCATTTGTTTATTTAGTTTATGTTGTCCCACACAAATATATTAATTGTCTGACTAAATAAGTTAACAGTTGATTATTCCTTGCTCTATTTGAATGGCAATTTAAATTGGTTATTGCAAGGGTTAAATGAATATTGAATTGTTAATATAAGTACATTAATTACATAACAACAGATAGGAAGAATATATTTTACACTTTTTAGCAAATATAACTATAATAATTATATTATTTGCATTTTGTGCACAAAGTCTATATGGTTTTTAATATACACCTAGGAGCAAAAATATCGGGTCAGCGTGCGTTTTTCATACAAACGAGACTATTTCGAAGCCTTGGTTCCTCGCCAGGAGTTATTTTGTGTGAGTTTTAATGGTAGATACTCCGAGGTTCAATAGAGGAGGTCAAAAGTTCTTAAGTTACCTAACTGATCGCACAATCAGTTAACACCACAGCGGAGTTTGGGTCAGTATTTGGATTTCCTTACATTTTATTGCCATTTTACATGTTTTTCTGAACATGCACAATTCCAGCGTTAACCGCAGATTCATTCAGTTGGGTATCCTAGGCATTCTGGAAGTCCTGTATCGATGCTTGGGGTATTCATCATCAGATTTCACTAAAAGCATTCCCTGGCGAGGAACCAAGGCTTCGAAATAGCCTCTTTAGTGTGAAAAACGCACTCTGACCCGTTTTTTTGCTCCTGAGTGTAGGTTCATTTTGAGTGTTCATTGTTCATTGTATTAAGTTTTTATTTTTATCACGTTCTAAATATGGTGTAAAACATTATTATTAAGTAAGTAAAGTGATTTACTAGCCGAATGCTGCGGACGGTTGTCTTCGTGTTGCAAGCTTACGACTCTGTTGTGTTAAGTGATTATATTGTTATTTTACCACTTGTATTTTGTTACTGTATCATAAATAAATAAGAATATGTTTCTAATACAAAGAAAAAAGATAAATAGATACTAATGCATTACAAAGAAAATTAATTTCAAATTTAACTATTCAATAGAAAATGAAACTATAAACAACACAATCACACGCTAACACATGCAAAAAGATTATTATTTACCTTATTATTATTATGTTTACAAATGATTGCATTACATGTTAGCATAACGAAGGCGCCCACATTCTCTATTCATATTCTTACTATTAAGTGCATACTAGGAAGCCATTACAGTTACCATCCGTCACGTGACGCGTAATGCAAATCCGACCGCGCTAGAATCAAACCAGTCAATTAAAGAGAGCTGGTGAAAAATGGACGCGCGACGAACGCCTCCCATGTACCTGAAGCCTATGTGGAAAATTATGTAGGCAACATGTAATCTGAACCTATAAAGCGGCCGTGATAACTCGTCCGATAGTGGGGCAATTTCTGAACGACACAATAATGACACCTATTAGGTGGACCGCTCGACGGCCGGTCGCATAATGGGCCCGCATCGGCATTGGCAGCGGGCGGGGCGCGGACAACACGACACTCGGAACAACCACCTCCCTACGACGGAAAATAATTAGCCGAGCCCTTAAAAATAATCGCGTTCATACGATAAAAGTAACGAACGTTTTCAATAAAAACTCTACTTACTTCCTAGGTTAAAGGTTTAACAAATCGCTAAGCCGCCGCTTTAATGAGCTGGGAGATTAGCCTTCGTTATGAACTCAGAACGGGCCATTTATGACTACGATTTACAATCTACGCATTAAACACGAACGAAGCCGAAATCTGCCGGTGAATGTTAACTCAACGAGGTCTGTGTACTGTTAACGCGAAGCCATCTAAAAGTTTAATCATCCACTTTATTACACCCAATTACAATTAATCTCACACGAAAGAAACGCCCAGTGGGAGTCTAGACGGTTAATCTGCGGCCGGATCTAATTCGACATAGCTTTATAATTAAACCGAGGACAATAAAATCTGGATCCGTGTGTCGTGTCGTGTGAGGCTCGGCGGTCGCGTGACGGCCGCTGTCGTGTCGCCTTCGTCCGACAATAAAATTATAAGTCGCCCGCAGTGACAATCCAGTGATTTACGCCGCCACACACGCGAATATTCTAATATGAAAAGACCTTAAGTTTTTTACTGCGGCGTAAAAACATGGGAGGTGGACAGGTTAATGAAGAAAATGTGTTCTGCGTGAGATAGGCGACGTGCGTGACTGCGGGCAATGGTCGCGAAATGCCTGTAGCTGCGTATATCCTGATAATTGATACACTTTTGCATATAACAACTGTAGGTATTAACGTCGGTATGTTCAACAATAGGTATATAACGAAATCATAAATTACATAGGTACATTAGAAAGTGCTTCGGGTTTGTACATGTGTCTCACTTGCTCTCATACGCTCTTATTAAGAACAAGTGACAGAGAAGTACAAACCAGAACCACCTTCTAAGTGCTCACAGACTATACAGCATTACTAGTGACAAATATACTGTTAGTTGCGAGTGCGAGTGTGATAACGATAGCTGGCCGAACGCTATTAAGATGCTGAAAGTACCTTATTAAGAATACACGCCCTGTTATATGTTTTATACGCTTTGACGGGACAACTTGAACTCGCCGTTTAATATTAGCTTCGTCGAGTTAGAAAGTAACACGCTTAAGAGAATCACAAAGTCTTTCAGTTGGTTGCGTCCTCTCTTGAGGTTCTATTTTCCTTTATTTGGCTTTAACAGTCATATATATGTTTATCAAGAACATCTACAAATGTTTGTCTATTTAACACTCACCTTAAAAGGATTTATATAAATCGCAATTTTATAACAAAATGCTGTACACTTTAAAGGAACTTCGACGTACTCTTGACGAATATAAAGAAAAGCTAAGCTCTGAGCTAATCCTACGGAGCGAAATAAGCACAAATACTTAGAAAGCTAGGAGACCGGAACGAAACAGAGCCCCTAATCCGATAAGTACGTGGCAAGGCTGGTGGAAGTGGATCAGTGAGGCTAGACAAGTTTCTTGACGCTAACGTAAACGATATTCGAAAACTGACAAAATGTATGGCATTGACGTAGGCTACCTAATTTGGATACCTAAAGATAACGAACGCCGAATACATCTTGTCTAGAGCTTGAGTTGAGCTGGCGGGCATGCAAGCGATCCCTTCTGTCTTCGAGACTGATTCCAGTTAATCTGTTAGTTCAAGTCGGAATATTTAAACAAACTTTTTAAAATACAAACGATACGGGAGGATGACAAAGAGCATAATTTTATATACAAAGAAAACCTATAAGCTGGTAGATTTTTGACGCGTTTAAGTGCCCGTGCGGTCTTCTCACTGAACATCTTTTATCTTATCTTTATCTATTATGTGAGGTGTTTACATGTGGTAGCTCTCTCTCTCTTTCGCTTTTATATTTTCTCAGGTGAGTTTAACCGACTTTACCAGAGCCCAAGATACGTTTTCAGCCCTCTTGCCTCGTGCTCTTGATGTATGTATATGTATTGAAACTTTGTAGGGCCAATTTCATTGCTAATTTAGCATTCGTCAAAACTTACGTATAGAAACTTCAAACTCGATTATAGACAAACATGCAAGAACAACAAAAAACATCACACAATCTAAAGTGACATAAGCATTACTTGCTTATTCCCGAAAGTTGCACGATCGCTTATTTCACGTTCACTTTATTAACTTGTATTGTATGTCTACACATCGATTTAGATGTTATTCAAATCAAAATTGAATTTGCTTTTGTATATCTAACTAATATCAAAAAAAAAATAGTCTGAAAATAAATTGCATTGTATTGTATCCTAATCAACACTATTTTATGACAATGACAAATAAGAGAAAATCGCTCAGTTGGCATTCATAATTTCAAGGCACGTCCATTGTCTAATTCGAAAACATTGCTAAAACACGATTACCTCAAAGGTACCGCGATAAATTAACCGGTAAATATCTAGGTCAGAGCACAATTACATCACATTAACTACGAAAGAAAGACCACGTCGCAAATTCCCCTCGCAACCGTAAAGAAGCCCTCCATACGGTATTTCCCGCCGCCGATTTCCATCCGCAAACAAGCAGTCATTTCTGCCGCGGCCTGGCGTAGGAAAATCCGACGAATTCCTTCACGAACCGAGAATGGCAATGACTTAGATAAGGGTAATAGCGGCTTGCTGTCTACTCGAACGTAATAATGTACTTACTTTGACGTGTAGAGGGGAAAATGCAGGCTTTTTTTGTCTGACCGACCATGAATATTTTATTTATGAGTTTTGAATCACTTGACTCAGATTAGGTACTTGTTGGTAATTGGCATTTTATTTAGCTTATAATTAAACTAACTGCTAACCAAAACATGTACGCGATCACGTTGTATCCACATGTTCGCTCAGAAATTGTCTAATTTTCCATAAATTTAAGTAGCGTATATGACGTTTCTACTGTCTTTCTGTTTGTGTCCCAATAACGCGAAGCCGGCGCGATTTCGAAATGAAATAAGAACAAAGAAACGCGCTTTGGCTCTTATAAAAATACCTAGGCCTCTAGTTAGCTTTGTTCCAGCCAATCTTGTTTTTAAATATATTTTTACGCTACGGCCGCCTTCACTTTCTAGTCAATACGTGTTCGGAACGATCGTAACGTAAACAACGATAATGCTTTAAGACAAAGTGGAAAAGAAGCCCTTCCTTGCTCGTAAGATTTCTTACAAGCAGATAAAACGTCTAATAAAGTTGTCTTAGGTAGTTATGGTCATAGTCCGAGTATCTTAAGAGGCTAATTTAAAAAAAACCTTCTGTAAAGCAATTCATGTCCAAAAACGCGTCAAAATATTAAGTTGTATCATTAATTTATTTCTTCGTTTATTTAATACAAAATAACTAAATCCTAGGACTTCCTATGATACCCCGGTCCTCTAACGACTGCAATCGTGGATCTAAATGAACGTTAATTACCTGGGCGTGCGCATGTAAATGGGGCGTGTATCAGATGGCCACTTTCTTTGTTTGCTGTTCATGTGTGCAAATTGAAACTTAATAGCGTCCTACTGAGCCGGTTGGCATTTAATTGTGGTGGAAGGAACTTGTTTGAATGTTGACAGGCGAGATTATGGTTGGAGACGTACTGGAGTATGGTAAAAGCAGTAATTTTACGTGCTTATCGATACGGTGTTAGGGTAGAAATAATCCATAAACAATGTTTGTAGGGAGTTAAAACAGACGCAACAGAAATAATTCTAGCGATCTTTAGAAGAGAGATATTGGTTTGAGCGGTGGATATCATTCGGCTGATGGTGAGTAGGTACGATTATATATTTTTCAATATTTTATTTTGAATAATGTATAGAACATAAGAAAAAGCGGACCTCACATAGTCTATTCATAGTAATACGAATTACAAAATTACCCTCAAATGCACAATGTTTGAACGGATAAATATTTATTTAAGAAACATCCACAAACACATAATTGCAAGCGTATTAAGTTACATATAAACATATTGACGGCATATAAGTATTCGTAATTTATGAAAAGGTAAACGCTATCATTCTACGAAGATTAAAAATTAGTAGATGTCTACCATAGGTACAAATGCGTTACTACGTCCACCACATCACTATGTCCTATCAACTGAGTAGGTAATCTAACATTAAAAATCCAAGTTAATTGGCTAATGTATCACAACAAAGCCTTAATACAAGCTATAATCTTGGATTTACTGCGGGACGCCTCTATTTTCCACTGAAACGGTCGGAATGGTATGTAAAGCCACGCATCGGAGATCGCCCGGCCATAAGTCAAAAGTCACGAATCCAGATAAGCACTAATTGACGTGAGCACCGCCCTACGCAACCTTAATAAGCATTTATAACGATATAACTCCTATTATCAGAAATACTTAACCTATTTATACAGTAGCGTCGGAAATTTCACCTTTCGGTTTCAGCCACTTACACGGTTTTTGGGTTTGACACTAAGTTTGGATTGGTCAGTCGGGATCATCGTACGGCTCGTTGCACTGCGGAGCTTTGTCGTTGTGAAATAAGTGGTTTTCACTGTTGAGGCATGTGACATTGTATTAGCTTGTCAGTTGTTTATCTTTAATTATGAGATAAGATTTTGCCAGCCTGATAATGCTGGGGGTTAAAATCCTGGAAAACTCAAAAGTTTAAAGGAATTTTAACTTTATTACTTATCTGTGAAAAAAATTCAACTTGCGCGCTACTGTACATATTTTTAACATGAATTTTATGACATACCTACACTAGTTCAATACGTGTTGATTCAGTGGTAAATATCATTTGCAAATGATTCAGGTCCACCAAAGCAAAATAAAAATCACAACCGTCAATTCAATGACAACTCGAATATACCAATTGAACTCTGCGTGTCATTACATCCACGTAAGGATATTAAAAAGGCTGGCAAGTTCTGCCTCCTTCCGTAACACAGGCATGGAGACGCAATTACGGTCACATCGTGCATGAGTCATGACGTCAGAACTAGGGCACATGTCTTACGGCCCCCCGGCACGAACACAAAACAAATCTTTTAATTGCTCCGCATTATTCCCTTATATGTTAGATTATTTTCGATTGTTCGCGCTTGGCAGAGTTCACGTCGTCACGCTACGCTCTCGGCATTTCGCTGCTAATGATTGGAGATATATATCGGGGGAATATGTTTTGTGACGTAATCTGTAGGTCAAATTGTTTTGTTTGTGAAAGCCACTTATGCCTATTGTTAAACGACTTCAAAAAAGGAGGAGTTTCTCAATTCGACCGTATATATTTTTTATTTTTTTTATGTGTGTTCGCGGATAACTTCGTCGTTTATGAACAGATTTTGATGATTCTTTTTTTGTTGGAAAGGAGATATTCCAAGGGTGGTACCATAATAAGAAAACCGGGATCTGATGAGGGAATCAGTGAGGAGTTGAGGGAACTCCTCAAATATTGTAGCCAAACATATAGCGATTTTAGTATTTGAAGTGACTTCTCCAGCATTTGCATTCAGAAAGTATCATTTGCTGAAGCGGAACTGATGATGAAGACCACAGATGGCCACCGGAACTCCTTAACGGTTACGATTTCAAGGGTGGCGATAAGATAACTCCATTAAGATAGTTGAGCGACTACAAACTGCTTTTCATTATAAAACACTACTATTTAATGAAGGTCTGGAGTGGATCTGATGATAGAGCCGAAAGACAGTCAAGGGAACTCCTTAACACTTTACAGCAATTACCTGGTGTTTGGTCTTGATTAATTTGTATTGATGAGAACTTTACACCTAGATGGGTTAGGTTAGGTTAGGTTAGGTTAATTTGAAATGTCTTAAAATTTCATATCAACTAGGAAGTGAAACTACTTAATAACAGCATATTATGATCACTAAAAAGTATAAAATAAAATAACTGTTTTAAAAAACAAAAAAACGCCTTCAAAAAACAAAAAAATAACTTCTTTTAAAATGGTAGGTACTATCAGCCCATCGGAACCTTGACCCACCATAGAACGTTGTCACAGTGACGTTATGATTCAAGTTGTAAGAAGTGCCAAGCAAATGTTTCACAATGTCACTGTGACACTTTTCTATGATGGGTCAGGGGTCCAATGGGCGGATTGATAGTACCTATAGGTCAGTCAAGCTGAAGTCGGCGACTGACAATATTTTCAACCAAAAGCCGACTTCAGTTTGACTGACCTATAGGTACTATCAATCCGCCCATTGGACCCCTGACCCATCATAGAAAAGTGTCACAGTGACATTGTGAAACATTTGCTTGGCACTTCTTACAACTTGAATCATAACGTCACTGTGACAACGTTCTATGGTGGGTCAAGGTTCCGATGGGCTGATAGTACCTACCATTTTAAAAGAAGTTATTTTTTTGTTTTTTGAAGGCGTTTTTTTGTTTTTTGAGCGTATACGTTCGACTGCGTGGGCAATGGCCATTGGTCATGACTAGGGTTAGGACTTTTGGTGGCATATCATGGTTCTAGAATCCATGGAGTCGATACTTCGTAATTTTTACAATCTTCAATTTGACCTTCAGAATTCTGCCACGCTAGCAATATTAAGTAAATATGGTATCTATACATACTTACTGGCAATATCGCTAGCACGGCAGAATTAACATAATAATATTTCAAAATCTGTTCATTCGTTAAATCGCTAACCAGTTTAAATGAATATTTGTAGAGTATATAGCTCCGCTGTGAAAGCAAACAAATATTAGTAGGTATGGATAAACCTGATATAAAAATATGAGCCTGAATTATGACAATAATGAAGGCCAAAACCAAAGTGTTAGTTTATAATAATTAGGAAATAGCGACTCCGTAGATTCTAGAACAACGATATGACACCAAAAGTCCTTTTTCAAACTTGTGTATGAAAAATCGTCACAAAAGGAACGACTTAATAGTCATTACCTGACTCTTGAGTGCGGCCGTTAGTCCTTAGGGTTGGAAATGCATTGGCAGTCTTACACCTTCGTAATGCTATGTAAAGGAATGTGCAATTTGAAGATACCAATTATGTTGATTATGTTATCTTCTTGGATAACTTTATTTGCATTGTGTATTGTATGGGTAAATTATAATTTGCAATTATTGTATACTTTTAAGTCTAATTTATAAAATGCTAGTGATGACGGTGTAGGTTTACTCCTCTAAATGTTTCTCGAATTATTAAAAGTCTCGAATTAGTAAAGTTATCAATTACCTAAATAAAAATAGTATAACATAATTTTTAAATTAATACGAATATTTTGTAACGATATATCTAATAAATTTAAACGTAGAACAATCGAATGACAAGACGTTATTCAAGAAGGCAAATGGTTTTTGAACAATGAATAATGCTAATGTGAATCCCAATTGTTTCACTCCATCAAAAATAGGTGTTTATAGTATATACTTGTAAACCTACATAACAACATAAAATGGTAAAAAGATTACAATTGAGTAAAAAAACGGTTTTTTACTGAGATGCGTAAACTTTATATCAGACTGTGTCAAATTTAGGCGGAATAAATGTGTTTTCTTCCACCATATAGAAAGAGATTGTAGATAGAGCTAACGATTCGTTAGGCAACGCACCCGCGCACCGGCTTCATTAGTGCGCGGGCGCCGATTGCCGCGACCAATTACGTGCTTTTATCACCAATTAGCTCTTTACGATATTCCGAGCCTCTATACGGACACGATCGATACTGTAGAAATAAAAAAAATAAACATTGCTAACCGACTTTCACAAATGGAGGCTATCATTAACACAGTCCCTTTGTATGTTCGTGCCTACCTAGCGAACCGATTTCGAGCATTAATATGTATGCATTGCAATGCCACGTAAAGTCATAAAAAATATATAGATTTTTGGGGCCAGAAACTCTTTCTTACTAAAGATTCATTACAATCTGATCAATGCTTTGGTTTATTTCGATTTATATATACATATATATATCATGTTATAAATTTGAGGTGTGAATAATAAAAGATTCCATCTCGAACTCCTCAAAAAATATTAAAAAAAAATAAAAAATAAGTCGGTTATGTTTGTATGGCACTTAAACCTATGGAGTAAACTTCCCTCCACGGTGTTTCCTCAGCACTATGACATGTCCTGCTTTAAACACGGTTTAAAAAGAGTATTCACTATAAGGCAACTTCGCTGTGACCCTTGCATTGCTGATTTTACTTATGGGCGACGGTGACCGCTTAACATCAGGTAGCCCGTCTCGTTTGCCATTTCTGGCTATAAAAAAAAAACTTCAAAAATTGAGGACAAAAATCCCGAACCCTTACAGGGGAAATCGGGAATAAAATGTGTAAAATAAATAAATTACTGTAAATTAGTAGCTATTTGGATATAAATAAGCTCGCTCGCTTTGCTCTTTAAGCGATGCCAGCGACAGATAAACCATACCGGGATCGCATTCCCAATTGTAATAATTATCGAAAAATAAATAAATTTATTAAAAAAATACATAGGAAACATTGCTCACATATTTGCCCTAACCGTGATTCGGCAGAGTCTAGAAATGCAAGCGACTCAGTAGGCCCAGCCAAGATGCGAACCCTTATAACGTTTCTATTTTCTATTGACGTCAAAAGTATAACAATTGACATAAGCGGTCGAAGCGATCTGTCATCAACGTATTTACGTCAATTTGAAATTTGAATTTTTTTTATCACTTACTTTAACATTAAGCATCTAACTAGTCTAGGGTCACTGGTTAGTTCTAATTCTAGATTTAATTAATAGTTTACACTCCTGTTAAGGTCCATGTCCCATGGACTCATAAGACAAATAAATCCATGGATATCACACGCGAGGACAATTAGTTTAGTTTATTAATTTATCAATGTAATGTTACAATATAGATTGCATTGCATGTCAAAAAATACGAAATCACAATGATATTGTCAACAAAACATTAATACAAAATGATAAAATAATATTAAAATAATACAATAATATAATAACACTCAAATAATCAAAAACAACAATGATGAACAAGTAATAAATGGTCAGTTTCCGATGTCAATACACAAAACTAATAATGGTCAAATATCAATAATAATTTTACAATTTAAGTTGCATATATTCGTCGACAGAGTATAATGGATTATCCAATAAAAGGTTTCAAATGCTTCGTCGGATGTTACATTTTTAAAACAAAATTGTTTGGCAAAAGAGTATTTTCTCTCACGGACTAAACAGAAGCAAATATGGCGTTATGTCCATGCGCTGCTGTCAAGTCTCCACACTGGTTAGGTTAAATTACGATCGAGGATGCCATATTTTTAGCGGTATATAAGCACAGCCGAAAAAAAAAATTGAAACCTAAAACTACAAATGAATAGCGTAGTTTAGTAACTACAGCGTTGGCAGCACTAGATCATTGCTGCCTTCAAATAACGCATCGACTATAACTGTAGCTTAATTTCAAGGAATCATCCTGACGCGATCGAATGAATAGAAAACTCATTATGTTAAACATGACTAGTGCGAAACCTAATCTTAAGATCACATTCATCATCTGAAACGTTACTCTCGACTTTAAAACCATACTCAAGCAGTTAACGAGTGGTTCGTGCCTAATATGTGTAAACATTACGACTGTCAAACTGAGATGCTGGGGTCCCAGTGAAAAAGGGTTATAAGTCGACTTAACTCGTAATAAAAAAGAGCATATATCATATACAGAGTATATTCACTTACTCCCTTTTTCCCTTTATTTTTAGAACACTTGAAACTTATACTAGGATTCTATTATTGTGTCTGCTGCTTAAACGGTAGTTGGTTTAATTTACTGCCTATGTTTAATTGCTGATAAAGGCGGGTTATTTTTATGGGTTCTGTGAACTGCTTAAGGTATCGAGATTATGTTGAAAGAGGAATGTAATCGTGTTCTTTGTAACGTTTATTTTACTTGGAGAATGTATTTTAAATGCGAAAAAAAACCTAAAACATATCAAGATCTGGAAATCCTACTAATATTATAAACGCGAATGTTTTAGTTTGTTGCTCCTTCACGCTGAACGGATTTGGATGTAATTTAGAATGGAGATAGCTTTTACCCTGAACACATAGGCTTTTTTATACCGGAAAATTTGAAACTTCCCGAGCGAATAACAATAATCAAGACCTATGCAGAGTAAGTCGCGGGAAGCTAGTTGTATATAAAACACAACAAATCTGATGATATTGGTTTTTTTTTACATTATAGAGTTTCTTGCTACGCAGCAATACTTTTGTATCGCATGAAGAAGGTGAAGCGAACAGGCCACCTAATGGTGAAATTTGCACTCTTAAGAATACAATCTGGAGACTGCAATCCTAAGTTTATAAATGCGGAATGCATTCGGCGAAAATTATCGTTATCGAAAGTTTTGGATTGACGTAAGCTGCCGGACCGCCAAGTCGAACGCAAATTTGAAATTAGAACATTTTGACAGTATTCGAAAATCGTTTACGTAAACGGTAACCGCCTTAATCAGAGACAGTTTAGAGACAATTAAATAAATAATAAATACCAGAGGACAGTCACGCCAATTGACAAGATTTCATATTTTCAAGACTTTAATTTTATTCGTTTTATAGATACTGTTTGGAAGGAGGAAGACACTAATCGTTTTAAATTTTCTCAAGAATGAACAATTATTTTATTATTAATTTATTAAGATGTACTTATTCTAAAAGGGCGTAACTTCATTTCTATGACACAATGGACATATTACGTAAGTCCAATATGTATTAAAAAAAAAAATAGTGTCAATGTCAAATTTGTAGTATGACAGCTTTTTTTCTCGTGAAAAAGGCAATGGTATTTATATCTATTCAGGCATAGTATTGGTAAAACTCGATATTTTTTTTAACTTACTTGTAATTTTGTAAATCAAGAAAAATAAATCTAAATAAATATTTTGCCGTGTTCAGGAGGCAAAACTCTTTCGATTCGTATAGTAATTTGCAGGTGTCACCAAAATGAAATGTTGTCAATTGATCTAGAAGACACCACCAAACTTACTTATATAGTTATTTTTTATCATACATACCTTATGAAAGATAGTATACATTCTATTCTCAGAACTATTGAATATACACACAACATAAGATTCAAGCCGTTTTCGGAGGACTTTTGTTACAAACACTGTAACACGAGAATTTAATATATTAGAGATAAGAACAAATACTCGCGCTCATCACACAAATTTCCGACCGTAGCGGCATTTGAACCCAGGACCGCAAGACTATAGGCAGGATTTATACAAACTAAGCTGACGTGTCTTTGTTCAAATTAACTAGTTTTTTTTAATTTGGCGCTCAACTGGCTGTGGCCTTAAGCATCTCGGCGGTACTCCGCCGTTCTCATTACTTCGAAAACGTCCCATCGTATACACAGGAGAATAGTCCTCATCCATTTCGGACAAACGTTCAGAAACCTACACTGAATTCGCAAAGCGATTCGGAATAGAATTCGCTATCATTATCGTTATCTTTGATAGATGGAAGCTATTGTCCGGTGACGGATCGAGCGCGGGACTCGAGAGATACGTGTGATTAATGCTTTTTCGACGTACGGCTAATGTCTAAAAAGTATTCCCTATTCCCTAAATTCTCTAAATGGTGATCGCCAAAAGTGTCGTTCAAACGAAGGTATATGTAGCAGTTGATTTCTTAGAATTATTTGTAAAGATTATCGATTTTTTTGTCACATTAATTGTCATTGCTTGGAATAATGGCTGTTTAATTTACTGTTAAGAATAGACACTCGAGGTAATCGCTGTATCGTACGTTAGCTGACATATGAAAGTTAAAAATATATAATAACTGACTATAGATAAACCGAGATGGAAAGTATTAAAGTATTAAAATAAAATAAGGTCCCTAAGCGATGTCAAAAATACGGATACAGACACACAAATCGACAAAAGCTTGAATCAGAAACTATCTTTCTTCTTGGATCAAGGTTTCATTTTACAATGCTAAATCTTAATATAAAAATATATTAGTATAAGATATGTCAGTAGTCCCTTTGCATGATGCCATTTTCAAATTCTAAAATATCTCCGACATTAATCCAAAATAATATTTTACCTGTTTTAGAACGTCAGACTTAAATAACGAAATTGAGGTCTTAAAGGCTAAATCATAAAAACTAGCTACCTCCACGACTTAACTACAAATACACTAAAAAATAATTAGAAATAGATTTTATCTTTGTCCGTTAGTCTAGATATTAAACACAACCCAAATTCAGTGAACCGTATTGCGTGCAAGGAGAGGTTAAAGATTACCTTCAATACTTATATTACAAGACGTGGAGTAACTGATTGATCATATTTCTACCGACTAAGGTCCCAGGTTCGTGTCTTGGGGCTATTATCATAATGATTGCGCGACACTCGGAAGCTAGATAGCATCGCATCGCGCGCAGTGGACAATAACCCTTACCGACGTTCATTTATAATAATTAGCTGTTGGTATATATTGCTATAATATACTGGACACTGTTATCTGCATCTGACTGTGATAAAACGTGTAATACCGAAAATAATGTGCTCATGCGCCTGATCATTTGACCGGGATTATTATGAATAATTGTAATATGAGGGTGAATAATTTGAATTTAATGGATTTTGTATAAATTTATTTGTCTACGGTGATCAAGTCGGAAAATATTATACCACCGTATTTAGACAATTTGAGAGAATTAACTTGGTCCTTTTTGGACACTAAGGAATGACTTAATCTGCTCTAAACGTGGCGTGGTGGAAATCAGTAATATTAAGAGATTTAGGGAATATTTCTTAAACTCTTTCATAAGCATCGTCATTATTATCAACTGAAATATGTCTGTAAATAAACCTACGCAAATATCTCCACAATGATTGATCATTCACTAATCTAATAAGTTTCAACGAAAAATATTTAAATTCAACCACTTTGATGTTATGATTAGGTACCGACTAGGTAGTCGTTTTGTTCAGGAATAGGGGTGTGTCCTGGGTCGAAAAATAATAATTATAATTAGTCCGTCAGCAAGATTATCAAAAAATATTGAACATGTATTTTTTGTTTTTTCATATCAATCAAAATTGACAAATATAACGCGCATCAAAGTTCGGGGCTCGTGACGTCACAACGTGGTATAAAGTGTGTACATTTTGTGTTTAAATGACAAAAGAAAAAAAACGTGCTCAATATTTTTTTATAATCTAAAAGACGAACTAATTAGAAAATTTTAGGACACTAGCCTATTTCTAAACATTTTTACAGCGTATAGAATAGCAGTACTATGTAATCGTTTTTATTTCCATTTGTTCTAGGCCCTCATAATCATAATTTAGAATGTTTGCTTCGGCAGATGACCATAAATATTATAGATACTTTTTCTTAGTGAAAATCTGATGAGTGAAACTTTATTGTATATTTTCATCCTCATACCAAGTTCTACAAACATCAAAGCCACCTTAACTTGCTTGCTATGTACGTTGGTGAATTAGAAAGAGACAATAAACCTACCTAATGTCGTTTTAGTACAAAAAAAGTTTCTACAACTGAGTTTTAAAACCTCTAATAAATAATAACCTCAAATCATAACAAACAATATACGTTACACACATACGTCAAGGAAATCTTGGCGAAACCATCTCAAGAATAAGCAGTGCCAATCAACCATCACAGCTCGTTAGCTAAATGAGTATTGGACGTCAAGGACGCGCAGCAGTGCCGCCATTTTGTAAAGGTTCTATAAGGAAACGAAAACGGTAATAGAAAGGCTTTCGTGATGCTCAAGGTTGCATTATATTACTAGTGGGACTTGTTATCGACGGCTTTTAACAAGACTTGAGCAGACCGAACAAGTTGTCAGACTTTGATAGGCAAAAACAAAGTACAAAACATTATTACAATTATTCTCATAAAAACTTTAACGCAAACGAACCTTGTTAAACAGAAACTCTTTTTGCGAATTGTTATCATTCCACCTTACTATAACTAGGTACTCATAACATAAAAAAAAGGTTAGTCTATTGATTTCCCTAGACCAATTAAATTAAAAAGTAGGCGTCTTGCCGTATCAGTGTGGTAAAGAGAAGGCTCGGGATAGAAAATAATGGAAATTACTCCACCGACAAGAGCATATAGCTCTTAACTAAATGATAATAAGAGTATTGATCGAACAGCTACCGTTCTTAATATTGAATCCACGGGATATATAGTGGTAGTAGGTAAGAGGTATCCTTTAACCTACCGCAAAACCGCAATGCTGGCATTGCTGTGTTTTGGTGTGGGGATTAGACATCCTTTAAAATTACTACCATAAAGGAATTCCATCTTAGTCCTCAGGGTCTGCAACGCAATTGTGAACCTATCCTATTGTGAAATGTCTATGGGTCACAGATCCTACTTTCTATCAGATGCTTGATTCCTAACTCCATGGCACATAAATACGCAGGAGACATTGAATTGACCACAATACTGCTGATTTAAAACTACATCAGATTTTCTCTATCCTTACATAATTTTTATGACATGTACACAATAGCTTCTAAAACTAATGGATGTGAAAAGCTGAAGATGCTCCTTAAAACATAATTCTTGTGAATACTGATGCATCGAGTCATGGTTTGGGGCCAGTCTTAATTCAAGAATTGAATGTAAAATCAGGGGAAAATATTCGAGAATATACTTTACACTGCGTTAAAGTATTGCGGTAATATCCATGATAATTAATAGACTAAATCTTAAATAAATTAATATCTATGTACCAACCATATCTATCGAAAATTCAACCATATCAATTTGAATCTGAATCTGAAACTTACTTCAGTCATCCTGTGATCAAGGTGATTGCAACATCGTCGAAGTATAATATAACTGGCCAAATATTCGAACTTGTTTATACATTTTTCTTCTCGTTTTGCTAACGTAATTTCTTGACGTGTAACGTAGCGTCCACCTGTAAGATGTAGGCACGAGCATGAGGCATGAAGTGAGTCAGAGATAAGCTATCTCGGTGATCACAGCGCTTAGTAATCCGTCGTGGTCACTGTGGCTGCGGTTTCCATTGTCCTCTGGTCACCGTCAGTTGATAGATAAATACGGAATGTTCTAGATTAAGTAGAAAGTGGGCTTGTTATCCGACCAGAGGATTGCATGTCTTTTTTGATTTTGTTCTCTTTAGCTGTTTTAAATGACTATCAGCGACCACACCATCGGTAATATCGTGATAGTAAATGAAATCTTGCTTCAGCCTGCGACTGCGTCCGCGTACATTTCGAGTATTGTCATTTACTCAGGAAGATTTTCCAGGATAAAAGTGGCGGTTGTGTTAATCATGAGTATAAGCTAGGTCCATTTCAAATTTCATCCCAATCCGTCCAGCCGTTGCATTGTGAAGGAGTTGTACTAACATACAAACTTTTGTATCCTACTTTCTACTAATATTATGATAGCGAAATTTTGTGTGTGTATATTTGTTACTTCTTCACGCTGCAACAGTTGAACAGATTTGGATGAAATTTGGAATAGAAATAGCCTATACCCTGCATTAACACATAGGCTTTTTTATACCGAAAAATTTAAAAGTTCCCGAGGGAATAACGATAGTCAAGACCTACGCAGACTTAGTCGCGGGACGAAGCTAGCTGTATATAAAACACAACAAATCTGATGATATTATCCTGTCCTGTCTTTGATTTCGCCGTAAGGCGTTGTCTATCCGAGATATCTTTCGTATAGTTTAGAACTACTAAAGATATAGCGACATCTTTCTTCCAAACTCAAAACTCTTAATAACTTTTAAAAAAACAGCATTACTTATGTCAACCAAAGCTGATAGAACAACAGCAACAGCAGTTTATATGTGATCTATGCATATTCATTGATGTATGTAATATCTTCTTAGGTTTGAATGAAATCACGACGCTTTCAAAAATAATAATTACACTCTTGTTTTTTTTCAGTGCATCATTATAACGTCGTGAACCTGAACCATCATTTGTGTTATGACGGCAGCCGCCTTGATTCTGACGAAATTGAAGTTGCGTGCTTACTTTTTCAACTTCAGGACTTCTTTAGCAAGTTTTTATACAAATCCACGGTTGGGTTAGGATAGATTATACCAACACTGAAAAGTGAAATCATTTCAGATAGAACAGGAATACTGGTTATATTCCTGTTACTTAAATAGTCTGCTAGTATTAATATTCTGTAAGGGTTAGTGATAAATAAGGATGTATTTAATTAGATAGCGCCCTATCATATCATACTTATTTTACCTTTTATTTGGGCAAGTGTTTTTGTTTAAGTGCGTATACCTTTGAAGTTTGTATTTAACTTTAAGTTTGCTACTCAGTCACTACATGTGAAATCCTTTAATTGGTTTTGTGTTTCCTATTCTTGTTTCTTATGTTGTGTTTGTAACTGTTGGATTTCCTACCAATAAATAAATAAATAAATAAATAAATAAATAAATAAATAAATAAATACTGTTGGCCTTGTCTTCGGTTTCGAGTTCGTAAGCGTGCATTCCTACATTTTTATTATATTTATTAATATAGAACCCGATAACAATACCGTTTACATTGGGTAGAACATAGGGGTATTTTTCTTTGGAAACATACAGGAACCATCAGATACAATAGAAGTTCATATACTTTTCCAACGATAAGTTGACACAATTATTACGCGATAAACAATGATTGATAACTGTACCTTATGTCCAAAAAAACCGGGAGAGTTAATAGGATTAAAAATACACTTAAATAACTTTCTGAACATGTAAGGAGACGGGGTAACCGATCGTGACGAGCCACTTAAATACCAGCACCTGCAACATAGTAGAGTAACTAAACAGTGTGCCTACGACTTTGATCTCGGCGTCCAACATTGACAACAATTCTGTAAAGGACTCAAAAATCGTACATGAAAGCTTCAACACTGCGTTCAGAGCGAAGTGTTTTCACAGAACCACGTTAACGCCCCGTAACAATAGAGCTATTATTGCGCGCCACTTTGCGGAATCAACAGAGTGTTATTATTCCAAACGTCTGTCAAACTGTTAACGATCTTTACATAAAGCTTTGCCTAACGATTTCCTCCGTTTTATATCCAATTGATTTCAGCGACCTGCACAATCTTTATTGGGTATTGAAACTCAATCTTAACCGTGCCGGAAAACAATTTGCCGGTAGGCGTATTTTATCATCAGGGCGAATAAACATCTGCCGGTTACCTACCGGCGGCGAATAATGATTTGAATTTTCACCGAGGCGAGCGCGCCCTGGCAATTCCTTTTCGAGACATAAAATAAAGCTGAAAAGAACACGGTTCGAGACGTCGGTCGGTTCTTAATTTACGAGAGCGTCGTGTGGCGAGTTCGTCATATCCGAGCGCCATCTGCAGGTGAGTTACGATCCCGCGGTGCGCACACATGCGCGCGCGCACGCACACGGACACCTCGCTGTCCACCGTGGCCGAACAATCGATCGTAAATCAGCTTCGATAAAATTATAGGAGGGAACACAATGGACGCCGCGTGTGCGTCGCATAACCTGCCCTGCTCCCTGCGCCGAGAGTCCGCTTTCACGCGCACCTGCCGCTCCCGCTCGCGCTCCGTCTCCGAGATAAAGTCTACATTCGCACGTGTACAGACAAGAGGTGTTTATTTTGAGAAGCCGCGGGCCGGCGACAGTGGTCTCTAGCAGGGAGAGCTTTGAGGCGACTATCGCTCGCCGCTATCGGGGCTCACGTAATTGCGAAATTCACGCTTCGTGGTGCGGTACAAAAATAAGATTATGGATTCTGCTGAGCTGCTGCGTTATTGTGATTCGAGGATCCGTCCGTAGGTATGTCTGCGCGGTTTACGACGGCTATTCCTGGAGGAATAAACCGGTGCACTTATTGAATATTGTTCGGTTTATTTATGGTGGACACCGCCATTGTCCGTAAGGCGACTTGGAAAGTCACGACGTGGATGTTTATTTAGGGAGAGATTACGTAGTCGCTTGCAGCTGCAGGGTGTTTGGTCTGGCGATACTTTCCTTATTATTTCATACATAATGATTGCTGTGGAGCTAACGAGAGTTTTCAACAGAATGGATAAATGATAAGTGAAGGGAAGGAGTGGACGAAGAGAGCAAGTCTAACAAAGGTCGGGTCGAGTCGGGTAATTCGACCCGTCCAGTCTTGTATAGAGTTATGGGACCATAAAACATGGCAGGATAAACGACCAGCACCAGCAAACGTAATTCTTGTTTTTTATTAATGTACCAAGTCGTCAACATATGTTATAGCCGTACGTAAATAAGATTATGTTAAAGACTAATTACAAGGAAAATCAAGATAAGAATGCGAATGTTCTATAAATAATTGGAGTCGCCAAGCAAAAAATGCTTATACCTACATAATATAGAGTAAATAAATTTTATGTCTCTTGATTTTGAGAGTATATTTCCGTGTGACGCAGAATAACTGGTAATTATTTTTGTCTGATGACAACATTCGTCAATTTTTCAATTAGCCTTTTGACCTTATCCGGAAAGGTTGGTCCAAAAATCTTTTCACAGCAAAGTTAGTTGTCCTACGTGTAGGTTTTGTTTTTACTGTCTCTTTCTTACACGATGTTATATTTTTTATTCGATACGCTACATACATTTTTATTTTGGCCATTTAACGTTAACCCGTCATTTCAAAGTTAAGGTATTTCCAGACTGTTCTCATGCACGGCAAAGTTAGGTGCGACGACGAGCCTAGCGAGGTTTTAGGTTGAACTTTGGCCTAACTGTGTCAGCGCGCCATAACCGACTTTAATTTGTTCGAAATTTGCCATACACAGCTAGTCGAACTATTATTTTTATTTCATTCGTCTGGAAACCTTTCGTTCTATTTTTTTTTCTGTCTTCCATTAAGGGCTAAATCGATCGCTAGTATTTTTTACCAAACCATTACAATGTAAATATTTTTAATAGTTTAGATCAGGTACCATATTCAAAAGATAATTTTAAGAACCATATACTTACCTACCCTTCTCATCAGAGTATCGACCGATCTATAGTTAAATTAATAATCAGAATGGCTAAAAATTCCATTTTATAACCCAATAGATCCATTGAAATCTCAATGGTACTTCACTATAATTTTTTCCATTAAGTCAATATTTAACAGTAAAATAAATCAAAACTAAACACTTATAGGACACATTCCAAAGTATACTTTTTTTTTTATGGCATTGGGAAGGCTGACGAGCACACAGGCCACCTGATGGTAAGTGGAAACTGTGACCCATAGACATTCGCATTCACAAGACTGCAAGCCTAAAGACTGCAAATGCGCTGCCAACCCTGAGGACTAAGATGGAATGCCTCTATGCTAGTCATTACACCGGCTGTCTTATCCCCAAACTGGAACACAACAATGCGAACACTGCTGTTTGGCGGTAGGTTAATGGATAAGATGGTGGTAGCGATCCGGACGGACCCCGCACAAGGTCCTACCACCCGCAAACGCAATACGCATCGATCTAGTTTTAAAAACTTGCCAAGGTTATAGGTACTTGTAAAATTGTGCGAATATACGTACTTGCCAACTGTGTGATATTATATGGTACATAAAAATACAAGAGCAGCACCGTTTCGAAACAAGTATGTATTTGTTACAGTTTAATGACAAGCGATAACGCTTAGATAAGACGAACCTTTTGCTCGCTTCAGGCCTCGGAATGAACATTCACTGAAAAATATCAAAGGTAAAACAAAGATTGGTATAAAGACGCAGATACAGACGTTTAAAGTATTAAATCAGAAAGATGGAACTATAGTAGACAGAATGCTGACTTTGTACGAGTTTCTATGGTATATCAATAACAGTCACAACCGTAGTATGATCGCGATAGAAATTATAAAAAAAATACGGTATGATTGGCCTAGTAGTGACTTTGCCTACGAAGCCAGCGGTCCCAAGTTCGATCCTGGGGAACTGGTACAAATATTACGAACAATTTGACAACAATTGGACTTGGGACTAGATCAATCATTTTGGTACGTGGATGTTCTTATTACAAGTAAACGGTAGAGGAGTGGAATATGCCAATGGGTAGTTACGTATATTTAAGCCAGATAATCTCGTTTCAGACGCGACAAGACATAGGTTGTAAGACGCATCGAGAAGGCCTGGAAGAAGTATTCGTCGATGAAGGAATACGTGAAGGAAAATCATCAAAAAATATTTGTAGGGTTGAAAATTTCCATACGAAATGCGGTTTGTCTCCGTTGCCGTCTTGGAAAGAAATAATTTAAATAAAACAAACGAAAACTAACTAACCTTATTTTTCATAATAGCTACAATATATTCGAATATCGTTAAAATCGGACTTGGTTTAGAAAGGCGATGAGAAACGTTACCGCCCGGAACTAGTTTGGAAAATTATGTATAACAGCTATGCGATTTAAACGTCACCTCACAATTCTCTTAAGCGTAAACTCATAGACAAGTGCAGTCTTCCAGTCCTCACTCATGGAGCTCAGACTTGGTCTTTGAAATACAGAGATTTGCCCGTAAGGTTTGCCAGATATCTACGGAGCGTAGCAACTTTTGACGTTAAATTCCGAATAGACCGTATCAGGAATACAATACTATCTACTCGTGTAGCCCAAGGAGCCGCCAAGCTCAAATGGGAGTGAAGTGGTGTCTGTAGTATGCCTGAAGAAATGTGGGCTAAAGTACCTGCCTATAAACCGGATGAGTTCCACACAATAGAATCCGGCGTCGCAGCAGACCAAGGTGACGTTGGAGAGGTGAAATTGATGTCTTCTATTAAGACTACTGGGCAGCTGCCCAAAACAGGGATACGTGAAAGAAGGAGGGGGAGGCCTTTGGACAGCAGTGGGACGTTAGAGGCTGTTTTATTTTTCGTACCTATTAGCATGATTTCTTCATTTTTACTTGAATCAAAATGGAAGTTCTGTATTTGACCCATAATGAAGGTGAGTTTATTTCATCTACGCAATGATTTAAAAAACGACTGCACCTGTTAATTTTTCTTCTTTGACACGCGGTGTTGTATTGTTTTCAATCCACGATGGCACGCCCCACTACTTTATTTTAGGGTTGTGTTGTCAACGAGGAACCATTATAGTTTCGCTATTTCGTTGTGTCCATCCGTCTAAACGTAAAACAGGAATTTACTTTTACTCGATTATTTCATTATGTATCTTTTTGAAAAATAGCTTAAGTATGTACCTATGTAGAAAAAAAACGATTCAGCCGTTATCAAAATATTATACTATAATTTGGTAATTTTGGTTTGAGTCGAGTGTCATCACCCCCTACCAGCTAACCCTCTTGTTTTTGGATATGTGAAAAATCACTGTAGTAATATATATAACAAAGAATATAGGAAAACTATCACAGCTAAGAGGGCTTTACAAGTAAACTAACAATAGTCAACTAAGTTATAAACGAACCCGACTCAATAATTATATAATTTCAATATTACTAATTTGCATGTCTGTAAAATAATGGCAGTGTCCGTTCCTGAAATACGACTTGAGTGATAGCTTATCTTATGTACCTACCCAGTCCCATATGATCCTTATACCTATATACAGTTTTAAACCATGAATTATTCTTATTCCTATATTATCCAGAAAGGCTTTCTTTTCGACCCGACCTTTGACTGCGACCCTTTCGATCTTTTGTGCATTACACAATATGCAGCAGGACTGCAGGTTTCTTCACGATTTTTTTTCCTTCACCGATAGAGCGTAGATTACAGGAAAAACTCAGGTAGAGTACATACAGGTTAAACCATGATTGTAACACCGCAGTCGCTGGGTATCCCACTCCACTAGGCGAACGACGTTCAAGTTTTTGTTTGTAATTATTAGACTAAACGAAAAATTTGCACACCTGCACGCAGGTTGAATACGCATGAACTGTAGTAGGGTAGGGTTAAGATCTCCCTAACCGTGTTGTTTGTTTTTTTGTTTATTTTTTTATTTATTTTTTTCAATTATATCGCCCAATCCTTGATATGACTATATTTCATAATAATTATGTTATTTTGGTGTAAATATTGTACGATTAGAAATCAAACGAACTTGCCAAGTGACGTTCGATGTTAATTGTGTGAAGGAGTTGATCCAAGACGTCCTTATAGCGTTCCAAATTCGCTATATAGCCAAGTGTTTCCTAAATTAAGTGTTAAGCTGTGTGGTAACCGATACTCCTAAGGTAAGTGAAAAAAAGAGTGTTTACAATATTGTGTTTGTTGAGAATAAGCGTTTTGGTTTCAAAAGAGCCTAACAAGCATCGCAAATGAACTGGGTGTTGGTGCAGTCGAGTTCATAAATATTTATTGGTATACTTTAGTACCTTCTCTATTTAATGTCATGTTTAGACTGCCGTATATGAATTATCACAGCGATTAAAGTGACAAGGTACTAAGGTGTTCACAGCAGTTTTTTTATGGTATTGAGAAGGCGAACCAGCACACAAGACACCTGATGGTAAGCGGGATATGTGACCGATAGACATTTGCATTTGCAAGACTACAATCTTAAGACCACAAATGCGATGCCAACCTTGAGGACTAAGATGGAATGCTATGCTAGTAATTTCATCGGTTGTCTTCTCCCAACACCGGAACGTTATTACTTGTGTAGCTTCTTAAAAGCGTTCGGCTGGATATTGCTGTGCCACTTACACTCGTAACAGACAGTATGTTTGTTTCGAGTTTCATAGAAAAACAAAAATAGCCGACCGCTGTTAATGAATTGGTTGTACTGTTATAAGCACCATAGAAATTTCATTAAATTTCCGTCTCTTTTTACACTATTTTTTTATATGGCGTAGGGAGGCAAACGAGCACACAGGCCACCTGATGGTAAGCGGAAACTGTGACCCATAGACATTCGCATTCACAAGACTACAAGACTAAGACTGCAAATGCGTTGCCAACCCTGAGGACTAAGATGGAATGCCTCTATGCTAGTCATTACACCGGCTGTCTTATCCCCAAACCGGAACACAACAATGCGAATACTGCTGTTTGGCGGTAGGTTAATGGATAAGATGGTGGTAGCGATCCGGACTGACTCTGCACAAAGTCCTACCACCCGCAAATGTTTTGTGAATGATAATATAAATATGTAATATTGTAATACCTATATCCAGGACTTACGATACTGAGCTCTACACGGTGCGCGTGTGTGCGTCACCGCTATAAACCGCATCGTAAAAACTGATGATTGCTTCTGCGCAGCGTTGTGCAACCGATGTTTGGGAAATAGCTGTCTACCTACTGATAACAACCTTTCACGCCAATCTCAACCCTAACGCCAATGCAGTAGAAGCCAAGAGAAACTCTCCAAACGTTGCAGACCACCTGCTGTAAGTTATGCTGTTTGAACTAAGTTTACGTTTTTCGTTTGTCTAAAATTGGATGTTGCGACATGACAAAATCACTATTGTAATATTCGAAGACCCGAATTTTATAATTAAAAGGGTTTCACCCGAGTTTAACGTGAAACCCGAAAGGGTTAACTCCTTTATTCATATGAATAGGTACTTAATGAAATTGTTCTCGAAATGGGGCTTGAGGAAATTACACTCGAAGTACTCGAACTTTCCGAAACAAACTTCGAACCAAACATAAACAAGCGCGTCACGTTTCCGCGCAGTATATAAAGAAAATAAATAATGAAAATCCTCGGCGCGCATCCAATGACAACTGACAACGGAGGGGACATCCCTCCCATTATATCACAAACTAAATTAGACTTTAACGCGTGAAGCCACGGCGTAGTTTATCGTGACGGGGAGCGGAGGATGTCCGTTGCTATCTTGTCTGGCGGGGGCGGCGTCGACCAATAGCAGCGCGCGGCGAGCGCATCATACCTTTTATCTTATACCTACTGCGCATCCTCGTAGCACTCGTAGACCCTCGTAGAGCCTGTTTAAATTTAGAATACATTACAAATAATACTGGCCACTCACCTTGCGAATCTAATCGCCTCGCAACTGCTTTCGAACGCATAGTGTCCAGTTGTTTAGTCACTCGAAATTTAAAAAGTACATTTGATAATGGAACGGTTCGGGTGCGGGTGGTCCAGTGCGGGTCGGGCGGGCGCGCGGCGCGGGCGTCCCGGCGCGGCGAGTCTCGCGAGCGGCCGGCGGGACACTGCCTCACGTGCTCACGCGGCCACGGGGAAAGCGATTTTCACGCGGGAAACGCGATAGTGACCGGCTCGCTGTCTCGCGGCTACTCGACAACTGTCCGCCGATCGACGCCATGGTTCCACCCACCATAGCCGCGGCCGCTTGTTGTCGATAGGCCAGCCACCATGCTTATTCTTTATGCTGCTTCGAAACCTGCGTATGCTACACAAGGCACAGATTAACTAGCATATAGTTAAGTAGGGCGGTATGTTTGTTTAGGTAAAGTAATTTTTAGAAAAAAGATACTACGGATATGGACGGTTTTAATAGAGCCCTTTTTCCGGTTTGGGCTAAATTAATTAAGACAGAATTTGCCATAATAGTTGAGTTTTATCAAATAAAACGTACTATTTATCCTGTTTTTTTTTCATATAATAGCTAAACTTAATGATAAAAATACAAAAGTTCTAAAGGTACGAACAATAAAATTAGTACCTACTTATCTGTTATAATTTTAAGACATATGTACCTACTGTAACATCATACCGAAATACCAAACACCTAGTTATTGACGAATCATCAACTCTATTACCTTGAAATAAAGTTCATGGTGCCAATAATTGTTGGTGAGCCAACAATAGGGCAGTTTTCTTCCTACTAAGAAATGGTTTTGGAAAAGCGTCTGGTAACTAGACTGATTAGAGCAATAGCGAATAAGAATATAAGAATAAGAAGAATAAGAATTGATGTTACTAACAACATATGGAACTTGCTCTGAAATAAATTTGAAAAAAAAAAAAAAAAAAAATAGCAGCCAACAAAATTTACACCGTCACAGACCACTTCTAATACCCATACATCATACAAACGTACCTACATATACACAATCGTTTAGTCACAAAAGATTTTAGCCAATATCGCATTAAAAAAATTGCCTTTATTAGTAGAAACATACCAGATATTTTTGATTACCACTTTGACTAAAATATGTACATACTGTGCTGACTTTGAATAAATAAATGAATAATATAAGAAGGGCTATATATCAATCATTTCCACTTTGAAAATCGAAGGCTTGTCTGCATACAAAATGAAAACATTCCAGTTTTAAGTGGAATGCGATTGCGAGATCGCTAGGCAATAGGGCCCACAGGGGACAATCTCACTCTAATTGACCTAGTCCCAAACTAAGCTCTAGGCTTGTACTATGGGTACTAGACAACGATATACTTACTTATATAAGTACATATAGAGATAAATCAGACTCAGGAACAAATACTCGCGCTCATCATAAAAATATCTGCCCTTACCGGGTACTGAACCCGGGACCGCTTGCTTTGTCGTCAAAACTTTTTAAGATGCTTAAATTTTTTTATTCAAAAATCTCGAGTAAAATGCTTTCGCAACACCAAAGAAGGCGGCTAAGTGCAATCTTGTAGTTAAAGCATTTTGTACTCTATGGGTAATTAAATTGCATTTAATTTAAAACTAGCGGCCCGCCAGCGGCTTCGCTCCGCTGCAAATTTCCGACATTCCCGGTGGTTTTTTTTCTTTCATACAATCCTTGTCAAGACAATAACGAATACAACAAAAAAGAAATCAGCCAAATCGGTTTAGCCGTTCTCGAGGTTTGCGCTTAGCAACACATTTAGCGATTCATTTCTATTATAGTATAGATACTAATATTTTTATCCGCAGTAGAACTAAGGTTACCGACATAGCCCGAAGAATAGCTAAACTGAAGTGGCAGTGGGCGGGGCACATTGCTCGCAGGACTGATGGCCGATGGGGTCATAAGGTTATGAAGTGGCGTCCGCGGACCGGAAGACAAGCTGTAGGTAGGCCTTCAACAAGATGGAATGACGACCTCGTCAGGATCGCGGGACCGCGGTGGATGCGAAAAGCACAAGACCGGTCTGAGTGGAAAGCCTTGGGGGAGGCCTATGTCCAGCAGTGGACGTCTTTCGGCTGACATGATGATGATGACTAATATTTTTTGTAATTGGTATAGCCGCTTTCGTTTTAACGGTAGAATGCGAAACGTTAATTTAAGAGCTCATAAGTCTTGAAATCGTCCAATCGATTTTCATCAAATGTGGCTAACAACCACCTCGATAAAATTGGCTGCCACATAACAACCGGACAAGTGTGAATCGGACTCGCCCACCGAGTCCGATTCGCACTTACACTTCCGCACATCACACAGTTAACTTTATTCAAAATTTGGACAGCCGTTCCTTGCATAAAGATCCTGTTTTTTTGTGATTTGATTAAAAATAAGAAAATCAGGTTTTTTCTAATTTAATTCTAGGTCAACGGAAAATACTTACCTATTAATTTCGATTCTATATTTTTTTACGATATTGGTATATTTTTTTACGATAATTAAGAAGTTTAATGTTTTCCCAGCTTCAAGGGACTGCAGACTTGAGTATAGGGTTTTAATTTCTCAACTCAAATCTCTTCCCCTTTCTCTTTAACTTCTCATTTTTTCTTTAGGGTTTCAACTCGATACCTCCACGCGTTCCCGAGATAAAGGGTCTTTACGACAGACGGACGGACGGACGGAGGAACGGACTGACAACAAAGTGATCCTATAAGAGTTCAATTATTTCCTTTTGAGATACGGAACCCTAATAAAAAACGCCTTAGAAGAAGAACTGATCGTATGTTTTTCTGTCCTCAGGATTGGCAAACCATTTGAAGTCTTATGGCAGATTCCTCCCCGGGTGGCCAATGATTTCATTTTTTTTGGCGAAAGCGGGGGTAGGCTGTTTCAGCAGTAGGCGCAATAAGCGACCTGCTCTCGCTTCGCCTCGGTTTATGAGTTTTTTTTCTGTTTTCCAACACCCGTACATAACCCAGATTTTATTATAAGCAACTTGGATTTATATTATGTAAATATTTCTCCGCATCCGATGCATTGTGCATTTTTTTTGTATATCGGGTGGTCGGTCACTTGTTTGGAACGCTGGAAGTCATCAAGTCAAAAACTGCCAAGTAGCGTAGCAATGTAGCAGGTATTGTAAATACTAGCTCTATCCTTTTTACGTCCTGGAAACTGGCAGGATTTAAAAGTTTATCATATAGCCCCAATTTATTTCTTTTTTTTTATACAACAAGGCACCAATAATGTAAACTTGATTCTTACTTTACAAAAGATAAGGGTTTTTTTTACAACAATCAATTTAGGAACGTATGAAATTTGAATTAAGAGTGAAGTGTCCATTACTGTTGCCTGTCAGGTAAAAGTGTCCATCAGTTTTCCCGTAACCCTAGCAACTAAATAACAATAAGACAGTGAAACTTTCCACGTGTATGTTGACTTGTACAATTATTTTATCATTCCGGCAATGTAACGGATACACCTCGTAAAGTAATCAATTTTATATGTACCTAAATTGTTTCTTTTTTAAACAAATTTCTGCTTTGCTTGCGCGTCTGTATCCAGGTATACCCACAGGTGCCCCATCTTTTGTTTTAAGCTCGCGCACTATAATAACGCAGATACGCGTCTAAGGCACTGGGTGAACGCCATAACAACGCTCAAACGTTACCGGCAGTCAATCAGTTAAAACTGGTTAAATTTTATTAAAAAATCCAAATCTAAATATTTTTTTAGGTAAGTAATCAGTACTTCACTAAATAAAATAAAATCATAAAAATACTATTTAACTACCATTTTGTAACACCTACTAGTACATACGAGTATATATAAAGAAACTAAACTAATGAACTTAAAACAATTATACGCATATAATATAACATTTGCATATTTTTAAGGAAAATATTAAACAGCTCACTCCATACTAACCTATCCTTTAAAAAGAAGAAGCAAATAACAAAACGATCTACCCGACGCGCGAGTTATTTAGTATTACCATTATAAGAACTCAATTAGGGAAAACAATGTTTACTTTTGAAGGTGCGCAGCTTTATGATAAATTACCGTCTGCTATAAAACGTGTAAGTCCAGTTAATGCATTTAAAACTAAATTATCACAGAACTTTTATAATAGCTAATAACGTAACTACCTACCTACAACATAACAAAAATTCTATAAGTAATCATAAATAAAATAATTGGAACGAACGTTTAAGTTTACATACTTACAATAATGTGTTCCCATGTAAGCGACTTGTCTTTTTTTTTGAGAAAAAATATCTTTAAACCTTAAAGGACTTAAATATGTTACTTAACCTGTCCCGACGTTCAGATAGACGTGCGAGTAAGTACGCCGTACTTATGGCTCAGCGACCTTAGTCGCCCGTGTGTCACCCTACTAACTACGCGAACAAAAGTAAACACGGGCGAAAAAGGTTGTCCAGCTTTAAGTACGCGTACTTACCCGTCTATCTTGGGCATACAAGTCGCTAGGTACTGAAACTTACTGTCAAAGAATTGTCGTGACTTTTACAAAGGAATAATATGAGAGCCGAGAAGGGATATAAGTACCTAAGTATGCTGGGGTGCTAGTTGCAAGTACTGGAAATCAATAAAGACCATGACAATTACCGTAAAATTCTGCTTACACATCAGCCGACACATACATACATACCGTCACGCCTTCATCCCAGCACCCTGGGATACGCAGAGCTACAGAATTACCAACAACCTTTACAACTTCTTGTTAAATCTGTGACCACATTTTGCACAAAGAGGTTAAGATGTTGACCATGTATATATTAGTGAAATGTTGCAAGTCCATCGCCTAACAATACGACAACCCTTTAATCCCTTGGACGCGTCTTACGACTTATTGCACTATTGTAACCGCCGACAAAAGTCATTTAAGTATATCTGGCCATTATCCCAATCATTTGGGGATGGAAACACCTATAGCCGTCATCTCAATACTCATTCCCTTGTTTTTCATATCTCTCTTAACACATTTCAAACTCTTCTAGGTAGGTACCTACATAACTTTCATTCCTTCCCATGATATGCTCATATCATGATAATCTTTTAAAGCTAAAAAGTCTGCTGTAAAAGTGTGCCTCTTATTTCGTGTCCTCACCGTACCGTTCAAAAATTTAAATAAAAACTAGATTAAATAATTGAGTAAATGATAACGTTTACAATATGGAGTAATCTTTTGAGAGTGCCTACTTCAATGTGACAAATTGTGTTCAAGGTTCGAAGTGCGGCGAATGTGACCACGTTTCGTCACCACGCGTTAAAAATTGAGTCACTTGGAATATTCATGAACCATTCGGATTATTCATTGCTCAGCCTTTATCTTTTTTCAATCATTTTGATGTTTGCGTGAAACATTTAAATAGACTTCAGTTTCGAAATACCATCGCGTGTGATTTTTACAGAATTAAACCTTTTAAATTTCTTTACTACTTTTGGAGTTTTCACGTCTTATTCATGAGCCTTTAAGTGATGGTTTGCTACAAGGACGATCCTGCACCACTTGCATCCATTGGTTTTCCGCAACTTTAGTTATATCGTCTGTTCATCTTCCTGGAGGTCTACCTACGCTGCGTCTTCCGGTATGCGGACGCCACTCGAGAATTCTTCGATGCTATCGGCCATCATTTCTTAAGGCTATGCGCGGTGACTTTGGCTCTCGTGCGGGTCCATATTGGCTTCGCTAAAGTTTATCACCCGAAATTGATTTTCCTAACGATTTGTACTCCTAATGATCACTGCTCCTAAAAAATGTTTTCCTAAAAATTTCGTTCCTACAATTTATTTTACTATTAACGTAGCTCATAAAACTCATATCTCTTAAAATTTTAAGTGCTAATGTCACTGCTGTAACTTTTTGTAAACTCCTATTTTTTTTTTAAATAACATTCTTAACCTACTTTCCGAGTACAGGACTTTACGCAGGATTATTTTAAAGTTAAAGATGATCTGCTCTTTTATAAAAAAAAATAACCTCGAAGACGAAAGCGGGAGCGAAGCTCCCGCTTTCGTCTTCTAACCTATCCGCGATCCGAGTCGGTTTTGCCGCTAAGTCCCTATTCCCTACTGCCTACGTAATGACGGACCCTTAGGATCTCAGTCACTATTAACTTTAGAGAAACAGTTTTTCAAGTAAAATGTGCTTATTTTAACGTATTCTATGTGGTAGAATTATAAAAAAATAGTGTCAATAAGACATCGCATAATATAACAATGAACAATAGTGTAAAAGATGGTTATGTTGAGAAAATATAGGAAAACAAATAGTAGTATGATCGATGTTTATTGCAACGGACATTATGAAGTTGAATGATTAGGAATTCAGAGCGTTAGGAACAAAGTAGTTATGAGTAGTGATTATTAGGATGTAAATTATTAGGAACAACATTTTCGGATTTCCGATAATCGACATTAAAAATTTAGTTCAACTTTGGCGCACCCCTCTCGTGCAGATCTCCTTATTGCGATCACGCAGAGAAATTCCGAACATGACCTTCTCCATTGCCCTTTGAGTGTCCTCAATGTTAGCTTAGTGGTTAAAATCGACTCTTGCAAAATACTAAGTCCCCACAAACAAAAAAAACATTGGCCCTCGTCTATTACCGTCACCACTCTAAACACGGCAGTAGTTCTCATTTAAATTGCGAAGAACTACCCACTTGATAATGCGAACGGACAAAGGCCGAACTCAGTTAATGATTTTAAGACAATACTGTTAAGCAGTAAATTATTTTTCATACAAACGTTTGAAAAAGGAACGAGTTAACTGTCTCAAAAATGTCTCTAAGTAAGTCAATACTGCCTCATAAGGAAGCTCAAAGTCACTCAGAGGGCTATGGAGAGGGCTATGCTAGGGGTTTCTCTGCGTGATAGAATCAGAAATGATGATATCCGCAGTAGAACTAAGGTTACCGACATAGCCCTAAGAATAGCTAAACTGAAGTGGCAGTGGGCGGGGCACATTGCTCGCAGGACTGATGGCCGATGGGGTCAGAAGGTTCTGGAGTGGCGTCCGCGGACCGGAAGACGAGCTGTAGGTAGGCCTCCAACAAGATGGAGTGACGACCTCGTCAGGATCGCGGGACCGCGGTGGATGCGAAAAGCACAAGACCGGTCTGAGTGGAAAGCCTTGGGGGAGGCCTATGTCCAGCAGTGGACGTCTTTCGGCTGACATGATGAAGTCAATACTGGGGGTTTATTATGACATGGCTATGCAGTTCTGTTTACGCGGAGAGAAAAGGACAGAGCTTTATAACTGCTATAGCTCTGTCCTTTACGCTCACCGTAAAATGAATTGCATAGCCACGGCATAATAACCCCCCAGTTAAGTAAACTTAACCTTTGGTATGAAAAATCTAAGCTGTCAGTTAATATTGTCGCTTAATCGCGGGGCAACGTCCCGTGCGCACGCCACGCGATAACGTGGCGACCGCCCTGAAATATTATCATCCATCGGAACAAATTGCCTGTAGATAGCGCTAGATGGCGCTAAGATGGGTAGATTAACGGTTTTTATGAGTAGCTTTAAGCTTTAATTATATGGTCAGTGTGTGTTCTTCTTTGACGTCGTGTTCACCAAAGAACTGAAACAAACAGTGCGAATCGGACTGGCACACGAAAGGTTTCGTACTTATTGTATGGGGACCGGCTGCTTCTCTATAATTATTGGGGTCAACAGGGTAAGTGCGACCAACTATATATTTTTTAAGAGATATTGTTGGACGGACTTGCCCCGTATGTTAATACCGGTGCACTTGGCATTTCATAGTCTCTGCCTATCCCATTGGGAGACAGGCGTGAAGGTATGTATGTGTATGCATGTTTCAGTTTCTATTGTTAAGGTCAGGTGGAGTATGAGCGTTTTTAGGAGATATTATTGGTTAGACGGACTTGCCCCGTAGACGCACTAGCCTCATCAGGTGGGGTAAAAGCGTCAACAGGGTAAGTGCGACAAACCATATATTTTTAGGAGATATTGTTGGTTAGACGGACTTGCCCCGTAGACGCACTAGCCCCATCAGGTGGGGTAAGAGTGTCAATAGGGTAAGTGCGACAAACCATATATTTTTAGGAGATATTGTTGGTTAGACGGACTTGCCCCGTAGACGCACTAGCCCCATCAGGTGGTGTAAGAGCGTCAACAGGGTAAGTGCGACAAACCATGTATTTTTAGGAGATATTGTTGGTTAGACGGACTTGCCCCGTAGACGCACTAACCCCATCAGGTGGTGTAAGAGCGTCAACAGGGTAAGTGCGACAAACCATTATATTTTTAGGAGATATTGTTGGTTTGACGGACTTGCCCCGTAGACGCACTAGCCCCATCAGGTCGGGTAAGAGCGTCAACAGGGTAAGTTCGACAAACCATATATTTTTAGGAGATATTGTTGGTTAGACGGACTTGCCCCGTAGACGCACTAGCCCCATCAGGTGGGGTCAGAGCGTCAACAGGGTAAGTGCGACAAACCATATATTTTTAGGAGATATTGTTGGTTTGACGGACTTGCCCCGTAGACGCACTTGCCCCACCTTGCCATATGTGTTGACGTTTTCTTAGGAGAGTACTTTCTTTAGAGGAACAAAATAATGTATGAACTAACTAAAGATTAGGGTTATTAATTTCTTTTGCAACAGTCAATTTTTATGATCGTATGATCTTTAAATTAAGAGTTAAATGTCTCGATTAATGGCGCCTGTCAGCTTCCCAGATCAAATCAATCACAAGGTTTAAGATGATACGCAACGAAGAATCGTTCAGTAAGTAGTTGTTGGTGTTGTTGCTTTACCTTGTTCATTTTGTTTGTAATATGGCTTTAACAATCAATTCTCGAATACGTTTTCTATTTCTCTCCAAAGTTCCTTTCCCTCGTTTTATCACTTCATACACATAAGTAAATGGCGTTTACGAAACCAAAACCAAATTGAAATTCTGTTAAAAACTGTTTTTCAAACTAACACAGACTTCAACCATGTCTACGGTAATTCAACTGCGTGTAACTGCGATCTGACAGAATAACTCGACTTAGGCTACAGGCACCTTACAGCCGCACTTGGAGTCAATTAACGACGATTCGCCATCAAAGTCCTTCCTTAATGACGATTATTCATACAGAAGTTTGTTTGCAGTTAGTTACGGAACTGTCGTAAACTTTACGTTTATAAACGTTATTATAGTTGAACCACAGCACATATATAAAACGATAATCCCACAGTCGACGCTTACACAAACGGTCTGAACTGACCCCTACGGCAAGACATAACCTACATGCAGTATAGCGATAGATGGAAACAATGCGACACAGCCTGCCATTCGATACGCCTCCGTTCAATGCTCCCGATAAACGCATAGATTATTGTGCCACAATGGAATTAAGATGTCAATATGTATCGATTTACCTTCAGAATAGCGCAGGCTGGCTTCGGTCAAGCACATAGCACAAAGGGCGGTCTATGAACGGAATTGCACTTAGATATCATGCATGTACGGAAACTACTACGAATGTTATGTATAACTCAGCCTACTTTAAGATAATACGCAAACTAAGCACCAGACGTCTTGTTGCGAAACCCTGCCAGCATTAAAATATAAAGACCCTAAGATGAATAGGGAACATTAGGCGTTTTTATTTTTAAACGGATTCTTCTTGAACGGTCGGCAGAACGAGCGAAGCCATACGAGTAAGTTTTAAGCTACCTAATTAAGAATGCATAATTGCACACCCTAAAATTTTCTTTGTGCGCTCTAACGGGACAACTTAAACTTGCTGGTTAATATTGTTCTGAGATTTAAAGAGAATCGCGAAATGCAGTAAATGAAGCCAACTCACGACAGATCGTTGTGGCCTATTTCCAGTAATGGACATATTTTGTCTGATATGATTGTGATTATGAAGATGATAAGAACGAGTCGTAGGTTATTCATTTCTAATTAGACGAATGCTAAACTGTTTAAGAATTTTTACCGATTGTAAATGTTGGGTAGATCACTTCTTTTACCATTATTTAACCGAAATATATGACTGAAATATTCCTATAATAAGCCGCCGTGATTGAAGCAATATTCAGACTCCCTGAAGGAGGGTTGACCTGCGGGTGGAGACCGTAAATATGATTATCAGCGAGGGAGGCGACGCGGACTAATCATATTCTCTGCAATTTACATAAATATTAGTGTGCCGTGACACACGACTCACACAGCGGCGGTCATTACGGCGCTTCGCCCGCAGTTCTTTTACAACCTCTAGCGCCAAAGGCTTTGCGCGAGCACGCATCCCATACCCAATGCGGAGCCATCGGTGTACAAGGCAATAAGGTCGACGTTAGATACGGCTGCCTTAGAAGTCGCTTTGTCTTTTTTATGAGTGATTAATGTATGCGGGGGACGCCCTGTTTGCCTATGCATATTCAGAAATGTATATCGATGTCAGTTTGTGAATGTTCTTTTTTTGTGTCAGGGTTGAATTTTAACGATTAGCCAACGATAACGAACGTATCGTTTTTAATATCAAGTTTTAAATTGTTTACAGTGTTATAATGAAGATGTAGAAAATAATCAATCACGATCAAAGCTGTCTTGAATAAAATCTCCGAAGAGACGCTTATTCACCCATGCCCTAATGACAGGAAGTTGGTTCCCCAATTGCGAATTTCTATAGACACATTCTCGACCCCCTAATAGCACCGCAAGTAATCATGGACGAAATAAATTATTAATTACAACACCTTAACGGTGAAGCAGTTCACCCTTGCTATAAATTAAGGGGCCAGATGTTAACAGAGTTCAAACAAACCCCAAATATCTTGTTAAGCCACCCACAGAGACCGGTCCGGATACCGCAGTCGCCACACATAGACAGAGTTACAACAAACGCATCTTAATAAACAACAAACTAAAATACACCCAATTTCCTTTAAGCAAAGCTCTATGTTTGGCCAATCGTTAGCGGCGGTTTGTCTTTCTCCGTTCCAGAAACTGTTTCTTCCTTATAATATATCGTACGATGATGCACTTCCACTTCCGAAAAGACAACTCGATTTGATACTGATACCGAAATCAAAGCTTTAACACTAACTTACAAGACCGAAAGTCCTTTGAAGTATTATGTTATCTAAGTCGTTCTCGTAACACAGTGCAAGTGATATGATTATCAAGGCGAGACAGAAAGGGACAGTAGAGCGCAGCCTCGGCAGACGTCGCGGTTGCCATGGCGACGAATCGATCCGCGCCCCGCACCGCAGCCTCCGCCCTTATTCAGGTCATTCGAAGGCATCGGGAGACGCTTGAGATAAGATTTCAGTGTTTATGGGATAGTTGTGAAGTTAGATTACCTATACATGATGATAAGTGATAAAACGGATTTGTTACCACTTTGGAATAAAAGGCGCTGTTCAGAGTTAAATTGGCAACATGATCCAATTTTAATCCAAATACTTAGTGTGATAGTTGCCACTTAAGAATATTGTAATTCCAACCGTCACCTCGTCAACTCTTTTTTGAAAAGCTATATACATTATTATTTTCTACGAAGTTAGTCTACTCATTGCCATTATTAAATGTTTAGCAAAAACCCAATTCGTATTAAGGACATGTAAAGGTCCTCATGCTCTTTCGAGTCAAGCATCCTTTACATGCGAAATAAAACTCGCTTTACTTGAACATTACGAAATTGGCATTTACAAAGTACATAAGGCGAGCTTTGATGTCGACCCAATTCTTATCTGAAAGACACGCCCAAGCTGCTCGAGAAAGGTAGGCCTGGACCTAATAGGGGCACTCCGGCTGAGTCGCCCTCCGGTGGCCTTTGACGTGGCCGACAAAATGAAGGTAATTTAAAAAGGGCACGCGTACCTTTGCCGTTTCAGACGACAGGCAGTAAAAGTGCTGAGCTGATTTCCAGCGCGTGACTTGGACGTTCCTTTGCTGACGTTGCGATATAAGATACGCTATTTTGTTATTATTCTGAAAGAAAGAAAGAAAATAAATTTATTGACACAAAACCGACAGGTTAGAATAAAGGAAGAATTAAAAACAGATAACACATTTCCATCTGTGCCGTACCTACGTTGCGTCAACACGGGACCTACTCAGTACGATGCCGAAGCAAGCCACGGCGCTGATTTTCAGTGGGGGCCTTTTTATTCTGATTGCCATGCCTTTTTTAACATCATTAGGTACTAGAATCTGTAAAGTTTATACAGTTCACGGACTCAAATCGTCGAGTAACTTATCCTTAATTCTGTCGAATGCAACTGTCACAATGATAGATAAGGACAAAGCACGGCTTTCATTTACTCCACGTTTGTTAATAAGGGCAATGAGATTAACAGTTTTTTTTTTCAAGCTTGACTTTTTTGCGCAGTCTTCTAATCTGTCACCATTCTTACGACTCCTAACTCAGGTTCTACGTTAAGTGGGTAAGAGTTTGGGTAAAAGTCATTTGTACCTAAGTCTATTTGTTTAGGTGGCGGACATTCGTAAGTGGTATTTTATGAATTTATAATCAATACTCGTAGTATTGACTATCTAACAAAATACGTTTATTTTAGTAGTGCATTGAAGCAGAGATATGTATAAATTATTGATAGATAGGCGTATTTTTTAATAAGTCCCAGATACAAAGATGTTACTATCCGCAATATTTTTTTTACATACTTAGAGGTTTTAACCATCATAAGAAATCATCCATAACCGCTGGAAATAAAACACAATTTTGTCCATACAAAACGCCCTTTCCAGCCAATTAAAGTAACAGTACCTACCTGCTAGTTTAAAATTGTCTTGCAAGATTTGAATTAAACATACTTACCTACAAAAGTGTCAAAAATGTAAAGCGTTTTAAAATCTTGTCAATATTGCATACTCCAGTTTAACTTACACATACAGACAGACACATATAACATTTGGGTAGGTAGGTACCTACGGCGTTATAAACAGTAAAAAAAACGGTCAAGAGCGTCTGAGATATTTTTAATTGCGTAATCATACACTTAATTATGGGGATCTACTCCTACTAAAGAGCTTATTTGTTGCAGATAGATGAATAAACAAATACGATCAGCTTAAAAAAGAACTGCGTAAGAAAGAAGATTAAACCACAGAACAAGTACCCTCCATAGCAGATTCAATGCCTAGCTGCATAATATAGATAGAACTTCGACCCGATATCGTGCTTCTGGGCATAGAATAAGCTACAAACGTTCACGGATACAACGGAAGTTCCCAAATTCATTTCTGTCCGGGATGTGCAAGAGTTTTTATACCGCTGAGTGAATTATGAGTGCATCCACGTTAATTTACCATGAAATTAAAACACAGATCGCGGGAACGCGGTGGATGCGAAAAGCACAAGGCCGGTCTGAGTGGAAAGCCTTGGGGGTGGCTCATGTCCAGCAGTAGACGTGTTTCGGCTGACATGTGTAAGATATCCCAAAGTAAAACTTTATGAATATTGGAACAGTAATTTGTGTTGCACAACCAAGCAAAGGAATCTCCCTCGGTTACCAACCCTGTCTGTCCATAGCAATTTCTGAAGTGTCGGTTCGAAATGCATCTAAGTCGTCCCGCCACCTTCGTGTTGGTCTACCGGTAACCATCCTGTGGCACCACTGATATTTCTAGTATCAGATCGTAGTTATTAGCCAAACGTGACGATAACCTTAAAAGGATTGTGAAATTTAGCTCCGGGCGATAACATTTCTTCCCCTAAATCAAGTCCTATTTCTACGATTTTTTTATATATTGTAATTATTAGAAAGCATTAGGTCTGTACGTTTCTGTTCTTTTTTTGACGTGACATCTTATAAATCGCTGAACGCCGGCTGCACGCACGACAAAGTGTCACGTTCCACCTCATTGTCAAGTTCCGTCTGAGCCAAAAGTCCAAGCGAGAGCGCGGTACAAGCGATAGAGAGGCACGATCGGCCTAAGCGTTTGGCTTGTGTTTTCTTATGACGTTATCAAGTAAAATTCTCCGTAAACCGACTTTACAGACAGCTAACTTTTTTTAATTTGTTTCATACTAAGAAATATTTTTTAGAAAGGAAAACCTACAGACATAGTTCTTCATGATTCTATGGAATCTCTAATCGTCATTTCGTCCTAATGCATCCTTTGTCCAAATTTTTATTTATCGTAAAGCTATTTTCGGCTATTATTATTTTTATTATTGTTTAGTTAATACAACCTTAACTTAACCTAACCGCAGGTATTTTAAAGAACTTAAAAAGTTGTCTCACTAAGCTGAAAACCAGTTTAGGACATAGTATAGGAATTCACGTGGATATCATATCACCCACCATTTAAGAGTGCTCCGAGCGTCCAGTGGCGCCCTCATTACTATTATTGTGTTTTCTAATAAACTGAAGCGTTGTCTAGAAATCGGACAATGATTATTTGTTTAACCAATTATAATCACAAAAGTTCACTTGACTAACTTGACCTTTACTCTAAAGTCAGTTTCAAAGTGGGCTTCTTGCCCTCTATTAGCTCTAAAAATAAAAATGTTACGTTTAGCGCCATCTGTTACAACATTTTTTAAACACGGATACCTTGGGTGCCTTGGGTTTCAAGTTTTGTTACAAGTCACGTTGGTATCATTACAATGATACAGCTTCGTTATAGATGGCGTTAATATTAAAAGGGACGTAGTGACATCTATTATGTTCGTTATGTAAAATAACCAGTAGGTGGCACTACTGAGTTCGTACTCTGCTTTACCGACTAGTGATGTCATGTCATATTAAAAGTATATTATATTTATTTGTAAAAATTGATATGGCTGGCAGATTCGCATCAAATTAATCGAATGTACCTGCTCACCGATTGTTATACATAGTTTAGACGAAAAAACACTAGCATGAAAATATTATTTGCTCATTTTGTTTTAATGTATCGATTAAAAAGGCAAAGCCATAAGCATCCAATGGACATCCCTACCCGTCTATTACCATAACTGCTTTACCGACACAGCACTTTTGGGGAATCGTGGTTGGCTAAACGCGTGCGCGTCGCGTTTTTATTCCTTCTCTTTTTCAATTGGATTGGTTTGTTTTGTGTCATGTCCGAACCCTTGCTTGCAATAACCTGCTTGTGTATTTTTTGTTGTTAATATATTCAAAATAACTTTTATTTTAATGGTAGACATAGTAACAAATTATAATATAGTATTGTGATGATAAGTGCTGTGAATAACTGTACTCTAGGCTGGGAAACTAAAGCGGCACCGTGGAGTCACGAAAACGAAGGTAAAAAAAGTTTTCATTGTTCCTACTGACGCTTGGGCTGGAGAGATAATTTGGAAATCGATCCGCCTGTTAGCATAACTCCTCTACAATCTGAACTGGGTAATTCGTTTTGCCATTGCCTAACAACATTATATGAAAAAAATTGTCGAAAGCGCATGAATAGTAAACATTACTTTTTAATGTTTAACCACATGGGTCGATAATTGACAGTAGCGAGGGGAATTGCCTATTTTTTATTATCCTCGTCGATTATTAGTTGCTATGTTCGTAAGAGTTTTTATTCCTTGCTTCAATTATTCTTAAAATTATTAATAACGAAATTGAGGTTAGAATGTCCATCGCTTTGTTATGAGTCGGTACTCAGCTGTATTGAACAGTCAGTTATTGGGCTTCAACAACATAAATAAAGTAACTTATGTTAGGTTTTTCCTTATGCATATTGCATGGGTGTTTTGATGTCGATTTTCTTAGGCAAAATAATAGCTGATATCTTGATAAGAGAAACTAAACAAAATCCATCAGAATATTAACCAAGAAATTAAACTTTGTACTTACTACTTAAGTTTGCCATTATTTGTACAAAAATCAATGCAATTCAATTTTGGTACTCAAATCCAATTCTCTGTTTGTCTCCAGTGAAGAAGCACCTTTTTAATTATTATTCAGACATATAATATGATGGTGATGATGAATATATATTCAACCTTTTTAATTAATTAATTAGAGGTGACATCATTCCAATCACTATCTAAAGACAATTACTGTCAGGTATACTTGCTATTGTCAATGTGAGTCTGAATAGGAACAGATTGTATGCTTACCTACCTACATTTAAAAAAAAAGCACTCTTATAATGGTTAATTTCAGTGCTTATGAAATTGGTATTTGTGCCCCTGTTTGATGTTATAACTTAAGATCAAACAAGGGACCGTAAAGGAAGGTAACTTAAGTTAGCTGTTATTAAACCATTATTTAAGTTTTTATTTGATGTGTGACATGCATCAAAACATTTATACCCATCTTTCCCATATGAAATTCCCATATAATACCTACTTTATGAAATCATCACAGTGAAAAAGGTGAATGAATAGTGTGGTAGCCAGATAAAAAGAAAGTCATAATATGATATTTTGTAGCAACAATTACTTGTGAAAACTTGGAACAGAAATGGAAGTTGGAGAATTTTAGGCTATTTATAAATCAACTCACTTATTTCCTAGTATTTTTAATTTTAATCAATACACTGCTCAATATTATATGTTTTACAGAATCCTGAAGTTTTAGAGTTGTGGTTTGGTTTTTACTTATTTATTTCTATCTGTTACAGGTAAATGGAGTAATAAGTAGGAGAATATCATATGATAATATCAAGGTATTGTATTATTTCTTTAGATATTCTACCAAACTACTTGATAAGCATAAACTATTTAAATTACCATGGTGAGGAAGGCTGGAGACATTATGTAGATGTATAGAAAATGCTATTATTGATTGTGATCGATAAGTTTTTATTTTTCAATTATTATCTTGGAAGGTAAGGTTCTGTACTTTTGTAGAGACCAATGGAAATTTCATATTTAGTTCAGGGATTTTATCGCATTGACCGCCAACTCTCAAATCTTGATCCTCTTTAATATTATAAATGCTTTAATATTATGAATTTCAAAAATATTGTGTACTCAACTAAAAAGACCTAATTTCTTTCCTTTGTGTAACTAAAATCAGCTATAGGCTTGTATGACTCATTTTCGTTCCACAATTGAAGAAAGTTATACTTGTCTCAATTAAGGCCTTAAATACGTACAATATTTTTGAAATTCGGCCAATTATGATCATAATTGTTTTTTTTTTAAATTTAGTAATATTATATCTTGTACCCCAAACACATTAGTGACTAGACTGATTAGAAACTTCTTTTTTTTTGCTCCATACATCTCTATATAAACTAGATAGAAAAGAAGATCCGACCTTCAAACAAGTCGCAGGTAAGTTTTGCTAAACACTTTGTTAGGTACTTGTTATATTTACAATTTTTAAGTAGATTATCCATCCCATCCAAGCCATCTCTATGCTTAGCTCGAAATATGATAAACACCTTATTAATAAATTTTAGAAAAATAAGTAAATACTTACTTTTATTTTACTCAAGTCAAGTCACTGGCTTATACTCGCGCGCAGGAACAACTCCCGAAGGGTTGCCATGTGACATATCTGAGCGACCACAGGCCTACAACCAGGTACATAGATCTGCAACAGCTGCTACAAAAAACGTACGACGTGGGAAATCCAGATTGCTGTGTAGTCGTTACTTGTATAGTTAAAAATAGGTAATAAAAAATGCCAAGAGGAGCGCCAAATTGCATTAACTTGGTGACAGAACACAACCTACAAATACACTGAGGAACTGCATGCAACTCATCTGCATCAATATCTGGTGTTTTATTCTAGTTTGATGCAGTTTACTTTATGTTCAGTTAGAAAAACAATTTTGATTTTACGTGCATTTAAAATTTCGGTAATTTTAAAATACAGTACTCGTACGCGCGGATATTGTTTGATGTAATTTGTTTGCAGGGGTGCACTCCTGCATATTCAGATGTTAACAGGGCTGTCTCTTTGTAAACAAAATAGGTGGCGACACTGGCGAGTTGAAATTTGCACATAACTAGGCTTAGAAACTCAGAGTCCTCGAGCAAGAAAACTTGAAACATGGGCATTATGTCTTATACTTATACATGCTGTATTTGTAATGTCTTTTTCTTTTCTTTCGGTGTCAATCTTATTTTTAATCAGTTTCCATGAATATTGTTGACGTAATGACAGGTCTTATTCATTTAACAGTACGCGCTGTCATATCGGCAACAGTGTGCTTTCAATATACGAGTAAAAGCTTTTGGTTTTATTATTACATGGTCATAGGCACGGTCAGCCAAGAAAGTAATCGTTCATTTTCATCCTACTTCCTATCAAACGAAATTATCGCTAAGGTCGGTTTCGAGTCTTATCGACCTTTTTTTTTCTTTGTGGTTACGAAGGTCGACCCAAGGCTGGTAAAACTGGCAGACCACATATTTGCTCGGCTTTACTGACATTTTAATCTGCTTAGGTTTCTAGGTAAGGCTACGTAACCTTGAAGGTTAGGTAATATATTTCTTCAAACTGCGCCTAAGCACGTTAAATGCCACACGCAGAGTGTAAACCAGTCGTTAACTCATTCCACATTATCGTACCTATGTATTTAGTACGGATTTGACGTAAGGTTTTACCTAATAACCCTCTTGAGTATTGTGGCAATGTGAATGTCATATGGTCAAATTCGAATAGTTTTAACTTTCCTGTCGTAAAATACCAACTGGATGCTAGTGTGGGTTTAATTTAGATAGGTACTCTGCCAAATTTCACGCTGTTTAATCCAACAATTTCTGGAAGTGGCGACAGGCGAAAATGCACGCTGCATATTAGATGAGATGCACTTGCACGGAAGTTATAGTTAAACAACGCGTCACCTTTGTTTGGTCATAGTGACTTCTCATTTATCGAGTTCGGTAATTTGGTGCTTTTTTATGGTTGCAGAATGTGTTTTTATGTCAGGTAGATTTTTGAACATGAAAGAACACCTTTATGTGATGGGTATTTGTCATATGAGCGTACCTGACCCCTATTAATACTAACTATCCTATGTCCTATTCTAGGACCTATATTTGTGCCAATTTTCATTCCATTCCGTTCAGTGTTTGAAGCGTGATTGAATAACGCGGCGTGCGCAAAAACTAGTAAGAAATAAATTATTAATTATGTCTAGTAGGTAGGTAATAGGTATGTTATGGGTTATGAGTATGATAATTATATGAGCAAGACTAGTATATAGATTTCTCTGGTTTTAGTAGTTCATAGCAGTACTACCTGCCTCTGCGTTGTATCCCTTTCTAACTAGTCTGTTAAGATAGAGACGCACTGAGCGACACGCGAGAGCATGCAAGATGTGCTAAACGCTCAGAAAGGGATTCGTTGAAGCCACTAGTTGTTATCTTTGACAAAGGTTAGCTTTTATTCTCAAATATCACAGACCAATATTTCACTCGGATAACTAACCCGTCTCCTATTCTGACTTAAGTTGCGTTTCCACCAGGGGTGTGATTCTCTTAAGCGTATCACTTGTTAACTCGACGCAGCTCATATTAACAAGTGAGGCTAAGTAGTCCCGTTAAAGCGTACAAAACACATTTTAGCGTGTGCATTCAACGCGAGCACGCCGCTGCAACGCGTTACTTTTTGATGTGCCGGGCTCGATTTGTTTTGTTGTTTTACAACTCGCGCGTGCATGCGTTCAAAGCGCACCGCTGCTGCCACGCGTTGGGTGTGCCGGAGCCTTAAATCTTGCTTTTGTCAGACTGTTTCGATGGTCACAGTACCTACTATCTCGGTGTATTATCTTCGGGTCTCCACGCCTTCGGTAATCCTTGTTGCTAGGCTGTATAGTAAACAATACTTGGTAGCTCTTTACTTAGAAGAGTCGCAATGTTTCGAGTACGTTTTTTATCTACATAGGTAATTTAATTATACATAGAAAGTGATTTATGTTTAGTTTAAGGCGAAACACGATAGTTGTTTGCCTTTTACTGCAGTATTGCTAAATCAATAAGAGCCCGCGCAGACAGAGAGCGGTCTGGAGTTCCGAGTTCAGAGTCGACAGTTCTGCGTCTTGCTCGCTCGAGATTTCCAACGCACCCAAGTGGCGTTCCATTTTCATCCGTGTCTTTGTACGTGTAACATGTCTCTAAAAAGTTCAACTTCCGAAAAAGAAGCATTGCTATTGTGGAGTCTAGAAGCGTCTAAAAGAAAAATAAAGTATTGGGTGTACCGAATTAACAAAACACGAGAAGAACCAGGCAGATTCAGTAGTATTTTTCATGAATTTACTTACGACGATGAGCGATTCTATATTTATTTTCGTATGTCGATAAATAGTTTCAATGATATGATATCACAAAATGTAATATTTATCGAAAAGCAAAATACTAACTGGAGGGAGTCATTTCAGCAAAAGAAAGGCTGGCGATTTATATATTTTTTGTAGTGTACATGACTTAAATCATATAACAATCTCCTTTCTCTAACCAGTTCAGATAAGTTTTTTCGTATTTGCAACTTCAGACATCGTGGCGAACGCGGTGTTGTCTGTTTCGGCGGCAAAAGAACCCTAGAACGCAAAGTTCTACTTTGGCCGCCGCGGTCTGACTGCCTGCCGTGTGCGTTATCTCAGTACATTCGTAAGAATGCAGAACTGTGAACGCGGAACTCGGAACTCTAGACCGCTCTCTGTCTGCGCGGACTCTAATATCATAAAGAGAGACTGTAAATTTCGTGAGTTTGTTGTATCTACCTGACAGGTAATCTCCGGAACCACGGAACCTATTCGAAACATTATTTTACAATTGAAAAGTTACATTATTCTGGATGGAGATATTTTTTATTTGTTTTAACCGAGCTTACGTAGGTACAGACGGAATTTAATTCCTACTCGACGTAATCAATCAAAACGTAAGAGACTTTTTATGTTTTGATTTACAGTGTCACTTTGACATAGTCCAAAGTGGTACAGGAATTAAATTCCTTGACTGTACGGGATTGAGTACGTTCAGTAATTCGTTTCCACACTTTAGTCGCGTACGTCGCGAGTTGAAGAAACGCGACGCGACTCTTATTATTATATTGAGCAGTCTACCTGAACCGGCGCAGACCGCTCCGCTCCGTGAACGACTCAGCAAAAAAGTAAAAAGATAATTTTTCGTCGGGCCCGACTCGGGCGAGAAAGAACAAAGGTTTACTCTTACCTAGTTATAGCTAGTTATTCCGGTTCCCCGCAGGTGTAACTTGTTATCTTTTACCGAGAATTTCTTTATTTTCTTTTTCTCTTAGATAACTCTGTCGCGTATGCCTATGGTGTGAAAGTAGTTAGAGTACGGTCGTAAAGCACTTTGTTTTCACAGCGATTATACTTTATTATCTGGGTGAAACGGCAGATACATTCTGTGGTTCGATTTTAAAACCGTTTATGGGTGAACATTGTGGCGTTTCAAACGCCTTCATTGTTGTCTTCAATATTGACGGAATAAAACCGAATTGAGAACCTTATAGTAAATCGTTTTTTGAAGTCTTAACGGATAATGATAACTAACAGCAGCTTCTGTTAAATAGAAGTAGAATCGGTTTGTATTATATTCAAAATGAAAACAGCCTATTTCAATCCGGAATAATGAACCTTTTAAATGATGAACGATTTTTTCGAATAGGTTTCACGGATACGGAGATAACCTGTCGTACAAACTCATAAAATTCACACTCTATAATATTATCTAGTATAGATATTGAATAACGACGAAGACGAGAATCGCCCTTAGAACTGGTTGGGTTATTGCTAATGTAATGATACTAATGACCAAGCCTCGTCCATCCGGCTTCGATAAGACATCACCACGTTAGCGAATGTCGATGGCAAAAAACTCGTGGCCAGTGGCATTCACCCGGCGCCCTTCAACCGCTCGCTGGTTCACCAACTCAGCTGGTCCCGAGCGCTACAGGCCTTGAAGCTGCCTATATGGCCATTCAACCTATGACTAAAATAGCCTCTCACTGGTCACTTCTGAAATAAACGAAATATTCAGCTGAGAATTTCGACTGGTATTTATTTATACACCCTGTGTACGGAAATGGCCGAGCTGGTGACTATCCTGTCTCGCTGAGTGACGGTCGTTAATCTTTATACTTCCACTCTCGTGTTGGCTTGGCACTCGTCACAGGTTTTATGGTGAAAGCCATAACTTCGCTGCCGTTGGAGAATCCTGCGTTAATAATAAGTTGATAATGTTATAAACACGTTGCTGTTATGTATAAGGTGTTTATAGTTTGGACTGGCTGTATAGGTGGCTTTTTTTCCTGGACTGAGTGTGTAGAGTTCCTTAACAAATTGATAAATTATAACAAATTGAATGAAAAGCAAGGTTTAAAAACCCGACTGCCATTTATGATATTGTTATTAAATCCGTTTATTAATGCTACTATATTCTTTTATATTTACTGCTCACTTACATCATGAAAGGAACCACTGTACCAAATTTCAAGTTTCTAGGTACAGTGGTTTCGGCTGTGCGTTGATATAGACAGTATGTATATAGATGAACCCTGAAAACGTTACACACCTTTTTTTGTGCAGTTATTGGTGCTAAATTGTTTGTCACAAAAGCATACTCGTATTTTAGTAACAACTAATGCTATAGGTGTGAAATAAAAAAAAACACCTACCCGTACAAATACTACGTAATTTGTGAAATATGAGAGTGGGAGCTACTTAAAACGCATCATATTATGAAATAGCATATTCAATAAACATATATTGTATGCTTTTATCATAATTTATAAACCTTTATATTTTTGCGATATGAATCAAAATCTGGACGTAGCACGTAGCACAGTCGAGTAATTTAAATAAGTAACCCGTATAATAATACTTACTCCTACAACCCTCACTGGATTATAATCTTCTACTTTTAAAGGCCTGTACATCCTATTGTACAAGTTACTTGGTCGAGTATCGAGTTTTTTGGTAACTAAACATATTTAGTTACCAAAAAACTCAGGCATACCTGAACAACAAAAATATGGTCAAGTAGTAATCTCCTAATCTAAATTACTACTAAAATACTCGCTACTTGCTTAAATTACTAATATAGTCTGTACAAGCCTTAAAGGCTGTTAACAAGGCAACCGAACTATTTCAAGCTTCTAGAAACCAGCGGGTACTTCAACAATTCCAGACACGTCAATCAACAACACTTGTTTGAACAATCATTTTGTTTTCGCGGTCAATCGATTCCAGTTCACTTTGTGTGAGCTCCACTTGGTCGGGCGGGACTGATTATTATTAATGAGTTATTATAACTCAAACCCCTGAAACTGACTCACTCGACCGCTCATAACTAATCCCTCTGTAACAATGTAGGAGAATAAATGAAGTTGTATCTCAGAAAAGATTAAGCCTTAACTCGTATTAATCAATACCACTTAGGATATAATTTTAGCACGTGATTAGATTATCTGGTAGAATAAATACATTCTTCAGAATGCTTTGGCATTGAACTGCTTGTAAGAAAACGTAAATCGAGGTACAATGCCACGGAGCGGAAGGTTAGTTATCGGTATGATTCCGCAACACGATGCCTACAGACTTCGGGTCTAAAAAGCTGTTTTGACGAAGATTAATTGAGTTTATTCATAATGGCCCGACCTAAGCTCGGCGCTTGTTACACAGTAAGGACTTGCTTTGTCTTGGGCTTTGTTAATATATCCTGCACAATGGAACTTACGCAGGACAGACGTTTGAAGAAACACTTTCTAATTCGAGTTTCCAGACTAGCGAATGTTGTATTTGTGTACGACAACGCGTAGCTTAGATATATCTTAAGCAAGTGTTAACTTGGCATTATCATTGTTTTCGAGACGATCTTTGTTTTAAGTACGTCTCGCATTTTAGTGCGTTGCGCCACCTACCACAGCCTTGCGGTCGTACAGCCCATTTGTTTGTCGTGTATGGACATAATTTGCTGTTTGTGTAGGTCCTAGAGTGGGTCGTAATATCTCATTGTTACTACCGGACCGATTAACTAACGCCAGAACCTAAAGGACGCCCTATAATTATAGCTACTCAATTGTTTTTATGATGTCATCAACTCGAGTATGCCAGTGAATAGATGTTTAGATTTTCATTAAACCTACGGCTGAACCACCGGTACAATATTCGAGCTCTTTTTAATCCGGCGTGTTAAGGGATATTATTGTATTACATTTAAAGTAACTAGATAACTTTTAACCTATACTCATAGTTATAATCTAGGTAATAGTCAATCCGAAATCACTAATTTAACCTTGTTATTTCTAAGAACTGTTCTAACTCAACCTCAACGTCGTTCTTAGAATTCGCATACTTGTCGAGAACTAAATCATAAGCTGAAAATTAAGACCCAACGGAGCTCTAAACTAGCGTTAGATTGCACATAGTAACTGTGAATACCATCTGTGGCGTAAATACTTGAATTCCCAGCAAAGTCGTTTAACGTACCATTTGAAGTAAGAAAGGGAACCGAAATGCAAAGCGCCGCGAGACACCAAGAATGGGATTCCTCTGAAATCTACTCACGTACGCTGTTGTCAACTTTCGCAATGTTACCTCGCGACACTCAAATCGTAAGTAGACTCGAAGGCTAAATAACCGTGGAGGTTATGAATATCTACATGAAGTTTGAAACCGTTGAATGAGACCTTTTCACAAATCATACCTTGCATTTTATCCGAAAAGGAAAGTAACTTTGTTGCAAATGGTTTCCAGGAAGATTAAGAAACCCTTCCGTCTGAGAAATTATTCTTAGAGTTTGGCCAGATGACCGAATCTGAGTAGGACAAAGGTTTCCTTTGATATTCTAAAGTTAAGTTTAAGCGTTCTGCGGTTTGAGTTGAACATATTTTTCTTAGGCTAATATGAATGGGTGCGAAGGTGACATCAAGGTCTCCCCGCAGGTCAGAAAGACCCCTCTACTCCACAAGCGTGCGTAATTACAGCTAAGCCATTCACTCGTGAATTTTACCTTGCGTTTACTTTATGGTGTGCTGCGGAGTCTTAACTAGGGTAATGTTATTTAATCATTCAAATGTTTAAACTATTCAAATTCATTCCCATTAAAACATCAGTCTACAGTAATCGACTCTATACTGACAAGTAGCGTCTGTTTTCATTACGAAGACTGTCCGTAAATGCATGATAACCTTAATAAAACTGGAGTTGTAATATCGTGACGGGAAATTATTAACTCATCAGGGTCATGATTGATAACAAAATTTTCTTTTCCACGGTTGACTCTAAAGCATTCATTTCAACGGTTTACCGTGTAACACGATCGGTTTAGCATCTCAGCCTTGGCTTACTCTGGGCGTTCCCGCGATAGTGGTTTAATTGGTTCAAATTACTATTAACCGGAGAGTAAATAGCTAAATTACTTGAGATATAATGACTCCTGTATTTTTTATAAATGACAATTATGACTTTTATTCCTTGTGTGATGTAAGTTACATTATGGCGAAATTCTTGAAATCAGCAAAGACAGAGGGCCGAACATCGTTGAGCAAGCATCGGGCAATTAATAGGAATCGTCAAGCAAAATGACAGTCATACAGTTACGCGGACGCATCAATTTTAAATTGATTGCTGATTTATTAGTTTATTCCATATCTACCTACGTTAAAAATCTAATATATATAAAATTCTCGTGTCACAGTGTCCTCCGAAACGGCCTGACCGATTCTTATGAAATTTTGTGTGTATATTCAGTAGGTCTGAGAATAGGACTTAAACTATTTTTCATAAGGTTTGTGTGAAAAAAAAACCGGATGCGGACAGCTAGTGCTTGTATATAAAATTGTAGAGTTTCATGGGCAATTCCGCTGGTACTCCATCACCAGCAGCAAAATAGCTTGATTCCATGGCATCGGATATAGAATAGTTTATGGGCAACGTCGTGTGTACGTGCTGTGAGTCTTAACTAACTTAACTAATTTAACTCCCCAACCATCACGACTGCCTTCATTAGGATTGGATCTTTATTTATGTTAATGATAACTACCCTTTTTGTAGAAATACATTGATTAAATGTATACAGTGTGTAAATGGTATACGGGCGTTTATTAAAACTGGACATAGATTAAGACTCTACTAATCATTAACAAAAATAATTATTTTGATTACGCTAACGTATACACCGTTATTAATTTTTGAACATACTATCGACCCGCAATGTACATCGAAGTCCATCTGTCAGGTAAGTACGTAATGTTTAATTAATTGCATTTTTCGTTATACATTACGTGTTAAATTTTATTTTGAAATGTTTTTTTTTTTTTAATTTAATTTGCTCAGTAGGGGTTATACTAACCACAGTTAAAAGGAACGCCCGTATACCATTTACACACTGTATATCGTCTTTGTAATGAAATAAGATGATGAATATTTTTACTACGTATTATGTAACTTAATTGCCAATGTTTTTCTAAGGATAGGGTAAACGGGTACTTGTAACTATAAAACCTGCAGAACGACAGAAACGACGGGAAGTAGTTGAAGGTGATTACATGAAAGGAGATTGCTGCATCGTGCGGAAAGTGATTTATTATTTATTTTATTTGCTGCTAGTGTGGGTTTAAAATGATCTTAAGTTCTCAATATTTTTTATTATATATATTTTTATGGGAGCCTGCCGTTTTGGCAAAAGTATCTTTAAACCCAAACCAATGTTATATTTTTTTTTCAGGATTTATTTCAGTGCCATCGTGTAGAACCCTACAGGTTAGATTAGGTTAGTAAAATCATGGAATATTTACGGTTACAGAAAACAAAGCGGGTTGGCAAATGAAATGGTTGGGAAACGATACATTTGGCAAACATATTTCGCCAAAGCAAAGATAACCCATTTTTACATTCAGTTATTATATTTACATTTTCCTCAAGTTATTTGCTTTTTGGGCGGTCAATAGTGTTCCTGATTCTTCAGATTTTTTGGTAACATATGGTCCCGTATGCATTAATCATTGGTTTTTACAACAATGGATGTCAATGAGCAATAGATATCAAGTCACATTACTAAGAATTCTAAGGAACTAATGGTTCATTGTTTAACGATATGCTCAATCAAGCTATTTTCGAGGGATATAATGAATTCGCAGCCAGTGTTGCTCTAATGTTGTTGAAATACAGGTACTTCACTTTTTTGTAACTCACTTGTTTATTTGTCGTGCCCGTAAACATTGTAATGTCTGCTTACATTATATTAAGAAAATGTTTTTTCATCACACTTGCTCGTAAATGGTGTTATTCCATGCCTGTATACAGAAGGACAATGGCCTAAATTGTTCCCGCGGGAATTATGGCGAGTTTGTCAACCCTAGGGAGTAATGACTTTCTTTTTAAAATTTGCAACTCTTTCGTACAACATTTCTGACTAAGGAGGTTTAATTTTCAGCCAAAAATTAAATCGGTTTCTAATTTCATCTTTAAAAATTAGCTATAGACTAACTTACATTACACAAAACCTATACGCTTCATTAAACTTCATTATTTTTATACCTATTTCAAGTTTATATCAACATTTATCATTAATTTTAGTAATTATACATTTTTATCAAATTGGCTAAATCTGGCTCGAATCCAGGTCGAAACTAAACGCAGTTATTATCTGTGGTAGAGGTCACAAAAAAATATCGTTTCCATTTACGTTCCCGTTCGTCAAAAGTTATTTCTTTATATTTTGCAGAGTTAAAGTGTTTTTCCTCGCAAATGTGATGAAAACCATTGTGTGTATCACAGGCAGTAAGGGGATTACTAACTCGAGTCATTAAAAGCCCTCCGCCTTCGGCGTCGGGCTTCTAACACTCTCGTTAGTAATTCTCTTCATACTACCCTTGATGCACAATGTACTATTGTCGTGACTTCATATGTCTGTGTTCTTTAAGTTAAGTGGTGTATTGAAAGTCATATGACTTCCTGATACTTTTTTGGAACTATATAATGAGAATGCACGCCTCAAAATGTTGTTTGTATACTCTGAAGAGACGCCTTTCACTTGCATAAAACTTAATATTTCAACCGTCGAATTAAAGGGCAAGAGCATGTCGGACCATGCTCAGTGTAGGGTTCAGAAGCCATTATTACCAGGGCTCGGACAAGTCATCGCAGAAACTGATATGGACATGGGACAAGACTATTATAGAGTCGCGACTTAAGATTATTATTTATTATTATCTAAAGCTGATATACCTATTATTATCGTAATTTATAATTTAACATTTGACCTTTTTAGTTGCATATCTGTCATCGGTTTGTTCCAGACAATGCAGAAGTTAATGGTTGCGTATGTGCAATGCAACCATCAGCAATAAATTTTTTTTAATGGAAATACCTTCACACATGACATGTATGGTTAATTTTGGGTTGCAGTAATAAATGTCATTGAAAAATATAATTAAATAATTTTGTACATAATGCGATCCTATTGATCTTGTTCTATTGCCGTCTTGCGATTGTTTTGCGATGACTTGTCCGAGCCCTGGTTATTACAAACAAATTAGACCTCGCGACCAACTTAACTATGCCATTGGAAAACTGTTATCCCCATACATCGACATAGGTCGCGGTCAGTTTACCAAGACCGCAAATAAGTTTTCGGTAGGTATAAACATTTAAACCGTTTGTAACTCAAGAACCAATGAAGTCTACTTAGTCGTGATAGTTTTCCTATAAATTTCATTATATGTGCTTTCATTGAAGATATTTTTCAGATTTTTAGTATTTGTAGTTTTGGCTGTAAGGGCGGGGGGAGGGGGGAGACACTTGACTATAACAAAAATTACCGCTTTAAAGCTCAACCTTTCATAAACGGATCCCTTAATCGAATAATTGTTTTGACGGATCCGCAATATTTTGGAAAGACCTATCCAACGACACCCCACATTATGGGTAGACGAGAAAAAAAAATACATCCCAAAGTTACGTGTAGGGCAGGTAGAGAAAAACATTTTTTATTCAACATTTTATTTTACCACTTTGTTGGCGTGACTTATTTGTATATTCTTGCCAAATTACAGTTTTCTAGTGCTAAGGGTCTCTGAGCTAGGCTGCGGACGGACGGACATGGCGAAACTATAAGGGTTCCTAGTATGACTACGAAACCTTAAAAAGCTAATTTCTTAAAATAATGTGATCATTTGGTGCGTTTTTGTAAAACATTATCTTTAATTAATGTTATAACAAATATCTTCCTTACTCTTTCGTTCTTCAAAAAATGCAACATCTACCTACAGTCAGTAGTTTTAAAACTGCATCCATATAGCTAGGTATTTTGAAGCGATCTAAAGAGGACGCGGTGAGTAAGTCACGTATTTTAGGAACCGGACACCGTAAAACGCAGTGACACATACTGAGGATTCATGATTCAATGGGAACCAAAGTGTTTGTGGCGGGTAGACATTCGACTTATTAATATAGTATGTTTGATTGATGTTTTAACGAAACACAGGAAAGTTTGACGAGAAGAACTGGTTTATTAACTATTACTATTAGCGTCATTAGTAGCAATTATTCGATCATTAAACTACGATATTAACACTATTTAAATGTTCGTCATTTATTCATGATTAATTGTAGCGAATTTCACTTATGTTGCAAACACAAAACCCTTTGTGGCACTCGTTCTATATTCGTCGGAAGTTATTATTTTGTTAGAGAGAAGTATCATACTGGGGCTGCCGCGGGAGCCTTTCATGTCATGATGGATTTAGTCAGATTGTGTCGTCTCGACAGTCGGTGGAGCGGTGGAGCCGCGGCGAGGATGTCGGCGGCAGGGCGCGTTATCGTAGGGCGGCACGTGGCGCGCGGGGCGCCGCGAGCGCGCCAGTCCGCCGCCGAGCGACGCACCGGCCGTACGCCTCGCGCAACAACCCGCTCACCGATCTCGCGATCCTAACCTCAACGTATTACAACCGTTCTAATTTACATTCGCTCGCAACCGCCTACTGCTTAAAACGTGTACATTACCCTAATTGGTAAAAATATCCATCGTTTCCATTTTATTCTAAAGTTTATCGACCCCAACTTTACTGGCATAACAACCCTTATTCACTTCTCTCAGTTAGTCGCTCCCTCTAATTATTGACTCCCCTAAAGTTTTGAAAAATCCAGTCGGCCCTTTTATTGCTTTAGTACTTTTATTACTTCGCTCGTAGCTCGTTCGTTCGCTTTCGACGCTCCTATCCGATAGACATTTCGATCGTTTCCTACTTTATCTGCTTCCTCGACCGTTTAATTACACTACTTGGGGACAATTAATTTTTTCTCGATTCGCGAGCCGGAAATTTGCGCTTTATCTCCGAGGCTGTTGCGGGCGTTCGTCTAAGTTTCCACACGGTTTGCGTCACCGTTATCTGTATTCAGGTCAATTACGACGCGCTGAACCATGACACTACGTTGACATTGTCGTCGCAGGCGCCGGAGTGTGTGTGGTGAATGTGGGTTCGGGGGATATTGTGCAACGGGTGCAGGAGCAGACGGAGTGTACCGTGCATGCCCTGAGCCACAGCGGATGTGCACACCACTGCCGCCGTGGTGGTTCTTGCAGGCTGGAATGCCAGCTGCTCTTGACCTAACCAGGTAATTATCCTAATGTGTCACTCGTACTGTTTAAAAGAAATATTCATGCTTACATGTTTTATTCTGGCATATTGTTTTTGGGGTAGACTTCATCTAATTGCGGTTAGGCTAGTTTCAGAGCTGAACGAGTATGCATTACAATGGTGACGGTTTAATTCCCCTGTACCCACACCAATTGATTGAGGGCCGAGACGGGATCTAATGAATGGCTAAGGACTATCTCGTAATACCTATATCCAGATCGTATTTAAAAACATACATCAACTCGATTAACCCTCTTCGATAATAAGTAGATGGTAACGGAAGAACAGATTGTATCACCGACAAAAAACAAAAAATAACCAAATTTATTTTCTTGAATTTGGTACTAAAAATTCGTCTTACCTTAAGGCCACATATGCTGCCTCGCTCCCAAAATACTAAAAATCGCTCCCAAAAGGGATGGCTTTATGAGCCTCCGCGCGAAGTATGCGAGATGAAGATATTTTGCGTGCGCCTTGGTGGCAGCGTCAAAATTAAAATAGTTGCTGTTTATTTAAATCTAAAACATTTTAAAAATAGGGTTTACCGGGATTGAGAAGCTATAAATACTCAACTACTGAACCAAAATTAATCGATTAAGATCGTAGAGTTTCGAAGATTCAACCAAAAACGTGCGAAAAAGGTGTAATGTTTTAAAAATTAAACTATGGAGGATTTCGTTTCTAATCGTGTTTTTACGTTTACCAGTCTCAAGGAAATATGATCAAGTTTAACCTATCCTAAGGACAGACACAGGCGTTATGGCTATTGTGTCTTCTTCTTATTTTATATCTATGTAATGTACCTAATGTTGTATTGTTGCGAATAAATGTCTCTATCTTTGTCTTTATAGAGATCCAGATCGCGGAACACTGCCGGCTTTATCATATATGGCCACTTAACTACGAGATGTCTTTCTTGTCCATTCGTCCATTCCATATTTCTCGTTTTCCTTTCATTTCCAAATTTCTCGCCTTGTACTCTCAATAGTAAAGCAAAAATCAAGAATCCATTAACTCGGAGATTCCTTCGAAATATTTTAATGATTTACGAAGAAGGATAATCGCCAGCTAATATTAAATCAATAACCCTCCCAGCTGCGTGCCTCGAGCCATGTTAACGAAAGTTAAAAAGATTCTTACACAAACAAAAACAACTAACTATTGCATATTCTATTGTTTTATGTATCAATACCAATAAATAAAATTGAAGTCTGTCTGTGGATAAAATAAAACTAAAAACTGCTATTTATGTAGTACATAATCCGGAAGATATCGTTCTAAAATATTTGTACGTATAGCCTTCGCTAGTATCGAATAAAAAACCTATTTACTATGATGAACATGTCTTTGTTAGATATAAGTTGTTCGAGTTTATAAAACAGCTAAATCGAAAGTAAAATTACGTTTATAAAATGCCTATAACAGGGCTCACTGAATAAATAAGGATGGTTGTATAAGTTCCACCTAGTTATAGCTTTGTTGGACTACGTGCTCCAGCAATAAACACTGAAACCCTAAAAGTGTAGCATCAATTAACTTCAATTTAGAATCAACATTGGCCTACTTCGGGTAGCTTATATCGACGATAGCGGGCCCTTGGTTTGGCAGTATTACGGTTTACGAAATTAAATTCCGTCAACGCGATTTGGCTTGCACGAAATGACTTGTATCGCGAAACGTTCATGTAATTACTTAATTTTAATTGGTTACAACTACAATTATAGTAACGACGCAGTTCCTTATCTACTAGTGTCATAAAAGGTCGGATCGTCATACGACTGGTTTTGTTCAAACGCGTTCGTTGCAAATTAATTAATGCAGCTGCAATTTGCGCGTATTTAAACAAAATACCCATTTGTAGATCCGATTCATTGTTATAATTTTGGCATTATCGACGCGACTCAGGCGACCGTAATTCCTTTGACAAGTGTTATGATATGAGTTATTGTTTAATAACAATTATGTCGTTGTTATTTTATGTATCACAAGTCATCAACAATAAACCAATAATTTGGCAAATGTTTTGCTGTTGAAAATATTAAATAAGCTATTCGTATCCTTTCCAGTTCGTTGTTTTATGTCTGAAGTTGACGTTTTATATGAGTTATTCGTATAAATATTCAATTGCTGGCTGTAATAATATTTCTATTGGACCATTTCGTTTCAACTGCGCTGAAATAAAGGCTGATGTAGTCATAGCGTTGGAGAAGTAGTCGTGTAACGTTTACGAGACGTTTATATTCAGAAGGGCGTACCACCCGCGTCGTTTTCGTTCGCGCTCACGGCGAAATCGGAGATGCCATGTTGGTGGCAATCCATACGGGAGTTACGATAACGTCACCTAAATCAACGTTCTGAGGGTATTCAGACGTAAATCCCATGTTCATCATTTGAACAATCGATTGAGGTACACCAGTGCGCCGTTCTCAGAATAACGTACCTACCTTTAATCGCGTCTCGCAATTGCCGATCGTAGCTGAGTACGTTTAACTCCCATACTAGGTATATAAACATCAATTAGTCTTCATTTGAAACTAGATGAGCGTAAACCACTTCTAGCCGTTTACTATACTGAATACGATCATAATGATAAACCTTATAGATTTGAAGTGTAATTGAGCTTTTATCGTCGAGTATAAGGAAATAACATTATCTCTTTGATAGGAACTCGCTCATAAATATCAAGAGGTCTTAATTATTCCACGTCGTCGTTTAAGAGCGATGCGCCTACAAGGTCACGTAGAATTTGAATGTAGATTATGTCCAACTAAAAGTTTGCCTTTGCTTGCTTTTGCATTAGATTTAAATAGAGTAATTGCCGCGCTGACGATTAAGTCGTACCTTAGTAACGATTTTTATGCACATGTTTGAAAAAGAAACGAGTTAATTAATTATCTCTAAAATGTATACCTGAGTGCGGCGTGCGGTTAAATACTTAATATCATATTTACGTACGTAACATTTGCTTCATAAACATAAAATACACCTACATATGAATGTATCAAATGTGGGAGATGTAAATTCGAAGTTTCCGAAAATCACACTTTGCCCTTACAAATAATAGAAGCTGTAAGTTTGTGCTGCAAAGTGTGTTCTACAATGGCAATCTATCTCCCCTCCCAGAGGAGTTGCCCGGAGTCGACAACACCCTATATAACTAACTAGAGGGAATATGGCATTTTTGTTCAACAACTAAAATGTAGCCACTGCACAGACTTTACTGCTGTTCATCACACTTTACCCGAATATACAGTTATTGTAGTCGGTTTTGTCTGGGCTGTTGCGAAGTTGTGGCTGTATCTAGGACAATATTGACTTATCGTTAGTAACAGTGACAGTTGCTCTTATAGTTTTATAAGACTTATTTAATTAAGTCGCTGTTTGTTCTACTGCGGTTGTTTTATAAGCAAACTATTCATTTACATATCGCCTTCCACCGTGTCGACTTATAATTACTTTGCATAATGTTAGTATATAAAGTTTCTAGGTCGGTACTTGACCTTTAGAACATACCTTATATGTAAACGAATGTCATCTTTGTACTTGAGAAACTGTTTGTGTCCTTTTAACGGCTTAGCCCTTGGGTTAATTTTGTTGCTGAAGTTTCTCCCAGTACTTAAAACATTTTGAATCACTATTAATATACTGAAATTCATATTAACGTATAATTAGAAACATCTACCTATCAGTATCAAAATGGCCGTAAAGAATTGGGTGGATAATTTCTAAACCTTCATTGAACTCTGTAGTCACTGCTGCGAGAATAATCTTTCAAGTTCGGAGCGAGTAATCGCTCGGAAAATTTAATATTTCGTAATTTTCATGCCTTTATTTCGCCCTTGTTGCGAGTTATCAAACCAGAGTGCTTAAAGTGAAAGATCCTCGCTTATTAATTTTCCGGACCATCTTGTTTATTGTCAGATTAAAAATGCGGAAATTCGTGACGTTTCTTTTGTCTAATTTTAGTCAATGAACTGGTTTTAAATACGCGCTAATGCGCTTCACGGTTCCATTAGCGCGCCCAAAGGAGCGTCGGCTTGTCCCGTTTCCTCGAAGCGGCAACACTTTATCTGGCCGAGTTCAGTGTACCGGTGCCGTAGCTTGTAAACATGTGTGGTGGCCGCGAGAGCCGGGAGAGCCACGAGAGCCACTCCGCACGCCACTCTATGCCTGCGTCTGCTTTTTCACACTTTGACCAACAAAACTTATACTTTCTACTATATATGTTTTACGTTCTTCGGTTTTGTGTTAGTTGTGTTCTTTATTGTTTGAATAAAACATAGTATACCGAGTAACATACGTAGATGTTAACGCCTAAAATATTAACCTCATATATTGGCCTCTCAGTCATGTAAAAAGAGAACATTGTATTCTGTATACACCGTTCCTAACGACGAGTAGGTACCTAGTCTATGACTGCGCCGCCATCAGTCAATTTGCAGTGTGATATTCTAGTTACCGTATTTATGGAATGCTTACTTATCGTGAACTTGTTTACTTAACTGTCATTGTCTTCACTCCGATAGTTACATACTTCCGAAGTTGATTTATGCATCTCATAATAGAAATGACGGAGATTTTGTTGCAACTTCAGCGCTCCTTTTAAATAAAAAGGCCGTGACAGTGTTTCATAGTTTATGTGGGGTGCTCTTTATCTATTTGTAGATACGTTTCGTGAAAGCATCGGGGTTGGCTGCCTGACAGTGTTTACGCCTTTGCTATATCCACAAACATTCTTTAATGGCCTAAGAAGCCTGGCGCGGTTTATACGGAGCATTGCACTTTATTTCATAGCAACTGCTGCAAAATTTAAAGATAACTCGTACTCTTTGGAAAGTATTAAATTCGTATGAAAAAGTAAATGTGCGTACTTATATGATATAAAATCTTGTTTTAGTAACTTTCTAACAAGGGTAAACTAGGCTGCCCATGCCCAGCCAGACTAAACCACGAAGAGGGATAACACTAAAATGCGGTGACTACATCGGCTAAAATGTTACCTTGGAAAGTTTCTAATGTTTTAACATTGTTACATTATGTTTAGGAATTGAACGAGGACACTATCAAATTTATTGCTTACTTATACATATATCGTACTAGATTCTGGACTTAACTGGATAAACTTTAATAAAAGTTTGCTTTACACACGAAACAACTACAGCAGTAGGTAAAAAATATATCATATAAACAGCTTTGTGAATATTAATTCGCTATTTGAATCCAAGGGCCGGTTATTTACAATGTAGGTATAAACCTTATGCAATTAACAGTTTTTTTATATAGTACGGTTAAATATGACGAGAATACCAAGGTTTAGCTACTCTGAGTAAGTACTCGGTTGGGAACAAAAACAATCTAATCCGAGTGGCATCGTGGGGCTAGTTAATTCGTAAAGCTCGTAGGCGGCAGTCGTTCGGCGTTTCCGCGTTCGTCAGCCTCGTCAGCATGGCACACGCCTGCAAGGCCGTGCGAACCTCTTTGTCTTTATGCCGATGTGGGCACGCCTAAAAAACGCGCGGTTATTCACACGCCACGTCTTATGAGCAACCGCATAAATCGAGCCAGCTTCAAATAATTCGGTCGGTCTGTAAGCATTCTTCCAATCTTAATTGTATTCTACGCTATCGCTATAAAATATTATCCTAAATAAATTTTGGTCCGTTTATATTACAACTTTATTGCAGGCGTACCGGCTATAACAACCGTGGCTCACGAACGTTTCTTAATTAACAAAATTGGTTCTTCAAAACTGCGAAAGTAATTGAGCCCACTCGGAACAAATCGTCAGTTGGTACCTACAACTTAATATAAAAAAGAAACTGAATCAATTTAAAGTGATTGCCTTTATCAGCCGCATTGCTAGTTGCTCACTCTTCCGTAAATTGGGTAACTATTCTGTTGCAGCATCTCAGCTCGAGTGCAAGCGGTTGCGAAGAAATGTTCTGCGGGATACCAACCGGACATTGAACAGCGTTTCGCAATTGCGACTATAGTGACAGTGTTACCTCGTTAGGTTCAAGTTTCTTGTTCCTTTAGTTTCCTAATTTCTTGAAGATAAATGTTGTTGGGTCATTGTTAAAAACTTTTAATTTTACCTAATTGATGTTAGCTGTCTAGACTAACAAACGTGTATCATTACCTGAAGACATCGCTTAGGCGTCGATGGTCTATGTAGTTTTAAATAGAAGGGTATGTACCTAGCCGCGGAAACGTTACGTAACAAGATCATTGTTTAGTTCTTACCTTGCCTGCGGGCATGCGATAATAACATCACCGACCTTTGTTCTCCAGCCTAGAACGTGTAACGCGGATCATGGGCATGTCGTAAAATTAACACGTCTACCGAGCAAATAGAACAGAGCCATTTGCAAAATTCTAGCCGATGTAACGACTCGGGTGTCAGACCGTAGATTTGTTTATGATTGATTCGCCCGACCCGTTTATATGACGGAAGCGCAGACTCCATTAACGTTCAGACCGCAATTATATTGCAGCTATTCACCAATTGCTTCTCGGTGCCAAAATAGACAGTCTGCGGTTAGCTAGATATCTTCCAACCAATTGAATGATGCAGAATTGACACTGAATACTATCATGCGCCTCTGTACCTCGTGGAGGTCTTGGATACTTGTTCTGAAAGCGTAGATCGAGTGTGATCTATGTCTTTTCTAACGATATAATTTAGCATCGATGTAGTTGTAGGTTAGCCGGACGCGGCACGCCCCCCGTAGTGCGTTGAACCGCTGGTTATATTTAACTACGACAACACGTGTGCGCTGACAGTCGCCGTAATGCAACGCACAGCTCTCCAGCTTAGAGACCGTTTTAAGCCACGAAATAGCATTTACTCACAAAAAACGACCCGTCTGGAATACCACAGGACAGGATGGATTTTCTAATACACAGCGATTAGTCTTTTCGATGGAGATTAGGCTTTCCCTACGCCGCCCGGATCGTTAAATTAATGAGACCGTAGATAAAAGCGGGCACGTTTTTCTCTCGTTAACAAACCGACATCTTTTACACCATAATAAGGGTATATCTTCTTTCCATTGAACTTGTCTCGGTTACGAAACTCAGGGTTTCTTTCTATGCTATTTTACATTTGCGGATTTTTTATAAGTTACTTACCAAGACAGTCATTCAATTCAGTACCTGAAGATTCACAATAGCGTTCAGTGATCCTTGCACGTCGCCCACCCACTCCGTCCGTCATTGTGTCGCTGGGGAAACAGTTTTCTATTGTCACTTCCTGAGGCCTATTTTGAGATGCTCCAGAGCATTCATATTAGGCGCATCTATAACTTGATCATACTTCAGTTCCGTTTGTAAAAGACTTTAAATATACCGGCTTATAAATTATATTAGCTACAGTACAGAAGGTAAACATTATAGGCCGGACACAGCTATTAGGTTTTTCGTTAACAAGCAGGCCATAGGTACGGTAAGCGCTTCACAAACACGCAGCTGTGGTCGTGGCTGCGGTAACGTAACATGCTGCTTTGTTTTAAATAATTTTGTGTACTGGTACACCCACTATCTATCTGCATTTGTTTTTAGCAATATTCAAATTGTCCCTACAATTTGGTTAGCATGGCCAAACTTAATGCCGTAGAGATAAATTTCGTAAAATTTGTTCTGGCATTTTTCCCAACTTCTGCTAGTGTTTAGCGATTTTTCGATTCGCAAAGCGATTATAAAATATTGAGATGAACAATTATTTCTATGTGACTGTAAATGTACAAAACTAAATAGCTACTTCGTTGATTAAATTTCCTCGCTTTTAACGGGAATGAAACCATTAACTTTTTAAGTATGTGTAGAATTTCGAAGCGACTGCGCTGTGAACTGTGTGAGCAATTTAATTAATTTTGGCTATTGAAAGTTAGGCGCCTCTTCTCCGAATCAATTATTCACGTATGCAGTCCTTATTTATGCAAATACCATTTCAATATCGGATTATTGATATCACTGATACTAAACACATAAATCTAGTCCATTATAGTCTTTCTTTCCATACAAAATTTACACCATCGGCATTCGAAACCACAACACATGGCACTCTAGATTAGATGAAGGAGTCATTCATATTCCCTTCCAAAACAGTTAATTGTAAGTCTACGTCAGTTTATAAATATTCTTACACTAGGAATTTCAACTCTATCACCATAAAAAACCGGTTATTCCTAACAAACTACGTTTTCATTGCTTTCCTGCAAATAAACTGCTCCATTTACCGATGAATCGACGACTTCGTTTAATTGGACTCGAAAGAAAAGCTAATCGCGTGTAATATCAATAGAGCTTTTTCATTCATGTCTCTAATAATACCATTTAATTAACTTAGTTCACTTAATGTGCTGGAAGTGACTTTGTGTGTTTTGTTTGACTTTCTTTTATCGAATAGATTATTTATTTGGTGAATTTTAGAGACATTTTTTGTTTGAAACTTCATTTAGATGTGACCCTTAAATGAAATCAGAAACGTTTCTCTTATCAAAGCATTACCAAATGAAAAGTATTGAAAGGAACATACCGGCCAGGTGCTATTGGAAATACACAAGGTGAGTGGGACTGGTTTTTGTCGAGTTTTTTTTTATCGAAAGCCACCGACCGAAGCTTGGAGACCGAACTGCTTCCTGGCATCGGTAAAAACGCTTTGAAACATACCATAGTAAGTTAACTAAATTAGCGGTACGTGGTGTTTTAGCAAATAACCTCAAGAACAAATCGACTTACACGTAGGTAACTATTTCCAGGTAAACTAATTTGAGAAGCATCTAAAACCAACTAAGCTGAAATGCCACTACAAGCCATTTCGCTATTCCGCGATTTTAAATGTACTGATATGGTTGCGATTTATTTGCGACTCTGACTACTAACACTTAGAGCAATGTTTTAAAAAGGTAACTTGCGCGTAGATTTACCAATTATAAAAAATAAAATATTTTGTGTTCTAAGTCACTTGTATGTGCTACTCGTAGTTTAATTAACGGCTTAAATACAAAAAAAAAGGAATTAAAGTTGAATTCTTGTTGTGTCATCCTTATCGAGTTCTACCGCACCCAAACTAAACATCTGTTAACGCGAGGTTCGAGCAAAACACGCATATGTACGGGATCGGCGATATCGTCAAACTTTTTGACTAGTCGTAAATAAGGTTTGAATATTGTTTGGCCGATATCCTGCCAAAGCTGTGGTGATCTTAGTTATTTTTTACTATAGCGCTTTAATTCCAAATAAAGATGAATTACACGATGTCTTAAACAAGTTTGTCGAAAGGTTGCATCGTAAGAAGTAGGACCACGAATTTTGAGAGCGCGTGGTGCGAACTCGGCGCAGCGGCGGTCGGTCGCAGATATTGATCGCAATGCGCGCGCACCGTCTGACCAAAGTGTACACAGAAGGTCGGCGGAGCGTTTCGGCTTGCAACAAGAACCCAGGGAACACTTGTCCTGGCCAGAGAGCCTTGAGTGTGGCGGGATCCTTAGCAAGATCTTGAATGTCAAGTGGCACGTTATCTTGAAAAAAAATATCCCCCGCTAAGAGTCGCCGCGAGACACGTGCCAATAACCTTTTTAAAAGTGCCCGCTAAAACAAGGGATAATGAGGTTTTTATCCAAATGTATTTTTTATTCCGGATATGATAGCTTTTTATGATTATGATAACACAGGCAATCTGTAAACAATTTCTATACAGTTAAGACTGCAGTAGACGTAATAAACGTAGCTTCGAATTGAGTTGTAATTTCATTTTCGTTTGCTCCAGTAAAGTCCATTGTATGGCAGCGGTAGCGTTAATCATAGGTCGCAGCGAGCGATCAGCTGTGGCTGCGGTCGCGTCCCTCCCGGGCCCTCCCGGCGCTTATCTGGCGTCCTCCCCTGTGATTAATCGCCCCCAGAATCTTAGATCCTTGCCGCCAACTGATGGAGAAAGCCTCCGCTCAATTCATCTTGCTATGCATTTGGACGCCTTCTAGAAATAAGTCATGGAAAGCTTTCCTAAACAACCCTATTATCATAATTTTAATTCTGCCTTTATTAAATATAATAAATGTGAAATCCCTTTTAATAAACGAAGTATAATACAAATTTAAACTCTAATTAACTTGATCGATTAATCGAAGCCTCTTAAATTGTGATAGATGTTGGGAATTGAATGTAAAGTTTGATTTAAAAGCCAGTGTTATGGGCGTTCCCAATGTCGACGCGTCGAGTCCTCCCGGATAGCCCATTAATTTTCACGCGTTTTATTTTCCAGAAAAAATATCGCTTCGGAAGCGAACCGACCAATTCATGGCAGTTAATTGATGTCACGACAATGACCGCGTTGTGAAGCCATCAATGGCAATAAAGGGTGTTATGTTCGATTGCGGTTACGACCGACGCAACTGCATAATAATATGTTTGTTCAAGTACCTCGTATTATATTCCTTTGCGGTAATGACTATACTTTGTAAGAAACAAAGTTTTTGAATGTCAGGTGGCGCTCAAACGCTAATGGTGAAAAACTTAAACGTTCCGCATAAAAAAACAAAGCAGTATCTTAAGTTGTTATCTCATACATAATGATGGAAGTGCCCTGCGCCCACTGCCAAGTGTTAGCGTAGCGACTCTAACCTTGCTCGTTGTAGCTGCAGTATTCTCAATTCACGAGTCGTCCCGCACCTTGTGGACATTTCGCAACTTGACCCTGGTCGCCTAACCGCCGAGCGCGTGTAACGAGATATCCTTCCTCCTTAAATATGTTAATTTTAACAGTAACCATTACGCAATCAAGATGCAATTAATGCCTTGTGTTAAACGTTTGCACAGTATATTTAAATGCAAGGCCTGCAACAATGTTTATAACTACTCATTTTAAAAATGGAAATTTCCTCTGGATAACAAAGGGAGGTTTTACGTGCTTTTTCAATATCACATTGCAAATTGATAAGGTGCTCTTAAAGTTCACGTGCTGCCTTGATGCTTGGAGCAATATCGATGATATTGCCGTGTCGCTCGCAGAATATTGCTCGCGTCATATTTTATGCATAAAACTTGCTTATCGTGAGATCCACACTCTTCAAATACATCTGTATTCGTTTCAACTTCATATTTTCAATTTTTTATTGGTGTCTTGATTTCAGTTCTATAATTTGTTTTTTGTTACAATGTGAATTATGTGTTTAAATGGACTGATTTAGATCTGAATTTAACGTTAGACATTGATTTATGTACCTAATAGTCCTAATGTCCAATTTAATGTTGAAGGCGTAAACCTCTTTTAGACAACGGTAAAATGGGAAAGTAGCGCTTGAAAAGTTGGAGATTGGAACGTTATGTCGGAGAGAACGTGACGATAACTACGACACCTGTTTCAAGCCAGTGAATAACGGCCGTGAACATCACGGATGCATTGAACAACGCATTATCACGCTCGGAACCCGGCCACTTCCAACATTACCGAGAAATTCGCATTACATCTGAAATTGTTGAGTATTGCCATCATGTCCATGACCCGAATAGCATCATCATTTATAGCTCAGGCAAAACAATATTTAACACAAATAATATTCCTTCAGAATAAACGTACGAAAAGATTCCAAAGTTAGCTCTTATCTTTAAATGCAAATTTGGACGATCGTTGCCGTCGGAATCAGCGACCCTTTATGTTTTTAGGGAAGGGGTGTCGGACAAGCTCGGATCACACAATTACTGAATTTTAATGAATTACTCTGTCGTTTGTATAACAACTACGACAAGTTTACAATGATTTTAGTTGTTTGAATCAGGGAATAATATTCAAATTGTTTATCGCTACAGCTTTCGCGATTCCGTCCGCTTTGACTTCTTCTATCGGTACTCCTTCGAGTCTCCTTTGTCAAAACATATCATATCAGTAAGGCAAGTTGATAAACTGACATATGTGAATAACTATTATAGATGTAAGGTACCGTTCGCAGGTCTAATATAGAGAAGAACGCTGATGCTACAAAAATCTAACGGGGCAAGGCGCGTGGGGGAAATGGACCGAGAACCGGCGTACGCGCACCGATATCGTCGTACGTCCCAGTCGGTTTCGGCGCGCTGCACAGAGCACGTGGCTTGATTATATACCTACCACTCGATAATAGTTATGTGCATTCTGTGGAACATGTATAATAATTGACTGCAGTGCCATTAGTGTTGCAAATGGAATCTTAGTATTCCAAAGTTTGGCTCTCCATCTAAGGTGAATATTTTAATGTTTTCGTTTTGTGTTTGTGACGAACTTCTTCGTTTTAGAACAGCTTGAGGATAGGTACCTATATGTTTTTATAGAAATTACCGTATAATGTACAATGGTTGTTTTTCTAAGTTTTTTTTATCACTTTTGTATTTTAATTAGAGGTATATGGCAACAAGGAAGCCTTTTCTGGTTTTAGGTAAAACACTAATTTCGAATGATCTAATAGCAGCCTTGATGTTATTTTGGTTACCTTGGAGATAGTCGTTGACGCATATTTAATAGACACATTCAGCGGTTTTAATTCGTAGACTATTTCCTATATGTTTACTTTACTATAAAGCTCAAAAGCTATTTAAATGTTTGAACTTTGGACGTTTGAATGCGTTGATGTTGATTGTGTGCCATTTTAATACGAAGCTCGTTATCACATGCAGACAAATACAATAACTAGATCGATAGACAGCCATATCGCTGGCTTTTGAACTTAAATTGTTCTATTATAATACCAAGCACATTAGGCATATACCTACTCATTAGTGAGCATCTTTTCGGTTTCGACATAACCACACTATTATTACAAATGACAAATTGATTGTAATGTTCCGGTGGAAACCGCCAAGTTGAAGTGAGACAGAGCTAGACCAAATCACAGGTCACAGATGGACCAAAGATACTCCGATTTGCATCCACGTGATGAACATCTTAGCGGTAGACCCAACATTATTGGGAACGAGTTCTGGACAGGGACAAATCAAACTTATCCTGTATCAACGCTATTTTCCATCTAAGAATATTCGACACTTTCCTCTGAAATAACTTTAAATGAATCTGAAGAGAACAAGCAAGTTAAAACTGCAGTAACTGCTTATAGTAATTATATTAATTCCGGCGTCTGTATTTACGAGTGCATACAATCCGAACCAATTTTAAGCTAGAGTGAATATGCATCTTCTGGGTAAACTCGTTTCATCGTCGACAAAATCTTCGCCCTCCCGGGGCAAGAGTTAGTCAAGAGTAAACCCATGCTCTATAAAAAAGATATATATTATGTATCGAAACACGAAGTTTCCATCCCTATTCAGGTCTCATGGTCACGGGTAGACAGGTTATCTACCCGTCTACTGTTCTATTCTATATTAAGTTTGTATTTTACTCGAATGACCCCGCTTAAGGTTACAGCAACGTTCCATGCAATCTCGTGTTCCATCAAAAACTATCCTTTGTGTGTTGTATTGTATACTCGTATGAATGAATTACCTTGAGATATTCACTAAGGCGACCAATTTTCAACTTTGCGTGTTTTAGACGTTTTGGCAAATAAGTACCCTATCCTATCTCACCTCTCACACCGGTCTGCCCTTGCGATTATGTGAGATACGTACTTAGTTTATTATTCATTATGTGCAATATGTACGTATGAATGAATTCTGAAGTTAAAGATATATTTTTATACATTTAAATTTAAGCCAAGGCGTACGCGTGTGAAGGTTCAAAATTTGCGTTTCAATAAAGTGAGCGTCGCCCGTAGTGCAGAGACGTTAACATTTTTATAACCAAGCCTGTTAAAGTGGTAAGCCTTGGTATAATCGCGTAGGGTACAGTCATAGGTATAATGCTGTTATTTAGTAACGTAGTTCGTTGCGCAAATATCTTGCGTACATTTTGCTGTGCACAAGTTGCCATCAATCAGAATATTTTACATCATAATGGATTCTGGGTAGTTATATAGGCTAATACACCGTTTGTTGCTAGTAAGAAAAGCAGGTAGTATTATAAGAATTTATTCATTAAGAAGGCATGTCGATGTTGTAATAAACGAGCGCCAGTCTTCACAACATAAGATGTTTCAGGTAATGAGGGCACGTACCACGCCTTGACAAGGAACAAATACTGAGAGCGTACCCAGCATTCGAAAGATTCCGCGCTACGTGTTTTATTCCAGCGATCTTACTATTTGTCACCTCTCCCATATAAGCAGACTTATTTGTTTAGCTAAGGCTGGTTAAGATCAAGAATATTTATTCAAATGAATGTAACCAGTGACGTTAACGTGAACGTTCAGCGCACTCACCGGTAGGTACCTACCGCAAAAGGCATGTTGAACGGGCTCTTTCTAAATGCGGACAAGTAACGTTACTTTAAAAAATACCTATAGCCATTCTCTTAAACACGATAATAATAATCTTCTACGTATTTTACGCTAAAGAATGTTTTGTTTTCTCGTATTTACATATTTGATTTATTAAAGTAGGTACTTACGTACGTACGTACCTACTTTACGTACTCCCAGCTTCTTAGTTCTTTGCGTTCGGCTGGCTATGGCTATCACACTCGCAGACAGTAGGTATGTTTGTCACTCGCGTTTCATAGAAAAACGAAAATTGTCGATAGCTGTTAAGGAACTGGTGAGTCTGGTAGTACGATATGAATCTCCACCACGTTTCAAATTAAAACCAAAATGTCGGCGTGTTAGGTAAATTAATATCGGTGAACAATCTCGCACAAATTGAGCTAGTCCCATACGAAGCTCTAGGCTTGTACTATGAGTACTAGGCAACGATAAACATAACTAGGCAACTAGCCATGCACGTACATGTGGTTTGGTTATAATTTATGTACGATACACGCAGCGTTCCCGAGAAGACCAAGTTTACTAACTCCGGATTAACGTCGCAGAGCCGCTCATTATGCCACTTAATTTTGCATGCTTTTAAATTCGGTAATTGACTTGCTTGACGACGAGACTTTGCGTACGGCAATTTATGTTGAATGTTTTAGTCCATGCAAGAACTGCAAAGGACTAAATCAGTTTATACCGTCAATTACTTAGGCATCTCCCTGACTATATCTCTCATAGGTCGTAAGTATAAAATTGAGATCAGAAACACTATTTGCATGGGTTTGAGAATATACAATAACGTATATCTAGTGATTAGATCCACGTCAGACGCTATAGTAATGCTGTTTAGCATTATATTCCAACCAGGCCACGCAATGCTACCTATATACGTTATTTAGTGAACATTCAACTACTTAATAGCTGATTCCGACTGCTGATAAGCTTGAAGTAGAGGGTAAAACTTATTCGCTATAAAATAATAGGAAATTTCGTCTAGCGCAGAGCGGATTAGATTTAAAGTTTATATCGTATAGCTTTATAGGAAATGGAATTTTCTGAGAAACATCATTACAACAAACAGGTGAGATAATAAATGTTAGTGCCGTGCTGTAAACTCTCATAATGATAGCAATAATTGTACAATACTTGTCTAGTCAAACACCTTCAGCACTGGTGATTGCTTATGCTGTGCAATTTGCAACTTAATCTATCCGAAACAGTCTCTTTTAATTTTGAACGTGTGGCCAACTGTGGCGGCGTTCAAAAAGTTTATGGGATATAGTCTATTTTAATCTTGAACGTGTGGCCAACTGTAAAAGGAGGGGTCGTTATTAAATTGGGGTTTTTATCTATTTTACAGTTATATAAAATAAGATCGTAAAATCCTGCCGCCGCGTACAGCTATGTACCTACGCAATTTTTCCTACTCGTGTTCAGAGTTCTTTGTCATCTAGTTCGCTGTTTTCATCTTACCTTACTCACATTGAATCGTTTTCCTTTTGTGTGACAAGAACAATAAGGTGGCACGTTTTTCCGAAGTAGTCTTGTAAATCGTTCGCTGTATAATGTTAAAACTAGGGAATCTAACATACATTCATAACAAATAGATATCAGGAGACAATCTCGCACAAATGGTTAGTCCCAAACCGAGGCTGGTACTATGTAGACCACGTTATACATACTTATATGGAGAAATAAATACTTATATACCTACATACCAAATATGCAAGACTGTATCAAATATTCCTACTTGCCTATCACAAAATTATTTGCCCTTACCGGAGATCGAACCTGGACCCGCAAGCTTCGTTGGCATGGTAACTACTACTTACCTACTTACCTACCTTTTTGGGATAAGCTTTTGTTGTCGACTGTACTTTTTTTTTGCAAAGACGGTATCTGCTCATCGAGACCAAAGTAATGAGTCCCAACACAGCGGGTCTACGTTAAACATAGCGGAGATCCTGTCGCCACCTTCCGACTCCATCATCAGATCAGCTCCATGTCATCAAAGTATTGCATAGTCCAATTTACACACGTATGCAAATTTTCAGCTTCATCGGAAACCGGGAAGTGGGTCAAATTGAACTTGGAAGATTTGACCCGTACATACATATAGGTACATACATACATTGCGAGTTAAATAAAAGCTTTTTAAAAGGGAGTTATGTATTTGAAGTCTGTCTGTTCTAGTGGCCAGCCATCTCTTATGGCCCGAAATGGCAAACCGAAGAGAATACTTACTGTGTTTTTACTACCCGACTGCGTCAGAAGGAAGATTATGTACGTCTATTTCTTTGGCACGCTCTGCGACCTAAACAGCTTAATGGATTTTATCATATGAGGAGTCGTTAGATTCGTCTTGTCCTTGGGCATAAACAATGCAATACAAACACTTTATCGTACACCAAACTATTTAGGGTTCCGTAGCCAAAATATTTTCAACATGATTGGATATATACCGTTTTTGAGTTATTGTCGTAAAACTGCGCTTCTCAACAAAAGGACGTAAGTGCCATGAAGATAAGCTCTTTTGCTGGTGCTTTTTTTCCAGATGCTTCATGAATTTTCAAGCAGTACCTAACGGTTTCGGAACCCTACGCTGAGCATGGTCAGTCAGCATATAGACGACAATATCAACCTTGCTTTTTATTATGAATTATGATATAAAAGCAGGCGTTAACTATAGGTATGCATACCTACATAGAGATACTTGTACAACGTTAGCAAAATCACAAGAATCATAAATACAAATACTTGAAAGGAATACGGGTTGTGCCAATATTTTCTTCGAAAACATGAAAACTTAAACAATTCCATTCATAATGAACTAGGTGCCGCAATCGGCCTTTGAAGCTCCCACTTGGTGTCTAAGTATATCTTTAGTCGCCTAAAAATAAAAATAAATCCATCAAAAGGGTGAAAGCTTCCAAGTTTCAAACGGATATTGGGATACAAGGACAAACGGATTCGTTGAATAAGTTTTTTAGATTTCTTGTTTTATTTTGTATAATCAATTTGGATTATCCATTCCTTACCAATATTATAAATGCGAAAGTAACTCTTGTCTGTCTGACTGTTACGCTTTTACTGCTACACCGCTGAAACGATTTCCATGAAATTTGGTATGTATAGATAGCTTGAATCCTGGAACTGAACATAGGATACTTATATTGGAAAATTTAACAGTTGATGAGGGAATAACGATAAACTACTTCGACGCGGACGGAGTCGCGGGCAACAGTTAGTAAGTCATTAATTATTATACATAGTCACGATAGCAATAATTGCAATAATAAATGATTGTAAATGTATCTTGACACGACTAATATTGATCCGCCATAGAACCTTGTCATAATGAAAGCGTTAAGTGACAAGATAGAAATAGCATATAAATTAATCGTTTTATTTGAAAAGGTAAACCGGCGGCTATAGTGGTTCATCAATTAAAGTCCGAGAGCGTACTTACTAGATAGATCAAATTCAAATTCAATTTGTTTCAGATCGTAAGATCATAGTACCTAATGCTGGTGACTGTGCTTACCTACCTACAGAAGGTCTATTCTAGTCGATAAAACCATAGTGCTTTTGACATTAATCGTTTTAATTTGATCTCTGCAGCTAATACTATCAAGCAGGGTTTAAAAGGATAATTATAAATGATAATAATCGTGATAATTATCAATTGATAATAACAAAAAAATGCGCTTGTAAAGAGAACGTATTCGAAGTATTCGAACGTGTATTTCCGCAATTCACTGAATCTAACTTTAATTAATGTTTATTTGTGTTGGATTATTGACAAAAAAAAAGTATTTATTTGTTTTGTTAGAATTTGTTATGAAACAATATAACAAATAAAATTCTTACACTCGTGATAATTATCCGATAATTATCAAGAAGCGTAATTATCTTGATAATTACGAACCCTTTCAAGTTACTGTAGACTTACATCTTTATTTGGAATGGTGACTATAGTCGAGCTTCACCGTACCTTACCCTCACACCTCCTGCTCCATGCACCCCGGCTCTCAATTGAGTTTTACACCTATAAGAGCTATCGTAATGTTAACAATACGATAGCATTTCAAAAGCAATATGGTTTAACCGAGTAGAGTAGAGCTCCAGTGGTAACCTATCGATGTTTCGTTTCTCCGAATTTTCATTTGGCCGGAAAAAAAAAATCTGATCTCACTAACTTTAATGTTTAAAGAGATACACCTACAGAACCACGTGGTAAGGTTAGTTTTATAGCAATCCAGGAAAGTTAAACGGTTTCAGAGAAACATAATTTTCGGACAAACGAAACGGCGGACAAAATTTCTTCGAACGTAAGATAGATATCCAGATCCAGTATGTTTAAACATATGAACCAAGCTAGTTACATAAATTTGAAAACCCTCATTTACTTTTTATTGCGGTCGCGTGGGCATCAAAAGAGATGTGAGCCGAAAATTTATAAACCTTTTTATCTAGGTAGTGCAACGGCAGCGAGCTTTCATTTTGCTGAAAAGCGCAATTTTCCCATTCTGTATGGCCGCCTAGTGAAATCGTTATCGTCCGTTCGCTGCGGCGGCGCCCATTTTCTAATGGAGGCTTCGCGTGTAGCTAACTTTTCATTTAATAGCCTGACAGACTGTGAAACATCTTTTTATTTGCAGTAATCTTCCTATATGAAGAACTTTGAAACATCTTTTTCTTGCACAAATTTTCCTATATGAGGAACTTCACTAACCCTGTTTTGTTTTTTTTTTGTTACAGGTACGCACGATAGTTCTTGGTCGATAACGGGTGAACACTTGTTAAGTATGATATAAATATGAAAGACCTTTGCGGTATTTCCCCAAAACAGGTAAAGGTTCTTATTTATTATGGCTTATTAGTAGGGTTAGTACTTTTGGTGGTATACCGTGGTTCTAGAATCCATGAAGTCGCTATTTCCTAATTATTATAAGCATACAACTTTGAATATGGCCTTCAGTATTGTCATATTTCAAAATAAAGTGAATTCCTTTTTTAGTTCGGTTTATATACCTACTAATATAAATATTTGTTTCTAACGCTTTTCTTAACAGTTTTAGCGATTTTACGAATTAATAAATTTTGAAACATGACAATACTGAAGGTCAAAATCAAAATGGTATGTTTATAAAAAATAGGAACTAGCGACTCCATGGATTCTAGAACCACCTTATTCCACCAGAGATCCTAACCCTACTTATTAGGTAGGTATAATAAATAATACTTATGTATGAATGTAAATTTAAACTCAAAATGGTTTATATAACTAACACATATAGGTATACCTCTATAGCAAAAGTGAGGCGAGCAAGTAACGCATTTTTATTTTTGTTGTGTCGTAGAAGCGGTGCAACATACAAGCGTCTAATTTGGTATGATTATACTTAGTACAAACCCTAAAGGAACCAAATACTAAGAACAGGTCAAATATGATATGGGCTCCCGCTAATTCCATTAGAAATCGAATTCAAATCTGGATATAGTTATACGTACTGTGCGGAACCCTCAGAGTGCGAGTCCGACTTGCACTTTTGTTATGATGGTGTTGACTATTATTTTTAAATTCTGACGAAATGTAGAAATAAGTTTGAACTAAATTGATCTAAGTCTAAATCGTACAAAGAATACGTACCTTTTTTGGAAGATTTCATGGTATTTAAAGCAGGTTTAATAATACTCACACGACTTGCTTTTAAGGCGTTTCAGTAACGTCAAACAAAAAGACGCATTCATTAGCAGTTTGCGTACGAAATTGTCAACAATGACCCCACTCACTCGCGACCTGCTTTAGATTGCCTCTCCTTTATTATCCAAGCTAATGTAGACGTATTAATTTCGAGTGCTCTTGCTATATCCATAAACGTGATGTTCATAATGCGTAATCGATTCAGGTCGAACTGGACATGAGAATTTCCGACCGGGAGTATGAAAATGTCGGTTCGCGTCCGGATCGAACGTTGCTTAATATCAGCTCCGAACCTATGAACCGCGTCATCGCTCGCGATTGCATTCACCCCTATTATTAATTCACCATGAATTCAACGTTCCAGAGGCAACCTTTTATCGCGTTAATGTGTTAGATAATCGCTATTCGATGTGTGCCGTCTCCACAATATACTCGTCTAAAATCGTAATTGTCGTTCAGTATTTATTAAACTTTCAAAGTAATTACACGTTATAATTACGTCGAATTCGGCTTTGTACAGGACTTACTTGTAATTTATATGTATGAATCTAAGTATTAACTGGATTTTAATAGCGACTGCTATTATATAAGTTAAATCATTGCCGTTTTAAGGCAAAGTAATAAAGTTGTTGACAAACTTGTCACATTCATATTCAGGCAGAAAATAATTATCTGGTTTTGTTGACGCACTAGGTCGTTTAGAATGTTGTTTTATGTAAACTTGATTTTTTTATTATCCTGTGTGTCCGCGGGGAACTTTTGAAGGAGAATCTTCGTCGAACGCTGAAGTCGCGGGGTTTTTTACATAAATAGAAACTAGTTAAAATTATAAAGAAGATTTAAGCTTATTTTTAATTGAACGCTGTATGTATAGATCAAAATTTATACAACTAGTAATTTTTTGAAAACGATGGTTTCATAAGGCATACCTTAAGATATCATTTATCTTGACAACAAAATGAGAGCCATAGTAATTCACATACTTACTTAAGATAAATTAAATTCCATTATTTCCAGTGGAATAAATTTCTTCACTACCTAATGTTCTTTCCAACACGTTAAAGGACAACTAGGGAGAGATACTCATTTAAAAAAATTAAGCCATTGCCTTTCGCGCTCCGTTACAAACTTGGTGTACAATAAACTAAATTACTCTGAGAACAACGAGGCGAGGCAACGAGAATTTTGACTGCTAGGAAAAAAGGGAGGGCCGTTTGGGATCCTGAGGGATTACGCTCCGTTGTATGTTCTCCACTACTCGGAAGTGTTCAGGAAGCTCCCATTAAATGCTATTTACATAGTCACGCGAATGTAAAACAGACGATAAACATGAATATCTAAACGAATAACCATTTGGTAATAGCATGCCGCACTGCATTACAGTACACGTTCTTTATAAGACTACCTTGCCGAGGCTCCAGCGAACTATTTATGAAAGAAATGCTCGCTAGGCGGAATTTTGTGTTGGAACAATATGAGATAGCTTCTTGGTGGATTTATAGTTATTAGATTTTCATGATACTCCCGTTTGTATATCATAAACGATGCAGACTTATTTTTGAATTAAAATGAACTCTGGATGTAATCCTAATGTAATCAAAAGTTTTTAAAGGTTTGAAGGTGTGTTTCTATAGTTGTTAATCCATGTAGTGCTAGATCTTATGTATATTTTTAGTTACAATTCTTCAAGATCACGCCTCGATTGTGTATTTTAAGTTTTTTAATTATTTAGCCAGGTATTCAATTTTAAATGCAAAGTCTATCCGGAATTGGCGTTGTTTTCGCGTTTATTATCTTCTTTTAGGTAACCCATAATTTTATCTAATTTCACTTCATCAATTGTATCATTTCCTCGAATTATATTTCATGGAACGCTATTGTTTGCTGAATCCATGATGTTTTTCTGGATACATTAAACATTAATTAGGTACTTAGATTTGGTTAGACTTGTGACTACCAAAAACAATTAACTCATTAACTCAATGCCTTTCGTTGAAATGAAAATTCTGCGTAATAATAATACGTTTGTCTAAAGTTTGTTTGATAAAATGATAGATACCCGTTCTTTGACCAACAAATCGACGACTAAGTGATCAAAGCATAACAGTCACATGTCCACATAAAGGGTAAATCGTCACTAACTAGCCACCTAATGTCTAAAGCAAAACATATGCTGTTATTTTCGTAATTAAACGTAGAAAACCTAGATCCCGAATCCGGAGTAGGTACTGTTAAATAATCTGTACTAATGGTGCGGCGTCAGTGTATAAAATTGTTCGCCAGTAAGTAAATGTCAATTTCATAATTGCCCAGTTATTGACTATTTACCCTTGTTAATAAGAATGAAATTCGCTGCTTTAAGCGCAGAAAATGCTTCGAGGAATTATTCGGATTAATACCAGCCGCTGGATTCCACCATCGTGCAACTCTTACCAAACAATCATTTCATCAACACCATCTTGATAATTGGAAATCCACCATCGTGCGTTTTTCGAGATCCTATTTGCCACGCACCTTATCTGTAAAATCAGCTCTCAGCGTCTGTATTTCCGAATCAATACGACTTGGAGGGCATTCAAAAAACGAGCCTACTCTTTACCCCAAAGGTCGGCAGCGCAGTGTGAGTGCAGGTGACCCGCTTGCTAGTCTGCTTCCTTTTCCCCATAAAATAAGAAAGACGTGTTTTTACCCGACTACGCAAAACCAAAACGTGCAACGACTTTTGCAGTCTACGTATTTGATAAAAACCGGGTGTTTCACCGAACTTATTAAAAAGGGTGTCCTAGGATCTGTAAAAAACGTGAGAGCGCCGTAGGCTAAATGAAAAATATAAGGGTGAGCTGGGTGCGTCATGCTAGTCACCATACGTTGTTTTAACTTGTGTATCTTAGTTGTATGCAGGAGTAAGTGACTGCAACAAAGGGCCGTTCGGCTACAAAATCGGCGCGGTTAATTGTAGGGGCACGAGCATTGGTGAAAGTCGGCCGAGCCTTCGGAAATGACTCATGTTTAAACAAACAATATTCACATGTAAATTAGGACGTATACATACAGAGTTCAAGTTTCTCTTCAGTTTTGAAAGGCTGCCTTTTTTAATTATTCTTTAACACCTTCGGCTGAATATACTTGGCCATTCATCCGTAGTTAAGTACCTATGTTCAGCGTTTTTACACTAACTTGTGTGCCAAATCTCTACTATAATTAATTTGCCCGTACTAGTCTTGTAAGTAAATTTATAACTTACAAGATTTCATTGTCTCAATCAATTTTTTTTAATGAAGAAGCCTGATTATGTCTTTGGAGTTTCTTTTGCAAGAATGTTGCCTGTTGTTGCTTGATTAAAAGAGAAAATAGCTGTGCTATCCCTAATTTCACATCAAGGTACGATTGTAATATACCTACCACAGTACCAAGTTAGATAACTAAATTAAAACTGCATTTTTATACTGTCGTTGCTATTCCTACCTATGTTAATAATTCACATTTTTCCATTGTTGTTATTTCAATTATAACAGTGGTGTAAGGATTTTAACGATACCACACACATCTAAATCGGCTCAGGCGTTTGGAAGTTATGGTGGAATCGTACAAACATACCCTTGAAAACATTACACTATTTTCTTTGGGCAGTCGTGTAAAAAGTAAGAATGAGTTTAAATCCAAACAAAGTGAAAAGCAACGGGTGTTTTTAAAGGCAAAAAACTTTCCTGATTTGCAATGATTCTAATTATGTAAGATACCATGAAATTAATGTTTTTCCGTGACAAAAATTCAGATTAAAATGATCAATATCTCCGAAACTAGTAAAAATCATTGCATATACTTGGGGTTAAATCGATAGCTTTTGAGCTGCTCTATCATCCCTATTCGTTTGTGAACTTTATCCAGGGACACCCAGTAGGTATGTTAGCGGTTTTTGTTACTCCGGAGCCCTAAAACTTATGCGTTAGCGACAGATATGTTTTATTCAGTCAACTTCAGCTGTGTCAAACTATTGAAACAATTTGCTGGAGTTTGCATTGCGGTATCAGTTTAATTAAAATAAATATTTGCCCTCCTGTGAAAGTTGTTGTTTGTTATCAAGAGCTGAACGAACAAGCGTCAAAGGGAATAATTTAATAGGTGGATTTCATGTAACATTTCACAACTTAAGTGCTGTGAGTTATATAGGTAGGTATAGGTACATTACAAATAAATAATATGACCTTATTTTCGTTACATGGGTTTGTACCTATATAAAGTTAGTAACGACCCTCTGTCGCTTTGCATTGGTTTATGTGATTTTTCTTTTTCTGTCTACATAAAAACTTCCGTGAAATAATTAGCTAGCGGATGGTGAATACCGCATCAAAATCTGTTGCGTGGTTAAAGAGGAGTTATCAAATATACCTACAAACAAACAGACAGACAGACGCGGAAAGGAACTTGTAACTAATGAGTATATTATTTTATTTTGTATGTAGAAATGGGAAAATTTGTTTGATTGCTGCGTTTCTAATAGTTAACGCCTTATCCGACGTAGGTAGGCATATGGTATTGAGATATTTTTTAATGACTGAGACGGACAAAGGGGTACTAGCAAGGGCGAATAGCAATAAATCATTTCTGCAATGACGGAAGTCGCAAGAAAAAGGTAGAGTACCTATATATATATATATATATATATATATAATTTGAATCCAAAATATGTAGGTACTGAAGCTTACACTAACTAAAAGATGCACAACATAACTATGAAATCGCACTGGCACAATATTTTGTAAAGGTTGAATAGGTACCTAGGTCATGTGTAATAAGTACTTATAAACCTTTGTTCAGTGCACCTTAACAACTTCTTCCGAAACGCGCATGTATCCAACCATTAAACCGGCTGTTCTCTGCAGTGTTGTTTTGTGGTGGGGCAACAAGTATGTTTTGACGGGGATCGCCGGAGTCCGAGCGCGCAGCGTCTTGCGCAGGGCTTTTGCGGCATAGCGGAGTAGCGATGCCTCCCCCTCCCTTGTGGGCCTGCGCGTGCGCCGCGATGCGCACCTCCGCTTCACCGCGCCGCGGAAACGGCAGGTAGCTCGCGCTCCGCCGGCCGACCGTGCCTCAGTGCGCGCGCTCTCTCGCCGCCAGTGGTAGTGTCCATAGTGCCGCGACGTCCGCGCGCTCGCGAGCATGGTGTCAATGCCTCTCTGGTGAAGTGATACTCCAGTGCACTAACCAACACACGACATGTCCTGTGACAGGAGAAAAAAGGGCGCACGTTTCCTCGACCTGCGGTGAGTTCCCATCGCCGCCCCGTGCTTCCTGTCAGTGCTCGAGTCACGAGCGACCACCGATCCTTTGTTGAATCCTTATTTTGAGTGAATTGATGTGTCTGTCTCTTTTCATCGCGCTCTACCTGCCGTGCCGATCCGACAGATGCTGTGTTGTGTTGTGTCTTTAGTGATTATGATCCCCTAGAGACGTTCTCTCGCAATTAATATTGCAGTAAGTAGGTACTTACTACTATTGGCACACAATGATGCTTCAAGTGAGAATTATAAATAATAGAGCAATTAACCACCGATAAGGATGAGGAGCTAACTGAAGGATGTAGCTAACAACTTCTAATGCAATGATTTGTAAGTCTGTTACGTTAACATTTCAAGTACAAAGTCATTAGTATTGTGACCTTGACAGACTAAGTTACAAAACTACGAGCCGTTCATGTAATGTCTGCTAGATATTGGCTGTCACGATTCTCTCCTAAAGTTTGACAAGAGACACTCTAACTTTCAAAATTATAAACTCTGTTCATAAAGTCGCTGTTAACATTGATGACTTTGAAACCTGATACTGGTCGAACTTTCTTGAAGGGGTTAATATGAAATCTGATTGGATTTATTTATCAACGGTAAAGAATTGTCGTACATTCTTTCTGAAGGAATGCAGGCGGTAGGGCAAGAGTGGCACGGCTCAGGCGCAAATGTGGGGCGCAGGCTCACTCCCCGCCTCACCTCCCGGCCTTGAAAGGCTCTTGACCAGCCCAGCGCCGGCGATGTCGTATTTATTGCAACCTCCACGATCCGTACCGGCGAGGTTATTGACGCTTCGCAGCTCACCCTCAGATCACTCGACATTCATATTATTTTGTATGGGAGCACTGCCACCAAGGGCGCCTCGACTCACGTCGCAAGCGCTAATGCTTGCCTTCTCCTTGAGGCGATTGTTCTCACGCCGATCTTTATAATGAATAGCTACAATAGGTACTTATTACGTCATTGCTAAATGAATTTCCGCCTTTAAATTTTGTAAACGATGTGAGTCACGCAACTGACACGCTTTAAATAGTTCTACGTTAGGAGCACGTTGTACCTGAAAACAACGAACGCTTTAGGAGCATTGTCCTCTCTCTGGTCAAAACATGTAGCTACGTAGTGTATGTACTTAAGAAACAACACATTACATAGAGCGCCAGAGTTGATTGTCACTGTGGCGAGAAACATCTATAAATAAATGTACGCGTCAAGCGAGCATGAGCAGGATCGACGCCCAGCCAATCCTAGGTGAAGGTCGCTCCGTAGTTCCTCGCCCCCGCAGACAGGCTCTCATTCACGAGCTAATAAACTCATTTTAACTTATAACACTTGCATTTATTCAACCATATTACGTTACGTACTTGTCAAAAGCTTTTCAACAACCCTTCTTATAAAGTATCTACATTATGTTAAACATTTTTGCAACTGTTTCATGCCATTGGCCAGCATGATTTATTATTGACGGTTGACTGTGTTATACTTGTTTACTTTAACTAGATGTTATTATCATAATATAGTTTGTTAGTGCCTTACCTGACGCGATTGTTATGCACATAAAAAGTTGAATCAGCTGTCTGCGTAACATATGGCGCCGAGCTCACTTCATAATACGAATGAGGCCGGCATATGTTGCAGCTTTCACTCCCTACAATACGATCCATACTCAAAACGTATACGACCATGCCACTCAGAGAAAAGGTGACAAACCAAATGTATTGACGAGATTAGTTATACTAAATAACCATGAATAGATAAGGACAAAAAAACTAGGTCTTTAAATATAAAGTGCTGTTTGCTTTTCTACTTGCATATCATTTGCTTTGCGGCATTTCAATTTCCAAATAGATCCAACAAGACTCCTAAAAAGCTAGGCTTAAGAAAAGAGTTTAGAAAGTGAATTGAACACCCGAACCCATTATTTGTGGAACAAACCAAAGCTTAAACTAAGCAGAGCATCCCCGCCAAACACGAGGGTAGTTTTTGCTCCCAGCAGCTGGTAACCCCACGAGTGACTCACGTCCTGTCTGTCTGCCCCACTGTGGGTCGGGGTGCGTGTCATTGACCCCACGCGCAGCCCCGTGCTTAACATATACACCACATACAATTTATCCATTGCCCTTTATACTCTATTATTTATAGCAATTCATTATATTCAACCCGGCGTTTTTTATTTAGCACGCTCCCGAATTATCCTTTTAGTTGTCAAATTTCACAGTGCTACATTGTTCTTGTTATCGATTTGAACAGTGTTAGTTTGTTACACTACTGCATTCGTTGTATTATTTGTAGAAATCGCATCTTGATTGATCTTTCTAACTGCTAAAATGATTACGAGCATTGTGTTAGACCGAGGCTTCACAATATTAAACAAAAAAGATTGTTAGTTAACAAAAACTAACCTTTAAAGCGTTTTCAATAAGTGTTATTTCCAGAAAACTGGTGCGTATTTTAATCAGTTTCGGCCGTGAATGTTAGAAGATAGTATCGGAAATTGCAGAAACTATGTGGAATGATTATTAATTCTTAAAAATGTATTTTAATTAAGCTTTTAACTTTTATATATTTTGAAATTAAATAATAAACAAATGTTAGTTTTATTTGACTAAACCTTTGTGACAGAACTTAAGGACCGACTAAGTATACTAAAATGCGTTAGATTAACTTACTACCAACCTTTAAATTAACTTACTACTAACCATATCGTTATCGTAGTGCTGACGTTATGATAAATCTTATTGTTACTTGACTCTCGAAAGCAAGATGGGTTAATATAATGTAAAATAAAAGCACTGGATTAGTTATTTTTTAATATATTATGTGCATTATTTTAACCTTACAGTTAAAGTTAAATAAATTTGAACTGTTTGACTGGTAATTTTATTATTATATTAGTTCAGTCAGAATTTACTGGAGCCCATACAAATTCTGACTGAACTAAATCAGAGCCAGCGAGTCAGTTAGCCAGTGTGTAACCGCAGCGCTTTGTCCTAGCCTCACGGAAGCGACAGAATCAGTTGAATCCTCGTTGGTCACGCATCGCCGACGCGATCTGCCTACCAAACATCACTGTGTCATGCCTACCCTATCAATACAGTATATTCACGATTTCTTAATCCGGTAAGCAATTCTAAAGACACATTTGGCGATTTGCCTTTGGTTGAATTAGCATTTAATTATTACGAGTAAGTTCCGCCTTATAGTTTCATCCGCAAGCTGTCGTTCACAGGCCGTTTGTTTCAAAAATAGTCGCTTCAAATAAAATAGATAACAAAATCGAAAATTATAATAATTGAAACACTTTCTGCCTTTTAAAGGTGGTGTTTATGCTGCTGTCACTGTTTCAATGTACTCTAATTTGTAGTCTAGTTCCAGTGTTGGAGGTGGGAACATGGTCGCATATTGCGACGAGTTGACGGCTGAGGTCCGATTGTATGAATAATTCAGTTCGGCGGCACCCTTCCTCCTCGCTGGAGGCGGGAATTTCAGCCTCCGGGAGAATGAAGTCTCTCGGCTCTTACGTTTATGCCAACTTTAACGGCAGCGTACAAAGCCAGTAAATTGTTTTTCTTTAGTTCTGCTTTGCTTCTTATACAGTTTTACCCTTTTTTTGTGCAGACGACGTTGCTATTTCACAAATGGTTTACAGATACATTACTTATTTGTATTGTTAACCCATTATTGTCATGCGATGTATGGTTAAGCATTCGTCCGAAACGCCTTCTGAACCTTAACTTATTGACAAGTATAGTGATTGATTGAAAGTGAAGTGGAAGGGACTATAAGTATCTTAAATAATGTTAAAGTGGAACGTATACTCTATTAACATTAACTGAAAGCAAGCAATTTTCCCACTGATCTTTTATATTCTTGGAAATGTTAAGTTCAGTTTAATTTCTTGCGCGAATAAATTTTAACTCGACATGAAGTTATTCATTCCTCATTAGATATACATTAAAGGAAGGTCTGAAGGCGATATTTCTGTTTTCCATTCGGCTGGGAGGGCTGATTCAGTGGCGCTAAGGCATTTAGAGCTGGAGGGTGTGCTTATCTCCGGAGGGTGGCGGGCTTTGTTCCGTGCAACGCCGACCACTTAGAAGATTGCTCGGCTTTGTCTTCACTCGACACTTCTTTGTGCTTGTCGCATTCAATTTGGCTTTTCCATCACAAAAACTATACTTTCATTCGATCTACCTCCAAATATAACCCCATTATTCATCATGATTGTTTTAGCACATCGCTGTTGACTAGAACATTAGCGTAGCCATCTAACAGAGTACTCGCAAGGTAAAATCTTTTTGCATCTAATCAGGCCGCACAGAGAGCGGTGTGCGATGCACAGCTCAGCTGCATGGGTAATTCATTTGACGTTTTAAGGCCTACACTTTGCACGAAGGCTGTTTAAATCGTTTTTACCTTCAGCGTGTTGTTGTTAAGCCATTGTGTGTCAATGCTGAAGCAACATCCGACAGACTGACACCAGCCAAGCTTTCCGCTATTCACTCAAGCTCGCTCATTAAAATTTCAGTATTTAAATTGGAACAATACCAACATGATTAATGAGTTATAGTATGAGTTGAGTCTTAAAATGTACTAAGTCGCATTTGACAACTGACATCTCAATTAAAACAACCTCCAACCTAATAATTGGACGACACAGCTGTTTATTTCGACCTTAGAGATATTAATCATCGCTGATTTATGGATAATTTTATAACTCTACTGCTAATAAATACAAGCCGGAAACATACCTTTTAGGCACGCTCTGATGCTAATCTACGAGTATGTAGCATATTTTGGTTGTTAGGTTGCCTAGCTTCGGCTTTACATCTAGGCAGGCGCGGGCGCGGCGGGTGCGGCGAAAGCAGCGCTCCCTTGACACGCTACGCCGCGCGCGCATTGCTGTCAAGGCCCTCCCTCCCCGGCGCACGCGTCCGACCGCACACAATACAATCTATTAATGAACAAACAATATCAACCCGTGGGCAGATTGCTAACTGTATAGGCGTCATCTATGTTCCATGTTGTGAATCCTACACGCTAGTAACGACGGCTAATGTGGTAGGATGCTTTGGGCGCTCTTCACGCCAGTTAATTGGCCAGCGAGGTGTACATAGCACAGCTTTTAAAACGGTGCATTCAAAAAAGCATTTTTTTTTTTGACATACTCAATTATTGAATTGTCTTAAGTACGAACAGAATAGAATCCTGTCCTAAAGTTGTCTTTTTAAAATATAGTTGGTAATTAACGTGGCTTAATCTTTATAAAAATAAATATGGCGTATGAAATTGAAACTTATCTTGTGCATAATAAATAAGGAACTAAAACGTAAATTATGATACGGGTGACCATGGCACGATATCTTCGTTAAATTATGCCCAAGTCGGCGCATCCTTGACACAGCGCCGCGGCAACATGCGCGCGCGCCGGCTCCACGCCCGCGCCCGCGCTGCTTGTTATGTAATCTTCACCAACTATAATTTGTCCAACGCCTCTTATATCATCTGACCCCACACGTAAACCGGCTACCGCCCGACAACTAATATCACTTGCATAAGGGAAACACTGACTCGTCTAATTTTACACGCTTAGTGATCATGGCAATGCAGCGCCGTTTTCTTTAGGTCACGGTAAAGTTGTGTAACTGAATCAATAAATACTGCCTTAGCTACGTGTGCGCTACCGAGTCGGAACTATTCGAACATAAATAGGATTTATCGCACAATCCATGCCAAATCTGTGTTGGTGATTTCTCAGGGCCATGGAAACTGCTAAGTAGGTTTTTCCTTGACACGGGCCCTGTTGCAACCGAGACAAGGTTGCAGCGACACGCCCTAGCAATTATTAATTGTTATTTAAGCTAGTGATAGTGCATCAACGCAATGCCGGTCACTATGCGCAAGAAAACAGTAGCAATAGCGTGCAACGATAGACTGAAAACGCGGTTGTCGTATTTACTACACTGTTCAATCAATACTAACCTATGAACGTTTTACATGTAGTGTTTAAATTATACATGTTATTATAACGATGTGATTTCACGACCTCTTACCACCGTGGGTGGTCGTCAGAAGTTTGACGAAAGAGACACTGAACTGAAGGTCTCCTTGAGAAAACTCACAATAACAGGTTCTAGGCTTTCTAAAGCTGATAGACACCTTACTTATCTCATAATCCGAGCTAGGGTTCTCGTCAAGCAACGAATATTAAATATTGGGGTCATGATAATGCAAACCGTACCCACGAAGCTTATCTCTTCGCAAAAGAGATTACCAACTTGACTATCGATTTTGGCAAACTTTAGAGAGCTAGGATTTAGAGCGCGATAAAGTGAGTACAATTTAAAAGTATTAGCGATCATTCGGTATGTTGGTTGTCAAGTGCCACCTTAAATTAAACGCCGATATTTCTTGAGTTGTTATTTAAGTTGGTAGCCGAAAATGGGTCGGTTGCGCGAGGCTCTGAGAGGCATCTCTTTCGCAAGACGACGCCACCCTCGATTCGAAGCCGCCACTTTCTCCGTCTGACCCAACGAGAAATGTTAAATGCACCATGCACTCATGCACTCGGGCCTCGCCTTTGACTTGAAATATTAACATCTGCCTACGCGGAGGCATGTTGAAATATTACGTATACGAAACAAAATTAAGGCACGGAAATATCACGACATCGTTTCGCACTGAGACACTTATTTTGGAAAATGTTTTTAATGATGAACACCTCGGTTGGGGGAAATCTCATCGTTTCTCCAATTAAGCACTGTTTGACAACGTATCGTTTTAAATCAAGTTAAATTATAAATGTACGTGATGCGAGCCGATTCAATTAATTATTTAATCCTTCGTCCGATACGATTTCAATTCCGTTTAAAAAGACGGTTTTAAATCCAGCATTTTATTGAGTCACCATTTAACGTTAAACAAAAGTTTCTTTTTTTCGGTACACAGCCTTCCGTCACACAGCCCTGCTTTAAGTTTCTATTTAACAGGAATAAGTTAGGTGGTGTGTTTATCTTTAATGTTTATTATTATAACACGTAACTAGTACTATTGTATGACATTATAATATTATGATATGATACAGCGATTCTATAAAATGTAACACCTGTATTTGCTATCTGTTACACAAAATAAGAGAAATTCCGAAAATTTAAATTTAAGTAAGTACCTGAAACCGACATCGAGCGTGCATGACTCTATGTATGAATGTGGAAGAAGCCAAAGAGATTTGTCAGGATCGTAGCAGGTGGAAAGAAGTGGTCTCTGCCTACCCCTCTGAGAAACAGGCGTGATTTAATGTATGTATGTATGTATAATTTAAAAAAGTTAAAATCTAATTCCTATCCTATGGTAATTACCTTTATACGTAGAAAAAAATCAGTTCGTAATTAATTATATATCACTTAACGCGATGAAGTCCCGTGTAGTAATAATAATGAATCAAAATTGTGTGAGTTTAAATCAGTAAATTCAGTTCGTGTAAAGATATTTTACGTAGTACTAAAACATTCACAAAGACGAAAAAGGGATGAAACCATGAACGCCGCGCCGAGTGGATGGAAATAAAAAAATCGATTGAAATTGTACTAATTTTGCAAAATAAACTTAATGATTATTTATTACTCACTACTTTATTTATTTACTAGCATTTTAGTTTAATTATATCTTTGTAATGACCTGAAATAAACTCTATCCATCTCAATACGACAGTCGTAACTGGACGGCCCTCCGTCCATTTTGTTTTTTTCCGGTGTTAACGTAATGACAGGCGTTACGAGTACCTATCACGGTGCATCCTCTCTCAGACGCTGTTCCTTCTCTTTCTTAGTCATCGTGTCATCATTTCACACTTCTTTTGTCACGTAAAGCGTATTTTGTAGCGTAAGCGTAGATATAACCCCCTGGGATATTACTACTGTTGTGTCAACAATGTAATTTATTGAAATTTGCAATGTATTATCACGAGCAAACAGGAACCGCTGCCTTTCGATTCGCTTAGCCTATACAGAAGTAAACACCACACCGCCAAATGAGTCGTAAAACGCGATTAAAACTGAGTGAAATGTTTGCGGCGATTTTAAACAGCCACGGTTAACCAGTTCATTATTTGCGACAAACAACACGTTCTGGGTCGACGGATAATAAATAAACGTGCATAAACAAAACAATTCAATAACCATAATTAGCATCATTTGTGTAGTCAATAGATGGGTGACATTGAAGCCGCATAGACAAACAGCGTTCTGCTTGTCTTTTAGGCAATGCATCTAAAAACGATGCAGAAATAATGAGCAAGAATGGTAATCGATCCCTTATTTACTAATTTTAGTAACATTTACATCATTCACACGCCATCGACACACCTGGTGTCTTTTGATTTTTTCTATCATTTGTCGGTGGCATTGCAGTGAACGTGTTTCTTTAAACGTGCAATGATAATTATGCCTACACAGCCTTTGATATATTCTTGTACAATACCTATTCTTACATATTTGTGCACAGTGTGTACACCCATGTTTACCGTGTAACCGCGTCATACGCTTAGTTCATTGTTCGGGCTCGCTGGCACTCGCTAATGTAGTTGGCGTAGCAATGTTCGCCGGTTCCATTCACCTCTCACCGAGCGTGAACGATCTATCTGCACAGCCGCACCCGACCACTTGTCCCCCCTTTTTCAAAAGACAATTTTCTAGTTCACATTGGCGACTGGGTAACCGTCGCCGACTGAAATCCCCTCACCGCACCATTATGCGGCTCGCAGGATTTTCCCACGCCTGAGTTGTAGGTAAATGCAACTTGATATCACTGCTATTTCAGCAGACGTGATGAATGAGTCAAATAATGTTTAAATTTGTATTTTATATTTAGTTGCATGTCAACCGAAGCGCGCTTGGTTAGGTAATAAGTTAGTGGAAACACTATTACGTGTAATTTCCGCGGGGTGTGTATATTGATAGTTAAGCTGCGTAGGCTCGTTAGTCACGTGTCGATTTGTGAACCAACGCGCCACGTGAATTAGCTAGATAATGCCGTTATCGGTCGAATATTAAGTTGCTTACAGGCTGCTGCACGAGGTGACGACGTAGGTCATACAAGAATCGAATACGCGGAATCAAATTTAAAACTAAAAGTACCTAAATGATTAGATGTTCCTTACCAAGACGTACAACGCGGAAGCTATAAGCGACGGGATCCGAACGGACGCATATCAAATGGCATCGATAATTGAGCGCAATTCGTTACGAATTCTAATAGCTAGTCGTGTCAAGTTTATCGAACCTGTCTGCGGTGTCCATTCGCCATTTGAAGCATAATTTTGACGTGAACGAATGTCAGCGGCGCGGTATTCGCTCACGTTGTTTAGTTTTGTCAGAGGCGACGGAACGGGACGCATTCAGTGCCTTTCACTTCCCGCTTTTGTCGTGCGCCCGCTCTAGGCTACGGAAAGGCAGACGGCCTTGTAGCTTACATGCCTTCTAGGAGTCCCTTCGCATCCTACGTAGTATTGTTGTAAGGTTTACAACACACTTCACTAAACATAAAGACAATCCTCGCGCGGACTGCCATGACATCATCGGCGGCGCTCTTGTCGGCATATCAATTACTGCGATCCTGTGCAACGTCATTCATTATTACTTAGAAGTCTCCGCGCTTACCGCGCTGAGCAATTACATATAATGTATAATTTTATTATATGACATCATACTCAAGGAAAAACATACGGCCACTGTATAAGCGGTCGTAGACGCCATTCGTCGTAATAGAACATTAGCGTGTTAGAGCGAAGCACCAGGGCCATGTTAACCTTGGATTTTGAGCGGCGACTTTCACGGTTAGACGGCCGCGGGCGTGTTGAGATGAGCGAACCGCCACCAGCTATGACGACACCGCACATAATCGCCCGGCGACCAGCACTCACACCGGCTGGCCGGTTTCCCGAACTTGAACAATAGAACTTTTAATCGCAAGCGACCGATAACTGGAATCTGAATCAAATCATTGTCCCCCGTACTTTACTCGCTGTTTACTTCGGATTGTTTTCATCTCCTGCCAATCGCATCGTTTCGATTACTTGAGCGAAAATGAAAGGGTCGGAATATTTTTGACGGTGAAACTTTCTCCCCGCTTGATTGATATTACAGTATCGATCAATGATAAGTTATGATAACGACGCGATTTATAACCCACGATAACATACATTCCCACGCTCAACGAGGCTTGTTAACTTTCCAGGTACAAGAGCGGGGTGCGCTCAGTGAGGGGCGGCGGCGGCGGCGCGGAGGAGGCGCGGCGCGGCGGCCTCAAGGCGCTGCCGAAGCGCGCCCGCACACGCTGCAGGGGCATGAACATGGGGCAAAAGCTGTCCGGCGGTGTCAAGTCGGTGTCGCGCGAGTGCTCGGCGCCCTTCAAGGCCGTGGTGGCGCGCGAGCTGGCGCCCGAGCCGCCGCGACCCGCGCGCCTGGACGCGCTGCTCGACGCGCCGCCCGCGCATCCCGAGATGCAGCTCAAGCATGCGTGGAACCCGGGCGATAGGTGACAAACTACTTCAACCTTTTAACACTCTTCATTTCACCGGGATCATATTTGTAGTTAAACGGAACGTAATCGCGTTAAACATTCATAATGAATTACCTACTTATATTGAAATTACCTCGACGTTTCGATCCTATCACATAGCTTATCATTAAATTTGTCATTAAACAAGACATCATTATGACGTTGACTGTATTCACGTCTCGTTTAAACAAAACAAGCGATATCCCATATCATTAAATCGTGTTTTCGTACCAACGATCAATGTCAATCCTTTTTTGCAGATGACCGTGGTCTTTGTCAGTTAAGATAACGAACAGTCAGAAACGAGATTCAAGCGCTTTTTCGTTATATCAACTGACGCAAACAGTACCACTAGAGTTAAAGTAAACAGTCTCCAAATGAGTTATTTTAGTCGACGCAATTAGCTGTTTGTAGGAATCCTGTCTACGAAGGTAGTCCCGGGTTAGATTCCTGATAAAAGGCAAATATTGTTCCTTATTTGTTTATGTACGTATACGTTATTCAGTCGTCCATCGCTTGGATGACTGCTGTCCCAGTAAAATCGTTGCTTGTTTTTTGAAATGCATAGTGTGTCACCTTTCCGGATAACTTCGTTGTCCGCGGAGTCCGCGGCGATGTTCAATGCGCTGTAACCTGTCTATTTGAAACCAGACGGTCACTTTGTTTCCGTTCAAGTACAAACATAAGAAAGTTTGTTTGGTATACCCGACCTCCTTGTATCGTTGAAACCAGGTACAAAGTTCTATTCAGCCAGAATTGTCAATATCTTGTATCTTCTGGGTCTTTCATACGTCGCTAGGGTTGAAAACGAACTTTCCCGAAGATGACAATTTGAGAGATCGATTTTTCGCTCCCGTAAACCCCTATATTGCAATTTTTATCGAAATCCCTTCGAGCCGTTTTCAACAACATGATAACAAATAAGTATATACCATACCTACATACAAATATTGCTCATATAAGAACACACAGAATGTTAAATAAATATCCCCATAGAACCTTTAGAGTCCAAAACATTGTTTGTAACTCTTTTGATATGCAAAGGCTAACTATTGCTTTAAATTGGGCTCCAACCCCAACCGCATCCTGAGCGTGTTTGCGTGTCGCTGGGACAGCCCGATGATGGCAACGCACGTTGATTAGTCGTCGTCTTAATTTTATTACTTAACTTTAATTTTAGTTACTATTCGGTTCCCGGTAATTTTACTAACTCGTACCTACTTAAGATACAATGTTTACTATCAGATTTATGGACCTGTCTGAAATAAAAAAATATTATTATTATTATTATATTATTTAAATGACTTTGCAGTAGTTAACAGTTAAACATATTAATGTGAATTTATCTCCATTCCAGATCATTAAACATATTCGTGAAAGAAGAAGACGCGTTAACGTTTCACCGGCACCCGGTAGCGCAGAGTACGGACTGCATCCGCGGGCGCACCGGGTATTCTCGCGGGCTGCACTGCTGGGAGGTTGTGTGGCCGGCGCGCCAAAGAGGGACCCACGCTGTAGTGGGCGTGGCCACGGCGCACGCGCCGCTCCACTCCGTCGGGTACCAGAGCCTAGTCGGCGCGACGGACCAGAGCTGGGGGTGGGATCTCGGGAGAAATAAGGTGACACTTTACTTCACCTGACCATAATAATTATCGCTGCAGCAGGGTTCGTCTTAGTGGGGCTCGGGGCCAAGGTAAGATTTCCAGGCTTGTCTGGTGGTTTCTCGTCCGGATCTCTTACAGGTTTGCTTGGGTCGGCTGGCCTGGCCTTAAGCTTCCTTCTTGTACATTTTTATAATATTCAATGTCAAATGTAAGCTCTTAGAAAAGACATACACAATGGATTATTGGTTATTACAATTTTAATAGCGTATATGCAAAAAAAATCTTTCGCTGTATTGTATTGTATTATAGCGAAAGCTATCTGTAATTGCCCGTTTAAGAAGCAAAGTGCTGAGAATCTCGAGTTTTAACCAAAGAAACGGTTTCAAGGCAGATAACAACAGGTCTAATTGTCAATTTTAATGCCTTGTTTTCCCAACGAGTTATGACAGTTCCCCAGACAATTACGGAGCGTTGCTATTGCGTACCTCGTGCACAGTAACGGACTGTTAGCTTTATGTAGCTTTCAATCTGGAGAGCGTAATTCTTGCTAATCTCGCCCGCTCGAATGTCGAAATAGAGAGAGGCGCTACAAGAGGTACACGGTACAGTTCTCATAGCGGTAACGCTTGCTCGGGTTCCCTTAATTTGTAACAACCTTCTTTTATGGAAATCGCAGTGACAGTTTTAGTACTGCTGCGTTGCGCCTCGGGTAAATCTTTAGTATTGTTCTTGTATGTATTTCTCAGTATTTCTAGATTTCTTAATAACTGAAAAGGGATTTGCGTAGAAAGATGTAGTGCTTCTGAAAATTCTTCCGCTTCTTGCGACTATTTTATTAAAGCCTTTAAAGAGGATGAGATACGGATATTCTGGATGCGTTTAGTCTGTCTGGGCTTCAAGTCGGTAATAATGCTTGCATACTGCGCAATTTGATTTATAACGTAATGTAGTTAAAGGGGTAATTTATCATTTATTTTGTGGATATGAGTAACAGCGGCACTTTATTAAATCTTATTCATTGGGCAGCCAGGCCCAGCAGCATTCTACTGCTGATTCAAGGGGCTCGCATTGCCATGTACTATATTTCTGTAAAACTGCTCCTCACTAAATGCACTTTTACCTTTAAAAAGACCCTACACGAATACGGTACACCGACACAATACACAGAATTGACGGTCAACCCAATCTGTCAAAGTCCCAAGTTTAGTTTTTAGGTTGCTGACCAAGTCTTGAGTTGAGATAGGTCTGTCTCTACACGTAGCTAAAACAATACCCGTTAATTTCCAGGTGTATCATAATGCGAAAGGCACGGGCGGCAGCGGCTCCACGTACCCGGCGCTGCTGCGGCCCGACGAGCAGTTCCTGGTGCCCGACCGGTTGCTGGTGGTACTGGACATGGACGAGGGCACGCTGGCCTTCTGCGCCGACGGACGCTACCTGGGCGTGGCGGCGCGCGGGCTGCGCGGCAAGACGCTCTACCCCATCGTGTCCGCCGTGTGGGGACACGCGGAGATCACCATGAAGTATATTGGCGGGCTTGACCGTGAGTTGGACTCTTTTTTTATTCTTTCTTTTTAGTCGTTGGGCGAGGAAATACTCTTATCCGCTTTAAACGTACTTGCGTATCTCCGTCATTCGCGAATGGAAAAAGCCGTAGGCATGGAAAATAAGTGAGGCGGTGCATTTCTTCATAAAGGGTGACTATACCTGCTGAAAAATTATATGCCAATTTCACTTTGAGCCATTACGAACCGTCTCGCGCGCGGGCTTGACAACTTCCAGTCTCGCGAACAAGCTGGCTTCCGAAAAACACTGTAGACCACATACATGCGTTTCGGTAGGTCATACAAAAGACCGAAGCGTAGCTACAGTCTCCAACGGTGTTAAGACGACTACAGGTACATCGAATTGTTGAAGTGTTTGTTCCATGGCAGTCCGACTACAAGACCAGAACCCTGAACCTTTTCTGCTGCAGCGAGTAGTCAGACAAGGGGATGTTTTCTCTCATATGCTGTTTACCGCTGCGCTGGAAGATTTGTTCAGGGTTTTGGGCTGGGAAAGACGTGGCATCAACGTAACCTTCGGTTTGCCGATGACATTGTAATCATGGCTGAATCCATGGAAGACCCTAAGCCCATTGACCTCGGCAGAGACTCCGAACAAGTTGGTCTAAAAATGAACATAGTCAATACAAGATCATGTCAAATACATATGTAGTACAAACTCCCGTGATAATCGGAGGCTCAGCGCTCGAATCACTTGATGTCGATTACATAATTACCTGGTACGAACTGTCCAGTTAGGCAGGCCCAACTTTGAGAAATAGTTTAATCGTCGAATCTGACTCGGTTGGGCAGCATTCGGGATGCTATGCGATGCAATATATTTTCGTCCAATATACCGCAGAATCTCGAGCCGAAAGTCTTCGACTAGTGTGTCTTGCCAGTGATTGCTTATGGTACTGAGACGTCGGCGCTAAAGATGGGCTTCATAAGAAAGCTCAAGCTCACGAGTCACCGACATAGCCCTAAGAATTGCAAGACTTAAGTGGCAGTGGGTAGGGTATATCGGTCGCAGAACAGATGGCCAATTGGGTCGAAGATGCAGCGTGGGTAGGCCTCCAACAAGGTGGAGAATTGGTGGGAAACCAATGGATTTAAGCGGCGCAGGAACGGCGCATGGGGGAGGCATATGTCCAGCAGTGGACGAAGGTACTGTTTTAAAGTGTCTATGCATTTTGGGGGTTTCCCTTATAAGAAACCTTTCATTGTTTAAAACAGCGGCTTATTTAGGTTCCCAAATAATGTTAATCAATAGTTTATGCAATCAACTACTACCAATCAACCCTAAAACGTTAATCAAATCATCTTGAATTTTTAGGCCATCACTCGTCCTATTTTGGTCAGCTCTTTATTTTTCATACTCATAGTGTATTAAGCGTGCTATCGAAATTTCGGAGCGCGAATCTGTCTGCGGCTTTACGCACTTTTCACCATATCGCACGTTAAATTATTTAAAATTGATAGCGGTAATAATTAACGATTTCAAGTAAAGTGTACGGTCAAGGTATTCCTTTATCTAAAACTAGTTGCTAAGCAGAATCCTTTGCAATAAGGAAGTCCTTCGTTGCGGAATGATTGCGATCATTATCATAGTCACTTCGTCATTCGTGGTTACAACAGACAACCTTCAGTCAATGTACTTATTTCATTGTAATGTTATTGCATTTGTTAAGAATTTACTGACGAAAAACACATCCTCGTAACATCGTCCCAAAAAGTGAATATTTTGAATAATTTATTTTTACTAATAGGCATAATTATTTAGTTTTTTCAGGTACTACTGTAGAAGTTAAGAGTCCTAAAAGTGTAAATTCTATATCGTCATCGAATTTTCAAATAACATAGTTTATATTTTACCCTATACATACACGTAAACATATAGTTCCTACCGTTATATATTTAACAAATGAATCAACAGGTATTATGTATGCGACGTCTTAATAGGTGTTGGAAGATGGAGGATAGGCGATGCCCAGTTGATATGTGTGCGGACACTTAGTGGCAAGAATCGAGACATCTCTTTGGGGGCGAGATGCTTATAGATTCTTAAACTTCCCGTAGCCGTAAAAATGTATCGGTGGCGTCATTCAAATGCTGCTGACCGAAACATTTATGCTAACGTTACGCTGACTTATATCGTCGCGTCATTTTACTAAAGGCCAAAACTTAACACTGGCCCATCTTATTTTGTGGACCGTGTTAAAAAATGTGTTTTCAACACACTTGCTCAAAACGACCTTTTTATTCCACCGATTTTTGGCTCATAAACCTAGATATTAAACACGCGTGCTTTTTCAGTATATTACGCACAAGTGCCTTTAGTTTATTAACCCAAACAATTTACATTTGTAGCCTAGTACCAAGTTGTAAGTACGAAGAAGAAGCGATATAATTTAGTCGGGTTATACCTTTTTTTTTTCTTAGTAACAAACAGTTTTTATGCGGCAAATAACATTATCTACATATTTATTTTAATAAATTGGTGAAATCAGCTTTATTACTAAACAATAACTCAATTTCATTAAAATCATTTAAATTTTTCTGTAATTTGTATTTTAAACATGAATTATTACATTTTAAATTTGGCTGTTGGCCGATCTCGTTCGCGCCTTAGCCTTGCGCGCGCATCGGTATCGCGGCAAGAAAAAAAAACAACGCGCCAGCCGCCATTTTTCGTAAATAATTGACGGCTGTGACGAAGATAGTTTGGATTAATTATTGTGAAGTTTAATATTAACGAAAATGTCTTCTTTAAGTAAAGAAAATGAAAAAATTGTAATTTTACCAACTGTTTTAATAATTAATTAAAATTTGACTAAATGAAAAGTCTTGTTTTTTTTTCGCAAGTGTGTTGAAAAACGTCGTATGTAACACGTGTGCCTGTGACCATAATATACGCGGCTTTCTTGTGGCGCACTCGCTACCGCTCGTGCGCACACAATAGCGCCTTGTATACAATGGTCAACTTAGCACACTTGTATCATAATGTACTATTATTTTCAGCGGAACCTCTGCCCCTAATGGAGCTGTGCCGACGCGTGATCCGCCAGCGCGTGGGGCGGGCGCGGCTGCGCGCGGCGGCGTCGCGCCTGGCGCTGCCGCCCGCGCTCACCGCCTACCTGCTCTACCGCGCGCCCTAGGCCGCCTCCCGACCGCCCGACGAACGTGCAGACGCTTAGATACTAGTATATATTGTAAACCAGAAACGGCGCCCCGCTAATCAAATTCGTATGTACAAGCTCACGAGCCCGTCCGTAGACTATGCCCGAGGTGCGACGCGCCCGACGAATTAGCTTAACATGAAAGGTAGCGCGGGAAAACTGCGGGCGGAAACTGATGGTCGGTCCATCGCACGGTGGGACAGTGGAGCGTATTCATAAATTGCGGTCAAACCTGATTCCGCTTTAAATATTAATTTTCAGTCAAGTGCAAAAATATGTATCGAAAGAATCCTCTTATTTTAATGTTACAAAGTTCTTATTACATCGAAATAAGTGCATTGAGACATACGTTTGAGATGTTGCGTTCTCCCATATTTTTACACTTGACTGTAACACAAAACTGACTTGAGTGTTATTGTCTTCGCTTCGGTCTGTTCATACGGGCCAAGGTAACATCTGAGTGATGTTACGCCTTTTCTGAAGGAAAACTGGGTCTCCTACTTCCGCCCAAAGTTTTTCCGCCCTCAGAAGCATTGTGACGAGTGCATACGCGAAGAGAACGATACCTTGCAGGCGCGTATACTTTGTTTGACATGTACAGTGATGTTTCCCAAATTAGCCGTTGTGCCGAATAATGACTGATAACTTTTTTGTTAAAATAAATGACTATGACGTAGTGACGTAAAGTAATCGAACTTTCCGATATGGAAGTGTACATTGTGATAACACAAAACACCAGCCTAGAGAAATATTTGATTATTTTGATTTGCAATACAACCCTTCGATTTATTTTTATTACAACAATTACTGTGATAATATTGTATTGATTAACCAGAATTTATGAGAAAGCAATATTTTTTTTTGGTAACTGAAGATAAAGCATTGATATCGAAATCTCCTTAGCCTTATGGAACGATGGATACCTGATTGTAATCCGCCGTGAGCCCCGATAATCTCGAAATATAAAGTGGCGAGCCGGTTTGGGTACTTTTACCTAGAAACTCGATGTATGGACGATTTATATACGACTCTATTTATAAGTTAGATGTGGCAGTAAATAATGCGATGTGTTTACATTGTTCTCGTAATGCAAGCCGCAAGTTTTAAAGCCATATTGATCTCTTAAAAAAAATATGATTTCTGCCGTGACCCAAAGCCCGGTCAGGGCAGAGACCCGTATTTTACCTGTTAAGAAGTATATTTTAGAACGACACCAAGTTGACGAGCCTCAACGCTCTTGTTTCCGCGAGCGACGGCGGCTCGCACTAGGCCAGTGTATCGTTGGCAACCTTACAAACTATTTTATAGCTCATTAAGCGACTGGTTATTTTTTTAGTTTAGTATCTTTAATTCCTATGTAAAAACGTGTGAGTGTGTAATGTATGTATTATACGACTACGCACCGGTCCGCAGCGAGCGGCCGTGCCCCTGGGATTACGTTAGATGTACATTTCAGACCATTGCTTTACGATTCCTAGTATGTATTGCTATAATTTGCAAGTCAATCGCTCCTCGTTAAGTCTTCTGTTTTATGACTTAGTATGTAGAATTGCAATTAAAGATAACTAGTATTGTCAAAGCACTACTAAACGACTTGTCAGCCATTTTTGACCCAAATTAGTTATATTATAATCTTATAAAAAAATGTGTAAGTACTTCCATTTTAATAAGAGTTTTTTCGTATGTAGATGTACGGCATGTAGGCATCCCGCGTGGAATCCCCTTTTGTACGATGTTGATATTCCCATTTTATCTCCGATATATATAAATATTGTAGTTGTATGTGCGGCGTTTAGTTGACAGTTTAGTTTAGTGAGATGTTATATTTAACACAGCATTATTTTGTAATAGTCGACAAAGAGTTTGATGTGAATATCGACATGTTATACGTAATAGAGATGATAATTGCCAAAAGCGATGATAGTGAGCGTGAGTGAGGCGCGCGAGCGGCGAGTGCCTGCCGAAGCGCGTTAGACAAATATTTTCGTTGCGTAAGTGATATAATCATGATATACACCAAACTTGATGTACCTACTGTGCGCCGGTCGTTTACCATAAACCCCTCACTAAAGGACCAACAATTTCTCATTTCGAAACACCCGCGTATAGTTTTGCATTCGTAATCAATTTAAATCTTGACTCCCACTTCTTTCTATATCCTAAATAGGGGGTTTACTGTAAAGGGCCGCTAACATTAGAAGCAAAAAGTAACCATTTGAATTGTATGAACCGTCTTTAGTCCTGTATATATAGTTTATCGTTTTGCGGCGTTTAATGAACTACATTGTAAGAGGAAATGCATTTTAGTTTTATAAGTTTAGGCAATATTTTTAAAAGATCATTTCTAACAGATAACTACGATTGACAGTCGGAATCTCTTAGATACAATGATTTAAAAAAAATAGGAAAACGATTGGAATAAATATAAATGGTTAAGAAAATAATAAATGATAAAGAATTGATAATTGTTTTTTATTGCCTCATTTGAAATAGATATTCTAGAAAACAAAAAAACAAGTGAACATACTCCTTATAACTTTAATTTTTATAAGGTTAGAAAAATACTTTCACAAGGACGGATTTTTTGGCCTTATAGCGTGAAATCCATCAGGGACGACAGTTTGTTACACAAAAGCACATAAGTGTTTTATTATGATGAAAATGAACTAACTTAGCTTTGTTTCTGATGGACAGCTCGCTTAGTGGCCTAATATTTGGTGAAAAGTAGTTTTGCAGTAGCAATATATGCATACGATTTATAAACGAACGATTGTAAAGATGCCACGAATAATAATAAATACTTATTCATAAAGCATGTGAACCTGAAAACGAAAGCCTATCTATTAATTCAAATAGTAAGGTAAACAAGCAACCACGGCTTTCATTATACTTGGGCTAGCCGATATTGCTTTGATATCGAAAGCCAGTAAGATGCCAGTAAGTGTGAATAGTCTGATTACAATATTTAAGCAAGATGGGATAAAACCAAAGTAAAGGTGCGACCACCGCTGCGTAAAATACGGTGTCGATGCGTAAACAAAAGACGGGGTCATAGTAACAACATGGCGCCGTTTTTGACGCACCGTAAAGGGGGTTATCCATTGGCGAGCAAAACCGCACGAACTACCGATCCAAACCAAAGGTCTAAAGGTCCGCAGTCTTCAACGCTCCATTGGCGGTTAAGACCTTCGGCTCGCTGGCTCGTGCGGTTTTGCTCGCAAATGGATCGCCCCCTTAACATACTGACCGGCAGCGGTGCGGTCACACCTTAGTCAATCTAGACTGACAATTAATTTTCCTGATTAGACATCTTGAACATCTTTTGTATCAGTGATAAAGAAGTAAGTAATGTTTGGATGCTGCTACAGCAAGTCACCAACAACCTATTTCACAATCCTGACAATGACAGATGATATTTCAGTGTACATGGCACTGGGCCTCAACTTCCGACGGTAAAAACCACATCGTGTTTGAGCTCTTATCGTAATGTCACCCTTTCGATAGCTCTTATTTACTTGACAGTAAAGGCGGCTAACGTCAAAACAATACAGAGGCCCCGCTTATACCCAGTGATGTATCAGCGTGATAACTTTGCCATGTATTCCGAGTCGTCACGTGTCATTGTCGAGGTGGTGAAATAGAGGGCAGGTGTTGTTTACACAAATATAAATACAACCTAATTATTTAAAGTTAAAATAAAAAAAAACACCCTACGTGAAATACAAATGCGCTAAACAGCCCTCAAAAGCCAAAAGGTGGTATCTCAAATTCAATAGCCAAAGCAGATTCTATTCTTTTCCGACCGTAATAGGTTTCTCTTGCTACCGGAGTTTCGTCTGAGATACTACTATTTGTCTTATTAGCAGTAAACAAAAGCTATTCTAAATTAAACTTAATTCGTATAAAAGAAAGTCTGAGGTTTGTTTGTGTTAAATTACAACCGAATTTCATAATGCCTTGATCTTTAACCTCTTCAATGCCTTTGAAGGATGTATTCGTACAACTGGATGGTTACCACTAATAAATTCGAAACTGCGGGTGCCGTCTCCCTGTCACTCGTCACTCGAGACTAAATGGAGAGAAAAGGATGGAGCAACCCTGCTGACGTAACTTCGAACTTCTGGTTCAATGCAAACTAAAGATATCTCTGTATTGTTTGCCAGCGGAAAATAAACTTGAGTATCTATGAGGCAAGGTTGATATTAGACTTGGTTTTAAGATGTCATAGACGTGTGAGTGGCGTCTTTTGTATTTAACAAAGCGTTGAAAAGGTAAATTGGACTAAATCTTAAATTGACTTAGTCCCATAATACCTAAATTTAAGAAAATCTTATTTTAAAAATACCTTATGAAATTCGTAATGAAATCAATCTAACAGGTTCCCAAAATGCCTCAATACTTATTACGACTGAATCTTAGAAGGACAGATTCAAATCATCTGAAGGACAAATATCAAATAAATAAATAATGGTAGGATGTTAAGGGAGTTATGAAGGAAGGAGAATCCATCTGTTGAAATTTAAGGCGTTAGGCGAATTGGGTAAGTATTTGAAACATTTTAGGATAAAGGTGTTATAAATTTTAGACATTAGAGGTCCGGTATTTATGGAAAAAAAAGGCATTATGATTCAAAGCTGTTTTCAAATGAAAACGAATTGGTCACAAAGTATTATGAAATAAAGTAGTAATGACACCAAAGCTCCCTTCTAAATCTATGACGACTTTAGGCGTTGTTGGCGTTCAAAAGGTTAATAATCTTTCACAAACATTTTGATAATAGTTTGAATACCATCATGCACTGTGAAAGCTACATCTACATGGAACCTAAATTAAATTAAAAATTATCACAGTAGACAGTCCCGAGTTTATATCAAAAGGCACTAAGAACACTAAAGGCACTAATATAATAAAATTCACTCATACATGGTGTGGTGCTCTACAATAGTATCATCAGCAATGATGATCGTGTCCTCAGCGATATCTAAAGGCAGGTCAATCTGTGCCTTTAGTTCTTGGAGGCCGCCGATCAGCTCGACTAGGGAAGCCTGGAGAAGAAATTATTGTCATAACTTTAAATGGATTTAAAATTTGATATGTTAAAGCACTGATCAGTGCAACGTTGGCCAATATGTTATTCGATTTTGAACAAATTCATAGTCTACAAGGTTTTATATTTTTCAATCATAGGACCTTCATCGTTCGTTGAACGAAACGTATAAAACAGTTCTAAATTTGAATTTGACATATGACGCGCCATTTTGCGATAGGCGACGGGTGCAAATGTGCAACCTTGTCCGAACTAAAATAAATTGTAAATGCGGGTGTTCGCATAGAAGCTTAAACGCTCTATTGGACGCAACACGCGCCGCGTCTCCATAAGAGCCCTAAGGTAACCCGTAAGCTCGACTACTTCACTCCCATATAAAAAACTGTGCTTACCCTAGTTTCTTGGAAGTCTGAGAGCAAGGAGTCCATATTAGCGTCCTCGCCCTCGAAAGAATCTACCAACATTCTCAAGTTCTCCGGCAGCAGCGACGCGTCCAATACGCCGTTACACTCGCTCTTGATAATTCTACGGAAAAAGGCAATTGTTTAATTTCCACTAACTTTCAAAATATTAATTCCTCGTTTAATTTGAGATCTAAAAACGTTAAAAACAATAATAAAATATCTGCAAAATTTTGAGAAAATCGTGTTTTTATGAAAACAAAATGATATTTTTTCAGTAATTTTTCACAAAAAAAAAACAGTTGCAGTAATTTTTTTTTATTGGTCTAATATTGTTATAAATTATTATAACCCTAATTTATGTCAATACTATGCATTTTCTTTTTTCTTTTTTGGGTAGTTACACCGTCACAAGTAATTGTACTACCCGAACTTTAGATTAACCTAAAATTCCATCCCTTTCAATATCTACAGTTTATCGAGTACCACCCTGTATAATGGCAACCCTACTTTAAAACGGACCAACCGATTTTTATGAAACCTAACTTTGAACAATCCCGATTAAGTTAATAGCGTTGTTGTTGGTCCATCCGTTTGAGAGCCACGGGCAGACATACATACACACGTTAACTACTCAATTAGCGACGGGCATAGCAAAACAAACTTACGGCCCGATAACAGACACCAGCCGGACAGCATACGGACGTCTTAGTCAAGATTTGACTGCCTTTCTTTCTAATGGCCCCTCTACACGTCGGCGTATCATGGGCGAGCGTAAGGGACAGAGCAATACGTTAGAGTGATCACTCTTACGTATTACTCCGTCCCTTACGCTCGCCCATGATCCGTCGACGTGTAGACGGGCCATAAGAATTGAGTGCTTGCAGAAGCTGGAAGATGACAGAGAGAAGTGGCGCAACCGTATACTGCACGGGTAGCATAATTTTTATTTTCTTGCTTGTCGCTCAGTGCGTCTATATCATTACTGACTAGATAGAAAGGGAAATCGCGGGCCACTTGTGCTACCGGAGGGTCAGAGTTGGTTCATCGTGCTGACCGGACAGAGACATGCCAGTTCCCTTCAGTCTCCTTCTGCTCCTGGCCTAAATACTGGCTGGTTAGCGATAGTATAGGTAGTAGAGATCCAGAATGACCTTCGCATAAGTGACTATGACCGACAAAATTATAGTACATTATTACCTAGGCCCGGAAAGTAGCATCTCAGCAATCAGAGCCAGGCAATTTCCGTTTCCACCGAGGCATATAAAATTATTGTCTCAAACAATGAGAGAAAATTATCATCATCATCATCATTATCAGCCGCAAGACGTCCACTGCTGGACAAAGGCCTTCCCCAAGGTTTTCCACAACGATCGGTCCTCTGCTTAAAATTATATATATACATAATTATAAGTATTTGTAAAAATCTTTCGACTAATTCAGAGTCACTATTTTTGAAAACTATGACTTATAGATAGTTTCACGCACAATGAACCACCGCGGCTGTCGGAAAAAAGTAAGGAGCTTTACGTTTTCGTTTTGTCGTTGTCGTCAGAGAAAAAACAATGAACACGGACCTGAGTATCCTGCGGCGGGTAAGCTCGGGCCCGGTGAGCGCGGTGAGCGTGGCGAGCGTGGGCGCGCGGGCGTCCTGCGCGCGGCGCTCCACGCGCGCCCAGTCCACGCGCAGCGACACCGCGTGCGCGCCGCGCCCGCGCACCACGCACGGCGCGCCCTCCAACGCGCTCGACGCCGCTATACTCATGTATTGCACTGGACATTACAACGGATTATGTGACTTGGATGACGAGCGGGAAATACAGAACAGATTACAATGAACTTAGTTTGATATTACGTGTCACAAATGGCGTTTTAAAACCGATCAAGTACCAGTCGGACTCGCGGACCGAGGGTTCTAGTACCAGAGTGGGTATATTTCGATTTGAATTCGGTTTCCTAACGAATCAGCGCGAGCCCCTATCACACTTGACCATTTTTTAGTATTTGTTGTTTTTCTTCAGGTTTTGTTATAATAATACCAAATTTAACGCTTGTATAGTTTACCGTTTTTACGATACAACCAAAATAAAAACACGTCAAAAAAACTTCCTTCCCCCTTTAATTATTTCTTCATTTTTTTGTCAGCAAGTCCGCCGTAATATTAAATATGTATTCTGAAAAAATCTCTTTAAAAAAGACGGACGGATGGACAGCGTAGGCATAGAATCCAGTTGGGCTCCTTTCAGGTACGGAGCTTAAAAAACACATTGTGCACTTTTGTTTCTTTTCAGGAAAGTAAGAAAATACATTTAGTCACAAGCAGACCGCAGACAGTAAAACAACACACAAATAGAGTAAAAAAACCTCTTCAAATTTGGACAGTTGTTGTGAAACGGTCCCAACTTAGCTGGTGTCTTTTGTGTTGTGTCACTCTGGCAGTTAAGCCAGCGCCGGTCTTCCGTTGGGACGCGCTTTTTGGTGTCATGCCATGTAAATAAGAATGCTTATATCTTAGATATAATAACACATAGAAACCTAGTCCGCGCACCAAAACCGTCAGAATTAAACTACACCATTCTGGTGTACTCGGCGATCGCCGCCTGTCAGTCGCAATCACGTCACACAGCGTCAACAGCTCCCGGATTTTTATTGATTATGACTATTTGTATTGTTAATGGGTGCCACAACACTTCAGAGCAAGAAAATAAACACTATAAAATAACATTCCACGTGTAAGTAATATGTTTTGACTTGTTGTTTTACGTAAAACATTCACTAAAATATTAAATTATTTTCTAACGACATTACATGAAAATGTTGCCATTATAACGAAATTTTTCCCCCTAAATTGTTATAGTAAGTACTTGTTCTATTTTGTGATATTCTGTGATACGAATTGAATTACTTGTTCTTCTCGTTCAAGATTTCCTTCTAATCCGATTATTGCCGCACGTTGGATTGAAAAAATTAGGCTTAATCGAAATGAAAGCTGGTGGAAGCCGTCTAGGAGGACAAAAATATGTTCTGTACATTTTAATGACACAGACAAATATCTTACTAAAGGTGGCTTGTGCAGACTACGTCGGGACGTGGTTCCTACTAAGGTGATTGCGAGTATATAGGTACTGGGTGTCCCTGGATAAATTGAATTTTAGTCCGCCAAAAAACCACCGGCCAAAAAAGTACCTTAGAACATTTAAAAACTACCTACTTAAAGTATGATATTTTATGCGAATTAGAAAGAGACAAAACATTTTCTTATTACATAAGTGTTAATAAACGTTTGTATTATTACTAAGTAACTACAAAAAATGATCGAATTTAACAAAAATGATTATATGAAAAAATCCCCTAGTTTAGGGGGAAATGTAATCCGCTAGCAACATTATTTGTTTACTTGTGTGCGTGTTGTCGTGTGTTAGTACGCGTTGATTACGCCCACATGAATCCATTTTGTGCGACACTTTTGACGGGTTGGCTGTAGGAAACTATCATTCTATGTGTTATTATTCTAAGGCTTATATGCTTATTAGCTGTATTTTTTTGGATTTTAGTTTTGTTAGCTTTTTTCTTGCCTTGAGTTTAACGTATGTTTCTGCGTATGGAGGGTGGAAGCCTTTTAAAAGCATTTCACCGAGACTAATCCTTTTCTGGCTTATATGCTCTTCTTCGCGGCTTCTGAATACCAGCTCCATGGAATACTTCTGCACTTAAAACTATTTAGCCGTCATTCCACCGTACGTGGAAGGATTCTACTGATCACCACTTGCGGAGACAGTGAGCAATGACTATCCAGTTTACTTGACTCTAGTGCTGTTGAATCACGCAAGCATTCCTCATGAGGATCACAGCGTAAGTACCTTAGCTACTTATTTAATCTACATATTGCTCCAGTCAATTTAACTTCTAAGAGATAAACCTTACTTTAAGTCCGTGTTTACATATACTTGATTTAAGTAAGCATACAGGTTAAATAAATATGGTTTAACAAAGATTGATTTTTATTTGAACGATTTCATGTGTTTATGGGATGTAAGTCTGGCGCCCTTTTCATACAAATATGACTTACTCTTTCCTGGGATAAATCCTACTCACACCCTGGACTCATATGCTCAGGCTATTACAATACAAAATACAAATATTTCCTCTTTATGATATATGTGTAGATAACCTTTGTTATTTTATGATTGCTGAATAGTACAAGTCGCTTTTCGTGTCAATCTGTCTGTTTGGCTGCTCACTTCTTCAAAACTAGCTATGCAAGAAATCCAGATGTGGTTTTGACTATAATTTAGAGAATTTCTTCCAGAAGGTTTATATGTAGAAATTCATAACGATTTATGTACATGTGTTACAAAAAAAACTTATATAAAACGAAGCGAAGCGAGATCGAGAACCCTCCTAAAAATGGACACTAGGATACTCACAATTAAAGTTGACTCTAGCACAGACGAAGGCGGGCATGGGAGACTTGTTGGTGAGCTTCAGGTCTATGTTTGAGCGCGCCACGGCCCGCACCAGCGCCGTCTCGCCGTACGTCGCTAAACCGGACCAGCGCAGCGCGTCGCCGGACGAACAGCCGTACAGGTTGATCTACAGATTACATTATTGCAATAAAATCACAAATAGTTATAAATTACGTCGGCAATCTTCGTCCAAGCAGACAGGTGATGATGAATGCTGAAGATAAACAAACGTAAACATCAATTCAATACAGACTCTATTGTGTAACGCATAAGGTAGATTACGCAATACAGCTAAACTCGAATGACAACTGACGCGCCGCTAAATAAAATGGCGGCAGACGGCGTCGCCACAATGGCTGCCAAAGATTATCAATAGCCGACAAAGATTTTACTCGCGCAAACGCGCTGCGTTAAATTGGCTAAAATGTTCTCGCGCCTAATAAAATAATGTTTACTGCTCAGGTACATCGTTGTAACTTATGCTAATATCTGTGGCAAAGGAATAGAACTCGTTTATCAGTATGAGATTATTTTTTAACTTAAAACATGGTCTACGTCTTAGGTTAAAACATGGTTTTAACCTAAGACGTAGACCATGTTTTTAATTGTGGCACAAAGAAGAAGGCAAACGGCGCAGGCCACCAGGCACCAGTCTAGAGGCCAGGCCGAAGTAATAATAATAAATAAAACTACAATATGATAAGTTACACCCAATCCCGTTGTCAGTAACACTTACGACCAGCCCCACAAACTCCTACATTTATTATATCAATTATAGTAACGCTGCTAAAATCAACCACCTGCGCAAATTGGTGCAACGTAAAACTACGCAACGGCTTTTGAAGCGGTGTTCACTATAGTTTAGAGTTTTGTTTTGGAAGATCGTAATGTACTATTATAGAAAGAAAAAAGATACACATATTGTAATTATTATAAGTTTTTTATGAAAATTATCTTAAATATCAAATGCCTCACCTTCCTAGAGTATTCACTGCTTTTATCAAACATCAAATGCACCGATGCAGTATTCGGCAAGTATGAACTAGGCATATACACTATCGGTAGAGATCTACACTCATTCGGGTTGAACTGTATAATGCAGCACGTCCCTCTCGCGTCCACCCCCGGCGTATCAATAGTAAAAGAATCCCCCACTATCTGACACCGGATCTGGATCTTCTTCTCCGAGGAGTTCTTGAGACTAATCTCCTTTCTCCCACCACGGATCCAGGAGAGCGTACAGCAGTTAGTTTTGATTGGGAATTGCTTGGGTTTTTCCGCGCCGCCGTACAGCTCCAATATGGTTTTGGTGCCTGTTAATGTTTCTTCAAATATCAAAGTTCTGTGAAAAAAATTAAGAACATTAAAGAATAATTTACTCCAAATACTACATTAGTATTTTCTCAACAAACGCGTATGTGTCATGCAATATTAGATTTAATCTGCAAGGTTAGCATAGTTTGTAGTGATCCTGTCTCAAAAGTTAGCAGCCCTGGGTTCGATTCTTAATGACAAATATTTGTGCACAAATTTTGTCATTAGTGAACACTAATTCTTGCCCACGACCATTGCATCTTTGTATTTTAGTATTTATATGCATACCGTATTCTAGTACTGATAGTGCAAGCCTTGAACTTAGTTTGGGACTAGGTTAATTGGAGTGAGATTGTATTGCAATACTTATCAATTTAACTCTTTTTTTACTGTCTGGCTGTTCTTTACTTACTACACTGTACTAGTTACTGAATAACAAAGTAAATAATTGTTAAATTGTTACTTACCCTACTTTTATACCTTCATCAGGCCCGGTGTAAGACAAACCCATTGCTTTGATCTGACCAGGGGACATTTCTAGTTTAGTGCTAGACACATTGATCATACACCTCTCATCCAAAATGTTAACTTTGACCAGCCAAACTGCCGCCACTGTTCCAGTGTGACGTACATTGAACTTGATTAATTCTGGAACAGAGGTATCTACTTATTCATCTATTTATAAATAGCAAAACCTGCTCAAAACGCTAATTTAATAACGTCTTTACTTTACCACAGAATTAAGTAAAAAAAAAAAACGCCCGATAAATTATGTTTACCTGTTGTAATAAACAGCTTGTCCTCTGGCACGTTGAACGATAAGGCGGCTGTGCCGACGAAAGCCGTCAGTTCCACCTGCTTGATCATGGTTTCTACGCCGATTAGAGTCACAAGAATCGCACCTGTCAATGTTTCCATCTTAGGACCTGAAACCAAAGAAACGTTTTTACTTTCTCAATTCTTAAGCAGTTAAGCCATTTGTCCTTATTTCAAAGTCTTACTCTTGCGGTCGAAAAGATTTGGAGCGTCAAAGACGACGGTCGCTCGTATGGCGTTCCCGCGCGTTAATCTGCAAAGCTGCTTCGCCAGAGCCTTGCTCTTGGGCCTGGTAATCGCCTGCCGGTCATCCCCGCTCAGATGTTCCTTTAGGACCCTATTCACCTCATTCTTCTTAATCTCCTGAACATTTTTAATAGAGAACACCTTGGAACCTTCATTTACAGATAAAGACAGCTGCAGATCAACAGGAGAGTCGCTTATAAGAACAAAGGTTTTTTCGAGGCTTGCTTTCTCCAGTACCGGAGGAAAAATCACCTTGTTTATTCCGTCCAATGACATAGCTTGCACAATTGGCATTTTGAAATCCACTTCGAGACTTCCTTTGTATTCTCTCTCGGTGTCTATAGAACTATCTTTAAGGGACACTGTGAAAGGGAGCACGGTTTTCATCTCGGCGCTAGATGTGATATGGATGAGGAGGTTTTCGGTTTTCCCAGGCGATAGAAGCAACGGTTGGCGAGGGAGGTCGATTCTTAAATCCTTCTCTTGCTTTGGGAGAGTGTCGAAATAGAACGATGCCGTCAACCAACTGTCCGTTAGGGTAACCACTGACACCATTGCTACGCAAGTTACACCTAAAAATAATTACAATTATACAGTATGTTCAAATTGGCAAAATATAATGTTTATTATAAGTAAATATCTAACCTACGTAGCCACTGACAGGTGGCGCTGTTACTTCGGCCCATTCTTCTGAAACAATCAAGAAACGCATGAATATTTACACATAAGATGGTTAATTTATAATCTATTCACAAGACTTGCTCAAGAGAATTGTCGTCTCATTGATAGGTATTCAATTCAGTTAACAAAATTGTTATAGCTTTTTTGCATACGGAGAAAAAAGGAACTTCTGCGGAACAAATGTATCCGCGAGATGCATGATTGACTAATTTTTTTTAATTATACCTTTTTATCAAAGAAGCCTGTGAGATTCGAGTTGGAAATGCATGCACCAACTCTCATAGTAAAATTTCGTTTTGATTTTATATGTCTTATTAGTATTATGCCAATATGAAATAAATAATTAAATTAATGTTCATGTATTTGTTGAAGAATATGAAACTTAAGTCTTATTTACTAACTCGTACTTTATACTTATATAATAACATGCTTTTCTGTCGCTTAAACCATAATACGTTTTCACCAACCTACTGATAATTGGTTATATTTATTAGTCATGTGCCCAATGCAAAATGCAATTAAGTTTGTATTAAATGTATGATATTGTTAGTGCTCGATCATTATACAAGACACACGATTACACGATATCGTCTTGAACTTTTGCAATATTTACACATAATTTTACTAAAACGGGACTTAATCGCGTAAAATAAACATATAATTATTACTTCAACGTTTCGATCGTATTGGAACGGCCGTGATTACAAGCAGATTGAAAAAGCAATTAATTTCTGCGCATGGTGCGACTTTTCCGAACTACCCGGACGGCACGGTAATAATTTATTTTTATATTTACACTATCAGTTCTGTCTTTGTAAAAATATGTAATGATGGGATGATTCCATGACCAAATGAAGTCTTTAGCATTCTATGAAAAATAATCACTAACTCATAACTTTAAACTAATCCATAGTATTAATATAAAGTTACTCGTCAGCAATGTACTTCAGAGAAGCCGGAACGCGAGAGAAGCGCCCCACAAACCTTTAGCTAAGCCCTGCTGCCTCCTACGTTTCTGTAGCATAACCTCGTGCCAATCTACAGACTTATCTAACTCTCTATATTCAATAGTTGGGGAGGGGACATGTGACGTATTCACTTCGCCTGAAAAGTGCAACCATTTAATACCAGAGCCATAAGTTATTGCTACATATATAAAAGCGCCACTTGCTGTTTACGATGCATCTGAGAATCTTAGGTCAGTCAAAAATTCCAAGAAAATTGGAGGAACATTTCGTAAACAGCAAGCTGACAAGCTGATTTAAATATATACCTCGGCTCGACTGCAACGGGCTGTCATTGGCATAGTTTTCTTGGACGGTGCTCAAGGTCGACCGGCTTTTAGTTGACGACGATTTAGATCTGGTATGGTCAGATTTGACTTCCGTCTCCGCGTTTTGAGTACCCTTGGTCAGCGAATACCTCGTAACTAGCACTTTAGGGATTTCTTTATTCTCCTGGTTACCATCAGTCTTATGCGCAGATATAACCGTGTCGACGCTCCCAGCGCTTGTCGCGGACACGACATTCCTAGTATCCTTCAAATAAGTTACAGGTAACATGTTCTGCATCGGATTCTCATTTATCTCTGCCAGCGGTTTGTTTAGCTCTTTCTTGCTAAATTGAATGATGTCAGAAACTCTCACGATGGATCGATTTTCTGTAAAACAAAATTTAGTCATAATAAATTTCAAAAACGCTCCATTAAGTCAGGTATAACGCGAGAAAAACTTACCAAGAAACTCAGCAATCTTTGAAATGCTTAATGAATTATCAATCACAGATTCCTCGGTCATGTCATGGGATACAGCTTTGACAGACTTAGATTGTGTTACCGCCTTTACATACAATTCGGAGTTGTTACTGGATGCCGCAGTTTTCCGAATGTCAACTGGAGTTATACTGGGTTTCATGTATTCCTGTTGCTCTGATTTAGGCATATTCATAGCAGTGGAGACGGAAATAGGCATTTTAAATGAGTCTAGTAAAGCGTCTTTCTTTGCCGGCAGTAGTTTTTTGGTATTTTGAAGGGCACCAACCATTTTATTAGGCGCTTGCTGGCCCAACCTTTGGTCAAAGGTAGGATTTCGCGGCTGACGCACAGGAATACTGTCCAAGGATGGATCTAATTTATAAATATTTTCTGCGGATTCCGTATGCGTTGACACTAAAATATAAGTTATTATCTTATTCGTTTTGACACAGATCCAGTGAGTGCATGGAGTTAAGTATTTTTTATAAATAAATTATACAAATCATCTTAATAGCGTTCGGCCTGCTATCGCTATTACGCTTGCACTCGCCACTAACAATATATTTCAAAGAAAAACGCGAAGATTGCCGATCGCTATTAAGGAACTGGTAGTAGTGTACCTAGTACAATAGTAGGCACATTATTGTAGAGGCCCGGAAAATAGAGGATTGCATGACGAGGTAGTTAACACGCGAAACGTTACGATACATGTGTATTACAATATCAATCTTATTTCGAACCACTCTCAGTTGATTAGCAAGGCCTAAAATACGAAGCAGTCATACTCGTTTTCGCTGAGGCATATAATATAAGAAAATAAAACAAATGTATTTGAAAGAGATTATGACGAATTTAAAAACTCCTACTCTTTTTGAAGTGTAACAATCTTAATTGTTCAGCAAAAGTAAGAAACACAAGATAATATCACGCCGAACGAACCGCCGCCCGCAGCCGCCCGCCGCCGCAAGACGACGCAACCGCCGTTATTCAAGTTGGCTGTATGGAATTTTCTTGGTCCTCACGATTTTCGAAATTACAGCATTTAAAACAAATCGCACCGGACAGAAATAGTTGTTCATACGTTTATTTTACTCCTTTTTCCAACAATTTCTCATTTGATTCAGCGCAAAAAATTACATGGAAAATGACACATCACTCGCCTAGTAAAATTTCCTCCCTGCCCCTAAATTTTAGTAGGACTCATTTCTAGTGCCAAGATAAAGTTATGAACAAAAGCTTATTGATGTACACTCAGGAGCAAATATAACGGGTCAGAGTGCGTTTTTCATACTAAAGAGGCTATTTCGAAGCCTTGGTTCCTCGCCAGGGAATGCTTTTAGTGAAATCTGATGATGATTACCCCGAGCATCGATACAGGACTTCCAGAGTGCCTAGGATACCCAACTGAATGAATCTGCGGTTAACTCTGGAATAGTGCATGTTCAGAAAAACATCTAAAATGGCAATAAAATGTAAGGAAATCCAAGTGCTGACCCAAACTCTCCCACTGTGGTGTAAACTGATTATGCGATCAGTTAGATATCTTAAGAACTTTTGACCTCCTCTATTGAACCTCGCAGTATCCACCATTAAAACTCACTCAAAACAACCCCTGGCGAGGGACCAAGGCTTCGAAATAGTGTCGTTTGTATGAGAAACGCACTCTGACCCGGTATTTTTGCTCCTGAGTGTAGATACATATTTTGCGTCCAAAATATGCTATTTTTACTGTATTAATGTGTTACATACCTTCAGTTATGCTGGGCTGCATACTTGATCGATCAGGGCTGTGTGATTGGCCCAGGACTTTTCCAAAATCAGGACACCTGTGTCTAAAGTAAGCTCCAACCGACACGTTCGAGTTATCTCTACTCATATTTGTACTAAAAATAAATAACATAGATATAATGAGGTAACGAGATTTAACCTTTTGTGACATTAATCCAGTAAATTGTTCGGCGTTTTATCTGCACTGCTAAGACAAATGGCGGTATCTGTGACATAACTGATGTAGCATGTGAACCTTATTAGTAACGGGAGAGGGTTGTATCTGCTTCGGCTATTGTGTGTGAGATATCGCCTTTTGGCTTATGAGGGCAGTTACGACGGCTATTCACTTGGCAATATTTTGCTAAACACTAGTCATACATCTTTTACAGTCTACTTACTGAATGAAAGAGATGCAACGAAAATATTTGTCAAATACCAGCCAGGCGATTTGCCGCAATGATACTACGTCTTGCATAGGCATATTGATGGCTAATGAATTGATATCTTATGATTGTATGTTGGCAAGTGGCAGATATTTATGCCAAAGCCTTTTATACTTACATTGATGTTTCATGGAAGTTTTGAGACTGTGGCAATGGTAAGGGGGCATGATCCTTAACAAACTTTTCTTCATCTGCTGTTAAATTCTGAAACCAGCACCAAATGTATGGTCACTTACTTACAGTAGGTATCTGGAAGACCGAGCGTCGCTTGGATTGAAAACGAATATTCCCAAAGACGACAAATTGACAGATCGATATTCCGCCCCCTATACTGCAACACCAAAAACGTTAGAGCCGTTTTCGAGAACGTGATTACAAATCACGATATAAAAGAAGAAACTGACTGATTGATCGATCAACGCACAGTAAAAACCGCGGGACCTACGGACGTGGAATGTAAAGGCAGTATTTCTTGTGTACGTACCCTAGGAGTGCACTAAGAAAGGAATTTCGCAAAAATCGACCCCCACCGGGAAGAAATATGCGGTTATCACACCGATGCGGATCCGCACGCCACTCCGGTGTGTGAGCGGGATATCGCTATAGACGTGCATAGTTCCGTCTCGCACACACACCGGAACGGCGTGCCGATCCGCATTCAATGAGAAGACCGCCATAGGGAGAGTAGCAGGAACGTAATTCTACGCGTACAAACTCGCGGGCGTCCTCTCATATACAAAAATATTGCTTGTTTAATACTGCCCTTCTATGAAGAAAAGGCGCAAGTGCAATTAATTCATTGAAGCCTATTACACTCTCAAAGGTTTATAATAAGGTTGGAAGAGCAATACAATTCATTTAGTAGATATGCCTTTTTCCGTAGGCGGTCAGAATAGTAAGATACAATATCTGTTTTATAAAAAGGTAGTAACTTACTCTAAATAAAAATACATGGATTTGTTCTATCTTTTAACTTATGTTAGTTGAAGGTAAACATGCACATTGTTAAGTTATGTGATTTAATGTTGTATGTGACACTTTCAAGCCTCACTGAGGCTACATGGCGAATACATTCCAGGTGTTCACGTCATAAGGAGCCTGAGCTCTGCAGTGAAACATATAGAAGCTAATGTAATGATTTAATGCTATGTTATATAGTATCAATAAAGGCAATGGAACTAATTTACTAACCTTAGTATGGTGAAAAGAATAATTAGTAGCAATAGAATGCCTCATAATATCATTAATTTCATATGTTTGCCTGTTCAGCTCATTGGTCAGAGTATCCATGTTAATGCACGAGTGGCGAAACTTGGGAATATTGTCATCTGCACCTGTAGATCTGCCTGTCATTTCACCAGGGTGGAAGCCAGTCTGAAATAACATCTTTAAGTAATGACAACAAATAAATTACACTATACTATGCTCAATAGATAGAGCTCAATAGATAGGCAGCTAGTGTAAACCAGTACCTATTGTACTTAATACTAGATACAAAACTTGCGCTGATGAGGATTAATTGTTGTAATTTATGAGCCCTACTATTAAGTATAGTAAGTGTATAAAATTTCAAATTATGATGGCGGTCGCAAAGCCTGCTGTAAAAATGTTGTTTATTGAAATTGGAACTTCAAAATAAGTTTAACAGGAGAGGAGGCCCTTTAGGCTTTTGGGTGTTATGAGGCAAGCAAAATGTCTGATTAACAAATAATAACTTACAGATTTGCTAATGGATGCAATGTCCTCACCAAACCCTGGAAAACATTGAATCTTGTTTAAAGAGTGCGCTTACAAAGTTGGATAGGTACATAAAAGTTATCAAGATTATTCAGGCAAGTAACAGAAAGTATGGTGGTATGTTAATTACCTTGAATTTGATCTAAATCCAATAGTCCTGATGATGATTCACAAACACCAGATTCTTTTGCATAACCTGCAGCCACCCTGGGAACAGTTGTCAATATTATAATCTGACATGATCATCTAGTTAAACCCCTCATATAACATTACAAAATTAACTACTCAAAAGAAAGAAATAGGGAATATTGATGACTTTTTTCACAGCTTCAATAACATGTAACAGTTGAGAAAAAAACATTTTTGGCTAGCTATAAAACTAACCAAGATATAAGCCAACAAAGATTTGATCCTGTCTCATTCTAGCATAAAATAATTTAACATGGAGTTTATATGGCCAACATGGTTCATGTTGCCTCAGTACATATCGGATCTCTCTGACTAATCACTGTCTAATTACTTAAAAATGCTTGTATCATCTGTATTTTGTGACAAATTTTAATTTTAATTTCACTTTTGGTGATCTTTTTCACAGTATTTTCATATTTTATTGAGAAACACTATTTAAAAAATCAATGCATATTTCATGATATAAAAATAATGTCAACACTAGTAAGCTGTAATCTCAGTCAAAGAAGTTGTATGACAGAGATGACAGCTTACTAATATAATAAATATTTTTTGGGGTATTTTTGTAACACATTGTGTACAACAATAAACAAATACCAATTCCAAGTAGTCAGGGACATTTGCGGACGCCCACATTTTGTCTTGTTTGCTGCAGCTAGCTAATCCTACAGTGCTCAGGTTGTTATGCATCAAACGCGCAAACGAATATCACCCTAGAGGTAGTTGATCAACATAAGCTTCTATTGTTAAGTAACTAAAGAAATGGAGTACCTAGTCCCAATTTCATTTTCAAATACATATTTAAAAATTTAGCACATTTTCAGTGTCATAGCTAAGGCTGAGCAAGCAGGTGGCTAAAAGGGGTGAAACCCTCAGGGGCCCACTTTACCAATCCGCGCCTGGAAGCCACTGGGGCACAGACACACAAAGTTAATCAAATCTCAGCTGGGGCACCCAAGACCCTTGCTATATTGCTGTACATTTTTGAAACCACACCATATTTACATTCTGGCATAATACAGTTGCAAGTTTATCCCCACAACTCAACATAAAAATAGCAGCATTGTGAGTATGCTTAAGCATGTAGGTCTAATGACTTTATGACCCTAACAAAAGTACTATCAAGAAGAACTTCAATCTACAACGTACGTAACATAGTATGTACTAGAGTTAGTTAGGAACATTCCATTATTGTTTATCAAGGAAAATAAAACCAAATAAGCGCTCGGGCGTCATAACGGTCGCTGGTAGGTATACAAAAGTATGTTATTTTTTATTTACTTACTGTGTAAATTCTTCATTATCGAGGGCTCCGCGATTGCTAGGGGTATTGTACGACGCATCTTCAGCCAAATGCATAAGTCTTTGTATTCTATTTGGTGTTAAGTGATCCATTTTTAATTAATTAACTCTTGTAGTTTGTAGTATAGCTCAATTACCGAGTTTATAAATCCCACTCTTACATACAAATTCACATCACGACGTATTCCAAAATACGTTGATGTTCAAATTTTCAAACTGTTCATGTCAGCGTCAGCTGTCACTTCGCGTTCCGATTTACGTATGAATATGAATTATGCGCACGCTCCATGTTATAAACTGGTATAAAAAAGGTGTCGATTATAGATTTTTTTTTATGTCCTAGCGTTCCAAAGGTAAAAATGGAACCTTAAAATATTGCCATATCCAAACATCCATAACATTACCCTTGTAATCTGCCATGCCATCTATACTAATATTATAGAAGTATTAAACCAAGTTTGTTTTTTTTGAACCGATTTCGATGAAATTTGGTGTTTAGGGTTCCGTACAAAAACGGTACGAAAGGAGCCCCAAATTGAGAGACTTCGTTGTCTGTCTGTATGTCACAGCAGGTTTTCTCAGCTACTACAAAAAAAACCTATTAATAATTGAAAAGGGGTCTAGAATGGGTTGAAAAATGAAAGTGGTTTGATTATAGCAAATGGGGTGTCGTATGAAAGAGATCACCACATGATCAGCACATTTGAAAACTGTGTTTTAAAATTTTCCTTGATGTACTTTTTGATTATGTTTTTTTTCTCGGGAACTAACCAACTATACGGGATAAAAAGACGCCTATGACCGTGGCTCCAGCCATGCTCCAGCCTCTATACTTTCTGTCATACTAAATTTCACGTATCGGTTGACACCGGTTGGACTGTGAACAGAAAACATATATAACTTTTGCATTTATATATTAGTCAGGTTTAGGAAAATAAGGATAGGTCAAGGATTAATTCAAGAATAAACAACTGGGAGGTAGGACTAGCAAAACAATATAATTAAAATGTAGTCAGCCTTCTTATTTTTTCCTTTATAGTTACCCCTAATAAGGATAAATGGAGGAAAATTAACTACCTACTGCCACTTATTTTGGTGGATGACTAAATAAAAACTAACAGTTTAGGAATGAAACACAATTTGTTTGACATAGTTTATTAATGTTTGGTTAATTTATATATTTTTGCTTAGATTATAACTTAATTAGCTGGTGTTAGGACCTGTAGGGGGCAAGGCATTAATTTCCTTATTGAGCCTTATCTGTTCATTAATAGCCTTCCATGCATCATCTTTCTCTTTTTTAGTAATTGGCCGTTTCTTTTGTTTAGCTGCTACCATCTTCTTGTAGATATCAATACATTCTGCATCAACTTGGTCAAGCTGCTTCTTCAAGTTTAGTCGGATCATCTCTTGTTTGCAAAGCCCAATGAGGTTTTTCAGATTACGACAATTATCTTTTCTCACAGCTGTCAGCTCTGTTTGGCATTTCTTTATCTCCGCTAATATTTCATCATCAGCCGGGTTAGTAAGGGGTGGTAGGTCTTCAGGGTCTAATATCCCTTGTTCTATAAGCTCTTTTCTCAAGCATTTTTCTAGAGTCAAAGAATTTTTATAGTTGCTTTTAGCATTAGTTGACTGCTTCACTTTGACATCAGGTATTTCATATGGAAGTACATTCTCCTCTATGAGGGCGGACACAAGCCTCTGAGTCAAAGGGCCAGTGATCACATTTTCGGCCAATTTTTCAGATTTCTTTCGCATTAAAGCAGCATCAGGAGACATACCAGAAGATTTCTGCTTATTTGGATTGGATGCATTTTGGTCTTCAGTTAGATGTTCATCCGCCCATACTTCAGAATAATGTCTTCCAAGCGGTGGAATAGGAGGGAGGGTTGTGCTGCTGCTTTGGGCAAGCAGGGACTCCAGGAATTTAATGTCATCGAGTGTGACAGGCGCACAGTAGGGTTCCACAGAGTTCCAGAATTTGTAAGGAATATTGTTTTTTGGCAAGGCAAACTGAGACATTTCCAGTTTAACAGAGTTATCAGAATTTATCATGTCATTTGAATAGTTTGTGTGAGATGCGCTAGAAGAAACATTGCTGGGATAATTTGATTTAAACTTGGGCATTTTAGGCTGGTTGGATAACTTTGTGTAGTCTTTGGTTTTCACAAGTTTGTCATCCTGAAATTTTCTTTTAACTGAATATTGTAATTGTTTGCCAGCAGCTTTACCTTTTTTCTCTCGCTTTGATTCATTTGTATCAATACTTTCGATCTCGGATTGGAAATACCGTACTCGCAGAGCTGTGTTGCAGAGCAGAGACTCCAGTTCTAACTGCAGAGCATCTAGCTCGTCCATTCCTATTGGTTCATCAGCAGACCTAGCTGCGATAGCAGTGTAGCGAGGCAACAAGACCTGGTTATCCTGAATTTTGATGTATGGAATCGGACATGTCTCCACCCTTGTTTTTCCAACGGACACGGACCCGGGCAGTTTTGTAGGTTTATTGTACGGAGATATACCCGGGCTAGATGGTTTGCCATCGTGTCCTTTAGTAGCTAACCTGCCTTTGCTGTTGTGATGCATTCTCTTTCCCAACATCTTGCCGCCTGTCCAAATTTTCCCGCGTCAATGTGATGTATATAAACATCTATACAATAACTTTTCACATTACTAAGCTACTGTCATTAGAATAACCTTGTACATTGTGAATCCAGTCGATTTTACGTTATGCAACTAGAGCGACGAAAGATGGCTTATATTTGCCTCTTAGGATGCAACACGAAAAACTTGTAAAGAAGAAAATACAATAACGAAGAAACGCCACGATCAATCTAAAACACAAAATGGCGTTCTTTTGATTGATGATTTGACTGTTTGATTGCAGGGTTACCATTTTATTTCATTTTATTTTCACTATTGTTTTATTCAGTTTATATTAGATAGTTAATATTCTGGTCTTTAATTTAACTGTTTTAATTTTTCATAAACGTAGAGTCTGATGCGCAAGTCTTTATAATATTTTTGTAATAACAAAAGCAAAAGCATAGCAATATGGTGCCATTGACATTTTGTTTTTAAGGGATGCCATGATTCTTTAAGTTTCATAGTTTAAATGTATATGTTGCCTAACATGAATTTGTTAGGCTTTCGAAAACGAAGTCAAGACTTTGTCCACATACTTTATCTGTAAAAAAATCTAGCTGTCAAAATGTGTGTCAATTCAATTGTGTCATGTCCGCCACACTTCGTTGCTTTGATTTAGTAAGGTTTCTGTAATCATGTATTAGTGTGAAGTTCTCCAGGTTAAAAATTGTATAAATAATCTGAAATTAGCACTTGGTCGTTGCCAAGGAATGATAACGATAATGTTTACAAAATAAGGATTTAAATCGTCTATTAAAATATCTACTTTATAAGGATTAAATTAACTATATTTGTTAATGATGGGCGATCTGTTGTTAAAATGCCCTTTATGCTGTAGCGAAGTATTTAATTCTAAGCAATTACTAGTAGAGCACTTGTCAAAGATTTGGTTTAATTTGCGTTGCCCAATGTGCAACGATGAATGCTCTTCAATAGCACAGATGATAGAACATATAAATTTAGAGAATTGTAGTTCTAAAACTAAGGTCGAGTTGGTGGACAGTAATGGGGTCCTGGATACTACCCACAATGTCCAAACAAGTCCACCCCAGGAGCATCACAATATTTCAGGTGCAGGCATGTTTTTACTATTTCATTGATGCAATCATTTTGTATACAAGTATGGTTCATATAAGAACACATATATTGATATTAATGTAACTTGTAGAAGACCAAGAGGAAAACATCATAGATCAGTCTCAAACAGCAGACGTGTCAGATGTCAGCAGGCTGTATGTAGAATTGTTAAGCAAGCAGCTGGCTAAACCTTGTCTTCAGACACAAGAGCTGAAGCTGGTGAAAGAAGATGGGGAGAGCCGCTATGTTATCGTGACACAAGCAGACTCAATGCAGTCTGGCAATGCAGTGTTTACTAAACAGAACAGTGATGGGACTATATCTTTGACTACTGTGACAGGTACCTATGCATTTATTTATGTAAATTATTGTAAACATATCCTGTGCATACCTCGTATGTTGGATGTTTGGATGTATGAGGGTGGGATGATAAGTAACTATCCTAAAAATTAAATACAGCAGTTTTCGTAAAAAAATGTTTTTATTTTTCCACATGATCTCCATGAAGTTCTACGCACTTAGTCCACCTTCGCTCCAACGCTGTTATCCCCTCCATAAAATGGCTTTTCTCAAGGCCTGTAAAATACTCCTCTACAGCAGCTATGACTTTTTAATTTGTTTTAAATTTCTGTCCCCCCAAAAAAGTTTTGAGTTTGGGGAACAGATGGAAGTCTGACGGTACAAGATCAGGTGAATAAGGTGGATGGGGCAAAAAATCATAATGCAATTCGTTAATTTTGGCCATGGCCTTGGTCTTGATGAAAAATTATTATTTTTCGAGCCAAACCTGGTTTTTGTTGCTCAATGGATTCCTGTAGCTTATTTAATAGATTAGCATAGTATTCCCCGTTTATAGTTTGACCTTTCGGGAGGTAGTCTATCATCAAAATTCCATTCGAATCCCAAAAGACCGATGCCATCACTTTGCTCATCATCACTGATTTCACGGCATTAGCTTTCTTTTGAGCCGAGCACCCGGATTCTGTTCACTGTTTTGATTGAATTTTGGATTCTGGTCTATAGTGATGAACCCAAGTTTCATCCGTTGTTACAAATCGTCGTAAGAAATCCGATTTATTTCTTTGAAAACGGTCCAAACAGTGTTGAGTGTTTTGCATTCGAACTCTTTTTTGATCGAGTGTAAGTAATCGCGGCACCTAACGGGCGGACAGCTTTTTCATATTCATTTCTCCACTAAGTAAGTATATGATGTACCCATTCTTTTGAAATACCTGTATTATCAGCTATCTCCGATAGCTTCAACCGTCGATCTGCCAATACCATATCACTTTGGAGACCATTTCCGAAGTTGTGACGCTTTTTGGACGTCCGGGACGGAGTTCATCTTGGACGTTATGTGTCAAACAGTAATAATTTGTTTACATTGTTCACAAGTTCTATTGACGGCGACTTTAGTTTACTCTTGTTCTTTTTTTTCTTTTAGAGCCCCTATCTTACTGAGCCCCGGCATACTGTAAGACCAGCTGCTATTAAAACCTGTTAGCTTAGCAAATCTCTATCTTTAAGCAAATCTTTTCAATAATTTATAGATATTTTTTACAATGTGTCAAAGTGAGTCTTAAATTTAGTTCATGATCAAATTTTGCCAATGAAAGGATTCAAAAAACAATTTTGGTAGCTTGCATTACAGAGTACACGCTTGTATACTCTTTTTGTTTTTAAGTTTGCCAACATGTTAGCCTAGTTGGTAGTGAACTAGTGAACCTGCCAACGAAGCGAGCAGTAAACGGGTTCAAATCCTGGTAGGGGCAGATTTTTGCAGAGTCTTGGATTTGTTCCCGAGTCTTAGATGTTTTCTATGTATTGAAGTATATTGTCTAGTATCCATAGTACAAGGCTAAAGCTTAGTTCGGGACTAGGTCAATTTGTGTGATATTGTCCCATGATATTTATTTATTTATTATAAATCCATCTAAAATTCTTAATAATATTCATTTTTACATGGATTGCATATACAATGTTTACATTGTTTCTTTACAGATATGAAGATGGAGCCAGAAGCACTGATACCAGACCCTGAGCCAGAGGAGAACCAGGAGATTTACAGTTGTAACACATGTGGGGTATCCTTCTCATCAGTCATTGACCACATTCAGAACTATCACAATGACCAAGATGTTGTGGTAGAGGTAATTATCCATGTAACTTAATTGTAAGCGAAGTCACACACTCAAGAGTCAAGGCAGCGTTGAGGCGCCGTCGAATGGCAGTGTGCTCACAGGCGAGGTAGGGCCGCGGTGGGAGCGCGAAGGATTCGATGTTAAGTCACGGCGGGGCACGCTTCGTCGTTTCATTCTTTTCGTTTCGCGTTTCGACTCTTTACAAAGGCCATGGTTCGACCGTGACGCAACGTCGCCGCCACACCTTTGCAGTATGCATTTTTCTAAATATAAGTATGATAGGAGAATAACACACTCCGTATCCACTATACTTGCATTGAATGTGGGTAAATTCGAAATTCATTTTTTTTCAGGAATCACTAGAACAGTGCTCCCTGCCAGTAGAGTTCCAACAGATGAACAATGAAGAAATAGTATCTACAGACCAACAGACCTCGCGTCGAGTGATTACTGACACAGGAGATATTGTAGAAACGCCTGTTCTTTTGAATTCTACTTCTAAAGATAACTGTAAGCATAGTTCTAAAACAATCAGGTTTTCTTTTTTTGCGTTTTTGTACCTTCCGGAAACTACTAGCCTTAGTAGTGAACAATATTATGATTACCATTGATAATGGACTTTATCTATTTGAGAATTAGTAGAAAATCATCAAAGATCTAGGAAAAAAATGTGCCCTGCAGAGAGCTAAAAGGTTTTTTTTTCTCTTTACAGTGTTAATAGAAGCCAGCAACACAGAGGTGCCTGTTATACAACAGGAGTCGACAAAAGCAAATCGACCAGCAACCACTGAAAAGCGCTTCGTGCAAGTTGATAGTGTTGTAAGAAACCTCAAGACGAATGATAGTAAGAGCTCTAATATTCTTGTAATGAGTTTCGAATAGCTTGGTTTCTATATTAAATGCAAAAGAGAGTATGTCTGTGCTTATGGCTGAACTGTGCAAGCAATTTATCTGATAATTTCCAGTGGAAAACCGTATAAATGCTTTATGTTGATGAAGTAGCTAGCAAAAGCCTTAGATGCATTACTGTGCACAATGACCTTCTATACACAAGGACTTCGCATCAGCGCGCAATACGCAGGACAGCCCAATTGCTCGCAATGACAGCGTGCGCACAGTTCTTACCTTAGTCGTCTGTTGGTCGCAAATCCGTTAAGATGCCGAAGTGTGTCATCAACAAGTGCCGAAATAATACCAGAACGACTCAAAAAAAAGATGGTGTGACTTACCACCGGCAAGTTAATTTTATTTATAAAAGAAAACACGCGAAAAACTATAAAGAATGTATTAAAACCATTTAATTTTCAATAAATATCGTATTTGATTGACAACTACTGACAACTATTGTCAAGTATTCCATTGATATTCTATTTCTTTCTCTCACGCGCGTTAGAAAGAAACAAGCAAAAGGACGTGACAAGAACATAGTCAGAAACCAAATAATAGAGTAGCTCTTTTTAGGGTTCCAAAATGGTAAAAAACGGAACCCTTATAATGGGTTTTTTTTCAGCTTTCCTGTACACGAGATAAGGAGAGAGAATTGGCGCAAGTTAGTAGCAAGAGAAAGATCCGAAATATTTTACAAACCAAATAACAATGGCAGTCACAACGACAAGGTTCTAAGTATGATCAAATTTTTTATTGGGTGATTGTACAAAACCTATATTCAACGTTTTTTTGGAGTAAGTTTTTGATATGTTTGCGTGTTCAGAAGGATTAATAAAAATTGGTTCATATTTATGAGTACCATCACCCTCTGGCCCTGAAATATCGTTAACTTCGATAGTAAAAAGTTACCCTACAGTAGCTATCCACATAATCATAATACCATAAATAGTTCAAAATATAGGTACAGTCACCCAATAAAAATAATGAGCATACTTAGAACCTTGTCATTGTGAATGTCATTGTCATTGTCATGTGTGTCATTTGATGTTCTGTTTGAAGTTTACTATGACATTTTAATATTAACATTTTCGTTGGGGTACAAAGAATTAAATTTGTGACCCACCTTAGTTCCAAAGTCAATCTGACATTCTACAGCAATAAGGTTGAATTTCGTATCAATTACAAATGACTTAACATCTCTAATGACAGTGACATCTTCAAGCAGATTTTCTTTGAAATGGGTAGCAAATTAACTTCCGTGACCGTACTGTACATTCGAAAACTATAAAAAACATTTTCACAAAAATAATCGACTGTGACAGACGGACAAACAATGAGTGAGCATTTATAAGCTCACCCTTATAAAAACCCCCTTATGGGTTCCGTATTTTCTGTTGAGGTTCGCTACCCTAAAATTAACAGCCTGTTTCAACTCCACTGGTACCTTGTTCCAGCCAACTTCTAAAATCAACATATGAAGCTTCGACTGAGTATTTGATAAACATTACTGATTAATAACCGATGACATTTTAAAGGACTGGTGTGTAAACGGCAATGTATAGACTGAGCTAGTCGAAGCATAATAGGGTGAAAATAAGATGCAGTGCCATGTTTGGGCATTTTTGTTGTATGACGTGAGTTGTCCATGTGTATAGAAGGTCATTGACTGTGCAACATCTTGTGCAAGGTCCACCCGGATTACTACCACCATCTTATCCTTTAATCTACCGACAAGCAACAGTGTTTGTGATTTTGTAAAATTAATAGCATTCCATCTTAGTCCTTACGGTTGGCAATACATTTGGAGCCTTTGCCAATTGCATTTTTGAGATTATAGGTTTAGGATTCAAATTTCCTTGGTACTTATATCCCACTTACCAAAAGGTGGCCTGTGAGCTTGTGTGCTTTCTCTTAAAACATTACCTTGCCTTGAAAAAAACCTACTTGGACAAATTATGGTAAATTTAATAAATTGGTAGTATTTTGTCTTACAATTTTTTTTTTTTATTAAGATGTCAAGAAAGGACCTTTCCATAAAGTTGTAGTGAAGGAGATGCAAATGCTAGAAGGCGGCAACAAGGTGAAAGTGTACAACTGTCTGTCCTGCAACATTTACGTGACGTCCCTGGACGAATTCAAGTCGCACCCGTGTAAATCACGTAAGTAAACTTAACATTTAAACTGCATGCAAATTTATATTGTATGTGTTTTGATTTGTTACATATGTTCATGCCTGCTTTTTTTAAATTGTTTGCCGGTAGGATTTCCGGACCTTTCGTTCCGGATGACGAGTTAACTCGTCTTGTGCGATGTGCTCTCAGATCCGGTAGACGAGTAAACTCGTCTTGAAAAAATTGACATTACATTCTAGATTAGTGCAATCGACAGTCACTTGCACAACCGGACATATAGCTTCCTGTACTCTTAGTCTTGAGCCATATTTATTTGCTGCACTTATTTTAATGTTGCCAACTAGTGAATAAACTTATTAGTCTACCCCAAGAATATTCGTTACGCATTTGTGTCTAAATAGTTACGTTTTGAACAAACAACATGGAGAAAAATAACTGTAAGTACCTAAAATTGCCAATGTAATATTTACGTAATGAACCGTGCATTTGGTTCGGTTCGTCAACAATTTAAGCCCATAATCAACAGATTTACACGTTTACACGATCCTTTACTAAACACCTGCTGGGAAAATTAAATTTCAGTGAGAAAGAAAAAACTGTCAACGGCGGATTTGGATTCAGACGAAGCCGGAACTTCGCAGAGTATATTAGTACCATGTATTGACAAAGATCAAAATCTAGAACGTCCACAAGAGAATAGGTCGCCAATTTACGACTCTGAAGATGAGTTAGAAGAAGTAGACAATAAGGTTAGTCAAGAAAAACTTGAAGACCAAAATACTGATTCAACTCCTGAATGCTCCGGCTGTGCGAAAAACGAAAAGTTCGATAAAAGAAACTATCATTTTTGTTCACTGTTAATGATGGAATTGCAGTATATACAGCCTTGTATGAGAACCAATCTTTATCGCCATATTTTAAAAATTGTACAAAGTTTCAAAGGAATACATGATAAGGACCAAAATGTCGAAGTTTTACATCCTTTCTGTCATTAAAATTCAGCTGAAGCTATTTAAATAACTAAATACCTAATAATTGACTGATGAAATAACTCGTTACAATTTCTTTTTTTGAATATGATTATTATTTGACATATATAAAAGCGAAAAATTATAATATTTGGTGGTATAAATAAAACATTTTGTAATTATCATTAAGAACTTTTATTACATTTTATGCAAGATACCATTCTTACCCAAGATATAATACGTACACAATTACATAAAAGCTGCTAGAAATTAGCAAGTGTGTGGTAAATTTGGAAACAGGGTTCGGCACATAATGAAATATCACACGATACGCACATATATCTCGTTTCTTTTCTAGTCTTGGGGAACCTCTGTGTGTGACTGCAAACATGACATTTCCTGGTAGGGTTTTGTTTTTTTGCGGAGGATGGGATTTTCGATGGAAAATGTCTACCGCTAAGCCGGAGTGGATTTAGAGTTTTACAAGTAGGCCGTAGGATATATTTCTCGCGACCATATTTTTCAATCAATCCTTTAATTACTTCTAAGTGATATTGAGCAATAGGTAATATTATGCACAATATGACTTGTATAAAATCATGTCAATCATATGAAATGCCATTTTTCGGTACCATTTCAAGCTTTTTCTTAAGCAGCTGATTGTGTGTATCAACATATCTGACTTGTCGACGGATGCTTTACGAAAGTTATAGTCTGTTATACATTTTGGCTTCATTACATTCCTTTTTGTTTTTCTCAAAATCACCGGTGTGCACTGATGAGAGCATGTGAATCATTCTCTTATCGCACCACTTAAGGGCCGTCAGAGTAGTCGTATGTTTTTTTTCTGTTTCTCCTTTGGTTAATTTTTCTGTCATTTTTGGAAAATACTTCCGCGTAGGTTTCACTGTACCATAGCAGTTTGTTTCATTATCGCGTAAGTACTGGAATAAAATTGGACTTGTATACCAATTGTCTGTGAACAACGTGTGCCCTTTATTCAAATAATCTTTTATGAGGTGCTTCACAATAGCTCCTGATACTCCAGCATCCTTATCTGCATCGACGGTCCCTTTGCCAGTATATATTATGAAATCTAGAATATATCCTGTATCACAATCAGCAATCACATAAAATTTTACACCGAAGCGACTTCTTTTAGAGGGAATATATTGTTTGAAGTGCAATCTACATGTACTTTTAAACAATACCAGACTTTCATCAATGCATAAATTAAGGTTTGGTCCAAATGCAGTCTTAAAAGTAGCTTTGACAGAAGCGTAAAAACCTCTAATTTTACGTAATTTATCAGTTGTATCATTGGATTCTTCAAAGTGAAGCATAGCCAATATGCTGAGGTAACGATCACGAGGTATTTTTTTTTAAATATATTAGTTTCAAGCAAGGGATCTGTTGACCAGTACTCACGTAATGCCATTTTTTTTGTTTTCGTCATTAACATGGTGAGTGCATGAAAAGCATATATTTCAGGTGGTGCAACTGGTCCCCATGAGGGCATTCGAGATTTATAATTACACGTTTCGGCACAAATATTAGTTTGGAGGCAAATCTTACTCACCACATCATATTTGAGAAAATATTCAAAAATATCGTAGTGCTTGTCCAACTGCGACAAAGATATATCTTGTAAACCACTTTCACTTTTAAATTCATGAACATTTGGTTGCACGAGTGGGCCGTTTCTCCACACAAATATGCTGGGATCATTATAAATTCGCTCACCTATTCGCTCAATTAATTCTCTCCTCTCTTGATTTTTGTCGTCAGAATCTGGATCCACTACAATCTGAATTATTTCCTCTTCCATTTCATAAAAACTTTCCTGGCTATTACGTACTGGAGATCGCGACGATCCAGGCTCATTTAGGAAACGTCTAATGTCTTGAATATCCATTAAATAAACAAATTAACGATTTTCTCTAGAGTAACTCAAATTGCGTACTTTAATTATAACCCGTTACGAACAAATGCAATATACATTTATTGAAGTGAGCAAAGTCAATTGTAGACTTACCATCAACATCAAAAACAAAACGGGGGCCAGTATATAGGATCAAACCCAATGGCTCAGTAGGGAGAAGTCCAAAACTATGAGGGATAGCGAAATCTGATCTTAGAGACCATGGCTTCGATTTTAGATTTAAGATACTTAACCGGGAAAACGTCAGCATTAACATGGAATAATCATCAATATGAACAATTTATCTGAATAGACCACTTATGCATATCTTATCTGCATCGATATTATTATGCATTACTACTTATGTTCATTCAAAACTGAAACGCATTCGTTAAAAAAATCTTATTGTTCGTTTATTTTTAATTACTTAAACAAGAAAATTGAATATCAAAAATACTATGTAACAATATTAAACTCGACAATTTACTGATTTATATGTGAACATTGCCAATGCCTGCTTATCGCCCTTGAGTGCAACGTATATGTAGGTATATTTAAAAAAATACTTTTTAATGTATTAGAATTCGTTATAGGTGTAGTTTGTGTAAAACTATGTCAAGCCAATAAGTTAGAATTACGTACTACAAATATTTTTCTGGAACAATAAGTTTTAAGTTTTTTAAGAGCATTCTCAGAACCCAGTAATGTAAAACGGTTCGCACTTGACCAAGATTATATGGCAACATTACCCTCATTTTGACAATATTAGCCAACAATATTATCTCGTCTACCGGCTCTGAAAAGTGTTTTACGTAGCCGAGTTAAGTCGTCTTTCAGACGTAAGATCATCATTTCTGTGAACGAGTTAACTCGCCTACAGGACTGAGGAGCAGGTATCAATTCATTGAATATGGAAAACTGGGTAGATTTTGTGTATGGCTTTGCCGGAACGAAAGGGTTAAGACCGCATCGAGCATCCAGTTGTCTAATGACGTAAAGTATTGTCTTTAAATTAAACGCAGTAGCAGTTTTAGGGTAGGGCACGGTTGGTCGACCGCCCAGGGCGCCTGTGGCTGGTTGATTCATACTATCCGTTGCTTTTTTTTGTAATAGTAGGAGATTCGAATAGGAGACGATTTGCACCGGGCTGTTTATTCGATAAAAAGTATTTTATATCAAATTTAATATGCTAAGTAATATAAATTCGGTCCAATACTTATATAATAAAACGTTATTTTTTTTAAACTTGCTAATGGTCGTGACGTCATCTTTGCGTCAACGGCAGGCATGAAAATTACGGGCCCTGACCATAACATAACTTACTGGCTAAAAGTTCTTCAGTACGGTCACGGTTTCAGAAATATATACACCTTCATTCCCTCACAATTTGTAGGTTTATGATGCATGCTGGCAAGTGGTAATATCTTGGGTGCCATTTCAAATGTACTTTTATGCTGCATCCACATGCTTGGTGTTTGCCAAAACTATATGTTAAAGTGAGCGCGATGTATTTCTATCTCACTCTAACGTACAGTTGCGTGCTGCAGTTTTTGTGGGAAACACCAAGCATGTGGATTCAGCTTAAGCAATAAAGCAAAACGTACAACAGACAAATGCACACCAACAATAACATTTTATTTTTGTTTTTTGACTGCTTCACTCTGCTTGACTTATGATTTTATTTTTGTTTGCAGCAAAATATCAGTGCCCACAGTGCCCTGTAGTTTATGAGAATGCAAAATCTTTAAGCGCACACATGAAGGTCCACAAAGCGAATCCAAGTAATAATTTTTACAATAAATTCATCCCCCTTGCAAAGAAATGGGCACTTACAATTTCGGGTAGTATAGTGTAAGAACATATACGAAATTACTGTCTTTTATTATTATTTTTTAACATAAAATGTTACTTTTTAGGGTTCCATAGTCACAAGGAGCCCTTATCGTTTGGCCATGTCCGTCTGTGCGCAGTTCTAGTCAGAGACTCTTGGTACAGTCGAGTGCCTAAATATGTATACACTTTAGTACCTTGTCACTTTAATCGGTGTGACAATTAATATATGGCAGTTTAAACATGACATTAAATAGACAAGGTACTCAAGTGTACACATATTTATGAACTCGACTGAACTATGAGTACAGTCAACATCATAAATAAGTGATCATTTATCTACCTTGTCACTTTAACGTTGTGTTTGAAATGTCATACAAAATTGTGAAACGATTGAAAGCGACAACGTACATAAATTATGACTTATTTATGCTGTTGAATGTACAAAGCTGTAATTTGGTATAGTTATACATTCGAATTAAGACGGGTATGTTGTTAAGCTAGATCTAGCACTTTCTTACATCTAGTCAGGTATCAATGGATAGCTCTTAAATAAACATCACGTACCTACAAGTTATTATCAATTTTAAGCTTAGGGGGCCGTTTAGGAAATTGATATTACACTTCTAGTTCCGATACTTTCTAATGAGCGATTGTGCCCCACGAGGAATTTTACTGTCAGGTAGCCCGATTTTTTACGCTTACGCTATAAATATTATGCCATAAGCACTAATTTGTGCAAAATCTTACTGCCGGACAGTAAAATTCCGGAGGTCGGCGCCGGGCGCGTTTAGCGTGTACAAACAAGTGTATACTTGTCGTGCGGCCAACCCCGCATCCCGCTTGCTTACACACAACTTATTTTTACTTCCGACTAAGACTTCGGTTTCGGTTACTTCGGTTTCGGTTCCGACTCCGATATCCCCAATTTGAAAAATCTGACTCTGAGTCGGGTATCGGTAGAACCACCTCCGTAACATACCTAGTAATAGGAAACCAAATATGTATAAATGGAAAATCAGTTCATACTTGTTGTTTTTCGAGATAGTTTTTTTTGTTTGTAGTAACGGCTTCGGAACCCTACACTGAGCATGCTCTTGCCCGGTTTTTTACGGTTTATTTAAATTACTTGACAAAATGTAAAGTGCCGGTTTTCTTCAAGGGGGTTGTGTGTGACATACACTCATTATGTATCTTTTTACATCTAATTTGAAACCTTTATTTGTTTTTAGATGGCGACTCCGCAGGCCCATACAAATGTGATATTTGCACCACTGTGTTCCCCAGTAATAAGTCGTTGAAGTTACATATAAGAATGCACGATCCTGTTAAGTTAGTATGCTATACACATTATATCATTCATATGATAAATATCTGCACAAACGTGCAAAAATATGTACACTTCTAGATTATTGCCATAGTAATATGGTCTGAGTACATATTTCTGAGCCTTTGTGTTGTATACATATTGGTGCCCTTGACTGTACATCCTTTGAATTGTCTATTCATCTATACAACAAATCAACACTCTTCGACTTCAATAAAATACTTTTTCCTTAAAATACCATACTGTTGTCAAAACAGCCTGCAAAGTATGTCAAAAGAGATGCCAATTCATTTGTAACTTATAGGAAACTCAACGTTATTGTTGTAGAATGTCAGATTGACTTAGGACCTAAGGTGGGTCCCAAATTGACTGCCTTGACTGCGTCTAGGCCGCGATAACTCATACTCGTCCCGCAACAGCCTTTTTCCCGGTCTTTGCAGAAATGTACTACATTTGAAAAAAACAATAGTAATGAGTGCGCCGCTGGACAGTCTGCATTATCTCCGCATTGTTAAGTTTAATTTTGAACTCCAGGGCACGGCCAATAGAACTGCCCGTGGAGACGGAAGGCACAGAGGCCAGCAACGACAAGTTCATTTGCTCCATCTGCGACAAGCTCATCCCCATCGACTACCGCGCGGTGCACCACAACTCCCACAAGACCGACAACAAGTACAACTGCGAGATCTGCAACCGGAAATTCCACGAGAAGGAGTACTTAGATATGCATATGAGTGTGCATAATATGGAGAAGGTATGGAAGAGTTATTGAGCTTAATAAATAATACATTTGCATTACATGATTGATACAGCCACGGGCGGGTCTGGCCGAAAACTGAACGTCGTGCCACTGGCGCCACATGTTCAAGATTAAAAGAGACTTTGTTTCGAATGAATTAAGTAATTTGATAGCATAGCAAAGATGGCAAGTGAGTGACACATTCTGTATTCAACGTACCATACGTTGTTAAAAAAGGCCTCTTCCATCTTTTCCCTCTGCTTTGTGCCATTCTGGTCCATGTTTTGCCCAAAAGTTTCGTAAAGACGTCTACCCATCCCCTGTCCTAAAGCGATCTCCGTACCAAATTTCATTAGAATCGGTTCAGCAGTTTACCTGCGAAAGAGTAACAAACAATTAGTATGGAAAATATGCATAAGAACGCCGATGTAAAACAAAAAATCTTAGTATATTCACTGATATTTGCAATAACAATGTTCATCGCTGTGTTTAGTCAACAGTGGTCACATTTTACAGCAGAGTACTGCTTAGTTTTGACAATAACAGACACTCATATAAATCGTCCAACAAAAGACAACGTAAAAGTGATCAACTGATTACTTCCTACATAAAACTAATCAATTCTAATCCTCGTATTCATAAACGCGCAATAGCTAAAGTTCGCTTTAAATAAGCTCTGTCTTTATCTGTCATTATGACATTTTAGTTGGACAGAAAGGGACAATGAATAGGTTTGTTGTGCGTTAGTAAATAAGGGAATAACAAAAACAACGTTATATCAAAACCCATAACATTCCAACGTTTATTCCAGGCCCCAGTAAGCAAGCAGCTGAAGCAGCTTCCGTACAACTGCATGTACTGCAGCCGGCAGTTCGCGCGGCCGCACGAGAAGGTCAAGCACGAGCGGATACACACCGGTGCGTACCGCGCTCAACGAGTCCGTGACGCGTGAACAACGTCGTAATGTACGGTTTGCCGCGCAGTTACAGCCGTAACGCCGCATTTACACTTGCACGTTATTGCTGTATGTTTTGAAATAAAGGTACATGCAAGACAGATGCAAATATTAGCCACTCACTATATATATGTATAGTTATATAAATTGGTTAATATTGGCACAGCTCCGCTCGTCTCCGTCTCAGTGGAGCCGCACCCTAAGAAGTCTCTTACTTATTGGTTGTCAACGTCACTTTAACATAGTCCATAGTGGCCTAGAAATCACTGAAATCAAATGGTTAACTGTACATAGGTCTTGCTTAATGCAACAGGATAATGTGATCTCATGATTAGGGTCGGCACACATATAGCGAAGCTCAGCGCAGATAATTTTTCACTGCCAAAACATCATCGTCTTTTTAAGTGTTGAAATAAGATCGACATTAATTAACACCACTGAAAATAGGCGCTTGCGTAGAATTTATAGTGTTATTTATTTAATATTCTTAATTCTACTCTCCCAGAGATGATATTGCGTTGGAAAAAAAATATATCTGCGCTGGGCTTTGCTTTATGCGCCGGCGCCTTGAATGCTTTTCCACTCAAAAGAAGTGATGCGAAAACTAGCGATATGTGCAGAGAAACAAAACCTTGTATTCTCACGCTCATTGTCTATACTGTTTACAGGCGAGAAGCCCCACTCGTGCGAGATCTGCGGCAAGTCGTTCCGCGTGTCGTACTGCCTCACGCTGCACATGCGCACGCACACGGGCGCGCGCCCCTACGCCTGCCCGCACTGCAACAAGAGGTCAGCCCCGGCCACGTGCCCTCGATCATTTCTTATTGAAACTCTGTGCTACATTGTGCGGTGTTTGCCATTTGGGCGAAATATTTTTGGTCAAATTTATCCCAAAACAAATGCCATTTGTAATTTTACCAAAAAGGTAAAAACCACAGCAGTTTCCCTTTTATTGTCGTCACATGTTTAACCTAATCGATGTAAATAAGTAGCTTGTGAAAAAAGGAGCAAAATTATATATTTCCTTCGAGTTCGTTATAATTAATCTATAGCGAAGCAAAGAATTCCTTAATATTCAAAAGTAGAATTCTTAGCGAGAGACGAAAATAATAAATCTGCTTTTCACTCTACTTATAAAGAAACCCTATCTCTTGTCCATATGGGTTTGCATAAAAATCGAAATCATCTTCAAGTTCTCTCTGGATTTTGTTCTCTTATAACTTGTAAACCTTTAGGTTGTAACAAGAACTTCATCTTTACCAGGTTCAAAGCCCATAGCGTGTACAACCATCACTTGCTAACGCACTCCGAAGTCAGAGCGTACAAGTGTCCGTACTGTCCCAAGGCGTTCAAGACGAGCGTGCAACTCGCCGGCCACAAGAACTCCCACACCAAGCCGTTCTCCTGCCAACACTGTAACAGGCGAGTAGACTTTATTTTTGACTAGCGACCCGCCCTCGCTTTGCCTCAGTTTATGCAAGTTTTCTGTTACCTTCCTTTTGAATCACTCTTGTTGAAATCTATTGATGAAAATCAGTTCCGTAGTTTGAAAGATCTAAGCGTACATACAGAAGGACAGACGTCGGCGGGAAGCGATTTTGTTTTATACTATGTAGAGATGACAAATAAACAAGCTTCTGCCTGGGAGTTCGTTCAAATCGGGATAAAAGATAATCGCAGTGTTAGGTCAGGGAATAAGCCTATTATCTATTAATACAATGTTATCCAGCCTGAATGAGTAACATACATACTAACCTACAAAGTCATAAACTTTCAATTCAATAGTTTATTCATAACTGCATAGTTAACTTGTGGACATTGGCTAAATGTTGCGTGTGTTTGGGAACCACTCCATATTCACTTTAAAGTCAGGCGGTATATTTTTACATTTCCAAAAATGTTTATTTTTGAAGTAAAATCGTGCAGACTCAATCATTTATTATTATTTTTTGATTAATCTGCGATCAGTCGGTTCGGCTAGACTATGAGATGAGTTAAGTCGAGTATTGATTTTCTCGGCAAATAGGGCCGCTGGGCATTCCCTTTCAAATATGGAATACATCAGCTCTTTTGAGCCTCTTGATCGGGTTTGGGGTCAACAAATCTTTCGATAGTGCGTTGGGGTGGATTTCGATCCTTGTAGCTTGCCAGGTAGCGTTTTGCCTCTTGTTCAACAGTTGTAATCTCAAGGTATTCGTGGACTTATAGGTTGCGTGCAAACCGGGGAACAGCTGTCAGGACTCTTAGTATGTGGTTTTGCGCTCTTTGTAGACAGAGGATGTTGGATTTGCTCGCAGATGACCACAAGTGGATGCCGTAAGTCCAAATCGGTTTGATGATGGAGCAATATGCTCTTACTTTGATACTGACAGAGAGTGCAGATTGCCGTCCGAGGAGCCAGAGGTTTTTAATTTTGATTGCATTGCGTTTATTCAATATGTGATTTTTCCATGTCGTTCGTCGATCCAAATGAAAACCCAGGTAAATGACACATGCAGTTTGAGGTAAGCTGTTCTGGCCTAGTGTAACTGGAGGACAAGTTTCTCGTCTAAGTGTGAACGTGATGTGGTGGGATTTTGGCCTGCTCGCTCTTATGCGCCACTTGTTCAAACAGGCATTGGTTTTGTCCAGTAGGTCTTGGAGCACTCTGCTTGCTTCCATTAGGTTGCTATGGCAAGGAAGGCTGCATCATCAGCGAAGGTTGCTACCGCTACATTGCGAGACTGGGGTAAGTCGCTGGTGTAGATGTTATAGAGGATCGGGCCCAGCTCAGAGCCCTGCGGAACTCCTGCTCAGCAACTGAGGAGTGAGGATCGGGCATTCCTATATAAATAAATAAATAAATGTAATTTATGGCGTTCTTTATGAATTAAGATGTTTAAAAAATCATTAATTGTGAATTGAGGATTAATTTGTTTGGTTATTCAAATAGGTAATCGCTTAGATATAAATGTATTCTGATATGCCCAATTCTCTGGACTTGTCAATTCTTCCAAAGACCTTAGCGGTTAGCATAACATACTAAAGCGGGTTCAGTTTACGTTGAGAGAAAGAGAGAGAAAGCTATATAACTGAGTTCTTTCCCTTTTCAACATGGTAATCCCCCTGATACTGTGGGAAGTGTATTCTAATTTAATATTCCTTCAACAGACCGTTTGCATCACTATACGCAGTCCGCGCGCACACGGAGACGCACATGCGTCACAACAACCTGAAGTTCTCGTGCTCGCTGTGTGGCGCCAGCTACGCGCGCACCTTCGCGCTCAAGGACCACGTCAAGCAGGTGCACAAGCAGGAGCTCGCCGCGGACAAGACGGTCAGTGTAGATACAGTATAAACCTACAGAACATCTTAGTGGCTTGGGTAATCTATACGAAGTTTTGTTCAAGAGATCCCTTAAAGGGATTAGTTCGCCTTTAGCTACCTTTATGTTTCTGTTTTTTTAGAGTTTGTGTACATACATACATAAAAGTGTACTTTTTTTCATTAATAACATTGGAGTCAGAGCTCTAACCAATCGTTGTCGTGATCGATTTCACACTTGATTTCTGTTCACTTTCTACCTACTTTTTGCGGTTTAGCCTGTTTATCTACTGAAAATAACACATCTTCCAAAATTATAAGTATCCAAACTTATCCTTAATCCGTACAAACGATTACGTCACAACACAACTCGCACAAAATACAAAGGGTATCTTACAAGTCTTAATCCTTTTGATCAATAACAATGAAGCTAATAAAATACAGATGTGGATGATCGTTAAAAACGTGTTTGGAAACATTTTATTCACATGTGCTAGTAAGTAGCAATTGCGTGACCATTATACAGTGCTACTTAGTAAATGTATCAGTCGTATACTAACCATTATGTTTAAGGATATAAGAATTATTTGGCTCTGGCTGGATGCATTGGGTGACATGATTCAGTTTTTTTCCTACGGCTTTTATAAGCTTAGAGATAAAATTTGGCTAATATTAGTTTTACCGAGTCTTTCTAGGACAATATTTCACGGTACCGTCGTGTTACATACGGAGCGAAGAAGAAATGTTAACTAGTGTAATTAAAATTACCAAAATAATTACTCGAGAACTGTCGTTTACTTTATTTGATAAAAAAATATGACAACAGCCCTTACAAACGCGTTCGGGCTCTGGTCGAGTTGTTTAGGCAATCGACCGTATAAGAACGATTGAAAGAGAAAAATGCAAACTCGATGACCTTGTAAGGGCTCTTGCTCGTGCGGCGATGACGCAACGCTCAGTGGGTTATTCACCATAGTTAGGTGCAGTTACAATCCACGACATCCCGTCCCAATACTTCATTTTCCCTACATCGTCACAAGCGTGCAACGTTTAGGTAGGTTGTCAGGTGACATGTGGAATTTTTTACTGTTGTATCCGGCCAAATGTATACAAGTCTGGCCCGGCCGGCTTTTGTCAGGTTATGGTCAACCCCGCCCCGCTAAACAAATGCCGAACCAAAGCGCGGAAGCGTCTCACTCGGTCACGCAAGAGCCGCGGGCGACGCGGAAAGGACCCAACAATTAAAAGTAGAGCAATTGTCATCCCCCCTCCGTCCACTAGGATCCATTGATATGATCCATTAATGGGTCAAGTGGACTTTTTGTACATTCAAATCCATTAGTGGAGTCGAGTGGGCTTTAATGTATACTAAAATCCATTTGGAGTCGTTTACACTTTTTAAGTCGCCATTTTAATATACTACAATGACCACGAGTATCCATCAATTGATGGATCCAAGTGTATTAAAAGTTTAATAAAATCCATTAATCCATCCATTATTGTTCCATAGGTCATATACATAGTAGTGTGAGATCAATTGATGGATCGAAGTGTAATTAAGAGTGCACAATCCATTGATGGACCCCTGCGTATTAAAAAGTGTAAACGACTTAAAATGGATTTAAGTGTACATACATTAAAGCCCACTCGACTCCATTAATGGATTTAAATATAAAAAAGTCCACTGATGGATCCTATTAATGGAGCCTGGTGGATGGAGGGCAAATGAATAATAGAAATAAAAGTCGTGGATAGAATAACACTAAGTATAACGGTTTCGGTTTAGAGATAAACTGACTAAGGGCCGGTTTTATAAAGACCCGTTTGTAAATATGTCAGATCATATTTTAGTAACTTCATACAAGTTTTGACATTCCTGACCAAAATTTGATCTAACGGATCTTTATAAAACCCAGCCTAAGAATAATAAAAGCGGTATGGTCTAAATAAATAAATAAATACTATCATATAACTAAGTACCGAATTGTTCTCTGTATATGTATATTTTATAAGTAACTGTTTGTTATAGACGATGGAACTCAAACAGGAGGGCTGGATATTATCAGACGACACAGAGGCGATGCAAGTCACTATCGGGAAATCTGTGCCGGACGAGGTAAGATTTATTATAATAATCCTTGTCCCTACTCTAGTGCAAAATTATGCCGACGTACGATTTACTGTGTCATTTCATTTAGGATAAATGGAAAATCGACTACTCGAAAATAATTATACCTCAAACCAAAAAAAAAAGTTTTTTAAATATTTCGACTACAATTTTTTTCCAACTTAAATAACGTCTAGAATGGCCCATGTCCCATGGTAAAATTGAATTAAAACTCACAAAGGCTTTTGTTGCAATTACTCCCTTGCTTAAGTTAGAAAAACTCAGAATACAGCAGCGGCAACGCAACACCTTAATTCGACACCTTAAGATTACAAGTTAACATTCTAAGTCACTAGACCACCAGCCTTTTTTTTGTGTAGTGGGTGGGAGAGAAGGCCGCACATTGCGTTCCACAGACAAGCACAAACCCGTCGATCTAACTCATATAGTCAAACGATTGCTAACAATGAAAGTTATTTAAGCTGTATAATGGATAGCTTAATATGCATAATCTTGCCGATGTTACATTTATAAATGTCATGGAATAAGTGGTGTCTCATGATAATACTGCTTATAACAACTTAACTAATTTAAATCTTATACGCTGTAAAAAGAAAATTTGATTATTTGTCTAGTTTTTTAACCATCTTTCTAAATGGTCCTTTCTGGTTTTTTTTAGTATAAATTTGTTTTTAATATGAAATGGAGAACTACTCGTTAAATCAAATTACAAAATGGTTAAACGAATAAAATGCTGGAAGTGGTTCTTTCCCATTCTACTATTTAAATGATAATGACATAATATATAATGTTTTCTCTTTGCAGATAAATCAACTGGTAATAAATACAAATGAAGCAGAGTCTGTGATGGTAGTTCCTTAATAAAAAAATGCATAATTAAAGTAATAACAATTTTGTCAAATATTTAAACTGACGAGATATCGAAGGTTGGTGTCACCCTAAGTGTATAAAGTTTGACCTCTAAAAATTATGTATATATAAGCAATATTAGCCATAGCTTGATGCAATTATTGACAGTGATAATATTTTATATACACCAACTGTATTAAATCAAATTAAAACCAACATTTTTTAAATATTTTTGTACACCTGGCTTTTGTTCCGAAATTAACACGTTTACTGACGGGATTGCCTTTGTGGTGGGTAATGGGTGATTAGTGGCAAGACAATAGGTATGGTTAAAGACCTTTAACTTCAGGTATCTTTACTGTTCGGTTGCGGTTCAACACAAACAGGTCATCGTCATTTATTATCAAAGGGATTAGGTTCTGATCCCTTCCGCACAATGGAGTGGTTTTCAAAGAGAAAGTGAGATGTGGTTTTACAGTCACGTAAGCAATGTCAAAAAGGATTGTCATGGCCGCTGTACACATTGGGCCACGGGATTGGGCTAACGTGTTAAAGACGAAGTGGCTAGCGTCGGTTTTTCATGCACACATCAAAGGGCCAATGCAGAATGAACAATACGCCAATGTGTAAACGTAATTCAATATTTTGGTCCAATACCTTGGCCTAATTTGTACGCGGCCATAAAATGTGTTAATGCGATAAAGTACATAAGTGATCAGGTACTTTTAACGCTGACTGTACACTCAAACTTGGAAGTGGTTGTACATTTTGGAACCTCGTCACATAGGACTTGTGAGTGATGTAGTGAATTGAGAATGATTTGAATCATAAAAGCTGCGCAAGGTACAGTCAAGAAATTTAATTCATATACCACCTTGGACTATGTCAAAGTGACGTAGTCAATCAAAACGTACAGATGTAGTGCATAATTGTTTTCCTTCGTATTTTCACGGAAACGTACGAACGTGTCTAGCTATTTCAGTCGGTCACAGTACAAAAAGTACTGAGGTTGACTGAAGTAGCATGATACGTTCGTACGTTACCGTAAAAATACGAAGGAAAACAATTATACACTACACCTGTAAGAGACTTATGATTTTATTTACAGTGTCACTTTGACGTAGTTCAAAAGGTACTATAATGTACATCTACTTTGAATTTGGCCGTACCTTAATTTTAAGATGATTATATTGATTATACAACGAAACATTTGTATTGTTATAAAGCCCTTTTTCTCTTATCGTCTTAACGGAGACACTTTTACCAAGTGTTTTATAAAATTAAAGGAACTCGTTGATCGACTATTATAAGTATGAATTAAATCATAAATTAAGTGAGAATTCTTTTTTTTTCCTACTCTTTCGTGATTAATGGTAAACGGTAATTAAAATTAATAGGTAATGTGTAGAAGTTCCTATTAATATGTATCTAAAACTAAGATGCATTTATATTCATTCATTTTTTTTAATACAATTTTTGTATGTGCCTCAAATTCAGAAGACAAGGTATGAAATCGTGATAAGGAGGTCTCTCAAATACCGCCCCGTTAAAAACCAATACAAATCGATAAAAAGGCAATACTTCAATGTTAGGTATTGCAGTGTACTAATCGTAAGAGTGGATTCGTACTGGATATTCTTGTCATGCTGATGGATATATTACTGATATATTGTACGTCATAGGGCTTGTTTTGTTACTGTTGCTAATTAAGATTTTTTTACACCAAGGTTCAGTGTTAATCCATAAGCAAAAAATTACAATGGAAAATATACTTCGTTTTTTTTAGATTAGAATAAATCAAAATTAGAAATTAAATCAAGTTGTATCTTCTATTAGTAATTAATAACAAGAATAAGAATATTTAGACCTATGTATAACTTCAGTATTATTTACGTTATAAAAGTAATGTGCGAATTTGACCTTTATCATTCTAATGTAAAAAAAACGAAGTATCGCAATACTGCTCTGCTAAGCCAAATAGCAGCATCTCAAATAGAACTTCTGTTGAAATCACAACCTCATTATTAAGGGGAGACGATTGGATCTAATTTGGCAATTTATTTATTCATTTATTATTCAAAGAACATATCTGGGGTTATTAATGTTATTATGACGTAGTTATGGAATTCAGTTTACGCTGACAAGGACAGAGCTATATAACTGCTATAGCTTTGTCCTTTACGCTCGCCGTAAAATTAACTGCATAGCTATGTCATAATTACCTATACATTATATGGAATTACACACAAACAAGTACTTAAAAATACGCATACACAATATTTAAATATTCAATTGAATCTGAGATACTGTTTATTGGCTAAGAAAGAAGGGGATTGGCTAGGGAGGAATATTGAAACATTAGGTTTTGTAAGTTAATGTTTCAATACAGCAAATTAATTAAATTATCAAGTTTTATCATAGACCACAAGAAGTTTTGATGTATGTATTTTTACATAGGTTTATTTTATTCGTTTCCGCGTTTATGGGGAAGTTGCTTGTTCGAACGGATAATAATATTATAAAAGGTGTTTTAGATCAGCTAAGTGCCCTTGCAACGTGAAACTAAGTTCTTATACATACAATTGTCATACATTATTGAATAAGATTTACCAATCAATAAATGCATTCAAATTTATTAACAACTGTTTTAATTATTATAAGTTTTAATGGAGAATAAAGCATAGTTCATTTAGAATTGGTACATATTACCAAGGTTATAAAATTTAAAATAATTAATGAAATAAAACAGTTAGTATTATAAATTGAAAAATATGTATTATTATTTTACATTTTACACTAAAAATATTCAGTTGTCAAAACCATGTATGTAATTCCGAACTTTTTTCGTAATAGATCCCATCATCTTCTGAACAGTGCTTTTATCTACTTTTTTGGTTTGAAGATTCCATGTAGATCGCAACGAATGTACATCTATGATCATTTTGCCACTCTTTTTGAGTTTCCCTTTCATAATTGCCCAGTAGTTCTCAATTGGCCGAAACTGTGGACAATTTGGAGGATTCATGTCACGAGGCACGTAATCGACCTGATTGGTTTCATACCACTGTAGTACCTTTTTTGAGTAATGGCAGCTTGCTAAATCTGGCCAAAACTTCACAGGAAGACAGTGGTTTCGAATGAAAGGTAAAACTCGTTTCTGCAGGCACTCTTTCATGTAAATATCTGACGTCATTGTAGAAGACGTAACGAAAATTTTGGTCTTTAAGCCACAACTACAGATCCCTTGCCATATCATGTATTTTTTTGCGATTTTTTCCAAATTAACGAACTTATATTATTCTTCAACATTTCCTCTAGCATCAGCCAAGTAATACTTTGACCGGGCAGTTGCTTAAAATCGAGTTTAACATAGGTTTCGTCGTCCATCAAGAAGGACCCTTTGAATTTTGTTAAAACTTTGTCATACAACAAACGAGCTCGCTTTTTAACTTGAAGGTTCTGCTTCATGGTGCGATTTGGCTTCTTAATAGCTTTATAGCTCTTATAACCAGCTCAAAGGCAAATCTGTCTCACAGTACTGCGACTTTTTTTTAATTTACGGGACAGATCGTAATCGGACAGCCCTGGATTTTGTTCAACAGCTCTCAACACTTTCTTTTTAAGTTCTCTATCCCTGGTACCCGATTTACGATTGACCTGGGTCGTTCTGCGGCAAGACAGGGTCTCCTTGTATAGTTTTATAATTCTACAAACAGTACTATTGTGGAAATTTAGTGCTTTAGCTATCTTCGACCCAGACCATGATGGATTTTCCAAGTATTTGTCCACAATTGCTTTCCTTTTTTCAAGTTCCATTGTCGATAACTATTAAACGCATTGATCAAGGTCTATAACTTTTGCACCATTTAAACATCAAAACGTTGTCAACAAACAATGATTGTCACTTTTGAAATAAGAATTCAAGAAACATTTTTTTTAAATTAATTTATTCGTGCCAATTCTAAATGAACCATGCTTTAGGTATATTTTTCAAATAATAATTCGTTAATTTTAAATTTTAAATATTTATTGGAATTAGAAAAACACTATGATACATGGAGGTCCTAAATATTACCAACGAAGTGTGTTTTTTGGTGATCAGCTTTAACTTAATGTCAGTTAATCCTATTAAATTACCCACTACTGTACATTAAATACCGTCTAAGCGGTTGTTCTTTGTAATCACTTAATGACAATTATGTACAAAGTTAATAATCTATAAACATTATCTTTGGTATTTTATAAAATACCTAATCCACTAAATTAATTACTATCACAATATTCGTGTTTATTAACAATGTATACTTAGTTATCACTCGTTTGAGATGCGAGAATGCTCATTTTAACTTTTATAACTACAATACATTGTGATGTGCCTTATCATTAATCAGTTACATAATAATCAACAATTCTTAACACTATGGAATATAATAAACGTCTTTAACACCGAGAGGTCACGTTTGTCCGTTCCACTCGCCCTCCATCCTCCACACGGAAAAAGCGTAACTGAGTTTATCCTGCGCGAGGTACTTGCCGTGCTCTCCGCCGGAGTCGCCCCCATCGCCTGGAGCGCAATCATTATTTGACAATATCTGGTATAAGAACTCTATGTATTGCGTCGCTAGTTGTAGCGTCTGAATTTTAGAGAGTTTGTCGCTCGGGAGCGATGGAATGATCTGCCGTAGACTCGCGAATGCTTCGTTGAGGCTCTGCGTTCGTTGTCGCTCGCGCACGTTCGCCATCACCCGCTGTATCTGCATCTCCTCGAACGACTGCGCCTTCTTGCGAGCGGACTTCGAGGAACGCTTCCTCGATCTCCTCTGCTCGTCGCTTCCGTCGCTACGCTCTTCCGTAGACGCTCGGTACTCACCAGTCATGTCGCTCGGTTCATAGAACGCGCTTCCGGCGTCTTGCGAGTTGGAATCGTCGAAGTAGAAGCTCCTGGGCTGTCTCTGCCGCTCAGGCACAAACTGCTGCTCGTAGCCTTGGTACTGTGGCTGGTACTCCCGCTCGTCGCCGTCGAATATCACATTGGAAGGCCACTGCTGCTGCGCCGGCCGTTCCGTACCATTACTTAAGTCCATTAGAGTAGCTGGAGATGCTGGCGCGAAATTAAGTTCCGCGGCCTGCCGTTTAACTTCCATAGGTGTGTATCCGTAAAACTGGTCTTCTTCGTCCGGGTATTCGGTATCTTTTTCACGTTTTATTGGCACCATTCTGTAGTCACACTGACCGTAGTTCATGGCTCACAACAGTTGGTGGAGACATGCGCGCGAGTGCAAGCGACTGCAGCTGCGGACTGAGTCCTGGCCCGTCCCCTACCCGTCCCTTCATTGACAAGATACAAAAAATAACCATTTCCACTGTGGCTCCCTCCCAGCGCGCGGCCCGCCCCCAGCGGGTGCGAGCGGGACGGCGCGAGCGCTAGATCGTTTTGTGTTTATCTTGTCCATCATCTTCGAGCGTATGTACTGCGCTGTACATAGGTGTGCGTCGGTCGCCATTCCCATCGCATCGATGATCACGCATCCTGTGGCTCGCAGCGGCGTATCTCATATTGGAATTTTTACAACTGCAAATATTATTGATGAATGTTTGCTCGTCATTTATTAAGGACAAATCAGGTTGGTTTATGTAGTCATGATGGGCCAACGCTTAAGTTTGTTTGCGTTGGCTACTAGCCAAAACCGCTTGTAGGTAATAAAATATTACATTTCGCGCACCCTAACAGCGCGCGAGTCTCAAACTTGGTCCTTGTGGGCGCCACCCAAGCTTATAAGTTTAAGTCAAAGTTTTTTGTTTGCCGAGCCGTTCCTAAAAATACCCGTGACGTAATCGGACCACGGCGGCGATCCCACGCCGCGCCCGCGCAGCCTGCTCTTTGTTATAGCTCATTATAAATATTTAATATATTTATCTTGCCCTTTAACAACGAAGACGGCATCTGTACAATGTTCGTGTCGGTAGGTAAGTCTGTAAGTGAAGACTTTCTTGTTCTTTGGTGGCGGTTTCCAAAAATCAATATTGTAAAAATCAAACTAGAATCACGTATTTCTCAGTTAATGAAAATAAAAACGCAATACACTATTCTATATAATCAGTAAAAGAAACGACGCAAAATGGGACGCATATAAAATTAAACTATTAAATGGATAAAATTCGCGATGTAATTTCACAGCTGATAACCGTTAAACGGCTTAACCGACTTTCATCAAATTTAGCTAAACACCACCGCGATTAAAGTAGCATTCTATTTTTTTTTAAACGCATTCGAATCGGTTCATCTAATGGAGTGTTACAAGGCAGACAGATATTCCACAGGGATACCAACCTACACACGTTAAACTTATAACACCTATGTTTGCGTCGTGGGTTAAAAATGCGATGAATCGTCAATTTAAAAATAAATTTAAATTAACGTTCTAAAGCATTTTAAATCAAAGCAACGGAATTAGTCTGAAGTTCACTCATAATAAGTTAGTAACCCCTGTGTTATTATTAGTGTAGTTATTTCACCGTATTTTCGGATATTTACCACACAGTGACGCTAGTCATTAAAATAGATCTAAAATTAACTGTTTTAATAACTCTAGCGTGGTTAAAATATGGAGCCGCGTCGTCACCTAATTATCTTCGATGGGCATTTAATAGGCTTGTCCAGCTAGTACGTATTATGGACTTCATTTTTTTAGTCAACATATAACTGACTGAATAGTATGTGTAACCAACGAAAATGTTAAGCACTTTAGTGCATTGTCATAGTAAACTTCAAACGGAAAATCAACTGACACATGACAATGACAGTGACATTCACAATGACAAGGTTCTAAGTATGCTCAACATTTTCATTGGGTGACTGTACATGGCTTGAAATTACATACACAATAAACCTTCAATTGAATCATTGATATACCTTCTTAGAGCGATAAGTACGGTGGTTCAACGTGTTAAATACCTTCAACTTGTTTAAATAATATAGTTAGTTCTATTAAATCATTAGGTAAACTGAACCAATTGAACCTCTCAGTTTAAGAAACGATCATTTCGTAAAATTTCAAGAGTTAACTGCTGTTTTGTTCTAAAGCGAGGTTAATACTCCCATTAAAAATTGCAGAAGTTAGGTACCTTCTGTCTTTCTTACTTTTAAGTGTAGAAAAAGACAGCAAAATTGTGCTTCTTGCTCTAGAACTGACGTTAAAGTAAGACTAAAGAAGTAAACTTCTGCAATGCTTCTATCACCTAAGTGAGAGTAAATAATGTGCGAAATCATCATCATCATCATCATTTCAGCCAAAAGACGTCCACTCCTGGACATAGACCAAGGCTTTCCACTCAGACCGGTCTTGTGCTGTTCGCATACACCGCGGTCCCGCGATCCTGACGAGGTCGTCACTCCATCTTGTTGGAGGCCTACCTACAGCTCGTCTTCCGGTCCGCGGACGCCACTCCAGAACCTTCTGACCCCATCAGTCCTGCGAGCAATGTGCCCCGCCCACTGCCACGTCATTTTAGCTATTCTTCGGGCTATGTCGGTAACCTTAGTTCTACTGCGGATATCATCATTTCTGATTCTATCACGCAGAGAAACCCCGAGCATAGCCCTCTCCATAGCCCTCTGAGTGACTTAGTTGCGAAATAGATTAGCAATAAAAAGTCCTTACAGAAGTAGTTCGCTGTCTTACTTTAGCTTCATTTCTAGAGCAAGAAGCATAATTTTGCTGTCTTTTTCTCACTTTAAACTCAGAGTAGCACAGCAGTCAACTTTGCAATTTATTTTTTTCGCAAGTCTAATCGGTGATGGGTTAATGGATAAGATGGTGGTAGCGATCCGGACGGACCCTGTACAGATTCTACCACCACTTTGCCTCTGAATTGTAGAACTCGCCTCTTGGCTCGAAATAATTGGTTACCTATTGGCCGAGGTAGCGACCATTGTATCGCGCTGTCCAATACAAAGCGAGCGTTTAAAGGGTGTGTCGCACTGTCATTCAATTGTAGGTAAGTAAGTTACCACTACTACTTATAAATCGTGGTTTATAATATTATGTAAACTAACTAGGCATTAACTTGGTCTTAAATTATGTTTTCCTGCTAAGATGAAATCAAATGTAGGCAGTTGGTACGTATTAATTTTCTTGCCAGAATGGGCCTCTGTTCCACTTTATTTTGAACCCCGTAGGTAGTTATCCTAGGTATTATTTTTCATACGACTGCCTTGACTGACATGTTAAAGAGGTAATGGAATAGGAGCATCCAGAGCAACCATATAAAGATAATGCCAACAATATAATTACAATAAGAAGGAAGGAAAAGTGGTATCTATAGAGGCGCTGATTGAGTGAACCGATTCCAATGCGGTCCTTCCGTCCAATGTTATTTTAAATCTAGATTTCATGAAAATTAGTCGCCCCAATCAATAGATATAAGTATTTAATCTATAACAACAATACTCGAATCTGCAATAGGTACAAATGGTATTTCAATACAATTGTAAACCAAATATTCTTATTTATGTATATTAATAAAACACAATTCGCAAAAGCACACACAGCATCCATTCAAAAGGTCGTAGTGAGTCATTCTGCCCTTCCAAGAAATAAAGAATAATCTACCATATTATGGCCGGACAATATTAAACTCTTGAAGTTTGTGCATAGAGTTGTATACGCAATAGGAAATCTATCACGGATACACCCGTTTTGCTTACAGCCACCTTGCCAGATGTCCTACGGCTTTTCCCAAAGGAACTGACTAAAGGGGCCGCTTTACTTCACAACGCTAACTAACCACTTACCGTTATCGCGGTTTTTAAGTTTCTCACGCGTTTCGTTTGTCTGTATATAATCTGTGCTGTTACATCGCATTTTGAACACCGGATATGACGTTTTTATCACTTTTCTTAACAGAACTGCCGTTATTGTAAAGATGCACGAGGCATTTGAATCTCAGGGCTAATTAATGAATTATTTTAAAATTAAATAAAAATCAAACAATACAAAAGAAAAAGTATTGTAAAACATTGAGCACATTTGCAGAAAAAAAAAACTTTTAATGACGACATTTTTTGCTGATAAAACTTGCAACTGTAGAAAACTATTAATGTAGGTATTAGAAATCAAGATTAAGATTTATTTACCTACAGTAAAATTTTATCATAACTTAAGTTGATTGATTTCGTGTACCTTGGTATACCTAAATACTTACCTATCTATTTAAAAAATATCTAACGTGAACTTTTACTTACTTCTACGCTTCTACCTACAAGTAGAATACTTAGGTACTTATTCTTGTAAACAATCCTGAAGAACGCACGCAGCACTTTTCTATATCTTAACGGTTTTTAACACTAATCCCTGAAGATTAAGCGAGTGCGTTACGGGGTGAAGAAACGGTGTCATCCCCAGCTAAGTGCAGTACAGATGTTCGAGTCAGCTTAACGCGTTGAAAGTTTATTTGGTTAAGAGTTTTACTGCATTGTGGTTTGTTTTTTGAAGTTTTTGTTGCGGCTGCAAGTGACACCTTTTGATAACGTTTACGATTACTTGCACACTTTACTTTCGTGTCTATATTGACACCTTACTGAATTTTAAGTTAGGTCAATCAATATTATCACGGATTACACTTGGTTCTTTAGACTTGAAGAATACTCCACTCTTTTTCACCTAAGATGAGTCCTGTGACAGTTCATGTAAACACGTATTTGGTACACTTGTTTCTTTAACTTTACATAAAAAATACATTGGTACACACCTAGCGACACGGTTCAGGAACTGAAATAATTAATTGCCTATTTTTGAGTACCTCGCATGTGAGTATAGTATACGTGATTGAAATTACGTAATACGGCAGCGCTCCTTTTTAAAAAAAATGCATAACATTGGTCCCACGACCGTGCATGGGATAAACGTATTAATTTCGACACTATGAATTAACTGAAAATGCGATAAGTCGATTAGAATATTTAGTGAACAAAATAAAAAACACACACACACACACACACATTTGTATTATAAAAAATCACTGCGCGACGGGTAATCTTAACTATATAAAGGAGAGTACTACGCTAACATTGACGCCAATTACGGGAAGCAATCAAAGAGAAGAGGAGGGGAAAATTGACTAGAGGAGTGCTGCTTCTTCATAAAAACGCCCCTGTGCTTATGCTCATGTAGCCAAGGCTGCTGTTCTTGAATTTGGTTTCGAAACTATTACTCACCCGCTGTACAGTCCAGACTTTGCCCCTAGCGACTACCTACTTTTTGTTTCCCAACAGTAAAAAGGATCTTTGTGGACATCTATTTTCTAATGATGAAGCGTTGAAGGCAGCAGAAACAAAACAAATATTTTTATGAGGGGTTAAAAAAACTAATTGACAGATCTTATAGGTAAGTGTATAAACATAGGGGGGAATATGTATAGAAAAATAAAAATAAAACACGTAGTAGGTATGCTGTAATAAAATCGTATGCTTTTGTTTTCCTTCTCACACCGAGAATTTATTGAACGCCGCTCGTAGTATTAAAATTAGGCAATATCACACATATTAATATTATTTATCGGATTGTCATGATTCTTAAGGGATGTAGGTAATACCAAACCGATCGTATGTATAACGGACACCATGATTTTAGATAGTCACCCAAAAAATATTTTATTCTAATAAACACAGAAAGTAAATTTTGGGATTTAAATACCAAACTATTCCAGATCAGAGGTGACACACGACACCAAGCGCAAGCATACAATGACGGAGAAGCAATGACAATGTTTATCGGGCTCTCGGGCCCATTTTGGAATTTAGAAGAAATACAAAAACCGGAACCGGAATAAACCAATTGTTACATAATATATAACTGAAAGAAAAACTATGATTACAAGCGTAACAGCAGAGTTACCCTAATAACCCTAGTGGGATTATCTATAACATATGAGCTCATACACTATTAACTTTAGTTATATTAGCGAAACGTCGTGTTTTGTAGCGATAACGCTACAATACCTAGTATGATACATCCTGTAAAGGCGTCCAATAATTCAAATGATAGAAGTAGTACCAACCTAAGTGTTTAAAATTACGAAATTAGGGATTACAGGAATCTATTCAAAGTTCAAGTAGCACGTTCTTGAAAAAAGTGTTCTAAACTAAGTAGTTTTTTCAAATTTTGACCAGATTTTAATTCTTTACATTTAGTAGTAGTTAATGAACGTGAGGGTTGGTTTCAGCTACCCTTCAAATGAGCCGCGTGCATTAAAGCGCAATACAAAAAAATGCTATACGAATCTAGATTATTATGTTGACGTCGCGATTATATATATTAATCGCTATAGGTAGTGGCCCTGCCTGCGAATAAAATTATCGTCAAAAAGTACTAAAGTGTGTCGCAAGTCGCAATTTATGATGCCGACCGTTCCCGCCCGTAATAATATCTGATAACGCACCTTAATAGTTTTCCCCGGCATACAAATAAAGACACTAGTAAGAACCTGTTGCTCAAATTAGAGCACACCTTTATGATTATCGGTGACAACCTGTAGCTCTTAGTATCTACCTTTAAGGTATGTTTTGTTTTATAGCTGTTCATCATGTCAGCCTAAAGACGTCCACTGCTGGACATAGGCCTCCCCCAAGGCTTTCCACTCAGACCGGTCTTGTGCTTTTCGCATTCACCGCAGTCCCGCGATCCTGACGATTATAGCTGTTGGTTTTCCATAAATGAATAAATAAATAAACAAAAACAAGAGCGATTCAATCTTGCGATTTCCATACTTAAATCGAATATATAACTTTAGTAAGAACAGCAAGTTATTTAACTAACATCATACTAGATGTATCGCTAATGTACGCTTAATTAACCATTAATCACAATCTAGTTAGAAGCTACCCTTTTTTCAGTGCATTTACAATGAGTTTCGTTAATTATATTTTCTTTAATTTTAACCTTCATGTTACATTTTCCACACTAAGGTAACTTGGTAAGTAGGTACGTACTTTCATTTGAATGATTGCAACTATAAGATTATATTATTCCATTGGCATATAGAAAATGACACAGGCAAAACATGCAAGGGAAACCGAGAACTTACTTATAAGATGATAACTTATATTATTGATTCCATAGGTAAGTAGCGGTGTCATTCTAAAGTATCCTACTAAAAATTGCAAAATTGAATATACATTTGTACCGTGAGAAATAATATGGTCACTGACTTGTGATCTAAACAAAGATGTATTGCAGTTACCAACATCTGTGCACAGATAGTTTTACTGACTCATTGTAGGCGACAAACGGAACTAAGACGGACATCATTAAAGGAAGTAATTATATTTATTTTAGGGAAATGCCGAAGACGCGTTGCTTCCCACGTCCACATCTGCGCGCCAAATGCTTGCAACACTGGACGACGATGACCATTGTTTCGACAATAAAAAAGAAGATTAGGTTCTAAACGGCAATATTGTAATAAATAGGTAGCGTCTTGGAATTGTTTGGGTCGTAAAACATCTGCGGCGGCGGGTTGCAGCTGCGTGAGAGTACGTCACACGTGTGCTATCTATAGCCTAACTACCTGCTGATAACAGCATTGTTTTACGGATTTGTTTCACAGGATTTGGTGAACTTGCGCGCACCTGTGCTCTTTGATTAAATGTGATCCTTGGAATTATCTAAGCTTTTTGCTGGTAGCGTGTGCAATTTATAAAGATTATTTTTGGTGTAAAAAAAATCGTGCCTCATCGGGTTTTTTTTTTGATAAGTAGGGCATATTTACAGGTCATTTTATGTTCCTAGGCTAATCGCGATACCGTTTAGAAAAGTATCACACAACAGTAGTAGTCGCACATGTATGTATGTGAATAAAATAACTAATAATATGGCGCTGGAACCAAGCGCGCCGCCGTTACCGGGGGTACCCATAGCGACCCTGGCTATGAAGCTTGCGGTCCTTGTTTCAAATCCCGGTAACGGCAGATATTTGTGTGATGAGCAAGAATATATGTTCCTGAATCATGGATGTTTTCAATGTATTTAACTATATATTTCTCTATATAAGTATTTATATCGTTGTCTAGTACCCATAATACATACATAGGTCAAATTGTGTGACATTTTCCCCTGATATTTATTTATTTATTTATTTATTTACTTGGTGTTTCATTTCCAGCAAGAATTCGTTGTCAGTACCTATGTGCAACATATTATCAAACACAAAGAAAATTAAAATTAAGTCAAGAACAGTAAGTCGTTCTCTCCCACCTTTGTGGTCCCAACAAAAAGTTCTCTAGTGTTAACTTCTAAGTTAAGTAGCAAGTAAGATCTATTACATTATGATTGCTATAAATGATTGAGTACTGAGTATAGAAAATTATAAAAAAAAAAACCAAGTTCACCCAAACCTGGGAGTTCGCTAAACACCGGCGCGTCCTACTATACTTCAGCAGGTAAAGTACATGAATTAACTTTGTACCTACTCTAAAATCTAAGTAAAGACCAAAATCCTAACCACAACGGGCGCACATTCGCTGTGATTACTGCATTTTGGGTTAAGTGTAGGTATTTTTATCAATAAAACTTACAAACTTACCCTAATATTACTAATTACACGAGTTCCCATTTATGTCTTTATGAAATAATGTTAATATAACAAAGTAATCAAGATTTTGGTCTTTAATTACATTTTCGAGTGTAGCATGTAGTAGCTTCTTTATCCATGTTCTAATTTCTTCCATAACCTTTCAACAAATAACGAATAACTTTATCTTTTGAAACTCGTTGTTTCCCAGCGCTTGGGCATTCTAGGAATGTGTTAGATCGGTAGGCGCGGGCGCTGCTCGGGCGGCGTCGTCGGAGGGTACACCTCCACAGATGGGGCGCATGTGTGGCGGTGCGGTCGCCACGCTGCGGCTATGACGAGGATAATTTAGAGGCTTGGGTTAGAGTGAGACAAGAATACCGTTGGAGGCCAGTGGCCCGAGGTTCGAGTACGTTAGTTCCGTCCCTGTTAGGTACTCGTCATTTGAGACTGAGAAGAGAAGAGGTGGAGCTAACGTAACTTCGATTTACAAACAAGTGCCTCTCTCTGTGTGCACAATTATGAGCTGAGTAGGAAGAAGTCGCGACTGCGTAATTTCCGGGAATAGATCGGAACTACAAATTTGATTGTAATCATCATCAACTTCTTTACGCTTACGCACACACGAAACGATAATCTGAATTGGTTTTCACCTATAGGAGCGTGTGATGGCGTTTTTATTAATGATATCGTCGGTCGATTCCGAGTGTGGTATAAGTAGAGGTGGAGCATAATCAATATTGCGTGTCTTTTCATTTAATTCTTCTTAGGGTTTCTAATTGGACCAGTCAATTGAAACTAAGTAGTGTTTCTTTAAAGCAGAAGGGAAACGAACACGCAGGCTACCTTACCGTACCATAAGCTCTGGGACCCATAGACAATTATTGCAATATCAAGGCAGCAATCACTAGAGTTTATCATTAAACGCCGCAAAATCCGCTAATGCGTTGCCGACCGAGCGAAATCTACTTATAAAGCGGGCTTTTACTCACTCTGCCGCGGGGCAATCTGGAAATTTGACCCTAGGCTCCTTATTACGTATTCCAATACTATACGAACACTGCTGTTTCTTTTTACCATCATTTACATAGGTAATGTTTTCTAAACATAAACACAAAAAATTGAGAATTAATATTAATTTATTTTAATTTTTTATTTATTTATTTAATAAGTACAATTATAAAAACTAATAATTAAACATTGCCCCACAAAACTGGAGAAACAGTTTGACCTTGGGAACGGCAGTCTAAGCAAACACAATATAATATTATATTATTATGTAGGTTAACATAAAAAGAGATTAAAACAAAAAAAAAACAAAACAGTATTATGCACATAAAGATCAAATAAATTAAATATTATATAAGATCTAGGTAATACTTTTTTAATAGACTCTTGAATATATTCTTGTTTTTTTCACGTCTAATGGCTTCTAATTGGTGCCAGACGAAGAAAAATGGTTCCAGCACAGCAAGTTACTGGTTTTTAGACCAAATCTGGTCTTCTGCACGAACCATTTAAGAGAGAGAGGGAGAGGTTTAACACATATAAACTCTACAATACTAGGTAGGTATACAATGAGGTTTAAATTTTGTAATTTGTCACATTAATTAATTATTTTAAAGGTAACCGACATGTCCTCAAAAAAACAAAAGCATGGTGTCAGCATCGTCCCCCTGCATTGTCCGGTTCACACGAAACGTTTTGTTTCAGCAGATGCGCGCGCGCACGGAGCGCTGCCAACTGAAATAATGTCGATTCATTTCTACTTGTCCTTCTGATTGATAGACACCGATGACCTAGTTAGTTCGTTTTTTTATCCTACTAATGTTATAAATGGGAAAATTTGTGTCAGTTTGTTACTCCTTCACGCTGTAACGGCTGGACAGATTTGAATAAACTTTGAAATGGAAATAGCTTAAATCCTGAATTAACACATACGCTACCGTTTTCCTGAAAATCACCGTTGTTGTGGGCTGGGCCACCCCACGGAGATATTCACGGGCAAATTTATTGTTTTTACGATTCGTTTTGGGTTACGAACACCTACTAAACGTTATAAACGTAGAGCATTCACTCCTAAATTCTAATGACAATGAAATCGGCCATAACTGAAATACCTAACTGATAAATTATACCTAATTGCTTTGTGGATACGCAATTTTAAAATACAAAGGGCCGTTTTCCAATCCCCATATAAAATTACCTGATAGTTAAAGTTCCGACTTTGGTTTTCTTCATGGAAATTGAAGAATTGGCCCTGGAACATTTAGGTACCAGTATTGGTTCATCATCATCATCATGTCAGCCGAAAGACGTCCACTGCTGGACATAGGCCTCCCCCAAGGCTTTCCACTTAGACCGGTCTTGTGCTTTTCTCATCCACCGCGGTCCCGCGATCCTGACGAGGTCGTCACTCCATCTTGTTGGAGGCCTACCTACAGCTCGTCGGTAGGCCTCCAACAAGATGGAGTGACGACCTCGTCAGGATCGCGGGGTTTCACCAAAATGGCTACTATAGGTCGGATTAGTAAAGTTTTCAAATTCCTTGGGTTCCCTCCTATCCTTGCCTGCTTGATACAATAATACGGAATGGAACTTCGCATGTCCGATGGAAATTCCCATATTTCGCATTGGCGAACTTCCATACATCAAACATTATTTAATCCTTAGATAAAAGATAAAGATAAAAGTCATTTATTCAATAACTAGGCCGCATGGGCACTTTTACACGTCAAGAATTTACCAGCGTTTCCTAAGAGGAGACCCCTGCTGAGAAGAAACGCCGCAAGAAACTCAGGAGTCAGTCATTTTGTAAACATATTTCATATAATGGTACTACTTAGTCTAAGCATTATATAAAGCTATAAATATTAAATTCAATATAATATCAAATAACATGCGTAGTTCAGCAGGAAAACATGCCTAAAATCTTGGGAGAGAGATAGAGGGAGAAAAGGCTAAAAAAACACCTACTTGTGCGGAGACGGTGTAAGACGACCAAATAAAAGTTTTGATATGTTTTTCTACATCAACGGTGTCCCCTAGACAAGATGAAACCTTGTGTTAACAAGGAGGTCCTGTGCTTTCATGTTTATCTTATAACTATCTAGGTACCTACTACCGTTTTACACAGCACTAGATATCCGTATCTATGCTTTATCCATCATGCCGTCTGTTTGTCTGTGTCGGTCAATGTTATAGTTTTGCATTATGTAGATGATACAATTGTTGGGTACATTCTTAATATCTTATATCTTTAATTCTTATACTCTTATCTTATTCTTAGTGGCGGGGCCTTGCCCAGGATTTGACTGGATCGCTAGCACCATCTTATCCTTTAACCTACTACCAGCAACAGTGTTAGTATTGTTGTGTGCCCCTTAGAGGATAAGAAAAACGGTGAAATTACTACTGAAAAGAGGCATTCAATCTTGGTCCTTAGGGTATCGCTTTTCGAGTCTTAGGCCCGTATTAATAAACTGATTTCAACTCTAATGCTCGTCTCGAGATGCGTCAAAATGACAGTGTTCTATGGTTTGGCGTTTACTTTAACGTATCTTGGGACGGGCCTCACAGTCAAAATGAGTTAATTAATACGGCCCTAGGATTACAGTCTTGAGGTATCAAATGTCTATAATGAAATTCTTAAATCACTTAAATAATTCACAAATGTATGTATATTCTAAATGTTTCTACGGGATTTTGATATATTCGGAAATTTTATTCGCAATATTTGAGGCAAGTTCATGCGTTATGACCACAGGATGTCTACCCGTGAGTCGAATTTCGCAGTTCGAACAAAGTTAAAGTGGCACGCCGTGGTGCCTAAGTGACCTTTTTTTTTGACGTAGTACAGTCAAGCACTAAAACGTTGAACACACTCAAAAGTTCACGTTTTTACCCGACTGCGTAAGACAAGACCGTGGGTTATGTATTCGAGTGTAGGGTACTTATTTATGTGTGTTTCTTTCGTTTGCACACTGCAGCCTGAATGGTTTGATGGATTTTAACGTATGACGTGTATTTAGATCTGTCTTGGTTTTGCGAGAAACTTACTACCTACTACTTAGCTTTTACCTGCGAACTTCATCCGCGTGGAATTCGTTTATCGCGCTTCCTTTGGGAATAGTGCATGTTTCCAGGATAAAAACTATCCCTGGTTCTTCTGACGGACTCAAACTGTCTCTATGCCAAATTTCCCCTCAATAGGTTCAGTGGGTTAGCCGCGAAAGCATATCAGACAGTATACATATATGGATATTCCTAGTTCCTAATCAAAAATACAATGTAGTAAATTGCTTTTTTCTTCATTTTCGTGAACCGACTGTATCCTATACTATAATTAGTATTGTGTAGTCGCATGCGCCGGCCTAACCCCTCGTTTTACGACTGTCGGCCGATGGCAGATGACGGGCGACACTCGCTAATTCTGTGCGCGCGTTTCCTGCACTATCGATTCCGCGTGTTGTCAGACACTACCGCGTTGCGAAATTCTGTTTTTAGGGTTCCGTTCCCAATACTGAATTACTGAACCCTTAGATATTATATGACTTTATAGTTTTCCGTCTGCCTTACAAGACACTCCTCGGAAACAGATCTTGCACTCGTGACATTTACTTATAACAAACTTTGTAACATTATCTGACGCCAAACGAAAACTGCTTAAACCCCTGCTAGCGCCAACTTTATGCAAAATTACTATTTTTGAACTGATCGCTAATGAACTGCAATATACGTACTAGTAGAACAAATTGGGAAAATTGTTATTGCGTTTTAAACGCTAATTTATTGAAGAAGTTGAAGACCCAACTACGTCGCAGCGCTCAGGCATCAAAATTTCCACCTTCCCTCCAAATTTAGATATTTTGAGTTTTGCAGGTGTTTATAGGCCTGCCTTTAGCCTTTATGTGATCCGCAAGCTCATTCGCTTCCATTCTCTTAAAAACATTTATACGATTAGTCCCAGATAGAAACTTAAAGCTCGACGACCTTTTTCACCCGTGTTTACCTTTAGAAGTTCGCGTCTTTAGGGTGACACACGGGCGAGTAAGGTCGCCGAGCTATAAGTACGGCTTACTTACTCGCACGTCTATCACCCCTTATACGATAAACGATAAAACCGAGATGATATTGAAATGACTCAAAGTTTGGATGTACCCGACACAAAGTATCATTTAGTCGAGCAAGGCACAATGAGTAAGCAAGAATTAGTATCGAAACGAATAAATCCCCACAGTTATATTCAAAATGATGAAATAAGAGGATATTTACTTTGAAAGCAAACGAGTGTTGATACGTTTAGTATCGGCTTCCGCTGGCATTAAAGTCCTCGGATCGAATAAAACGTTATTATATCCAATATCTGGAGAGCGCAACGTCTATTATTTCATTTTAATGTTGCTATGTTGCGAAAATGTGTCATAAATTCATATTTCTATAGCTAATAAAGTTATATTGGTTTACAAATTGTCTGTTCCCGTTCGGCGTCGGACGACAGATCATCCATCTGTGCCGTGGCTTACTTTTAGACATAATAGTACTTATGTCAGTCTACATTTCTTGCGGAGTTGAAACTAATTAATAGTTTCTTATAGTAGCTACTTAAGATACAGCAGATACATTCCCAAAGTGTAGCGGCGCCTTGATGCTCCGAAATGCCTCTGCAAGGGCTCTGCTAAAAAATAACCTAAGTAGGTATATAAGACATATAAACAAAGAACATCATCAAGTCTTGTCACATATCAGCCAATAATAAGGCAACATGCAGCTTAATTTACTATATTACCGCTACCATGTAACTCTATGTGATTGATTTCCATTGTAGAACTATGTAAAATCAGCTCTTGCTTATTTTGGGGCTTTGTTATTTATTGTTTCAAAAGGCTTCCATGCCAATAAAAGTTGGAGAACCGCCGGTTTACAGCGTTCCTTTGCGGGCATTGAGAATTCTAAACTTAAAATTAGAGCAATGTCCTAACGTCTCCGAGGTGCATGTTTTGTAAAAATATAATTCATAAACTCCGGTACCCCATAATTTTATCGAATTTTACTTCATCGATTTCGATATTCGAACGCAACGTTTCAGGATATCTAAAACATTAATAAGGTAGGTTAGGTTAGGTTAGGTGTGAGTGTGACTACAAAAAAAATGCCTTTACGTTCGCCGAAAGGTATTTCGCTAAAATAATAGGTACCGGTATTAAACTCGGTATCGGTATTAAAGAGCTATAAATAAAGTACTCATTACAAGACTGACGGATGACCTCATATATCGCGGCATCGGGGAATGGTTTATGTCACAGCATGCTTTTGAAATATCGCATGTGTAATGAAATTCGTCTACGGTCTGTCCGTTGCGTCACGATTCCGCACAGTGGGGCTCTGAACCGATAATAATACTGTCTTGTCCGTCTGTCTACGTATCACGTTACTTTAGCTTTAAATGCAACTGTAATTTGTTTGGAATGTTCTCCATTGGTCTTTAATAATATTCTGGTTCCTTACCATTCTGTATCTACTTAGTATTTTGTTAGAAGTAGGTACTTATTTAATAATTCGGTATCTTAACTTAAAGTTTACGCTTTTAATACCTTTTTAAAAAAAAAACAAGTTTTTTTTCACACGTTGAATTACGTTAATAAAAGTATATCAAAACCAAAACAACCCTGTACGAAAACGCGTAATTTGCGCCCCCAAGGCTGACCTAAAGCGAAGTAGTCGAATTCATTATCATTAATAAGAGAGATAATTCAAATTCAAATCCTTGCCCTGCCCTTATCATTTGGCGTATCACCTCATTTTCTTCGAATTAACCCACAATTTTCATATTTCACATTAAGTAGGTATTAAAATGCATAAAACTATATTCACGGGGGCTTCACCGGAGGTAGGACCACTCTTTCAAATAAAAAAAATTCTACCTCGGTTTTTTGCGAAATACCCTATTAAATAAAAACTCTATGACGTTACATAAGACTTCCTTTCAGTCATTTGAACGCTTCGTTAACTATTTATGAGAGCGAGAAGTTTTACGGAGTCACTCATAACATAATAAGCTTTAAATATATCATTTAATGTACTAATGAGTACACAAGTATGAACTTGCTTGTATTTATTTTGTGAAATTAAAAGTGTTGCTTTGAAAACTCGATATTTGGTAATATTGCCGGCATTTCCTTTAAACCCAACACAATGTTAGGGGGTTGTTATGGGCTTATGGGTTTGAAGCTCTTGTCTGCTTGTGTAGAAACTACGTCCATTTTAAATCAATGACACATCACTCAAAAAAAATCCACGAAACACACCGGGAGGTGGTACCGGTGGGCACTTAACCTCTGGACCCGCCTACTCCCCAGGTACAGTCGTAGAAAAAAACATTACACGTACAGCTATATGTATAATTATGTAATCAAGTCTCAAAAGTAGATATAGGTAAATAATAATATTCATAGCGCCGGCATTTGCAGCACCGCGCGTACTATCAAATTCAATAAACTGCAAAATAGTAAAATCGTTAAACGAGAGATGAAATTGCATCCCGAGATATTTAGCAAACTGAGAGGAAAGTGAACAATAACGTTCTTCCCACCTTCAAACAGGTCGATAATGGAATGGACTGATGCTCTATGGTCTACATTCAGGGAAGATCATCACTGGATAGATAGTCGATTTAAGTTCGAGTTATCTAGTGAAAGAATTTCGAATTTAGTCCTTATAGTAAGTAGGTAGATACCTACCTATGTATCTACCCCGTTTCTCTTACTCAAGTAGAAAGATACTGTTGGCGGTACCTACTACCCGTAAGGACGGTGGTGCGAGCAGACAGGAGGCAGACCATGGAGGGGCGCATAAATGACCAGATAACCAATACGTATAGTCCAGAATTTAAAAAAGTTTACGGTCTTGCATGGTAGTCAGTAACAATATATTTTTCACTTCTCACGCTCTTAAAATGCTACTTAAATCTCTGCGAATCGGGACTAAAGCTCCTTATTAATCTCTAGGGATAAAAGTAATTTTTTTTAAATTTACTTTGGAAGCCACTAAACAACCAATCACGGTGTTTGTGAATGGAGGATTATCGCCATTTTCAGTGATTGTGTATGGACCATATTTTTGGGTGTCGAAATAACCTCAAAATGACAACTGTGCAAATATATAAAAAAAAAAGGTTTTAATTTTGTGAAACACGATTAATTATTACGAATATGAATCTATTTAATCATATTAAGGCCGAACTCTTTTATTATGCGTGGTCCAATTACTTTTAAAATGGTTTCCAAGTTTGAATCTGTTGGCTAAATATGCAAGCATTTAAAACATCACTTTACAAAAAAACCGCGGAACTTTTTTTCCTATTTGTATTTTGAATAGATGTTCATAACTTGTATTGAGCGTACGTTGCTAAAAGATTTCACCAATTAATTGTGCAACTTTAGAAATTACGGACCAGAAATGTCATCATCATCATCCAGTGAAGAAGAATTAACGCCTAACTCCAGAATGGAGAAGAAAGCAAAAGAGGTGATACGAAATCTTTTGCCGCCAAAATCTAGTGGCATTTATTCAAAAACATACCAAACTTTTATTGATTGGAAATGTGGGAAACAAATAACATCATTAATGTTAGATTAACGATAGTAATAATAAGATACCTAATTGTTAGTTTTAATTGTTAGAAACTTTTTTTGTAATAAAATTTTGTTTAGAACGTCGTTTTTTTCCTCGCATTCAAAGTGAAAAGTAGAGTGTGTAACGCGAGACTAAACAACCATAATGACACTCGAACTACAGCCACCCTCGCTCGCAAGCTCGCTCGCGTGGCTAAACATCTCGTGTCATTATGGCTTGTTTTAGTCCCTTGTTGAACAATCTACTATTCAGTTATAGAAGCTCCGATCGCATAAAAGGTTAGTTATTACGTAGTATGTTACGGCACTGGTAAACTACGGATTTTACAGAGCAGTTCTTTACAGTCAACCAATTTGATTCATAGGCCACCATGGAACTATGTCAAAGTGACATACTTTAATTCAGTTGTTTGGAGTTTGTTACGATTTGAATCATTACGTCACTTTGAAATAGTGACTTAATGGCTTATTGTTGATCGAAGATAGTGGCTATGATTCAAATGGTTTGATTGTACCTACGTCAAGAAATAATAATAATGACCTACATTGGCGAAATTAATCGGTGAATATTTGTGTTGGCGTCTCTATTTTTCGGGTGCCCCTTGAAATCTCGACAAACTTTTCATCGAATTTCATTTCATCGAGAACGATTCATAGAATATTTAGTATAAATATTATCTCTTGTAGTGTTATGGCTCATCGACTATTCATTATAAATTAAAACAATTTTTAGACCAACGGTACATACAAGGATTTTTAAATGCTTAAAAATACATTTCATCAACTATTCAAGAGACAGAACAACTCAATATCGCTGTTATGCGACATAGTACAAATAGGTGCGATGACGAGCGAAGCGAGGAGGACGGTGTTAGGTGAACTGCGACCTAAAAGCGAGCGAAGCCGAGCGAGCGAAGCGAGCGTGCCGCGGCAGCATCCGGCGAGCGTCAGAACCGATTTGTTTAATTCCAAAATATGTCACACACACACAATGCCAGAAATCTAGGTTCAAAAAGGAGAGTTGTTAACAGAACAAATAAATAATAATTACCTCAAAATTATCTGTGCAAAATAAATAGGTAGGTACTGAAATTATTTTCAAACATGTAAAATTTACAATATAAAACAAAATATTGGATAATAAAGTATGAAATAAAAATCTGTCACGTAAAGTATCTAGTTAATAATATTTAAAAACATTAAAAATCGGTGTTTTAAAAATACATCATTTAATTGTTCGATGTTAAGAATATTCGATCAAATGAAAATAACCGAAACGTTGACTTTGAACTGAAATTCGATTAAACGTTTGTCGATATTTCAAGGGTAAACCCTATTTTTCACTATGTTAAAGATAGGAGACAAACACAAGTCTTCGCCGACCCCTGTAGGTGTGACCCCTGCATATGCAATTACCATATCGGTAAGTAAAAAGTGTTTTGAAACGCATAATGAGCTATTTCTGTTTGGTTCTGACAGCGTGTTTATGTTGGGCGCTTTACGACCCGCCGATGAGTTATTAGCCGTCCGCCGTGACAGGCTGTCTCCGGGATTGAAATAAAATGGAAATAATGCGATATTTGTAGGGTTTTATTGAACCATTTACGAAAATTTTACCTACCACGCGTAATGCTTATAGAGGTTATTTAAAGCTACGTTAAAGCCATTTATAACTTCTGACACCATGTTATATGGCTTGTGGTGTTGAATGACACAACTATTTATTATATTTAGACTTTATTAATATTATAAAATACAAGAGCAATACATACAACGTGTAGCCGGGCGGTAGCCATGACGATGGAGAGAGAGAGAGAGAGAGAGCCCGCCGCTAGAGGGAGATAGCTTAATAAGGGACACAGATAAGCTATGTAACAGTAGATAGACGCCATCGGTACGGCCTCTATTCAACAGTGTAAAACCACATTGCTTTTTTGGTGTTATGGTAGGTATTGTTTTTAACTCGGCTGCCATTATACTATTAAGTAAATAAGAGCTATCAAAACAGTCTATTACCCCTGGTCCCACCAACACGTCCCCCTGGTGGGTCCACGGGTAGGTATTTTTTTTTACCCGTTGTCCTACCGTTCTAAACAGTGATCGTCAGTGGGTCTACGGGTAATTTATTTTTACCATGGTCCCACCGCACTATGTAGGTAGGTTAGGTTCGTTAGGTATCTATAAATGCCCGAAGGGCAAACAGGCCTGGAATAGGAGCCCTGCTCTGAAGCAGGGCTCCGTCGAAAAGAGCAGTGGGACGAAGTAGTGGGACCACGGGTAAGCGTCCGCACGTTTACCATTTAGTGCGGTGGGACCATGGTAAAAATAAATTACCCGTAGACCCACTGACGATCACTGTTTAGAACGATAGGACAACGGATAAAAAAAATTACCCGTGAACCCCCCTTTTCACGAAACTACAAATTACAAGCGGAACTCTCTTTCTAGCAAAAGGAGTTAGAAAGAGACTTCCGCTTGTAATATGTAACTTATAGCTTCGTGAAACGGGGATCAGATCGCATCGATTTCCAATAAACTTGGTCAAGGAGCTTCTTGAACTACGAAACTTACAATTCATCATTTCGTTCCGGCGCTGTGGCTGTTGTGAGCCCACAGATTTACCTACAGCTCAGCTAAAGTGCTCAAGATTAAATATAACGTGTTTCTTTGGTCTAGGATTAGTATCAATTGCATGCGGTCGCACAGGTGTCCTGCCGTTTGACCAAAAGTCATTTGGCAAAATTACACTTGACAAACAACGTTTTGCAAAAAAATGTTTCGCCAATTGATCATTTTACTAGTTGTCATTTTAAAAATGGCTCACTTATTCAAATGATCAACAGTTAAATTTACATTTTATAAGTAATTATTTGACAAAATGAACATTTAGCAACGGAGTTATCAGACAAAATTTTAAATGCAACGAGCAAGACGAATCCGGGCAGAACTGACTCGGATAGGTTAGGTTAGAAGGCCAAGGCGGGAGCTTTGCTCCCGCCTTGGCCTTCGAGGTTATTTTTTTCTGCCCAGAAATAGGTAAACTACAGGAAATAATATTTGGTGAAATGGAAAACTGTCAATTGACATTTTATTATTTAACACATTTACCAAGTGTAGTGTTTGCTATTTGATCATTTGCTAATTGAGTTTTTGCAAAATGATACTTTTGTCAAATGTCACGTTTGCCAAATGATTATTTGGTGAAACGTTGTTTGTCAAATGATCATTTGTTAATATTTTTTTGGTCAAACATTAGTGAACCGGTCGCACAGTCAAGTGTAAATATGGGAGAACGCAACATCTTAAAAATATGTCCAAATGCACCTAATTCCAGTGTCATAAGAACTTCGAAACATATTCATGAGAGAATTATTTCGATAGGTACATATATTGCACTTGACTGGACAACATTAGGTAGGTACAATTATAGTACATTACTGCACAGACCAGGAAGTAGGCCGTTGCGGGACGAGTAGAGTTAGCGTGGCCGAGACGCAGTCGACATTTTACATTTTCGCGGCCGCTGCCGTTGGTAAATAATAACTTTTTTTTTTAATTTTGCCTGGGCCTGGAACTCTGAACTTCGCGGGCTGATTTTACAACAGTAAGGTTAACATTTCCGAGCATGTGGGAGAAAAGTTATTTTTCAATAAAGCAAAAAGTTTCAACATTGTCAAAAAGCTAGATTTAAGTATTATTTACTTACAAAATACCTACATCATATTATTATAAATGTATATAGGTATTGTTAAGTTACAGCATCACAAAAAAAAAGTAATCATATCAGTTCCGTTTTGGTATGCTAAATATGTTCTGTAGACACTCCTAATATATAGATATTGAACTGAATCGAAAATAAACAGAACACCTAATTGCATACAAGCTCTTTAGCTATAAAAAATCCGTCACTTTCAGTTAATATTTGTTGTTTCCTAATTTTGGATTTTAGTTTCGATCCTTGTATCAAACAATACATTTTTTAACCAAAAATGTTTACTTATCTTATAGCACTTTTGCTGATAAAATCCACCTGTTTTTAGGGAAGGTACAACTTTTTTTTTGTAATATTTTGATATTTAAAAAATATAGTACATCAAAATACCTAACATATAACAAGTGTTATTCTCTTCTCGACGAACATATTCGAATGGAACTTTGGCACATACGGCGAACACAAGAAAACACAAACCCGAAACCATGGACGCAACTACGTTTTAGAGTGAGAGGCAAGTATACCGTTCTTAAGTGCGGGATAGACGTGTAAGTACGGCATACATATGGCTCGACGACCTTCTTTACTCGCACGTGTGTAAACCTAAGTTCGCGAACCTCTAAAGGTAGACACGGGCGACAAAGGTCGTCGAGCTGTAAGTACGCGTTCTTACTCGTCCGTCTATAATTATCTGAGCCTTTAGTCTTGTACTTAAACGCTTCTTTCACGGTGGATGCCAATTGTTGCTATATCCAAAAATAGGCAGGATGATCATAGTTACCTTTACCTTTTCTAACTTGAAGAGAAAACAGAAGGGTCCGAGTTGACTCTGTGGTTTCAAATAATACAAATATTAGCTCTGCATTCAATAGTTTTAGTTTCTAAGTGGGAAATCATCTTGCTAATATTAATAATAACAACAGGTTTGTCAAGGCATTACGTTAACACAAGAAAAAAAAAGCAAAACACATAGTTTGGACCGTTGTGGTTAATGACCCGTTGGCGTCTGTCACCTGTTGTCCAAATATCGATCTGTCAATTCAATATTATGGCGGTGCGTTTGCGCATTGCGCATCGTTGCAGTTATTAATTTAAAAGTAATGTAATAAAACTCCAAGATTACATCGTCTTTTTTACAATGGAGAGTGGAGATTCTTTTTTGTCATGTGCAACGACACTGGAATGGACGACAGCACAAGGATCTATCATTAGAAAGGTCAATTACAGAACGGCATCATTGCGACTTATTCGCAACGAATTTAGAGAAATGTTCATGGAAATATCTAGTGAAAAACATGCAGCTATCAGGTTGGCGCTAAAAGGTATTAATGTGTTTAAGAAATTTATGGCTGAGGGAAAGGCGAGCGTCAAATTTCAAGAAGCGGGATGCACGTTGTTCATATCGAACGCTCCTCCCATCAATCTCGTATCGTTTCTTAGAACTATCTTCGTAAAGATGACTGGAGATAAAGAGCAAGCTTCTACAACCACTCCATCTAAACAATCTATGAGAGCCAAATTGTTGAGTGGCAAAGCACAATCTTTTGAAGAGATTAGTCCAATAACTGTAGCTGATATACACAATGCCAAAAGTAAAGTCCCTAAATCTACTACGACAACGCCCTCTCCTCCATCAAAGAAACGGAAGCATGATGATGCCAATAGAGGTCCTGCTCCAAAAAAACTATATTCTCCATCACCTCTTACCGCGACTAGTGCATTGAACCCTGAACAGCAAAGAGTTTTGGAGGCTTGTCTAGGTGGAAAGAACATATTCTTCACAGGTTCTGCGGGAACTGGCAAAAGTTTTCTGCTAAAGAGGATTGTAGCAGCATTACCTCCGGATGTCACAGTGGCCACAGCTTCCACTGGTGTGGCTGCTTGTCATGTTGGTAAGACCCATCATCTATTCATATAGTAAATTATTGAACTAAATGATTTTTTTGAAAATAATAGAGCAACAAAGTATCCAAAGATTTGTTAATTTAATGTAACAAATATTTAATTTCCTTCCAGGTGGTACAACTCTTCATGCATTTGCTGGTATAGGTGATGGAAGTGGTACAGTAGAGAGTCTGTGTGAAAGGGCATTAAAGTTAACCCTTGTTGCACAAAAGTGGAGAAAATGCAAACATCTCATTATTGATGAGATATCCATGGTTGATGGCACTTTCTTTGAGGTAAGTAATTAGCTGACAGTATTACCATTGCTTAATATTTTCCTCCTGTATTTTAGACATAGTATAAAATAATATGTTTAATTACAGAAATTAGAAGCAGTAGCAAGACATGTCAGAAGAAATGATAAACCATTTGGAGGAATTCAACTCATCCTCTGTGGAGACTTCTTACAGTTACCCCCAGTAATTGAAAAGGGAAAAACAGGAAAGCGATTTTGTTTTCAGTCACCGTGCTGGGAAAGATGTATTGAACTGTGTTATGAGCTTAAAGAAGTTCACAGGCAAAAAGATCAAGAATTTATTTCTATCCTCAATAGCATCAGGATAGGACGAGTGACAAAAGAGATAAGCGAGAGGCTTTTGGGCACTGCCCGGCAAAAGATTGAAAGTGATGGCATTCTAGCAACCAGGCTGTGCTCCCACACCAACGATTCCAAGATGATTAACAATTCCAAGTTACAAGACTTAGAAGGGGAAGAGAAACTTTTCTCTTCTCAGGATAGTGATAATGCCAGTAAAACTCTTGACATGCAAACTATTGCTCCATCAAAGCTGATATTGAAAATAGGGGCACAAGTAATGTTACTCAAAAATATCAATGTCAATGCAGGTTTAGTAAATGGTGCTAGAGGGGTGGTAGTGAGGTTTGAAGAAGGACTTCCTGTTGTCAGGTTTAAAAATAAAAAGGAATATACAGCAAGAGCTGAACGTTGGTATGTGAAGAACTCTCATGGCAATTTATTGTGCAGGAGACAGGTCCCCTTGAATTTGGCATGGGCATTTTCCATACACAAGTCTCAAGGTTTGACATTAGACTGTGTGGAAATGTCATTAGCAAAAATATTTGAAGCTGGACAGGCGTATGTGGCTCTCAGTAGAGCACAGAGTTTGGACACATTGAGAGTATTAGACTTTGATTCGCGGCATGTGTGGGCTGACACCAGTGTCTTAGAATTCTACCAGAGATTCAGGCGGCGCTTACAACAAATGGAAATCGTGCCCCTTGGCAGACCTCTTGCTGACAAAACAAATAAGAAATTAAAATTAAGAGAGATTCTTGAAAAACAAATGAGGAGGAAATAGTACTATACTACTGATCATTCCTGATACTTTATTTTTGAGACTGAAATATATTCAATGTAAACATTGGGCAGTTTATATGTATGATGATTTATTTATGCATTAATTAGGAATTATTATTAATGAGAAGACATGAGATTTAGCATTTAAGGACTTGCAAATAAAATAAATGTTTAAAGATAAAACTTGTTTTACTTTACTTGACAATATAAACTTAACCTACCCAATGAACTTATTCAAAAATTACAATTAACTGCAATTTTATGCGCCCTAGATGCTAAGACATCATATGCTGATGTACAACATGAAAATCTGTTCATGTGACAAACTCAAGTGACATAGTTAATGCATGATTGTCAACATTGCTATTATGCTGCTAATACAGTACCTACATGGCCATTGTGATTTGTCAGCACTTATTCAAATTAACAAAAGACTCGGGAGTGTCCTACCTTAAAATTCACAATTCTATTGGGCTTCATATTCAGTCTGGTTCACATAGCATTGTATCAATAAACTGAAATTGAGTGTCAATGTCAATTCATAGAAGCTACATTTCACATGCATCTAGAAACAGGCATCGCACTCAAGATTTCAAAAGAACAGAATAACTTAAAACAAACAGCATGCTATCGTGATTCAATAGCAGTCAAGATCTCCACTTGCTCCTCCAATGTAGCTTGTTTCTCCTGCAGACACTTTACAACATACTTGTAGTTTTCAATATTTTGTTCCATTTCTTTTCTACCAGATTTAGTATCAGAGAAATTTTTCTGCAAGGTTTCCAGTTGCTTAGTGTTTTTAACAACAGCTTCCGTGAGCATACTATTCAAGTACTCTTGTTTTTTTATTAGAACCCACAGTTTAGCCTCCACTGGGGCATCTGGTTTACATTTCAAGTCATCATTCACAAACTCATTTAAATTGATAGGCTCCTTCATCCTTACTAGAGTAAACTTAATGTCAGACATCAGTTCTGCTTGGGTTAGTTTGCTGAAGGCTTTGTCAAGCTTACCCTTTCCAGTATCTGAACTCTGAAAAGACATTTTATGGTTTAAAAACAATAATTACATCATACAAGATATTATAATGTACATATTCAATTCAATACAAAATATACTGAATAGTAAATAGTAAATTGGGTACTTGAGGGCTCTTTTACACATTCATAATATGGAGTGAATCTACTAGATCTTTGGACAAGACCATCATTGCAGACAAGAACATTGGAGGCAAGAAACTCCAGCAGAAGGTTATTTTTTTAATCATTGAATACAATAATAATTAAAAGTAAGTTACATAACAAGGTAATAAAGTAATAAACAGTTATTTTCAAAACAAACACTGCTAAAATTATTATAAATGTAAGGTCAATAACATTAAATTAGGAGAAAAACATAACAAGGTCAGGAACAATAATTAAATAGTATACTGTCTACACAAGTGATCATCTTAAACAATATTGCAGTACTGTACAATGCATTAAGGTGAAAAAGTGCATACATCTTTGTAGTTGACTGTACCATTAAATAACTATTTAATTATGTATTACAATGAGCAGTTATGTTTTCCGACATTGATAGCTTATTAAAAAAATAATGATTTATTGAGTAAAAAAATATTAACCTCTATTTCTGTCTATAAATAAGCGGTATTGTACAAACCTTAACAATAGTCTTTGATGCAGAATCAGAGGGAAGAGCACGAAACATGGTAGGTAATGCATTTGCCTTAAGTCTTCTCTGGTTATCAAAGTATTTACCGTCAAAATGTTTAGAACAAATTCTACTTTTAGACCAGTCCAGAATAGTGCATCTATTCTTCAGTATTTGAAGCCACCTGTTCCTCATTTCCATAGACGTAGGGCATCTGAAAATTAAAAAAGGAGAGGTTATAATTACAATATTTATTGAATTATTATGTGTATTGGTCACATATTTATTAACATAAGGAAGTATTATTTTAAGTTAGCTGTGTTGATTATAAATATTGATTTGCTTACGGATGAAATGAAATGCCGGGAGCTTTGTTGAATATCGAGGTTTTGCAGCCTTTTATAACGCAATGAGCAGGAGCCATGTCTGAGACTAATTTATATCCTGAAGACTTAGTAATCGTTGATAACACAAACGAAGTCACTTTAAACACTGAATTATTAGATATCGTAGCTTAAATGTCTTTAAACAATGTGAAATACAACCGACAAGCAAACATGAATTTATGACAGATGTCAGATAGTGAAGTCTATTGTCACTATTGTCAGCTACAAACAATGATTTAAGAAACTAAAGATCGGGCATAAAAATTCAGACGAATATACATATCGTTATCTCTTTCTAACTAACATGTATACTCGTTAGTAAAACAGGATCACTGTACTTTTGTCGGAAGCCAAAAAATACCTAATGCGGCAGGGCCTCTTGGCAGTCAGCCATGCTGAGTAATGAATGTAACTATATAAAGTTTACGTTAAGTAAAAAATATTTTTTCCATACTTACGTTTCTTTTTAGGGGTCTGTACCAAAATTGTAAAAAGCAACCCTTATGGTTAGATTTCGTTGTCTGTCTGTCTGTATGTCACAGCAGGTTTTCTCAGCAACTACAAATGCTATCAACTTGAAATTTGGCATAGTTATACAACTTACTTGCCCGTATCTGTTTTTAGTAAAAAAATATAAAATTTAATTTATAAATTATTGAAAAGACGTCTATAATGGGGGGTTAAAAATTAATGTGGTTTGATTATAGCAAATGAGGTACTCACATGTAAGGGTTCAATCTGCACATTGTTCGTTTTTTTTAAGTTACTGTGAGTCATTTTTAATTTATAGCCAAAAATTTACAAATAATTACCGTTCTGCTCCCCTTATCTCCGAAGTTTATGAATCAAATTATCTGAAAAAATCGTGACGTGTAGGTAATTACTTATATTTTAAGGAAAAAATAAAATAAAGTGTTCATTATTTACAGTACTTGCAATTATTTTTTTAAATGTATTAAAATTTAGACCTTATTGCATAGAAAATACAGCCCATAAGAAAATGAGTAATTCTTTTGCGGTTACCAAGTATATTATCTTAAATACGGTATAAGGTGCGCGAGTCCGACTCGCACTTGACCGGTTTTTTACTAAATATTTTTCCAACTGCCCTTAGCTAATTATTTCAACGGGTCTCCTGGGACCTGAGGCCGTAATTTGAAAATCGAAGTTCGAAGTTACGTTGGCTCTATCTCTGTCACTCGACATTCGAAACTAAATTAAGAGAAAGGCATGAAGCTAACGTAACTTCGAACTTCGATTTTCAAAGTAGGTAGTAAGTAATCTAATCACGTATAGCCGGGTCCAGATTAGTGACAAACCGCCGAACCGAACACCGTGGCCGTGACAGAGCCGGGAGTTTGTACCGATAGTGTGGACGGAATTTGTTACATTAATTTGTTACACGATCAGTTATCCGTTCAATTCTCAGAACAAAATATCCGTACACCCAAACATTGTACGTACTGCCACAATGTGGTTGTGATACAATGTGGACGATGTTTTGGTTTTGTTACGGTCAAATGACACGGGGCACGGGCCGATCCATCCAAAGTGGGTCTTTTTCAAAGGATGTTTGGTACTGTCTCGGTGTGCGGGAGAGGTCCACACTGCGATTTTTGTCACGCGTACAAGCACGCGTGTCATCTTGTATGCAACATTGCGTGCTTGTGTAGCGAGCACGCAATGTTTTTTTTTTTTAATTTGAGATCTGTCAGTAAACTATGTACTTCGCATCCCAATATATAGATAGTAATGTCAACTTTTCCTGTCATTTTTGAGAAATAGTACATTATTGCCTAGGCACGGAAGTAGGCAATTGCGGGGCGAGGATTGGTTTAAACGGACGAGCGTCATCACGCTCGTACATACACGGGATTGATGGATCGGGCGAATGCACGTCTTGACAAGGCAACACCCGCTCCCCCGCCCCTCGCACGTATCCGAGAAATCACTGCAACAATATATTGAAGGTATACTCGAAACTGGAATTCAAGACCAAAAAAATTACGACAATGTTGCCACTGCAATAAAATGTTCGTACAATAGTATATCCCTTTTTTCTAAAAATACACGCTGAGATAATTTATTTATTGGTAATTTTAATTCCATAATTTAAAGAAGTAATTTTATTTACTTAGTTTTACATAAATACAAGAGGTCTTAATAAAAACTTAATCATCCGCAATTTTTGGTTGCAAAGCTGGTATTGTGCTTGTATCACTTCAGGTGTTAATAACATTTGGTACAAGAATTTCCCATTGAGTTGGTATGGGCTCAGGTAAAGGGGCATGTAGCCAGAAAAAATAAAACTTTTAAAATCTCCTTTTTTTCGCCGCCCTATTTTTTTTTAAAGCACAAAGTAATACAAATGATGCACTTGCAAGAGCAATATTTAAATACATTTCGGCTAATTCTTCTGGAGACGACATGACTGCGTTGGTTGAAGTTTCAAAATGGCATCCATAGGTTGTAGAGGACCATCGTAACATTTGTACGCGTAACAAATGCCGTCCACACTATCGTTAGACATCGGGCTTTGTCACGGTCACGGAGCTACCACCAGCGTCCGATCCGATGCAAACTTCCACCCGTCCACACTATACGTAACAAGTCCGCGGCGACGTCACAGTGTTCGGTTCGGCGAATTGTCACAAATCTGGACCCGGCTTATGATACATAGGACATTTTATGATATATACCTAGTCTAGCCATAAGTTCTGTTACTAAGGTTGAGTCAAATAAAACTAACTAATGTTTATTTTTTAATTTCAATTTGTATAAAAATTAAAAGCTCAATTAATGCACCTTGTTAAGAACAAATAATCATTCTATATATTCACCGCAATTTCTGATACGATCTTTTAGCAATCACAGCTGGGGTCGATAAAATTACGCATGACTATTTGTAAATTTCACTTTTTAATAACGCTTAAAAGTTGGTTTTTGTTAACCACGGAACTTTTTTTGGTTAATATTATAAAACTTCCTATCTCTGTGTATGTTTAGAGACCATCATTATATTTCTCAACAAGACTCAATTCCAGCTTATGAAGCAAGAGATTTGGTGTGTTTTTCGTATTACTGCAAATTGTCGTGAAATTGTAAAGTCATTTTAATGAGACATCAAGATTGACAGGTGTACAAGCGGATCTTTAGTTGCTTGAAATACATTTGTATCAGAATTTAAAGCTAAAAGTCTGTTTAATATGTCACGCAAAGTTGAACTCTATACAAGAACTCTCACAAAAGTTGTGGCCGTTATCAGTATCATCGTCGTGCGTAAATTAAACTATAATTTTCTAGTCCCGAATGGGAATACTTCAAGCTCGTACATCAAATAATTGAAATAGTTTTAGAATACCTTATTTTTATTTTTATTATTTATAAATCAAAGTTTTGATTAATATACAGGTTTACGTAAAACTCCTTTAATTTATTTTTTAAATTGTAATAAACTTTAGTAACAGAACTTATGGCCCGACTAGGTAGGTCATGTGATAAAATTCGAATATAAATTTAATCTAAGACGATTACTGTCTAAAGAGCTTTGCATATTAAACTATATTTTTATCTCGGTATCTTTGATAGGAGACAGCTATCACAGCTCTCCAGCGTCCCGTTTCACGAAGCTACAAGTTACAAATTACAAGCGGAGGTCTCGTTCTTTTTGCTAGAAAGAGAGTTCCGCTTGTAATTTGTAACTTGTAGCTTCGTGAAACGAGCCACAGCTAGCTGTGTGGCACACACAGATTATAAAGTAATCGTATGTTTAAGTTGGCACAATTCCCAACTCCCAACCTCATTCCCTACCTTTTTATTCCACTTTGTTTTAACGGTTCAAGCCAAAGTGGCAGACCCTCACCCTTACTTTCGCACCACCAAATAAAACCACCTGTATACTTAATTAAGTTATATTTCATAAACAATTGAATCGAATAATAAACAATTTAAAGAAAATGGATTACATTCTTTGGAATCCCAATTAACGAATCGTGTGCGCTAGGACCGCTCCTAAGCCGTTAGCGGTAGCGTCTGTTCATGAGTTACGGTATGTTCAGGTTTTAGTGCATACTTAATCCCACCTTTTTTAAATTATGCAGATTTTATATAGTGTGACAAGGATATTTATGAACATTTTCATAAGGATTTTAATAGATTCCGGCAATTTCCTAAACGTTGCGGCACAAACATAATTGTTTAACAAAAAAAAAACATATTGTAACATAAGTGATTGGCAATAATTAGTAAATGCGGTCATTAGTAAGCTGGAGACCTTAAAAAACCCGTTTGTATATCACAATTGTTACTTACAGTTAGTTAACAATATGGCATCATCCAAAATACTAAAAACATTCACTGGCGCTATCTTAACCTGTCAATAAAGTGTTTTACTGATTTTTGGAAAAAATTGACGCAATAATATTTTGTAGCTGACCGACAATGTTCTCAGCCAGCAACGAGGAGTCGTAGCAGTCGCGAGGCGTTCGTACAAGCCGATTATTTACGGCTTTACCAAAAATTCCTATGCATAGAGTAGGTATACAAACAAAACGTAAAACCGACACACGCCATACACCTTTTTTTGCTCCGGCTTGTCTATTTATTTACGTGACGCTTCGCCACTGAGTCGTAGTTTGAAACTGCCCGACATGTATAGCTCGCCAAAAATGTGTTGGAATAAATTTCCAGAAAATATTCACAAAAAAAAACCACATTCATAAATAACCTTGTCGAACTATAACGCGTTAGAACAGACAGACAATATACGACGTACTCTTAGGCTGGGATTCATAAAGGTCTGTTAGTAAAACATCAATTAGAAAATACAGATCTAACTGATCTTTATTAAACCAAGCCTATGATAAGTAGACAATTGTTATAACACTCTGTGAGCTCTTAAAGAGATTTCCGGTTTGTGTAAAATAGGTTGGAGTAAATTTATGAGCGGGACATGGAGAGCAAGACAAACCCGAAATTCCTTAATAAGAGTTCACGTATACAGAAAGATGTTTAATCTGAACCAACCAATAAACTATATGTAATAAAATATACTCTATCCGTCTATATAGGTACACTGGAGTCACAAAATAGAACAATTCTCCTGACACTTCACAATTTAAATTACATCAAGAGTTTATGGGGTGACAAAAAACTGACTTATATTAGTTTTACGATACACACCAGGGTCCAAATCCACAAATAACAATGTCTTTTTCATCACACTTTCACGTAAACAGTATCTAAACATACAGGTTAACTGGGCCGTAAGCCCCATATAAAACCCTCGACCTTTTATTTTTCATGAAAACCTAGGTCGGTAAGTAATTTTTTTTTAATTTATAGCGCAGCACACCGTTCATGCAAGTTCAAACAAGGAGTTTACACGAAATTGAAAAATTGTTTTAAAATGTTATCTAAACAGTAATTTCATTGCAATCTCGCTACATGTTATAAATTTTAATAAATAAGTTTTTTCTGCCCTATAATTTCATTTATTTACTAGCAAATGTGATGAAAAACATTGTATGTTTCACGGGCGGTACGGGAATTACGAACCTCGACTCAGAAAGCCTCAGTCTTCGACTTCGGGCTTCTACTAGAGCCTCGGTCGTAATTCCTTACTTACCGCCCTTAATACACAATGTACTATTCTGATGGTCAATGATCTTTGTTGTCTTTTTACAACAAATTTATTTCATAAATATCTATCTACATTATATGAAAACGAAACACTAAGTTCGCTTGTAAAATTGTCCCCCGTCGCTTGAAGACTACATTCAGATATCATGTGTCAGCTAGAGTGTGCTTTTAGAGTTAATAAACGTAAGCGCACCGATCGATTGATTATCCTAAGTAGTCAGGGTTCAGTGGTAGATCGACGATCGATCGATAAGTATACTAGCACCCTTAGTTACACCGAGATATTACTTATACCGGCACATGATACTCGACTGCTGCTAGTCCACTTTATGTATAAAAAGCCGTTATCATGTTTCGTTGTTATGGCACAGGCCCTAAAAGTGCAGCGACTGGCACCGGGCTGAGGGTCTCGAAAATCCGACAAAAATAATCACCCTTACACCACCAACTATAAAGCTCAGACTTACAACATTCAGTTAATATTTCACATTAAAAGGTACGTTAGGTAATACACAACGCTTTATACACGAAAGGCCGTCAGCTGCAAAATAAAAGGTTCATTAAAAAAACGTAAATGCTAATACACACGTGGAGCGAACAAGCGAAGCCGCCGCGCCGGCGGCGCGGATAAGTCTCCGACTCTACGAACGGAGCGGACCGCCCTCCCTTACGAGCGGGGGGCGGGCGCAGCGGTTCGGGAGCGGCAGTGTCTTCGGTCGGTAACAAGGTCACACCGAACGGGTCGCCCGGAACGTCGCATCTTCACCCGCGAGCGCGGCGCGTCACAGGAAGAAACAGTAGGAGAGCAGCGGGCGGCGCGCGGCGACGGGCGGCGCGCGTTAACTGCCCGCGCCGCCCGCGTCCTCCGGCTCGGCCTCCAGCAGCCGGCGCACGCGGCTCAGGTCGGCCAGCGCCGGCGCCGCGCCCGCGCCCGGCGGCGAGGCCAGCGGCGACGCGCGCGGCGACTCGCCCGCCAGCCGCGCCAGCCGCCGCAGCTCCGTCGCGCGCGTCACGCTCAGCAGCGCCGCGTACTTGTCCTGCAGCGCGCGCTGCCGCGCCGCGCCCTCCTCGGCGGCGGCGCGCGCGGCCCGCTTGAGCTCCGCGACGACCGCGTCGCGCGTGGCCAGCGCCGCCTCCAGCTCGGCCGCGCGCGCCGAGGCCGCGTCCGCGCGCGCGCCCGCCGCCGCCGCCTCCTCCCGCGCCGCGGCGAGCCGCTCGCGCGCCTGGCGGACCTCGGCCTCGGCGATGCTCGCGCCGTTCGCGCCCTCGGCGCGCAACGCGGCCTGCGCGGCCTGCGCGAGTCGCGTCTCGCGCTCCGTGAGCAGCAGCAGCTCGCGGCGGAGGCGGCGAACGTGCTCGGCTCGGCGCTCGGCCGCGAGCGCCCCGCGCGCGAGAGCCTCGACGTGGCGCGCCGCCTCGAAGGCTTCCCCGCGCGCTCGCTGCAGCTCGGCGTGGTCGTGCGCGCGCGCCGCCTCCGACTCGCGGAGCGCGGCCTCGGCGCGGGCGCGCGCGGCGCGCTCCTCGGCCAGCGCGGCCTCGAGGCGCACCTCGTGCTCGGGCCGGGCGGGCGGCGGCGGCGCGACGGGCTCGCGCGTGAGCCGGGCCCGCAGCGCGTCCCGCTCGCGCTGCGCGGCGCGCGCAGCCTCCCGGAGCGCGGCGTTGTGTAGCTCGAGCGCGCGCACCTGGCGACAGCGGCCGAGCAGGCGCCGGTTGCGCTCGGCGTGCGCCTCGCGGCGCCAGCGCTCGTACAGCAGCTGCGCGTGCACGAGCGCCAGCTGCTCGGTAGCCTCGCTGCTCTTGCCCTCGGTCCGCTGGCCCGTGTAAAGCTGCGTCAAGTAGTTATCTAGCCGCTCGCAAGGTGACGTCGGATCTTCACCCTGAAATAGACACATGAAAGGTATTGAACTAACCAAAAATATGCGCTGAAAATCTGCTCGATAAGATGTGGTCTCACACTGCTGGTCTCACACACAAGCTGAAGTCGAGATCTACCTTTACCGCCAAAACTATGGCCAAATTAAGTTTCTCAGCTTTAAGTATCTTTTTTTTAATGATTGTTGCTATTTGTTCCAACATTCATTACGAATCAATGGTATTAATTAATAAAAATAAAAATAAAATCGTAGTTTTTTCATTCTCTCTCTCAAAGATTTTTAATTACACCTCGTGACATTCTTTTATCCAGACAAAAGTATTACGCAGCATTTTTTGCTTTTCTTCATTTGTAAAAATTATATACCTATACAGTAGTTTCTTGAACTTAATGACGAGGAAGCATTTTGGATTCGGATAATGCCGTCGTATGTGTAATGTTTATGTGTGGGCTTGTAATATATTACGCAATGTAAACTCTTTATTTTTAAATATTATTATAGATCTACAAAATTTTACAATTTAATGCTTAAAACTACGCTACATATCTACATCCTAAAACAGTAGACACAGCATGCATTAAATATGAACTTCAACAGTAGTTGGAACACTAGGAACTAGTATAAAAAATAATAATAAAAAAACAACAAAAATTACAACTAAAATAAAATCAAAATTAATTTCTGCCTCACTTGTTTTATTTAATTTTTTTGAGGCCAAAGAACAGCTATAAATGTTAAACGTGGACTTTAAGCCAGTATATGAGGCAAGCATCCTGAACAGACGTGCATGTCTACCTATATTGGTGCGACAGAAAGGGAAAGAAACGGCTTTCTGTTGTGTAAACGACTGCCTTTTCGAGGGACCGCAATACCTATCATTTCCAAAAGCACTGAACTATCGAAGAGGCCGTGAATAATTTTATATAATAACGTGACGTCGTTCGTCCTGCGTCTACATAGGAGCGATTCCGTCTTAAAGTGATCTAGCTTAGACTCATAAGACTGTAATCAATCACACTCATTTTGAGCAAAAGACAGGTTATAGAAGAAGCTTTTTTGAACTTTTTCAAGACTCCAAGGTCACGTATATAAGTTACCTCTGCTAATTTTGTACCCTTGAGATTGTAAGAGGCAGAAGTCGAATTTCATTTTGCAGAAAATTTGATTTGGTAACATTTGCTGCTATTCAAGATTATGGAATTTACTTGACACCATTTAGGTACTTTATCAACATTATCCTGCAGGCACCTCACATCGTTAGGATTATCTACAATTTGGTACAATTTAAGGTCATCAACATATTCAACACACATTTTATCGCTACAATGTAGTACTTTCGCAAGGTCATTGACATAAATTAAAAAGAATACAGGACCCAAGTGCGATCCTTTTGGAACTCCTGTAGGAATGTCAATGGCGGCGCGAGATTTGTAGCCGCGAAGCCACTAATTGAGACCGATTTTTGAGATAAGACTCATTTCCGTAAGTATTATTTTTTGTAAGTCTATTTATATGTGTAAATACAGTCGTAAGTTACATAATTTTTGCATCAGTAATTTACAAATCAGTTATCACCGCGCTCAGTTATCAGTTATTTGCGGCATGTGGAATCCTATAATTGGTTTCATATCATAACCAATCACGACAGTGAAAACACGCTCGCAATTGCACAAAAACACGTGCCCAAAAATATCAACATTTGTCATATCAAAATTGAGAAAATTACCTCTTTTGCAAAGTCATCAGGGAGATTCCTGTAGAAGTCTGCGATGAGGAATTCATAAGGCTCCGGCCAGGTGTCGACCGTCTGCACGGCGACCTCCGAGCAGCGCGTCGGGGGCTTCGGGCCGCACGAGGACGGGCGGCGCGGCGGCGGCGCGCGGCGCGCGGGGGGCGGGGCCGGCTGCAGGCGGCGCGGGTCCAGCGCGCGCGCGCGGCCCGGCGCGGCCGGCGGCTCGCTCTCCAGCCACGAGTCCTCCGCGCGCGCGCGCGCCGTCAGCTCCAGCACCTCGCGGTCCTCCACGTTCAGCGGCTCGTCGGGCGGCGGCGGGCCGCGGGGCTCCGGCCGGGCCACCGGCGCCCCGGCCGGCGGCGGCGCGCCCGCGAACGGGACCGGCGAGTCCGGCCCGCGCCGAGCCGCGCCGCGGCCCGCGCCCTCCGCCTCCAGCGCCGCGCGGTCCAGCGCAACGCGCGTCAGCCGCCCGCCGTACGCGTCGCCCTGCGGGGACGTCTCCTTGCGCAGCGGCGAGGGCGGCTGCGAGCGACGCCCGATCGCGCGCACCGCGCTCGACTCCGGGAAGCGGAACTGCGCCCGCGTCTCCTTAGCGGGCGTGTTCTCCGGCGTCGCTTCGACGGCTGCCTCGGGCGGCTCGCCGGCGTCCGCGTCAGCCGGCAGCGGCGTCGGCGGCGCCGAGTCCGCGCCGCAGCGCTCGGACAGCGCGAACCAGGGCTCCGTGCCGGGCCGCAGCGCCGAGGCGGCGCGCGCCGCGTGCGCCCCCGAGCCGGGCACGGGCGAGGCCGGGGACGGGAGCGCAGGCAGCGGCGGGGGCGGCGCGCGGTCGCGTTCGTCGGCGCGCTCGCGCGGCGTCAGCGACAGGCGGCGGGTCTCGGCGACCACGTCGTGCAGCTCGAGGCGGGCCCAGCGCGCCGCGTCGGCCTCGCGCTGCCGCGAGCTCGTGATGAGCGCAGGGTGCAGGCGCACGGAGGCGAGCAGCGGCGCGAGACCACGCTGCCAGGCGTCGCGCGTGGCGGCGGCCGCGGCGGCGTGCTCGACGCGCAGCGCGTCCAGGAGCGTGACGGGGTGCGTCGCGTACAGGGCGTGGAACAGAGCGAGCTGCGCGAGCAGGAGATGATCGCGCGCGGGCGCCGGCGGCGGCGGGTCGAGCACGGCGGGCCGCAGTAGCGCGTCGGCCAGGTCAGGCCAGAGCGCGTGCGCGAGCGCGGGCGCGGCGGGCAGGAGCGCAGCGAGCGCCAGGAGGGCGTGAAGCAGCGGCAGCGCAGCGCGCTCCTGGCGAGCGGCCCGGAGCAGCTCGCGCGGGAGCGGGTGCGAGGACAGGCGGTGCAGCCAGGCAGGGCGCCGCGCCAGCAGCGAGGAGAGCGCCTGCAGCGCGTCGCGGCGCGCGTGCGGGTCGCGTAGCTGGTCGTGGAGCGAGTCGAGCAGGTAGCGTGCGTGCGGGTCGGGCGCGCGCGCGAGCAGGTCGAGCGCGCCGGCGGCGGCAGTGCGCGCGTGGTACGCGAGCAGCGCGCGCACGAGCCAGGGCTCGCGCACGGCGGCGAACAGCGGGCCCGAGCCGGCGCCGCCGCCAGTCAGCAGCGCCGCCACCTCGCCGGCCTCCGCCGCGCTCAGCATCTCCGACCACCTATGTGACATATTGTACCTTCGGTCTAAATAATTTACATTTAAACAAACTGGAACTGAGTAAATAGCCTCTTGTCCTTGTATCTATATGGGTAAACAGTGTTAACTAGAATTCTTCATTTTTCACCTATGACTATCTTCACCATTAACTCAGAAACTAAATCCCTTTGTGCTGAATCATTAAGATGCAATAAATTACCAGAAGAAGGCAGCTAATAAATTACAAGAAGAAGGTAAAAGGTACAATTTCAAAGGGAAATCCTATCCAATACTAAAAACACCAACATTGTACAATTACTTACTTAGATAAGGTTATGATGATAAGAGTTGTACCTACTGCAAATAAGCGCATTATTGTCAAGAGTGTTTTAAGCCAGTGCTCATCTACAAGCAGGTTAACAATTTGTTGAGATTGTACCTATAGATACGACGACGCCGGTCGGTAGACGACGCGCTGGCCTAGTTGGTAGTGACCCTGCCTACGAAGCTAGCGGTCCTGGGTTCAAATCCCGGTAAGGGCAGATATTTGTGTGATGAGCAAGAATATTTGTTTTTGAGTCATGGATGTTTTCTATGTATTTAAGTATATATTTCTCTATATAAGTATTTATATCGTTGTCTAGTACCCATAGTACAAGCCTAGAGCTTAGTTTGGGACTAGGTCAATTGGTGTGACATTGTCCCCTGATATTTATTTATTTATTTTTATTTATTTAGATAGATAGAAGACGAAACAAATATGATATGCATATTAAATTATATAAAGTAAAAACCATGATACTACTTAAACAATTTATTTGTTGCAGTTCTTTTGGTTAGAACAACCAATTTGTGCCCTCTTCCTGTTTACCTTTAATGTAAAAATATGTTTATCCTACCAACAATTACAAAGTATTCAATATACAAAGAAAAAAAATATAACAGATTTTAGTCTTCATACTAATGCCATGACCGAAATAAACATTGCAATAACACATACATACATTCATACCTCTTGGTCCAGGTGTCAAAAACAATATTTGAATATTGGTTTTGAAAAGTATTACAACATTGAGTAATCAGTTGCAAATTTTGTTCAAAAGCAGGGATTTTCATCTGGAAACCCCTAGTATAATTGAGCACTATTTTTAACGCGATGTGGATAAATAAATAGCGATGCAATGAGCAACATCACGGAACGGCCTCACAAGGCCGGAGTCTTGCTCGCTGCCGATAACGTAATATAAACGTAAACCACAATGCTAATCTCGCCGACAGCCCCAGAGCGGCGCGATATGACCCGCGTCCTACCGGCCCCTAGCCGGGCCAATTATTCTTCGAGTGCACAAAACAAATTAATGGAGTCGTGTCGGAGAGATTGCACCGCGGCCTGCGATCGGTCGCGTCTTACCAGTCAGAAGATCGGAGAGATGAGGGACCCGTTGGTATCGATGCTGGAGGAATTTTGGAATCTGTTTTTCGTCTCCCGTATGTTGAGAAATTGCAGTGTAGGGTACAGTAGCTAAAATAACAAATCTTTTCTACAATGACAAGTGCGGCTCTCTGTGTTGGCCGTCACTAGCTTTTGACATGACATCTGATGGCAGATGATAGCTGTCAACTGTCAAATCATATGTGACAGGCTTACCACAGATAACGTTCATGTTGATACAGAGTAAAAACTATATTACAACCTTGTTTATCGTAATAATTTTATTGATTTCTAGCGCGGTGCGATACATACGGGTTTCCCTACTAATGTGCACACGAGCGCTTTTTTAACGCCTATTATAGTTCGATCAATCTAGGATTATTCCTCTTAAATATTAAAGGACATGGCTAAACTACTGCCCTAGCATGTATAGAAACAAAGTACAATCACTTGTTTTCTTCACATTTTACAAATACAACAAGAAGCGTTCGAAATAAGGAAATAGCCACAGGGATCACCAAACTAACCACAAACTAACCTGCATTGACCAAACTATAGTCTTAGTCTGTTTTCACTAAGAAGACTTTTTTTTACAATTTTTAATGAGTCATGAGGAGGGACTTGAGGGAGACTACTAGACAATAATGGCTAACATTTTTACTAAAATTACAAGCAATTTTACACAGCTTCACTGAAGGTTTTATAAATTGTGTAATTGCCAGGATTAGTAGGTAATAAAACACAACCTAGTAAACAATAAAAAATATATTTCAGTAACGAGCCTCAGATAAACATAATTAATATTTAATGATACATTTATTATTTTAAAATCATAACAATAAAATAATAATTACACTTATGAATTAATCCGTAACACTGATAGCTACCGGTGGTATGAATCTCCAGGTATGGCTGACCTCCGTACAAGGCGGAATGAGAGACTGTTGGTCTCCGTCTTTCATCGCGGAGGGGTCATCCAATACTGGTTCCGTCGTGGAGCACTGGATGTCAATTTTGTATTCGCCGGGTGTCAGAAACACGACTGTGCATTCGTGGTAAGCTTTAGCAGATTCCGGTAGTGTTGTGAGAACAACTCTGGAACACAAAATGGTTTTTTTAGGAACATGGAATTAAAACCCGGTTAAAAAAAAAGGTAGACGCCGTTTACATTTTCCTTTTCTAGAAAATATTTTTTGGAAAGAAACAAATTAAAATCAATAAAAAGAAATCGTGGAAATAGGACTTGATTTTGGAGGGTGAGAAATGTTATCGCCCAGAGCTAAATTTGAATTTTATTTTTTGACAACTACGCGATTTAAGGTTCAGTTATTACACAAAAGATTCCATAGGGTCGAAGTGTATCCGTAAAGACCCCACCAACAAGCTTCAGTTAACATTCCTCTTAAATGTTAGTAATGGTCTCCTTAGAGCATTTTCGCGCGGCAGCAAGGCTCTTAGTAGCTGCCCTTACTGAGCCATCTCACCATTCCACCTTGTATATAGACAGACTTACTTGTTGTTCCCGGCCGTGGCTACCCGGTTGTCCAGCTTGTAGCTCAGCACGCCATTGTTGTAGTCCTGGTAGAACTGCACGGACAGGCACAGCCGATGCAGCGGCCGGCGCAGGTGGTTCCACACGCACACGCCGAGTGAGAGGCACTCGCCAGCGGAGCAGCTGTACTCTTCTTGCGGCTTGATGCATTGGGAGTTTACGCTCACCTCTGTGTGGGTAAAAAGTACGTGTTAATATATATTTGAGTCATCCATTTAACAGCAGTCTTGGGATATTATAGAACTGCCTGCCTGAGGCAGCGGTGGCCTACGTTGTTGGCGAATATTCCGAGCATAGTGGACATTACATATGATTCAGTTACCCCAGTTCAAGGGCGACATGCGCACGATGTCCATCATGGCCTGCGACAGCGTGATGCCGCGCACGGAGGCCCGGCCGCGCGTCTCGGAGTGCACCAGCTGCCAGCGGAGGTCCACGTTGTTGGTGAGGTGCTCCGAACACAGTAGCTCTAGGCTGGTCGTGGAAGATCCCGTGCTTATTGATTTGGGTTCCGCTGATTCTAATAACATGAAAGAGGAGTCATTAATGAGCCGCTAGTGCACTATACCGGGTGTATCATAGTTTAGTCGTAAGTATTAAACAGCTAGATGGAACGGATTGACACATGGCTTACATATTACGTAACGAACCGAGTTTAAGTATAAAACTGGAACATATCTGGTTTAATGACATAATACAATGTTGGTTCTCGTACAAAAACATAATCGACATGACTATTAAATAGATATTGACCCCGGTATAATGGTGACCATTAATTCTAGAGTAGGTTTGGCAGCATATGACCAAATATGGCCTTGTAAGTATTGAGATGCTAAAGATTGATGCTAGTCTTGTCACTTTCACGCGTCCGACAGATTAGTGCAGCTGTTCTAACAACAAGTAAAAGTGCGGCGGCAGTAAAGTGCACAGCTGGTTGTGAGAGCGGCGTACCGTCTTCGCTGGGGCGGAAGGGGCAGCGCGGCAGCGGCACGGGCACGCGGCAGGCCTCGCGGCTCTCGATGAGGATGCGCTTCTGCGGCGCGTAGTGGAACTCCATCTCCTCGCCCGTCAGGTTGTGCACGTCCAGCACCAGGTACAGCTGGCTGGGGCTGCAACACGACACTTGCTCAGCACACAACGATCGAGGATCGAGAATAAGAAGGCTTTGGGGAGAACCAACGTGAACATAGCGCGCTCAAAATTCATTTTTTTCTCTCAATAAGATCAGGAATAAGTATATAAGAGAAAGTTTGAAATATGCACCAATTATTAGGAAAGTTAAGGAGTAACAGATTGGCATAGTATGGACACGTCCGTCTGTCCGTATGTCTGTCACCAGATTGAATCTCATGAACCGTGATAGCTATCTAGTATAACTGTCTAGTTGAAATTTTCACAGAAGATGTATTTCTGTTGCCGCTATAACAACCACTACTCCCATACAACAAACGTGATTTTTTTGCCGGTTTTTGCTCGATATTAATAACGGCAACAGATACACTTAGAATATTCACAGAATATTTAGTTGGATATTCACTTAATAAATATTTAAGTGCCATACAACAAACATGTTTTTTTGCCGTTTTTTGCCTATAAAAAAAAAAAGATAAAAGATGTTTATTCAGTAATTAGGCCGCACGGGCACTTTTACACGTCAAAATCTACGAGCGCTTCGCAAGAGACCACTGCTGAGAAGAAACGCCGCAAGAAACTCAACAGTCAGTCGTTTTTTAAAACTTATGATATTATACAATTATAAAGCTTAACCTAGCATGATATAAAACAATGAATTTAACATAAAATAAAAATAAAAATAAAAAACATTCAAGCGTAGCTTGTGCAAGAAAATGTGTCAAAACTAAGAATTTTCATAGGGAGTAATAAGAAGTAGTAATAAAAAAAATATTTATATAAAATATGTATATATATTAAAAAATATATATATACTTTCCTATGACAGTGCATGACAACCACCACATACAAAGTTTCGATACATTCTCCTACAGAAACCGTGTCCCCTAGACAATATACAATATTTACATATTTTTATGCCTATTTTATTAATCAGTTATTTAGGTGTTTAGTTAAGTTTAGGCCAAGCATTTTTATCTGTTAGATAGTCCTCGACCCTATAGTAAGCCTTAGACATCAACGACTTTTTCAAGTAACTTTTAAGTACTGGAAATGGTAACTTTAAAACTGAGTCAGGTAATTTATTATAGAAAATAATGCATTGACCTACAAATGATTTATAAACCTTACGGACACGAAATTTTTTAATAGCAATTTTATTTTTATTTCTTGTATTCAAATTATGTATATCACAATTCTTAACAAAAGAGTCTTGATTTTTAATGACATAAATTATATTCTCATAAATAAATTGTGACGCTACTGTTAAGATACTAATTTCTTTAAATACTAATCTTAAGGAATCACGGGAGTTAAGGTTATATATAGAAGGAATGGCTCTTTTTTGTAACACGAATATAGTCTGTATGTCAGCAGCTTTTCCCCAAACCAGAATACCGTACGACATAACACTATGAAAATAACTATAATAAACTAAGTGAGCTGTCTCAACATTGGTAAGTTGCCTGATTTTTCTAACAGCATAAGCTGCCGAACTTAATTTGCCTGTTAGTACTGCTATATGGGGACTCCATTGTAAGTTTTTATCTATAGTTATCCCTAAGAAAAGCGCCTTATCTACCATTTCCAAACACTCATCATTTAGAAATAAACTGGATTCTACTGGTCTAACATTAGGCAAAGCGAACCTAACACATTTAGTTTTTTTAGCATTGAGTAGCAAATTGTTACTAGTAAACCAATTAAGTACTTTACCTAGCGTGGCATTTATCCTACTGTAATCGACGGATTTTCGTTCTACCTTGAAAATTAATGATGTATCATCAGCAAATAGCACAATATCACAAAGGTTATCTACCGTGCGTGGTAAGTCATGTGTTGTCAGTGTCAGTCAGTATGTTGTATAGATACTGGTAAGGCACCTTTCGTGTGCGAGTTTGACTCGCACTTGGCCGGTTTTTAATTTTTTCTTAGGACCGACACTTGATTTTATTCTGTTCCGTCTATTGGTTAACTGGTAGAGAATTTGTACCTACTTTATTGTATTTTGTGCAAATAATTTTAAATAAATAAAAAGGTCTGAATGAATTGTGTTAAGTATGACATGTGAATGAAAGGTGAGTACGGAGTTAACAGCGGATAGAGGAGAGTAGCACAAGAACACTTGTTGTGCTGACCACACCTAGGGATAAGAGCAGGAAGATCATGACGATGCAATAATTATTCGCTTGTATTAAAATGCCCTGCCTGAGTATACTTAGTGTACGAAATTAGAATATACGGCTGTCACGGAGATCATTATATAATTGAACTTTAGTAATGCTAATGACCGATCGGCCTTAACCCTTTGTATCCATTCCAAATATTCATAATTTAATTTTGCGTATCCATTTCACGCATGTATGATATATCTCGACAGTGTGCCAGGAAAACTTACATTTCGGCGGGCAGGACGTCCCAGTGCGTGATAGAGACACTAGGTAGTAGTTCGAGGTTGATTTGCAGCGTAGACTGGCGGCAGTGCATCTCCCGGCCTGCACCCCCCGAGTAGCGTATTATCACCTACAAAAAAGTTAAGTGTTAGGGTTCCAATCCAAAAACGGAAAGCTTGTTCCTACTGCGTTTATTTTATCTAAAACATTTGCTGTAAAATTATTCTAAATTTTAATTAAGCTTGATTAAGACTGAGTCTTACCTGAGTCTCAATCTGCCTTCCTCGAGACGGGGGCATTACCGATATAGGAGCGGACCAGTTGGTCGTGTGAGAATTTGTCGATCTGCAAACAAAACACATGTATGCCATAACAATCACATTGTGTAAAAATACTAGTAATATGTCTTTGAAGATTATTTTTAATAGCTCTTAAAACGACCTTCGGGTTCGTTATTCTCTCTCACTCGCACTAATATGCTCTTATGCCAGTCTAACCCGAACTCGAATGACTTTTTTAAAGCTATTGCACTGTACTTACAAAAGATAGTCTATGACACGCCTCGGCTAATCATTTTGTCTAAAAGACAAACGATACCGAACTTTTGATAAGTTCTATCTTGCTTTCTCTGTCAGCTATATACATTCAAAAACACACGACATGGTATTTTGTCTTACTTTCTCTAATCATTTATAGATGGGTTTTTCAAGCTGACTGAAAAAGCGAGGTAAATACAAACTAGCCCGACCAAATACAATGTGGTATGATTATTCAATACATCTTTTACCCTTTGGATAGTCGGTTAAAAACAAAACATTACCTGAAACTGCCAGACAGGTTTCTATTCGGCACGAGTCCACTGCTCAGCGACGTTTGCGGGTTCGAGCTTTGCGTGGGCAACGACGTCTGGGTATTGGGTACCGGCGACCCCACCCTCGACGGGTAGTTGGATGTGAGGCTGTTAGGGAACATGTTCTCCCCCCCAACCCCGCCCAGGTCCAGGAAATCCGCTTCGCCATACAACTTCATAGATATGATGGCTGTCTCATTGGGGGGGATCGGAAGCTGAGATTGGATCTCGTCGTTGGACCATTGGAATACTTTGGATTGGAGCTGAGTGTCTGTGTTTGACTGTGAAATGTATAAATAGATTATGCACATGCTGGTTAGAATTGGTTTGGGACTAGGTCAATTTTGTAAAGGTAAGATTTTGACCTTTTATTTTTTGTTATTTAAGAATTATAAAAAAAATACCGTAGTGCAAAGAACGAATACGATAGTATACGACGGCCATGAGCCTGCATAAAGTTATTAATTGTAGCTTTAGGAAAGAAAAGAAGTCTTTATTTTTAACTAGTACTATACAGTATATTCTTTCAAAAAAAAAATTAAAACTAAAAAAATATACTCGAAACATGAGTGAATATAAATCTCACCTGTATAGCCAGATCTAAATATTCAATAGGCACATTACTCGTGTTAGTAATCTTCATGGTACAGTCCGTGCTCTCTCCGTTGTGCAGCGAAATATTGGTGATGCTGCCTACATTCTCTACATTAGGCAGGTTTAAGTTACCAGAGGGCGCCACAGTCGTCTCTATTGTAATCGTAGGTAAACTCGGAATAACTTCTATGGTATACGAAGCTGGAAACTTGTGGGGCATAGGCATATTCTTAAGTCTACAATTCGACTTAACACCAAGCGTGTGGGTCGAATAACCCGTTATTTGTAACTCTCCCACTTCTTTGCACGTCCCGTGGAGGTTCACGATGGTGGGAGTGTCGGGGGCTAAATTTATAGTTTCCGGGATCGATTCGAAAACGATCCCGGAGGTCAAAAGGCGCATGTTGGATACTTTCAGTTCGAAGGGCAGAGGATTCGTGAGTTTCATCTGCACTTCGCAGATATCGTCTTCGACCCATAGGTATTCTGAAAAGGGGATTTTATTAAGTGGAACTCCGCATTTAGTATTTATTTTTATCTATTATCGTATCAATACTTAATCGGTAGATGATTAGTGGATTGGCTTGAAGTTGTCAAAACGTATTGACTAATAGATGATGAAGATTAAAAAAGTTTTTTCACTTCTCATGCTCATAAAGGCCTTCTTTATGCTGGGTATAGGTTTCATTAAATAGCTTTTTATGCACTAGACTAAGACAATTAAGCCCTACAGCCAGACAGACAGATGAGGTGACTGCAAAATAAACTTTTTATTTGAATACATTTACTTTAATTTATCTGCCTTGTATGTTGCATGTAACAAAAAATAAATTAAAACTATTAAAAAGAAGCATTATTAACAAAAACATTACAAAATCAACGCATGACTTGGCTGTATTGTCTTGACAGCAGTCAAAAATCCCATGCAGAAAAAAAATAGTTTTTGTCTATAGTTTGGACTATTAATTAGGTATCTAATAGAAAAAATGCAAAAGAACTTATTGAACAGACATTGCCGCCTAAATCCAAGAAAAAATATTTAAAAGGTATGAACATTTCAGAGCCTGGAGAAGCGGCAAACAAGTCAATACATTCTCATTCATGTAAGTTGTTTTACATTATCACTGTTTTATTTCCTCGTAATCGAAGTGAAAAGCAGAGTGTATAACTCTGTCTTAAAACCCATTTTATCCTCGATTTAATTATCTAACCTCGCCTGCCGGCTCGGATGGATACCATTTTGTTTTATGCCCTTGTTGTATCTACTATTTTTTCGAGAAATTATGTTTATCAATGTTACTTGGTAAAAAATAGTACATTACTGCACAGACCAGGAAGTAGGCCGTTGCGGGACGAGTAGAGTAAGCGTGGCCGAGACGCAGTCGAGGCCACGCTATATACGAGGCTAGCAACTGCCCTTCCTGGTCGAGGCTTGTATAGTGTATAGTGCTTTTCTCTAACAATGCGAGGAAATTAAACAAAATTTCAGTTTTGATATAATATGTATTCAAATGTATTAACAAAATAAAGTCAAATAAGATGTGATAATAGGACGAAGGCAAATGGCAATAAGTACTTAACTAAAAAGGTTTACTTAAAAATTAAAAGAAATGTTGCTCATGTTAGGGCAGTTTGTAAAATTAAATGTAATGGTTTTTCCTGGTACGTTAATGTTTGTTTGTATTTTCGCGAAACAAAAATAAAACGTACTGTACTTAAAATTCCATAAGAAAAAAGTATTCCCGATTCCCGCTTTAATTTTTTAATTCTAAACGCAGAATGTTTTAAAAAAAGTAAAACTATTTGACACTTTGGTAAATACGCTGTAAACGCGATAAACGGCGTTTACCTTTTTAGTCTATGACATTTAAAAAGTAAATAAACATGGAAGAATTTTGAATTGTACGAGTGTTTGGCTGTTTGGAGTTAGTTATCATAGTCCAAATATGGTTTTAAAAAGTAAAAAACCGGGTACGTTATTAAATTTGTATACATTTTCGCGGCCGCTGCCGCTGGTAAATAATAACTTTTTTTTTTTAATTTTGCCTGGGCCTGGAACTCGGAACTTCGCGGGCTGATTTTACAACAGTAAGGTTAACATTTCCGAGCATGTGGGAGAAAATATATGAACAGGCATAATTTTGTAAGGTATATTTGAAGAAGACATTAAGTATTACCAATACAGTTTTTAACATTTGCATCTAGATTGAAATGACCGTAAAAGCTCTACGGTGTTTTTAATTTATTTAGTCACCTAAATAAATCATGTGGAATCGATTTTGAGCAGTAAAAGAAAGAAATTTCGCTCACCCATTTTTCCCTCGTCCTTCTTGGTCTTCCGCTCGAGGCTGCCGAAGTGTATGGGCGTGAAGATGAAGGGCCCCTGCGGCTTGGTCCTGCGGCGCGCGTGCGGAGCGCGCGGCGGCGGCGGCGGGCGCGGGCTGAACCCCGCGCAGGCCGGCGCGCGCGACAGGTTGGCGGGCGGGATCACCTCGCCCGACTCCAGCACCAGCGGGACCGGCCCGCCCTCGCACTGCGCCGCCAGCGCCTGCGGACAACACTCGTACACACACCGCGCCGCCACCACCCCCTCCCCGCGCAGGCCGGCGCGCGCGACAGGTTGGCGGGCGGGATCACCTCGCCCGACTCCAGCACCAGCGGGACCGGCCCGCCCTCGCACTGCGCCGCCAGCGCCTGCGGACAACACTCGTACACACACCGCGCCGCCACCACCCCCTCCCCGCGCAGGCCGGCGCGCGCGACAGGTTGGCGGGCGGGATCACCTCGCCCGACTCCAGCACCAGCGGGACCGGCCCGCCCTCGCACTGCGCCGCCAGCGCCTGCGGACAACACTCGTACACACACCGCGCCGCCACCACCCCCTCCCCGCGCAGGCCGGCGCGCGCGACAGGTTGGCGGGCGGGATCACCTCGCCCGACTCCAGCACCAGCGGGACCGGCCCGCCCTCGCACTGCGCCGCCAGCGCCTGCGGACAACACTCGTACACACACCGCGCCGCGACCTCCCCCTCCACGCTCGCGGGTCATACCTGCAGCTGTATGGACAGCTCGCGGTGCTCCTGGCGGCTGAGGTGCGGCCACATGGCCTGCAGCAGGAACGTCATGTGGCGCGTGGCCAGCGCCGGGTGCCCCATGCGCCGCGCCGCCACCACTAACTCCAGGAGCAGCTGGATTTGCAGCGCCGGCCATCCTGGCACACCATCAACAGCTGTAAATCTTATCTTACTAGTGCCCGCCTTCTACTGCGAGTGGAGCGAGGTTTATCTTACAATGGTGACTTCCAAGTGTTTCCGACGCCAGCTAAGCTCTTGAAGTCACTGTTGTAAGCTAAACGAAGTCTACAGGGCCTATTCCGCTCGCAGTGAATACCGGGCATAATACTGTAATTGCGAAAGTTTTAATGTTTTGTCTGTTACTCAATCATGCCAGAACTGCTGAACGGATCTGGATGAAATTTGGCACAGAGATTGACTAGTCTTGACTCTTGAATAGTATAATATATATATGAATGATTTCACCGTAGACAGAGTCGCGTGCAAAAACAAGTAAGCCATAACTTTATGAACTAAACTAGACTAGACTAAAGAATAAATTTAACTTTCAATTATAATGCAAGCTTTTTTGAGTATTTAAAACTTGCCAAGTCTTAAGCTTGGCGGTAGGTTAATGGATAAGATGGTAGTAGCGATCCGGGCAGACCCTGAACAAGATCCTACGACCACAAAAGCCTAAACAGGCCTACAGCAGTGGACGTTATGAGGCCCTACTATGAAAATCTAAATACGAAGTTACGCTCCATTCCTGTCACTCGTCATTCGAAACTAAATCAAGAGAAAGGGACAGAGCTAACGTAACTACGAGGGTGCATTGAAAAGTTCTGAGCCTAAGGTTGAATATAATTTTAAAAAAACAAATAAATACTGGCAGGTAAAAGTGCCATATTTAGTCGCCATTATGCACTATCTTTTGTTTTTTTCCTGTCACAATTTTGCATTTTATGCTGGAACTGCTACATAAGGTCACTGATTTTTCAAGTAATGGATAAAATTGAGCACCGTTCTGTCATAAAATATTTGCAAAAGAAGGGGTTAACACCAAAACAAATATTTGAAGATATGAATTAAACATCAGGGCAATCTGCTCCATCGTATGCTACCATAAAAAGATGGGTAGCTGATTTCAAACGTAGCCGGGAGACTGGACGAGCCTAGGAGTGGGCGGCCGTTGACGGCTACTACGGATGAAAATGTCAATAAAATATTAGATGCGATAATGAAGGATAGGCGATTGAAGATTGTGGAGATAGCGGAAGCAATGGGTATTTCTTATGAGCGGGCACAGAACATCATCACCGACGTTCTTGGATTTTCTAAGGTGTCAGCCAGGTGCCTAGACTGCTTTCAGTCGAGACTCGAGACCAAACGAGTACGTGTTACAATTTCCCAAGATTGTTTGGACATGTTTCAACGTGACTCCGAAGATTTTCTCAATCGTTTTATAACTATGGACGAGACATGGGTCCACCACAGTACACCAGAATCGAAAGAACAATCCAGGCAATGGAAAAGACCAGGTTCACCACCACCCAAAAAAGCCAAGGTCATTTTGTCAGCTAATAAGGTAATGGCCTCAGTTTTCTGGGATTGCAGGGGGGTTATCATGATAGACTATCTCGAAAAGGGCAAAACAATAAATTCGGACTACTATTGTGCTCTTTTACGTCGTCTGCGAGAGGAAATTAAAATAAAGAGACCAGAAATGCTGTCGAAAAAAGTACTGTTTCACCAAGACAACGCTCGCGTTCACACTTCGGCGAAATCAATGGCACAAATACATGATTGTGGATTTGAAGTGCTGCCGCATCCCCCTTACTCGCCGGATCTAGCTCCTTCCGATTATCATCTCTTCCCAAACCTCAAAAAACACTTGGGAGGAAAAAGATTTTCGACAAATATGGAGGTACAAGAAGCAGTAGACTCATATTTTAACGACCTCAAAGATTTTTTTTTTTTGTTGGGATAATGAAGTTGGAGGCGAGGTGGACTAAGTGCATTGACCTTCATGGAGACTATGTCGAAAAATAAAATTGTTATAAAAAGTGAGCCAGTTAGTTTTTTTTACCCGGCTCAGAACTTTTCAATCCACCCTCGTACTTCATTTAGTTTTATTTAATTTATAATAGAGGGAAATATGAGATGTGATGTTATAGGTGCCTCACCGACTTGGTGCTGCACCACGTAGTTGGGGTCGGGGCTGAGCCGGTGTCCCGGGAAGGAGTGCAGCAGCAGCGAGTAGCAGCGCGCCCAGTCCGGGTTCGGGTTCCCGGGGCTCACGTGTCGCGTGGCCGCCAGCCGCTGGCAGAACGCCGCTTTGCGCAAGAAACCTGTGCAACGTATTTTGACTCACTTTGGGGATACATGCGATAAACAAAAAAGTTTAACATATTCAGTGCCAGTGCTGCGAGTGCTACGCTATAACTTAGAGCAGCATTTCTTCAATATATAGCGAAAATCAGCTCTGAACAGCGGACCCAACTATGGGGACTTTGGCATTAAATGTGCTAAGACATAGCGTGCCACCGTCGCCCGAGCTTTTAAGCGTAATGTCGTCAGATTTGGATGACGAGGAGTCTCTTCTGTTGTTAGCGTCTCTTTTTTATTTTTAAAAGACGCGACGCAAGCGCCCTATATTTTGCCAATGCGTGATGTAACTCGACGAGAGCGGAGCGCGACGCCGTTTCTACGCCAGCGGTGCCATCTGGTTACCACTTACTCTTTGCCGTTTACGTATAGTATACAGTGTGTAAATGGAATACGAGCAAACATTTAAACTAGACGTAGGTTATAGCTCTACAAGTCATGTAAATGTGGAATTTCGTTAATAACTCTAATACATAGAGCGCAATTAATTTTTAAAGGTCCCATCGAGCAGCAATGTATAATGCATAACTTTTTCAGACCTTTCGTATATCGGCAGCCAAACTAGCGTAATTATGGCATTTAACGTGAAAAATTAGAATTGTTCTCTAAACAAAAACGTTTTATTTTGTATTATTATTGATTTTAACGTGAAACGATCATAATTTAATGCACGTAAATTGTCGTACATACTACTTACTTATCTTTACTAGGTATCCAGTGTGTCATCTATCACACACATACATTATTCACACATTATTGACATGATCTTTTTTGTGGGCTTGGTTTTATTAATGGATAATATTGCATTTACAGATTATGTATTAATTTAGCGGATTTAATGTGGTATTTATCAACAAAGAACTGTAACTGTCAAAAGAGTCATGACCTGTGGTAATGACAATTTCATAATCAATTCAGATGACCATAGACGAAGAAGTTGTATTGTACCTACCTACATACTTCTTTATTATGAAAACAGTTTAGATATGAGGAATTGCACTACTGCATACAGAAAACCCATCATGTAGTAAAAAAGGATAACTGGATGCTGTTACGCAATAATGTGTCAATCCACAAGTATTTAGCAATAAAGTGTCAACCCTTAGAACTCTTGTTGTGGGTTGACATTTTATTGCTAAATAATTGTGGGATAACGCATTTTTGCGTAACAGCATCCAACTATGACATAAAATATGCTGGAAAACAGTTACATAAATCTAAAATGCTGCGACCATCTAATTTTAGTGCTCAGGAATTGAGTGATATGATTTTAGCATATGGTGAAGCTCAACAAAATGGAAACAGAGCGTTAAGTTTGTACAGAGAGCGGTTCCCGAATCGCAGAGTTCCGAGTAGCGCTCGAGTGATTGTGAACGCATTACAGCGAGTTCGAGAGGATTTGCCTGTGACCGGAAGAACTGATGGTGCAGCAGTGAATCGAGAGGTTCCCGTTCAAACAGAAGATCGAATACTGCTCCATTTTTCGTCTAACCCAGAGGATAGTACCAGGAATGCTGGGCGACGCTTTAATGTGAGTCAAACGGTGGTGCACAATATCCTCAAGCGCGACAAGCAACATCCTTACAAATTTTTAAAGGCTCACGCTTTGCTCTCCAGGGACTTGCCGCCACGAATTGCACTTTGTCAGTGGTTGCTCAGCCAACATCGAGAAGGCGGCGATTTTTTGGCCAAGATAATCTGGACTGATGAGAGTACATTCACACGGAATGGGGTCTGGAACCAGCGTAACAGTCATTACTGGTCACGGGTAAATCCTCACAATTTAAAAGAAACTGGGCACCAGTATCGTTGGGCTGTAAACGTTTGGGCTGCGATTCATGGCAATCGTATTATCGGGCCTATTTTTATCGACGGTAACCTAAACACAGACAAGTTTATACAGCTTCTGAATGGGCCTTTAGCAGACTACGTTAATACGCTGCCCGAAGAAGAACGCCGGCAGACATGGCTGCAGCTGGATGGTGCTCCGGCTCACTCGGCAATTCGCGTGCGAAATGTCCTCAATTCAATGTTTGAGGACAGGTGGCTCGGGAGGTTTGGCCCACGTCGCTGGGCGGCTCGTTCTCCCGATTTAACGCCACTCGATTTTTTTCTTTGGGGGGCAGTTAAGAACGAGGTGTACTCGGAACCTAGGACGTCGGTGGAACAGCTCAAAAACAAAATAACCGAAGTTTTTGAAAAACTGAGACAAACGACCGATCTCAGCCATGTCATAGACTCCATTAAACGACGCTGTGAAGCCTGTATTGAAGTACACGGTCGACACGTGGAGAACAGCTATCTCAGGCATGTACACCGGCGGCAGTGAAAATTTCAACAGTATCTTTTTTAGAGTACCAGTACCTATGTTTGTAAATAAAATTAAATTTGATATTCGCGTTATTGTCCAGTTCGCCATTTACTCATTAAAGGTCTTAATGTCCCTTAGGAAGATCACCCATAGCATCTTTTTCAGCGATGAAATCACCATACAGTTGCAAAACCCGCGATACAGTCGCTGGTCGTAACCTTTGCACTGGTAAAGAACTACGCTTGTGTATAGCTAATAAGTATAACACAATACAGCAGTGTCACGATTTATTCAATCATCGTTACTGATCGAAAATAGTATCATAAATATGAGGTACCTAGGTTTAAGCTATGTTAGTTTTGCAGCTGGCCTGAAGGGCTAAAACGCCCAGAAATAGGAGCTCCGCGCCAGCGGAGATCCGTCAACCCTGTCAATTTGATATTGAAATAGAAATCATTGGTCAGTAGGACTACGCAGTAGAACCACGGGCAAAGAATGAGAATTTTTTACATTTATTAGTGGGATTAGTGGGATTAAGTACTTAAATGTTATTATTGTAGTATGCAAAACTTTGAATTAAGTAGGTGTCTAACTTCCTTCGGTACAATTATTCTGTAGAATAAAGATTAGATTAAAAGAAATGAAAGAAGTTACAAAGTTAACTCGGGCAAAGTACCGTGGATGTTTGTGTTTCAATCACGCAAAAACGGTTTAACGGTTTTGTAGGAATTCGACACCCACGGATCGACTTATTATGACTCATGACACATAGGACAGTTTTTATCCCGATATAAGCGATAAACAATTTCTACGTGGACAGACTCGCGGGCAAAAGCTAGTAAAAATTCTGCTTGAAACGAAAATATTTTTCATAGTGCCAATAAGATACAAAACTCTTTTGGCAGGGCAGGTGAGTATAGCCAATGTTGACCTTATGTCATTACGAGTGGCCGTCAGTCACATAACCTAAAGTATCAATCAATGCTGTGTGCCTTGGTTGTTTGTTGATAGATTTTTATTAAGAAAAACGTTATAATTTTGCATTATTATGGAGAACAGGTATCTACATTGTCTTGTGATTTTACAATGGTTTCCCCTGATTTACATCGCTGAGTTTGGAACATCGTGGATCAACTAAGGATTAAACGAAGATATTTTTTTTTAATTTCTGTAAGTGTGAAGGAATCAGTATGTGCATGAACTAAGTGTTTTTTATTAAATTAACAACAAAATAAAAAGCATTTCCACTGCTTTTCATTCTAAATAAGTTTTAAATACACATAACTACGACTGTGACCCGAGTCTAACCGAGTTTTCCCGAACCACTTGAAACCTTGTCAGTTGAAACGAAGATTTAAGTCGCAGTTAATTGCAGGTTAATTGAGTTATTTGTAATACATTGCGTGGCGAATTAATTAGTATGAAAAAAAAATTACAACTTAGGTTAACGATACACATGTTTTTATGTTAATTAGGATGCATATTAACCGTCGTTAAAATATTTGCTCGTATTGGATTTACACACTGTATAGTTACGTTCACATCCCACCCAGGTCGACCTCCAAAATAGTGAAAGAAATCTCGCTGCGTGTCTCAAGCTTAAAATGTATGTTCGCATCTAGTTAGATTTATTAGATTACTTACCTATTTCTTTGTAAAGTTCTGCCAGCGTGTCGAATCTCTGTATCTTCTCTTGCTCACTAAGCGTCAGATTTATGAATATCACATTCTGAAGGAAACTCGACGCTTGCAAACAGTTGCTCTGTTCCACAGCAATCCTCGCGGCTTTGAAGCACGCCTCAGTCTCTATGATGCCCGCGTTCTGATACTTGCTGTAATCTACAATCGCTTTACGATACTTGTCTACAATATCATCCCCACTCAAAAGATACTGGTTGTTTATTTGCGACTGCGATTGTCTAGGTACAGACGGTAAATCGGGCCCTAAGAATGACTTCTGGCTTTGGTACTCAATGTCACTGGACGAAGCGAGGGATTCTGAGTCACCGTTGTCAGTTTCAGATTGCCTAGAAGATGATTCGATGCTGTCTGACGATGAGGGGGTCAGCTCACCGGGAGGGTTAACAGGGCTAGAGGTTTTAGACGACCTGAGAGGGGACGAGTTGATCTTGAATTTTCTAAAAGAGTCCGATTGAGATTGGCATAGTGATAAAGGTTTCGTTTTGTTTGGGGAGCTCTCTTGTAGGCTGGCATTTCTTTGTAAAGGAACGGGGTTCCTTAAGTTTGGGTAAAGTAATATAGCAGATGCTGCGCAGAGACCTGGAAAGAAGCGGATCTTAGTATAGATACATTGAATAGGGACAAACATTCTTATTGTGCAAAAATAGAATGCTAGGTTCACCTTCATTAGCCGCAGCCAACCACAACCAATCGTTGACGTTTCTTAATATTTCAGAAGAGGAATGGTACAGAATTAAGCTGTCTGTGACCAACCCTGACTGCAGAGTTAAATCTGCCAAGTTTTTCGTGACGCGCCCCATGCACCGCTTTTTGTTGTTCCGCGATTCCATATCAAGTCCTGAAAAGACAATTAAATTGAATTTGCAAATGACATGTCATCGGAAAATGTTATTTATACCAGAAATCAAACCCTGAAATTGCCATATACTGTTATTACGCAACTTCAATCTCATAACTTTTTAAATAGTATTGTTTTAGCAAATCTTTTTATGTAAAAGACCCGCCCGCGACTCCGTCAGCGTAGAAGTTGTTTATCTAATTGTCTAATTGTCCGAGATAAAAAGTACCCCATGTCTTTCCCCAGACTTCAAGCTGTCGGTGAAAGCGTAACAAACAAACAGAATTACTTCCGCATTTATAATTTAAATAGTGACCGACCCTCGCTTTACTTCGGTTTATGTGAGTTTTTTGTAACATCCATACATAATCCAGATTTTTATATACATAAAAACCTTCCTCTTTAATCACTCTATCTATTGATGAAACCTGGTGATTAAAATCCGTTGCGGAGTTTGTAAGATCTAAGCGTACAGACGCGGGAATCGACTTTGTTTTATACTACGTAAAGATAAAGAGGTTTGGATCTGTATTTTGATATTAAAATCAACTAACCTACAAAATCTTTCTTTTCAAATGGGGCCAAAAGCAAAGATACTTTTTCCAATTTTTCCCTGGACTTCTCTAGCCGTCTCGATTCCACAACCCAAAACAAGGAGTTGATTAAGTCTGCTACATTCTGTTCTAAATCTGGCACTGGGTCATTTTCGCCATAGAACATGGCATGTGTTTTGAAATTGGAGGGGGTGGTGAAATTCTCCTCGATTGGGATGGAAGCACTGGAGGAGGCAGACTGGGGGAAGCTTTCTGCTGATGTCAAACTGTCAGCTTGTTCACTCGGTACTGAAGCTCTGAAATCAACAAGATAAATGATTAGTAATTATTGACATTGAATAATTTTCAGATCTTTCCAATCCTTAAACTACCTATTGTCATCAACAGGCAGATCGCCCACCTGATGGGCAGTGGTCACCGCCGTCTATGGACATTTGCAACGCCGGAGGCGTTCTACATTGCGTTGCCAGTATCGAAGAAATTTAATGATACCATTTTAAAAGCCCGATATTGTAGCGCATTGGGCAAGAATACCTACTAGCATGTCGACCATGCGCAGTGTAGGATTACGAAGTAGTTACTACAAATACAAAAAACTATCTCAAAAAAAGAATACATATCACTTTTCGAGTTCAATATTTCTAAATATAAATATAAATATAAATCTAAAAAATTATATTATTTAATGATTTTTCGAGAGCAATCAACAATACCTCACTTGATAAGGTCAAAAAACCATTTTACCTTATATACCTTTGCTTCACTCATATGGGAGATACACGAAAAAAGGCAGGCATTCCATCTTAGTCTTTGGTTGCAACACATATTTAGTGGTGTTAGGATTGCAGTCTTCAGATTGTAGTCTTGAGAATGCAAATGGCTCTCTGATCCTACTTACCAAGAGTGGTCTGTGTCCACGTTTTCCCTCTCCGCGCCATAAAAATTATCTATATAATTATATTGAATTATTGTAAAACGTACCTATCGATGGAACTGTCCTTGGGCTTGTCATCTTCAAATGCGCTATATGTCTCGGGCTCCTGTTCAGGCTGCTTCATGTTGCTGACAGGACCGAACATAAAGGCTCGGGAGTCATACAAGGTGTTGGAATACTTGACTTTCAGTGACTCATGGACCCGGCACACCTCGTTCAGTTCTATTTGGTTGTTAAACTTGCTTAAAGTTATTAGACCGAGTAATCTCCTGGGAATTAAATAACAATAAATAATATCAGGGGACTATCCCACCCAAATCGAGTCACTATTGTAATCACATAGTCCCAAATTTAGCTCTATGTATGGTCAGTCAAGAAAGTGGTCTACCAGTTTTGACAAAAGTTTCTGTGACATCTAATTATAGCTAAGGTTGACAATTTGTCACTGTCATAATAATATTGCAAGGGAACATCAAACTTGTTGTATCATGACGTGCAAATGAACTTCAACCGTAGGGTGGTAGACCACATGTTTTGGCAGACTGTGCGATCGAGTTCATAAAAATGTGTACACTTTAGGTACTTTATCACTTTAATCCCTATATGGCAGTGGCACTATTCATATATGGCAGTTTAAACATGACATCAAATTGTCAAGGTACTAAATTCAAATTTATGAACTGGATTGTACTATGGTGTACTATGTAACGATAAACATACATGATATACATACATGCTTAATACCTGCCTTGCCAGGATTCAAACCCTCAACCACAAGTTTTGTAGGCAGGGTCACTATAAAAAAGGCTAACACACATTGTGAATGCTGTTTTGTTTGTTTACAACACCAATTTTATTGACTATTATTGTAACATGATTTAAGATTTATTACAATGGGTAGGATTGTTGTCTAGAGCAGTTTATTTATAAAATAAACTTGAGAATGTAACAATGTATCAATGTATCAACTAGCTCTTGGTTTGTCATTAAACAAACATTTTATTAACCTTTTGAACACATTATGGCAAATAAAGTACTTATCTTACATCAAAAAAGTCTCGCATGCAAAACATATTTGCTATGCTTAGTGATACGGAACAAAGTCTTGTTTAATCTTGAACTTGTGGCAGCTGTGGCAAAACTACCAGTTGTCGGCCAGTGAATTATAAAAAAAAAAAATTATAAATAGGTCATGCAAGTACACTCTCTTTTGTTAAAAGATGCCACTTTTAATTATATACAATTTTAAAAAGAAAAGGAAATTTATTGCCATAAGAAAACAAGCTAGTTTTATTAGAATATAAATGCTGTAATACAAAAGAAGGCAATTAACTGCAGAAAATAAATAGTATAAGCAATTTAAATTTCGAATAGAGTATAGAATGCTTCAACTACAACATTGCACTTAGCCGCCTTCTTTGGTGTTAGGTCAAATAACACTACCTATGGGTTTGGAAGTCCCCCCAGTCATTGTTCTCCACTGGGTAGTCTCGCACATATCGCACCCAGATGTCTCTAACCTGTCCATTGGAGTCTATCACAAACAGAAAAAAGAAATATTTTTCAAAAATGTACAAATGAACTTTTGGTAAGAATCACTACGGGAGAATACACCGTGTTTTTTTTGATTTACGATAACTTTAAGGGAACGTTCTTTAGGTCAAACAAAGTTAATTTCCCGAAGACAGACAAAATGATAAGTCTAACGGTTTTAAAGATATTTAATTTTTAAATTTAATCAGTTAATCACGTTAAACTAGTGTAAAAGGCTCTCTTAATTGATAACAACAATTTTCTTTTAATACTTTATATGACTCTTATGAGTAAAGAGTTTCCAATTGTTAGGTTTGTATACGCGTCAATCTAAAGTGACAATCTTGTACCTGTCAAGTGTTATCTTTACTTGTGTGTGTATGTCACGCCAACATAGACGTATTTGACACTGATTATTAGTTAACTCTAAAGGCCCTTTTAGAATGACCAAAGATAAAAGATTTCATTATTTTGTACTAAACCGAGTATTTAAAAATCTAATGTACCAATTAGTTTCTATGGATATACCTAGTAATATGCCAAAGTTATCGTAAATCAAAAAAAACACGGTGTATATGTAACAAGTAATAAATGTTATGTGAAGTAGTCTAACTAGATATTCTCTTATAGTATTGCTAGCTCAACAAACTTCAAGAGCTCTGAAGGGTATCCACTAACATTCCATATAAGGATCAGCAAATAATTTAACAAAACTAGGCTTTATTTGAATTTTTTAAGTTTTCCAAAACATTAGACCAGTTTTAGCACTTTTATACTATTTATTTCTGTCTACTATACTTTCTTTCCTTAATAAATAAAACCTTTTTTCAGGCTCAACTGCTTACCCGTTACTTTGATGTTGTTGACCCTTTGGATTCGCTCCCAGAGCTTGTTAAAGTTCCTGAGCATTCCGCCCACGCCCTTGACGAGCACCAGCAGGCAGGCATGGTGCGGCGCCTGCTGCCCGTAGTCCGGGTGCGACATGACCGACTCTCCGGGCGCGTGAGACAGAATGTAGCTCACTGACGATCGCATTGATATCTCATTTGGTCACGATGGCTCAGCTACGCTACCACGTTATGTAGGTGAAGGATAGTATCTAATCTATAAACTACAGTATCTATTGAGTACAAGTAAGATCAATTATTTAAATCAACAACCTAATAATAAATAATTATACACCAAAATAATATATTTTCACGGGCGTTTTTTTGTTTACGTCAAAACATTGAAACCACAGAATATTATTGAAACGTCAGAAAGTGGGTGGCCAGGTATAAAGTAAAAATCCCTACTTAACGCATTGGAAAATGTTTATCTAAATTTTATAGTGAACCCGTAGATTTATGAATATTCAAAGCTAGCAACCCTTAAAGTATTTCGTTAGAGACACGAAATTTGGTGAACTTAGAGACCTTTTTTTAGAATAATGCCAAATTTAACGCCCTCCAATGTTTTTTCATTTACTAATTTTATGTAATGTTTACCTTTCTATAGAAACTTGACTTGTACCTAATGCATGTCCAATGCTTGTGTCTTATATTTCGTTCAGGATTCTGTTGACAAGTTTTTGGAGACGGGCGGCGGGCGGCGGCATTTATGTTTGACAGTTTGACTGACAGCCTGACAAGATTAATACATAACCTAGAAAAAATTGTTTTGAATTTCCGTTTCTCAAAGCGTTGCCGGCTATAAAGTTGTAGGAAACGTTCAAATAATTTATTGTTTCTGTGTTATGGCGTCAAAAGAGGGAGGCGATAAGGCCAAGGTAAAATTAAATCTGGAGAATACCTAATGTTTAATTTCATGCAGTGATGTTTGGTTAGAACTTTGTTTTTGTTCATAGGGTCCCCAGGGAGCGGGGGATGGAAAAGAAAAGAGAAGGAAAGAGTCTATTCTTGATTTGAGTAAATACTTGGAAAAAAGTATACGTGTGAAGTTCGCTGGGGGGCGCGAAGCAGCCGGCATTCTGAAGGGCTATGACCCACTGTTGAATCTGGTGCTCGACAACACCACGGAATTTCTGAGAGGTTTGTACCATTTTATGGAAAACTTTATACATTCAGAATTATTCAATAACACAGTCTCAATATTACGTGTAATTTTATGGTAAGAAACTTTACCAATAATATTATGAGACGCTAGTGAAGAATGAATGACCCACCAAGGCTTTGTGTGGGTATTCATTGCATACAACCTTCTCCTTTAATAATTTACTTACTTTGTAATAAAAACTGTGTTATTGATTATGCAGTTAGGCAAATAAACAAGGTCTTTGTATCATTTACATATTTAGTCATTCAAATTTGAATGTCATAATTTTTGTATAATAAGTGTATTATCTTATGGGAGGGACTTAGGTTATTGTTGGAGTTAGATATGTGGCTATTAATTTCTTGATTTCTTTAGGGTTGAACTGGAAGTGAGGGCTTTCTATTATTGGCTTTATAAATATTTTTTACATTCTTACAGATCCTGATGATCCTTACAAGCTATTAGAAGACACTAGAGCCTTAGGTCTAGTAGTATGTCGTGGCACCTCAGTGGTTCTTATCTGCCCTATGGATGGCATGGAAGCTATCCCCAATCCCTTCATTACTCAAGAAGGATAGATCGGTGATACTATGTTATTTTCTTATGTATAAGTAAGTCTACATTAAATAATTTAAGGGCCAAGGAAGTTTCAGTCAAAGACCTTTATTTTATGAAAACTTTATTTTATAATCTAAAAATAATAAATTATTGCACTTATGCTTAACAAATAATACTATGAGACAAAACATAAAGAAGTAAACCTAATTTTTGTTCATCGATCTGGTAACTTAATTTTAGTGTGGCCAACTAAATCAACTAGAACCAGTTGCCTTTAGTGCCTGGCAATTGGAAGGGTCCAACTACAATCAGGTAATAGACACAATTTACACCCTATTCTATTTGACATAATAATAAGCTTGATGATTAGACATATTACTAAACCGTGTACTATCTAGTTTGAAATTGCACACAAATTGTCTCTTTATGCCTACCTGATAGGCAAATCTATTTGATTTGGACAGCCACCTTTATCTTTTTTAAATTTAATCAGTCTAATCCGAATTCGTTTCTGATCCATGGATAGCTCTGTGGGCATCCATGGCAGGTCATCATGTACTTGTCATGCTGCAGGACTTTGGAGGGTAGCTTGCAAGTTCTGGGTTTGTGACAAGCGTACTCCACATCTTCAAATGTTTGGTTGTTGCAATGCCAAGGCTGGAACTTCTTCATTTGAGGCACAGGCGTTGGATGCTTTATCCATTCAATTACTTGTTTATAAGTCACAAAGTAAACATCTTGCAGTTTCATTACTTCACTCATAAATGTCTGAAAAAAGAGTGGATCTCAATTAATTGAATACCAGTTTAGAAAAATGTTACACTCACATGCAATAAACCCTCCCTTATGCTTTAGTGCTTATGCATAACTTGTCTGTAATGATTTAAAAACTTGAGTTTTTAGTAACATGCCCATCTCAAGATGCATCCGTCAGATTTTTATATTCAAAGTTCGTCTGGAAGTGTCTTGAGATGATAATTTTATTAATATGGCAGTTGGTCCTAGGTCCTAGTTCTTAGGTACTGTTTAAATATTTAATGAGATCTTGTTCTTGAGATACAATTTTTCCAGCCTCCTAAGGACTACCCCACAATGATATAAATACTAAATTTTCTTATTTCACAATATTAAAAACAAAAGAAATACTCTTTGTTTTCTTCACACTAAGGGTCAAATCATACCGAGACGCGACGCGACGCTGCGTGCTCTTGCGATTCAAAATATACTTTATTTACTACACGTCATGCTGCGTGGTGCAACGTATTCTGAATTCTCACAATAAAATGTGTACCTTATCGTGTAGTAAATAAAGTATATTTTGAGTCGCATCTGGGCGCAGCGTCGCTTCTCGGTGTGAGTTGACCCTAAGTTTCAATGACCATAATATGCACTTTTTTTGTTAAAGTAGCTTTAGGAGGCTAGACGTATATGGGTTAAAATACATTTAAATATGTAATAAGCACACTACGGAATAAGTAACTAATAAACAATAGTCACCTTAATCGCATTTAGATACTCAGGTTTCTTCAACCAAGTTGAGTTGAGATGTATACCGAACGGGGCCCTGTTGTTCATGTAATGCCTCTTGAAGTTGATCACCAGTAAGTCGTAAACGTCCTTGTCTTCCAACTTGGTTGGGCAGTGGTCGAGAGTGCGACAGATATGTTGTTCGAGCCTCAGCGGGTTGATCACCATCTCCCAGAGGCCGGCGTAGCTCCTCGTTGGACAATATTGGTTATTTTCTGTAAGGAAAGAATAGGTTTGGACAGTTGTAGACTTGTATGTTGTAATAGGAGCAGAGGTGTTCTAAAGGAAAGTCACAATATTATTATTTTTAGAAACTAGTCGGGTATTTTTGTGTCGGTAATTTTAGTACAGTACAATTATAATATTCTGGATAGCTATCATGAGAAATACTTGAGGTATGTTAATATAGCGCAGATAATTTTTTATTAAGTACATTTCTTTACTTTTTTTATTAATGGTCAATTCACACCGAGACGCTATGCGACGCGACGCTGCGCGCACATGCAACTCAAAATATACATTATTTAAATTAAAAAAATATTATATTAAATTCAATAACGTTTACCTCAAGCACTCATAATGATATCCATAAAACCAAATAATACACAATACATCACAATATAATTAAATCAAATAACATAAAATAAATCATGCAAGTCATCAAATTACACTATGTTTGACGTACAGTCCACTATCGACTATCATGGCTAGGACGGCATTGGGATTGGCGCGCACCCTGCGCACGAGCACGCGGTGCGCGCTTCCGTGAACATGCCCTTCGCGCTGCAGTAGCGAGGCAGCCCGACCACCGCCCTAAACGCGTTATTGAACTGGACACGGAGGGCGTTCTATGTTCTTTGAGTGTAATTCGCCCACAGGCTGCACGAATACAGGGACGTGCAGTAGGCTCTAAAAAGCGTTACTTTTACATCCCTGGAGCATCTTAATTACTACACGAAAAGGTACACATTTCATTGTGAGAAGTCATGCGGCGTGGTGCAACGTATTCTGAATTGTCACAATGAAATGTGTACCTTTTCGTGTAGTAAATAATGTAGGTATATTTTAAGTCGCATGTGCGCGCAGCGGCGCGTTGCGTCGCATCTCGGTGTGAGTTGACGCTTAAATTCTGGCACTCCATCTCGGTCCTCAGGTCTGGCAACGTAATTGCAATCTTGTAATTAGGAATCCAGCTCTCAGAACCCACTTAACATAGGGCCCGTGGGTGGGTTTGTTTGCCTTCCTCGTACCATAAAAATAAAATATATTTATGTCTATAAAATGGTCAATATATTAACTATTGTTCGTTTTCTTACATTTCCCAAGGTCTTTCTGAGGAAACCACTATACGGTTCATAGGATAACTTCCCGATATCGTCACGACTTTCATCGAAAAAGCGTCGGAAAACCCGGTGTCGGTCGATTACACGTCACGCGATCGCATGACGATATTCGGAACTGTCTATGCGGAAACCCATTTACAATTTAAACAAAACAATACGCACTAAGGAAACAATATTTTAATTGGTAGGAAAGAATAGGCAGTAGCATAATGGCTGTTATTACGTAACCGCTTTGTGCATCTTCGTGATGGCGCAAAGTAGTTTTCTAGTCACAATTGCGGCTCATAACGGTTGCTTAATCATTCACACGCTCTAATTGCACAGTCAAAGATGTCTCGCACCAGACCTGTTAGACCAGAAACTGTATCTAGTATCTAGGTATATACTTCTATGTAGGTAAAGTTATGATGTTTCTATCGACTTTTTCAAGAATTGATAAAGATACTAAATTAAGCAAGCAATTTGAAATATTGTGTAGCCTTAAGCCGGCGACTCTGTCCATGCAGGTGCAATTGTTTGCTGTTCCCTCGGGAACTGTTTGGTTTCTGAAAGTAAGTACCCCATGATCGTTTTGATCCTTAAAATATTGTTAATCTCTTTTGGCGGGACTCTGTCTGTGTACCAAGCCTAATCTTGTTCCATTTTCTCTAGTTCACATAAGCGGTCCACGCGATCTGTCACTTTACGGCAACCCTATACCTACCTTATAGTTTTTTTCCAAAATCGCTACCTTAGCGAATGCGTTTTGACTATAATGTACTCGTAATGATTAATGACTACGACCGTCGACGGGTTTATAAATGGGAAAGTGAGTGTTTGATTGGTTGGTCTTCTCGGTTCAACTCCGTTCAACGTTGTTAAAGTTAGTACATACCGTATGTAAAGACTAATAATAATTCTGGAAAATGGTTCCAAAGGAAACGGCGATGGCCAACTTCTGCGTAGAAGAAGCCGCAGCAGCGGGAGAAATCTAGTAGAAAATACTAAGTTAATTCAGTTTGACTGTTACTTACCGGTACAGTTGTGAGGCATCGTGTAGTCGAGTGTATACGGCCAGTACGGCGGGTCGGCCAGCGGAGCCACCACCGTAGCGTCGTACACGAACCCGAACTCCTGCATCATGAGAAACTGCCGGTTCCAGCCCACCGATAGATACGGGACTCTGAGACCTCTGCAACAAACAAAGCTAACTGGCATCCGGATATTTCGGATTTTAGTTGGTCCTTTGAACCGGATACATTTGTTCCTAAGATTCCAAAAATATATCGAATTGTTTATGTGAAATAAATGTAAGTAGTTGACATGTTATTAAATGTTTATAGAAATTAACCTAAATAAATAAATATCAGGGGACAATGTCACACCAATTAACCTAGTCCCAAACTAAGCCTAGGCTTGTGCTATGGGTAGGTACTAGACACCGATATAAATACTTATATAGACACACATTTACTTAAATACATAGAAAACATCTATGATCCAAGAACAAATATTCGCGCTCATGACACAAATATCTGTTCTCACCGGGATTTGAACCTAGAACCGCTAGCTTCTTAGGCAGGGTTACTATCAACTAGGCCAGCGCGTCAAATGCGGATGTAAATAAACTTACAACATTGTTTTTTGCCGGAAAGAAACTAATTTATCTGTAAACTATTTTCATTTATTTTCACCATAACAGGTCAGCACAATGCGATAGTGTAGCAGGTATTTAACATAAATTATATTAACTAAAAATTGCCTTTACCGGGACTCGAACCCGGGACTGCCAGCTTCGTGGGCAAGGTTCACTGCCAAGTAGCTAACCGCGTCGGTCGTCTATATAACCGCCGTTCCAACTTGTTATATTTCTTACCTAAACTCTTCCATGCGCACTCTCGCGAACCTGTGTATGATATTCGCCTGGCCAACCATCTCGTCGAACCAATCTTCGACCGTCGCGTTATTCGCCCACCACTCTTCTGGGCCGCGATTTCTAAGTAGGGAAAGAGATACACAAATTAATCTGATTGTGAACTACTATGCTGTTTTACGTCGTAGGACTCGTAGGTCGTGTTAAAATCTTATCACATTCCGTTGTCCGCTTATGTCAACTCCGTACATTTAGAGTCAATATAAAACACAAACGTTAACAGCTTAAATGCTTCTTTTTTATGGCACGGGGAATGCAAACATGCACACCTTATTGGCCTGAAGATTGCAGTCTCAAGATTTAAATGTGTTTCTCATCCTGAGGAGTTAGATGGAATGCTAGTCACTGTAGGCGTAATGAATGTAACATTATAATATCCTAGCTAATTAATGAGAAACACAATGTATACGTATTTCAATGTAATAAGGTGCGGAAGGGTATACATATCTTTGTACTCGACTGTACCTAGGTATGAGTACTAAATATATATATATATATATATATATATACCTAGAGGGACTATTCAGATTTATTTCAACGTATAATTAAGTAACGATACGTCTGCGTCGTCTGCAAAACTTACTAAAAGTATTTAAAGAGGGTTCCAAAGGATAGATGTTAGTGTGAGTTTAGCCTCACTTCTGAATATCTGGGAGCACAAACCAGGATTATAGCAAACGGGGTGTCATATGGAAGAGCTCAATCTGTTAATTACAAATATATCTATTTTTTATAATTTCAGGTACTACTTTTTGATTTACAGCCATTTACAAAAAATGTCTGTTCCTTATCTCCGAAGTTTATGGACCAAAAAATCCTGTTTTAATCTAATTATTTATATTTTACACAAAAAATAAGCTGAAGTTGCCAAATCCTACAGTTTTTGAAATATTATCAAAGAACTTTAAAAATCTCTATTAAAATTCAGGCTAGTCAAAATGGACCGTATTGCACTGATAAAAAGTTCATAACAAAGAGCGTATTTTCTTTTGCTTTTCAAACCATATTATCTTAATCAATTACCCCTCGATGCGGGAGTCCTACTTGCATTTGACCGGTTTTCCGAAAATGACTAACGTTAGCGTTTCTTTTCTTTCTTTCTTTTTATGCATCTTCTTCTACAAAAGCAGTCGGGTTTTCAAAGCCAGTATTTTTTCCACTGGTTCATTTTGAGCAAATGCGTGCCCGGCAGAGAAACACGCGTCACGCGTGGCAGCTAAATAATATACCTAATACTGGCAACAATATTTAAGCCAGATAGACCGCAAGGCAAATATGCAATAAGTATGCGATCGCTCGAATTTATAAGTAATACGAGTTAATTAACTGTTGTACAAGTATTACAAGTTTATGTCAATACCTAATTGTATATTCATAACTCATCTACAGATGAGTACGAGTAGTTATCTTACAGATGGGCCCTTCCAGACATTTTGACTTTAGAAGGTATTTTGTGCAAATAAAGAAAAAGATAAAAGATGTTTATTCAGTAAGTAGACCGTACAGGCCTTTACACGTCTAAAATCTACCAGCGCGTTCCAAGAGGAGATCTCTGCTGAGAAGAAATACCGTTTATCACTACTCTACACGGGATGGCGTTAGTAAGAAATATAATCGAGCCTTGTCGATATATTTAAGTTAACTCCGTTCCGTTTATCGATACTCGACACCAGGGGCCCTAACATGGCTGCGTTAATTGCGTGACAAAGTTTGGATAAGGCATCTGTCATCTTCTGACACGTAAATAAGTACGACAGTGACGGATGCTTTAACCACATTTGACACGCGATAAAGACTCAGCCATAGCTGGCAGGATTTATTTCAGTCTGGAGATGTAGACTATGCTGTGGACTACTTCTACAACATAATGTTTCGCATCTTTGATGTCGCTATACCTAAGAAGATTCGAGTCAAAGGAACCAGTAGACGATATCCTGTCTGGTTTACTGCGGATTTGATTGCTCAAATAGCGCTGAAAGCTAGTCTTCACCGTAAGTGGAAGGCTACTAAAAGTAAAGACATTTACGCTGCATTTAGTTTGCTTAGGGCTGACATTAAAAAACGAATCACTATAGCTTACAACTCTTTCCTCGACCGAATCCAAGATAGGCTAAAGATCAATCCGCGCTCTTTCTGGCAGCATATTGGTAGCCTTAAATCAAGGGGGGGTTTTGTGAACGAAGTTATAGTCGACAACAAACAGGTCTCTGGTGCAGAGGTGGCATCAGCTTTCGCGAACTTCTTTTCTGGTGTATTTTTACCACATGCTCCTAGACTTGATGCAAGTGCACAGCATGGTCAGGGACGTTCTGCCAACTATGTGAATGTGGCGTGTATAACTTTGCAGGAACTAGAGGCAGGCATAAAGTCGCTCAAAGCCTGTAGTGCGGTTGGTCCCGACAATCTCCCTGCATTTATCATTAAAGGATGCATGGACTGTCTGAAATTCCCTATACTCCACATGTTCAACTTAGCGCTTTCCACTGGCACTTATCCTTTCCAGTGGAAGATTACGCGAGTAAGACCTATCCCAAAGACTAGCGAGACAGCCCATGTTGAAAATTATAGGCCCATAGCTATCCTTTCGGCGTTAGCCAAATTGTTTGAGGGTCTACTCCATCGAAACATATCTACCCAGATAAAACCTTCTTTGTGCGACTCGCAACACGGTTTTCGGGCGAAGCGTTCCGTGGACACGAATCTTCTCACCCTGGTGGACGATATCTCAGAACATCTCGACAGAGGCGTCCAAGTCGATGTCATTTACTTCGACTTCAAAAAAGCCTTCGATCGCGTGGATAATGACGTACTACTAAGCAAGCTAGATGATATTGGTTTCTCTCCGAAGCTGCTTACATTCTTTGCTAGTTACCTACGCGATCGACAGCAGTTTGTGCGGCATGGATGCTTCGTGTCGCCGTTTTATCATACCCGTTCCGGCGTCAGTCAGGGATCTATCCTAGGTCCTCTCTTGTTCGGAATAATGGTTAACGATTTGGAGTCGGTTGTTAAGCACGCCAAATGTCTACTGTATGCGGACGACCTTAAGCTGGTATACAGAGTAAAAAGCCTCATGGATTGCGAGTTTTTACAGGAAGACATCACATCTGTTGTCCGATGGAGTGAGCTTAACAAACTCCTTTTCAACTCAGCAAAATGCAGTGTCTGTACTTTTAGCCGTGCAAGTGCCCCTCTTCATGCTCAATACATGCTCGGAGATGAGTCGATCCACCGTGTGTCCTCTATTAAAGATCTCGGTGTTGTCTTTGACACGCGACTGAATTTTCATGAGCATATCCAGACACTCGCCAGTAATTGTTTTCGGAAACTTGGTTTTATATTGCGACACCTAAAAGATTTTCACAACCTTGGAGCTGTAACGCTAGTTTTTAATGCTCTCGTGCGAAGTAAACTTGAAGCGTCGTCGGTATTATGGAACCCTTACGAAGTTACCTACTCTCTCTTGCTGGAAAAAATCGAAAAAGGCGTTCCTCAGACATTTATATAGGAAACGGTTTGGATATTTCCCGTTCCTATATCCGTCAAAATTTTTGCTCGGCGCTCTAGGGTTTAACTCATTGGAGGTCAGGCGAAATATTAATTTACTCGTCACGGCCTGTCGCATATTGCGGGGCGAGCTGGATTGCCCCGAGCTTGTGGGGCGGGTCGCTCGATTGTTTGTCCCAGAAGTGCCGCGCATAGGGCTGCGGCCGCGGGCGCGAGCGCTGCTGGCCGTGCCGGCGGCGCGCACGCAGGCGCGCAGACATTCCCCGCTGCCGCGCGCACTCGCGCTGCTCAACGCGCTGCTGGCATCAGCACCGGAGTGCGACCTGTTCGCATCTACTTGGACCATTGTGCGTAGCGAATGTTTGCGATTTTGCGAGGCGATGGATGTGAGGCCATCCAGTATTAGTACCTAATGTTTAATACTTTTTTGATCGTATTGTATTGTTATTGTTGTTATTGTTGTTGATGATTGTTGTAGTTTGTTAATTTATTCGGTGCGCTAGTATCCACTGTAATGCCGTATAAACATATTTGTAATAATAAATAAATAAATAAATAAATAAATAGCCCACAGATGGCGTTAGTAAGCCATATAATCGCGCCTTTTCGATATTAGTATGACTGATATATATTACCATTTAAAATAAGGTTATTTTTTAATTTTTGAAGGCGGGTTTTTTGTTTTACTAAACCCGATACCCGATATAGTTCTTATCATTGAATCTCATTCCCGATAAAACGGGTACCTGATTTTATCGAGTCACCTTTACGAACGTATCATTAAACACGCAGAATTTTCATTACGATCCATCGAGAGGCATTTCTCATTATTCTTTAAATAGCGTTTGATGAAATGAAATTCGATAAAATGATGGGTTACCCGATATAACTTATAGGTACTCACGTAATAGAATTGACGGCGATCTCGTGGCCGTCGTTCCACAGTTTCTGCACGTGCCGGTAGTTGGTGTACTGGTGCGGAATGAAGAAGGTCGCCTTTATGTTGCATCCGTTGGGGTTCTTGCGCTCCCCGGAGAAAAGGTGTTTCGTCAATATATCCCAGTTCTCGTGGTTCACCGGCCCGTCGAAGGTGAGAGTGATCATTTGTGGAGTCTACAAACGATTATAGAACGGGTAATCTTAAACTGTACGCCCTACAATGTGTTTCGCTCGGGTACCTACAATCGAAACACCTTTCAACGAACTTATTGTTACGCAGTATTTTAATTTCTTTGAAAGGCATTTCTCGCCGCACGAGTTTTTTTTACCGTTTTGCTCACATTTGGATGTATGTTTCGTAGGTCGATGGTGGAGTGACCCTCTGGCCCAGTCTCAAATTAGACGATCTTTCACTACAATAATTAGTTCAGGACAATGAAATACTTCTGAGTATTAGGTACTATAAAACTATTCATGTTGTCGAATTGAAGTTATCAAATCGTAGGTCGTAATAGATTACTGACTTGCTATGACCAAGTTCCACGGTGGCTTAACATGCGTTATGATATAAATAGAAGACGATTTAGCTATTTCGGTTGTAGTGTCATTTAAGTAATGAGCTCTCTCCTATGCTATATATCATTATTATAAGTCAGCAGCTTTCCACGTACGTACATACCAACGAAAACGTTAAGCACTTTAGTGCGTTGTCATAGTAATCTTCAAACAGAACATCAAATTACACACAACGACACGACAATGACGCTCAACATTTTTATTGGGTGACTGTACGGACCAATCAGCTATAATAATAATAATATCCAACATTGGAATTCAAAATACCTGACACGTCTTTATAGCTGGTGATGATATCGAAATGTATTTTTTCATCACACTTGCTCGTAAATGGTGTTATTCCATGCCTGTATACAGAAGGACAATGGCCTAAATTGTTCCCGCGGGAATTATGGCGAGTTTGTCATCCCTAGGGAGTAATGACTTTCTTTTTAAAATTTGCAACTCTTTCGTACATCATTTCTGACTAAGGAGGTTTAATTTTCAGCCAAAAATTAAATCGGTTTCTAATTTCATCTTTAAAAATTAGCTATAGACTAACTTACATTACACAAAACCTTACGCTTCATTAAACTTCATTATTTTTATACCTATTTCAAGTTTATATCAAGATTTATCTAATGATAAATCTTGATATAAACTTGATATAAATTAGAAACCGATTATTTAATAAGGTTATTTTTTCCATTTTTGAAGGCCGGTTTTTTGTTTTACTAAACCCGATACCCGATATAGTTCTTGTCATTGAATCTCATTCCCGATAAAACGGGTACCTGATTTTATCGAAACACCTTTACGAACGTATCATTAAACACGCAGAATTTTCATTACGATCCATCGAGAGGCATTTCTCATTATTCTTTAAATAGCGTTTGATGAAATGAAATTCATTAATTTTAGTAATTATACATTTTTATCAAATTGGCTAAATCTGGCTCGAATCCAGGTCGAAAATAAACGCAATTATTAACTGTGGTAGAGGTCACAAAAAAAATATCGTTTCCATTTACGTTCCCGTTCGTCAAAAGTTATTTCTTTATATTTTGCAGAGTTAAAGTGTTTTCTCTTTGTTTTTTTTCCTCGCAAATGTGATGAAAACCATTGTGTGTATCACAGGCAGTAAGGGGATTACTAACTCGAGTCATTAAAAGCCCTCCGCCTTCGGCGTCGGGCTTCTAACACTCTCGTTAGTAATTCCCTTCATACTACCCTTGATGCACAGTGTACTATTAAATATGTGTAAGTACCAAAGACAATCTGGCTTTCGCATTACTTATTGTAAGTTTTTATGTTAACCTTACCTGATTGGGTGGAATGTGGCCAGGAATAGTACGAGTGTCCTTATAGCAGAAACAGTCGGGTAACTGGCATAGTTTCTGGTCACAAGGTTCTGCTCCATTAGGGTCGTACGAGAAGTCACACCAGCCCTGGAAAACGCTTCATCGGTTAGAGAAAGTAGGTGCAGTTGTAGTGTAGTTAGTTATTACGTGAACGTATCAAAGATGGATTACTACAAAGAAGGCTTGCTACTGTGACTTCTAGTGTTTCTGTAGGCAATAGTAACAATCTAACAATGACATAAGAAACATTTCCTCGTGTGTAATTTGGTCTTGATAGTAGGTATTTTTGTTTCTGAAAAGGCGAGGGCACGCTCAAGTCATCTAGTGGGTATCCCTTTGAAAAGTATAAAATTGTTTATTCTAATTGTTTGCCTTCATCTTTTTACGCTCAAAATACCAAATAAAATAAAATTCTATTGTGCACATGATTTAAGTTAGGTTATGTTAGTTTTTTTAATAATTATTAAAATATTACCGATTCAATTGTAATAACCGTCTTCGACCAAACGATTTTCAATCAAACAATACATTAGGAGAAACAATTATTATACTCGTAGACCACTCGATCGATATAGAGCCCATCTAGTGGTAGCTAGAGAAATGGACTACTCTGATTTAATTTTAGAGTCCTTTTGTTGCCACTTTGAACTTTATTCATTAGTAATAAGCCAGAAAAACTGTGGTTAACAATGGGAATAACCTCAATCTCGATTTTGAAAATCCGTTGCTAACCGTACTTTAAAATTAAACCCATAATATACAGACTTGGATTACTGTTTAAGCTCTGCATTCTGCTCGTATGAAGTGCACTATCTGCCTTATTTTTTCTTTGCTTACGTCTCTAGTAACGTGTGGAGTGAGTGAAAGTTAGACTGGACAGTTGGGCACCAGTACTAAACATGAACGAGACTAACTCGACCTTACGCTGACTTGGGCAAATCGTAACGTCTATGGCCTCACTTTTATTAGCTACTATGTTAATCTTCTTAAGGGTAATGAAAGAGCTTTACATCATAGTTAATTCAAAGGTAGAGTAGAGATACACCACACTGTTCTCGTGCTAAGTATACCTACCCACCGCCGCGCCGGCCAAATAAGTAAATCCTTCGTAAAAGTGCGCATGTTCTTATTATTCTTAAAATGCGTTTACCTCCCATGTATATTTAAATTGTGAAGGCATCAATCTAACTCGGTAAGTCATAAAAAACTACACTAAAACATCCACTTCTCCGACTATAGTGGTAAGTGATTGAACACGCCAGAGTGGCGGGCAATGCTCAAGAGCTTACTTCGTCGGAACCGTCGGCGCAGTCGTTGGAGCCGTCGCAGAAGTACTCAGCGGGCACACAGCTCCCATTGGCGCAGGCGAGGTGCGTTTCGTTTGCGCACGGTGCGCTCGACAGCAGCGGCTTGGGGACCCGGGTTTCTGGAGGTAAACGGGATAGTTAGCACTTAGCCGGGCAGCTAGAGTGCTATAAACGCCAATAAGGTATAGTATACTCAAATAGGTCATTGGTTAAAGAGAACGCATGTTTGCAGGTCAAGTCGGTGGCGGCTATTTTACAGCCTTATACCTATATGACTGTAAGCGACGGTGCGAGCAGCAAATTAGTCGATTTTTATGAGTGTTTCCGCCGTCAGTCGCTGACTGCTCCCGCAGTCACGCACACGCAAAATCATGGCCAGCGGTCCTATTAGGTATGGTAATTTACTTATCGTTGTGGATCAAAGTGAATGTAAGAGTGAGGCGGGGGCTTTATCCACCTCCATAAAGGCGACCACAACACGGGCCCAGGCAAGACAGGCGCTGACAGGTCCACCTATGCGGTCTGTACTTAAGACACTCTTGTGTTATCTTCTCATTGCGTGCGGCTGCGGATACGGTAGATCGCATGCGTTACAGTGATTGTACAGCAATCAGGTGCAATCTTTCTACGGATCCGGAGGCAGAGAACTCGTGATCGGCGGTGTAACGCTCGTTCCGAATGTAACTTGAAGCAGATGAGTTGATATAGTTATGGAAAAACTGATGGTCATTTATATTGCATTAATTATGAAGAAACCCGTGAACAGCGATTTAACGATCCGATTCGTTCTCAATATGTGTACATGACTCGTTTCGACGGCTGCCATGTGTATCAAGTGGCGATTGATTGAGCGCGTTCCCCTCCCACGCCCCATAGACCATGGGAGGGCTCAACTTATGGCTGTCGAGCTAAAAAACTGTATTCTGCGAAAGCTAACTAACGGCTTTAGAGGTAAAAATATATCGCATTCACATTTATACTAGGTACCGATTGAACGCACGACGGCACAGCAGCTTATGTGAATCCGATAGGTAAGTACACACATTTTTGGATTTCTAAACTTTCCCAAAATGATGACAAAAGATGATGAAAGACGTTTAAAGATGTGGCAAAATGTAAAAACACCAAAATAGTCTTACATAATGTCCCTAAGTAAAAATGAATGATTTGTCTAGCCTTAGTAGTAATCAATAGATCATCACATTCATCACCATTAAGTCGGATGAATGGCGTGGTTTACTAATTGTATATTGTATGTAGGCCGTAGGTTCGCCACGCCGAGCGGCCCTGCAATGACGAGTAGTTCTCTCTACCGATGTGAATCTGAGGATCAGGGGAGAGATTAGTTGTTTCATCATTATGCTGTCGGGCTGGTTGCGCAACCTAGTTGGTTGAGGAATCCATGGACGAGTTGTTTTGACATTGTTGAGCCGGGAGCTATTGCAGCGATGCAAGTATCCCGAAAAACATGGGCTACAATGGGGACCAATGAAACTGAGCCTTTATTCTCGAATGTAGCGAGTGGCACGAGATTTGGGTAACAGTTCACGACAATTTGTACAAGTTCCTGGTACAATAGCAGGAGCTCGTGTATTAAATTAGATTGAGTTTCATCTTTCAGTGTTATGGTATGGTATGGTACCTGTAGTAACTTCGCAGTTGTGGACGTTCACCGTCAAGTCGCAGAGCTGCCGGTTCACGTCGAAGAGCAACCCCTTGGAGCACTGGAACTCGAACACCTCGCCGCCGAGGCACAGGTAGTACTTGGAACATTCCTCGATGGTCCATATCGATGAGTCAGGCCGGTTTGGGTTTCTGGGGACAGGGTGATGATGAGGATTGGATTGAATATGACATTACTGTCTTGACATTTCTTGGGCTTTAGTTGCCAGCTTTTTTTGGATCATTGTCAAGTACAGTCAAGGTGAAAGTCAATGAATTTGATTCCAATACCACTTTGTCAAAAAACTATATCAAAGTTACACTTTAAATAAAATCATAAGAAGTCTCTTACCTACGTTTTGATTGATAACGTCACTTTGACATAGTCCAAAGTGGTATAGGAATTAAATTCCTTGATTGTAACCACAGTTGAAAATAGCTCAGTTCTAGGGCACCAGCTAGGAACTTGATATTGCTTCGGTTACATTTTTGGCTGTGTGAGCTGTGTCTCTCTATTGGGTAGATACCTACGTAATGACACTAATAACATACTCGTATAGATAGGAGTGTAGAGTTAAAAAACAATCAATCATACGCAATATTTTATAATAATAGTTACTAAATATTACGATTTATATGCCGATTGATATAAAAAAAGAAAACAAAATGATTGTCGTCAGAATCAAGCACACTGAAAGATTATACCTATTATAACAATGAAATGTTACTCTTACATAAATAATCGTGGTTCATGTTTTTCAAAATGTGTTAGTAGGTACGTACCGACCACATGTACCTAGACCTGTGTGATAAGAATTTCCATGCACTTTTGAAATGCGTGTCAGTCAATAAGTAATTTTGAGACAAGTTTACTTTGCAGTACCTACCTACCTACTTCTTTTTGCATCGTCGTACAATTTCATCTCACAAGGTTCCATGTTGACTTCGTGTCGCGATATAGGTAATAAAATTTAAGAAAAAGGGGTGCGGAATACTGGGAATAACTCAGCGAGTTCCACACGGATGAATTTGCGGCGGTAAAAAACATTATATTTATAAGTTCACGGTCATGTTTCATATTGATTGAAGAGCGAAAGTCTGCACAGACGACGGCGGAAATGTAGGATGCGCGGGCGCAGTCAAGGTTGCGGCGAAAGTCGAGCGGGTCGTCGTCCGCGGAGCTGAGCGTGCGCGGGCGCATGGCGGTGTGTAAGGAAGTTGGGGTGGCCGGTAACAAATTAATAGTACGATTAGGTAGGTTAAATATGTAACCTGCCACTTGGATTTATTTTAAAATAGGTTTTGGCTTCGACTTACGTACGTAGAAGTCGTTTAAATCACTTTTACTCGTACCCTCGGGAAACTTGTCTGATTGTCTTGAATCAAAACTCTGTAACTATAAATTATCACTGTACGAAGTTTCAGGTAAATCGACTGAGACGATAAACCGTGAGACAGGAACATATAACCACGCAAACTTTAGTATTTAATGTACGTAAGTGTAACCTTCTTATTCATAGACACACAATAACTAACTTAAGTATGCTTCAGATATAGTTTGTTTCTTTCAATGTGATATTTAAATTTGACATAAATAGCCAAGCATAGTTTAAAAGTGAAATAGGTACTTACTATATTTTATGAATGAGGGGTTAGTAACTAAGTACCTATCTAAGCAGGTCAATCAATTGTAAATAAACAGTTTTCGAAAAACGCTAACGTTAGCGTTACTCTTCTTGTCTAGGCCCCCAGCACGACTAGCACAATATGTTGTCCGTGACTTGTTTGTCGCTCGGATGTGCCTTTCTTTCTAGTCTGTAACGATAGAGACGCACTGAGCTACAAGCGAGAAAATACAACTTATGCTACCCGTGCAGTGTTTTAATATAACTCACGTTGGTTTAGGCGACCGGCTAACACTTAGATTTGGTGTGGTAGCATCTTTTTTAACCCTTGATTTTAAATTAACGTAAAAATACTAAAAAATTGTACATGTTGGTATGTACAGTCAATGGCATTAATATCTGTACAGCCATCGCGTCAAATATATGTATATACGGACCTTATTGCCAGTGGCATAAAGGTGTATAAATATTTTTTTCATCTCTCCTGTTCGGAAAGTTTAATTTGAATGGGTGGATAGCCGGGTGGAAAATTGCGTTTTCATCTCTAGGGTGGATAGTAAATTTTTTTTAATAGTTACGATTGGCCACGGAGTCTAAGATAATTGAGCTACGTCATATTATTAAAATAAAAGATTTTCATATATCTAAACTCGGTTATACGTTAAACGATGTATATATTACGGTTTATAGGTTCATATGAAAATCATTTTAAGACTGGTCTATTTTTTTCGCAATTACAGAAAATCAACATTTAAAATTATTCCTCTATTCTGCTGCCCGCCATAATGCCGTGATAGCATAGCATGACACTTTTTCTTTCACGTTTCGGCATGGCCATGTAGAAAATACACTACTGCCAACAGTGCCAACATTAGAAAAGTTTAATCGAGTTGGTCACGACCAAGGAGCTTATTATACAACAAGGAGGTTGAACACCAAACATCCCTTCGAAACAAGAAATTTGACCTTTATTACGTCACGAATATATTCCATCTCTTTCTTTAGTTAGGGTAAGAATGAGATGGAAGTCATGCTCCTTGGCCGTGACCAACTCGATTTAACTTTTCTAATGTTGGCAGCATGTGTATTTTAACTTTTTAATGAATCTAGAAAAAAAAAGTTTTCAATAGGTATACCGTGTCTTTTTTCCTCACAGTCGAAATGAAAAGTAGAGTGTCTAACTCGGGTGAAATTACCCATTTCCCCTCGAACTATTGGCGCTCTCACTACGTTCGAGCGCCAAAAATATCTCGGGTGAAATGGGTCACTTTCAACCCTTGGTTATCAATCTACTATGACGTCTTGGGAACGTATTATATAAGTATGCCCTTGACTGTACAGTCGGCTGCACACTTTAGCGCTTGTCAATTTAACATCATGTTTGAACTGCTGCATCTGTCAAAGGCGTTAAAGCAACAAGGTACCAGTGACCAACTAAGCACTTATAATACCGACTGTACACGATGTACAAAGTCCATTTAAGAATGAAGGGAGGTTAAATTAAAATTAGGGCAATGTATCTTATTTTTTCCCAAAAAACACTTTAAAACCCCTGGGAGAGGTAGATCGGAGAACCCTAGGCCCTTTCGACTGTATCGTCAAATCAGGTCTATACTCGTAAGGGGTACTAAACAACCCTATCTTATATCGATTACGGTATAATATGGTATATTTTCATTATTTCAACCAAACTATATCCATGTCTTATTTTATTTTAGGTCTGATTCAAAAGACATTTGAGACTGCAGGTATTATAATGTAGTTAGGTATTAACAAGACCTTATTTTTGGTAGAATTTAAGGGAAAATAACAAATTATGTAAGAAATCAAAAATTTCACTTGAAGTTGTGAGCTAACAAAGTGGATGCAGACTTGGAATTGCAAAAGGTTACCAAGTTCTATTAATAAAAGGAAAGGTCATAACTAGAACTTGATTGCCAACGTAAATTAAACCATCGTAGCTCACTAACAAGAACGTGTTTACGATAGGAGTTTTGTTACTGTTGCCTTTGATTACGACTGCACCTTCAACGATCTTTGACCACAGATCGTGATATTCCACCACCAGCAAAGTTATCGTAATCTTTGAAACTGAGAACTTTAAAGTTTAATTAAACAACTGATTAAATAATTAACCCGGAAGGAAAGAATGGAGGTTTACAATAAAATGTGTTCAATTGAATGATATTATGGCAAGGTGAGAACTTTGAACGACTCGTAATCGTAACCATACCAAAATAAATGTAACATTTACAAACGATATGTGTTGACTTCATTGTGACTCGAGGATCCTGTTTTTAATGATACATTTTAAACAGCCAAACATTCCATCAATCTCGGCTGAGAATAACCCCAATAAAATTAGCTATAATTAAAAACAAACACATTAAAATACGTAGGTATATACATCAGTTTAACGCAGCAATGACACAGATGGATAGACAGACATGCACTCGCTCATATGTGTACACATTGAAGGGTCAAACTTATGACATCCCACTTCTTGATCGGAGTTTAAAAATCGCAAAAAATTCAACGTGTAACGCAAATTTCCATGTACAGTCGACGTCGAAGATATGTTTACATTTTTTCACCTTAATAAATTAAATTTAAATATAAACATATCTTTAACGTTGACTGTATTGCATTACAAACGCAAAAGTAATGGGCCTCTATTCTACACTGTAAAAACAATATCGTTTTTGAGCTGTTATCGTATTGTCACAACACCATACTGCCCTCCTAAGTCTATAAGCAGTATGTCAGATTTAATCGCCAAAGTAGATTCAACGCTCATCTCTTAGTAATGAGGATGTGATTGCTACATGAGTTTTATTTGAGATACTGCTGTTTCGCTTAGCAGGGCAGCATAGCAGGTCGAAACCGACCGTTTAATTTGTACCGTCGGGAACAGAGGACCTGTTATGGTATTGTTTTTAACTCCACCGTCATTACTGTCAAGTAAATAAGAGCTATCAAAACGTTGATAATAAGGTTAATATACATATAATAGCCCCTGTTTGGATGTCCTTATCTTACGTTGTAATAAGTTACAGCAGCATATCTTAACCCCTAAATTCCCTGTTTCGCATTTTCCGTCAATGTCGTTTTTGAGTACGCGATTACAAATAAAATAAAAATTAGCCGTATAATTAATTTAATTTAACTAAGTAATATGTTTGTGAAGGTGTAAATAAAAAATAAAAACAGTTTTTTTTCTCTAATAGACACTGTTATGTTATGTAATGAATCAATAATGGGTTGTTTTCTGGTAAACTATCAAGTTTCGTACTACATCATGGTGCAGTGTAAACACATATTATGGCCGTGTTATGAATCTTATGAACAAACCAACATTTAAACGACCAGTTTTTTAAGTGGACCGATTTCTCCTCGTCCGATACTGAGTAATGAATGACATAATGATTTCTATTCGAAAGGTACGAATTGTCACCCATGTGTGTCTTTTTAGGATTTCCCTTTGGTTTAATAATTATGATATTTTCCTTTTAATAGAAACTTAATAGACCGCAAGTATTTACTTCTAACTTTTGTCCGCCACTCCGTCCGCTATAATCCGGGATAATGTAACATTATAATGGTAAAAGAATTTTTGAAATCGGTCTACTTAATAGTTTTTTAGTTAATTCAAAATACAAACATACAAAAATACAAAAATACAAATCTTTCCTTTTTATAATATTAGTGTAAGTACATTACGTAATTAAATATTAACCGCACCTGTAGAATCGCCCGCTTTCATGGCACTCAATATGTCCAGTACTTCTTTTTCTCAAATGCCGTCCTTGCACTCCTACTGTAACTATAATTAAAAACATAACTTCACTACTTTAATTTACTTGTTTCACGCACATATAAAATTTCTTACTAAAACTCAAGAAACATGACAAATTGATAAGCTAAGAACTATTTATATAATTCGGATTCCGAATACATGAAAAGTTAGGCACCGGATTAATTCTTATTTAATTTAATCGTACAGGCTCTATTTAAAATGTTGGCCTATCTTGTTTACATATCGTAATCATGTTGTTGCAGCAATGTTAGCTTTTCTGACAAGTCTATAAAAGCTACCATAACGGCTAAAAATACGATTACAACAAGGACTAAAACATAAAGTTCACTGGTCAAAAAATTAAATTAGGTTTCTTGATTTTCAGAAAAGAAAACTACCTAAATACGCGCATGCGGTTAAAACCGCAATTCCTCGCGAGAGACGCTGCATGCTGCTAGCTCGGTCTCGGCAGAAACACTGAGTTATCAACGACTCATTACCGCCGGCGGACATTACTTTCTTTTGCTGGCCACCACCTCTGATACCGCTTACTGTTGACTGACGGATGACGGAACGAAAGCAGCAAGGTGCATTTTGTTGGAAGAAGTGTACCTAGGTAATTTTTAGCTTTAGCTGGCGACTTTGTCCGCGTCTATCACTTTTACGGTCGTTCGTATACATTTACGTATTGTGTAGTGTGAGCACTCACACTTGCTCATCTCTCTCTGTTATGTTATTTAAGAAATGTACTCTGTAATCGCATCTATCTATCTTCGAGTACAGTTCTGTTGTCTCCTTTAACGCCCCACATTACAATTGTCTTGCCCCACATTAAAAGTGCCTAGTCAGAAATTTAAATGTGGTTTTCTGTAATACTGCGTAGTAACCGCCACGCTGTAGATTTCAGGAAAATGAAAACGAACGACTGTTGGTATTTGGTAAACCGTCCAGACTGGAGAAACGAAGGCCATCAGATCTTTACGCAGCACAATGCTGGTGGTTAACAAATAAAATTACTGAACCAATGCCATGAGTTATGAGTTACGTTTGGCCTCTTACGAACGTTTTATCTGGATCGAAGGACCATAAGATTCAATAGTCGGACTACCCAATTAAGGATATTTAATAAAATAACCTTCACCATTGTGTGAATAAAGTTGATATGTATTGGGAAATCAAGTAAAGAACGAACTTGCTTCTTAGATGCTTTAATAACGACCGTCATAAAGTGGTGAAGTCCGAGTCGGCCTACCCACATTTATTAAATCTCTTAAGTCTACCCACCACCTGTATTACCATACACTACATTACTTCCCCTTCATAAGATGTTATTTGATGAGTGAGTGGGGATAACAACTTTAATAACAGAGTTATAAAGCCGTCTTGCTTATGTGGCTGTACGAGTGTGATTACGTAACTAACTTATAATGACATAATTGAGATTACGATACATAACAATATAGGTTGCTATATTTGACTCTGTACAGTATCTAGGTACATGTTACCTTACAGGTAAACTTCGTCAATTCCATAGCGGATAACCGGCAACCGAGTACGCTGGGGCCGGGTACTCGCTACGGGCTCGGGACTATTCGGAATATTATAATTATACGCCGCGAGGGGAGACACCTGTGTGCACTGGGTTTTGTTAGTCTGCGGAAGCGCGGGGCAGGCGCAGCGCCCGGGGGCCCTCGGCGCTCCGCGCGCCGAATCAGCTGGTGCAGTGATGCGCGCACGCAACTGGTTCATGTGCCTTGACACTACTTGTCCCTCCCCCGTCCGGACTTTAAAGTTATTGTTGCCTACCTTTTGAACAATGGTAGCCGCGGTCCACTTTTTCCCTTTGCGAAAATCGCGAGCCCACACCATGTCCCCAACATCTCCAAACCTTGCAGTCTGCGGTCCATGACTTATTTCTGTTATTTTCTTCTCGGATACCGTTTCAAATAGACCTCCCTTCAATAAGTCAAGCCTGGTTCTCAACTGACGACCCATCAATAACGCAGCTGGTGACTCATCGGTGGTGCAATGTTTGGCATTACGATACTCTAAAAGAAAACGTTGTAAGAAACTATGAGTGCTTACATTTTCTTTCGCGGCTTTCTTTAAACATTTTTTTACGGTGCGCACCGCATTCTCTGCCTCGCCGTTAGAGACGGGGTGGTAGGGCGCTGAGGTCACATGCACGATGCCATTCTTTTTTAAGAATAATGCGAATTCCTCACTGCTAAATGGTGGCCCGTTGTCTGTGACTAATTTGGATGGGATACCGAACCGAGCAAATAATTCGCGTAGCCTGTCAGTAGTCGCGCTGGCTGTGGTAGTGGTCATTGGGAAAACTTCAATCCATTTGGAAAAACTATCTACTATTACAAGATATGTTTTGTTATTATATGACAAAAAATCAAGATGTATTCGGTCAAATGCCTTTCTGGGCATTGTCCAAGGTACAAGAGGCACTCGCGGGGGTGCATCAGCTGTTTCCGCACATATGCGGCACGAGTTACAGAGCTGCTCGATATCTAAATCTATTCCGGGCCACCACACGTAACTTCGCGCGATGCCTTTGCACTTGACGATGCCCAAATGGCCGCCGTGCACCTCGGCCAGCACCCCTTCCCGCAGCGCTGCCGGCACCACGACTCGTGAGCCCCAAATCAGACACCCACCTTCTACATTGAGCTCGTCTCGCCTATTAAAAAATGGAGCCAACTCCGTGGATACGCCAGATGCTGGCCAACCAGTCTTAATAAATTCTATTACTAATTTTAATGTTTTATCGTTCGAAGTCTCCCTTTTAACGTCTAACGCCCGAATTGGGAAATTGTTTTCAATAAAATGTATGAAACTGCAGTCGTCACTTACGTCGTTCTTGCTGTCCAGAGGTAGTGGCAAGCGCGACAGGCCATCTGCGACGTTTTCCGCTGATCTGACATATTCAATATCGTATTGGTAGCCAGATAATAATATTGACCACCTGATTAGTCGACCGGCAGCCGTGGATGGAATGTCTGCTTTAGCACCGAAAATGGCAACTAGCGGGCGATGGTCCGTGCGCAGCGTAAAGTGACGACCGTACAGATAGGTGTGAAATTTTTTTACTCCGAAAACTATGGACAGCGCTTCCCGGTGTATTTGGCTGTAGTTGCGCTCGGCGTCGTTGAGTGCCCGCGACGCGTACGAGATGGGCCGGTCGCCCTCCGGCGTGCGGTGGAGGATGACCGCGCCTATTCCCGTCCCGCTCCCATCACAACAAAGTATTAAGGGCAGCTTTTCACTGTAATGTATGAGGACGGGGCTACTTGTCAACGCTTCTTTAATCTTTCGGAATGAATCTATTTGCTCTTGGCCCCACTCCCAACTGCAACCTTTCTTTAGTAACTTGTATAGTGGAGATAAAGTGTTACTAAAATCTTTGATGAATTTTGAATAAAAGTTAATCATGCCCAAAAATGATTTTAATTGTGATGTGTTCTCAGGTGTGGGCGCCTCCAATATAGGCTTTACTTTATCACTATCAGTTGTAACACCCTTTTCAGAGATAATAAAACCTAAGTATTTAACCTCTTTTGCGAAAAAGGTACATTTTTCTTCGCGAAGTGTTAGCCCGGCGTTCGCAAACCGACTTAAGACCTTTCTTAGATTATTTAAATGGTCAAGTTCGCTGCTTCCGGTAATCAAAACGTCATCCTGATAAACGGCTACATTGGCGATCCCGGACACTACCTGTTCTATTACACGTTGAAAAATTGATGCCGCCGACGCGACCCCATACACTAATCGATTGTACGCGTACAGGCCGCGATGCGTGTTGACCACAGTGTACTTTTTAGACTCTTCGCTGAGCTCGATTTGCATGTAGGCTTCTTTCAAATCAAGTTTAGAGAACCGTTTTCCCCCATTCAGGTTGTTAAATAGCTGCTCGGCTCGCGGAAGGGGGTACTTATCGACTTCTAACACGGGATTTAGCGTGGATTTATAATCACCGCAAATTCGAAGGCTACCATTATTCTTAACAACAACAACTAAAGATGAAGCCCAATCGGAGGAGGGAACTGGTGTTATAATACCTGCGCGCTCCATGCGCTCCAGCTCGGCGTCGACGGGCGCGCGGAGCGCCAGCGGTAGCGGGCGCGCGCGCCGGAACACGGGCCGCGCGCCCGGCCGCACGCGCAGAGTGGCGCGCGCACTCACGTGCCTCCCCAGCGACGTACTAAACACCTCCTTATAATCTCGCACTAAATCTAGCTTATTAAATACACTGTGCTTTTTTTCACTATTTTCAATCGCTAACACTGAATTTGACGCGATGACGTTCATTTGTAACGATTTTAACCACTCCCGACCTAACAACGGCACGCTGCCATTCACAATGACGTGTAGGTCGAGTTGTGTTTTTATGTTCTTATACTCGACAATAACATTTATTTGTCCGAGGGACTGGATCGGTCCTCCATCATACCCGCGTAACTTTACGCTGTCTGGCTTCAACACTCGATGGGCAAACAATCCCCTGTAAGTAGCTTCGCCGACACACGCGTACGGCGAGCCGGTGTCGACGTGCATGCGGAGCGTCGTCCCGTCGACGACGACCTCCGCGGTGACGGGCTCCCGCCCCGTCAGCTCCACGTGGTACAGGCCCGACGAACCGCCTTCCTCGCCTGGTTCCTCGCAGTCCTCGTACCTACTGTTGTCTGAGTCGTTATCTTGTTGAATTCCCAGTATGTTCATGTTGTCTGCGTAATTTATGTTGCGTAAATTTGGACATGCCTTCTTTAAATGTCCTTTTTTTAGACAGGCTTTGCACACGTACTCTTGAAACTTGCACACGGTGTAGTCGTGTCCTTGATCGCCACAACAAGAGCACCCGCGCCGCCCTTGATGTCCCGCTGGCGCGCGGGCCGGGCGCTCGGGCGCGGCCCACCCGCGGCCGCGGCCGGCAGAGGGCGCCGCTGCGCGGTCTCGCCGGGTATAGCGCGCCGCCGGGGCTCCGCCGGCGCCGCGCCCGTACCCCGCGTTCATCGCGAGCACGCCGGCGTGATCCTCCTTTCTAAGCGGCGTGTGCTCGACAGCGGCGGCGTTCTTAAATGCTGCTTCCAATGCTATTGCGATACTATATGCCTTTTTAAAATCTAGGTCTTTCTCTTCGCAAAATAGCCGTTGACGAGTAGTTTCACTGTTTAATCCACATATAAACTGGTCTCTTAAATTGTCATCTAATGTGGTTTTAAATTCGCACGAAGTAGCGAGCCGTTTTAAGGTGGCAGCAAATTGAGCTACCGAGTCTTCCTCGCTTTGTTTCGCTAAGCGAAACTTGTACCGCTCGGCCAGGTACGACGGTTTAGGTTGGATGTGTGTAGCGACGACCTGGATCAAATCGTCATACTTCATGTCACTAGGCTTCTTTGGGCTGCAAAGGTCTGCCATTAGCTCATATGTGGCGGTTCCGACACTGGCTAACAGTATAGGTATCTTTTTAGTAGCCTCGATGTCATTTGCCAAGAAGTATTGTTCCACAATTTCACAATAAGACGACCACTTTCCACTGCCTAAGTCAAACTCCTTTAATTTACCGACCGACATGTCCGCGCACTAATAGGAATGTGAACTAAGTTATTTATAAATTTAAATCTAGATTCGCGACTGCGCCAATGATATGTATTGGGAAATCAAGTAAAGAACGAACTTGCTTCTTAGATGCTTTAATAACGACCGTCATAAAGTGGTGAAGTCCGAGTCGGCCTACCCACATTTATTAAATCTCTTAAGTCTACCCACCACCTGTATTACCATACACTACAAAAGTAAGTTTGTAAGTTTAATTTTTTGTTTACTAATCTAACTATTGAATAACATTTATTCAATTACCTATAATTATATCTACTCTATCTTACTCATAATATTTATACCTAAGCAGTATCGTTTGGACCGTATGATAATGTTGACGTATCTCTGCTTTTCCTTATCTGTACTGTAGTGTAATTTCACTTACAGCCGGCGGATTGATTGTTTTTCGCCAGTCGATAAATTAGCGTATATATTTTCTGATTATTTCTTCACACGTCGCTCGATTACAAACTATAAATATGAAACGTATTTACACAATTCTGCACGTTCTAGTTCTAATTAATATTTGTTTATCCACTTTATCACCGCCGTCGGATAAGAAAGGACAGAAAGGTGTCAAGGCGCAAGAGGGTCCCCGGAAACATAATGTTTTGGATAGAAAATTAGTTAATGAAACGCCGTTTGTCAAGGATATAATAAAGTATCATGCTACCTATCACCAGGACTTCTCTACAAGGAACTTCGGAAATATTGTTTTGGGCTACGTTACGCCGGTATGTATCTCAAAGTTTCTTAACTTTGCGTGCAATCCCCTTAAATAGGTATGTCAGGTCTATTTTGTACGTGTAATGCCTTTAGTAAGCAATAAATTAACCGCAATAAATCTGCAAGTATATTCTAAGAACATTACAATTTAAAATTATAATGGAAAGAATTAAGAGGAATTCAAAGTATGGCTTTTATTGGTATATGGAACTGGCGCAGTATTTGAGGGCGTGGCAGCGCTTATACAGTATTACTGACAATGATTTGAGTTATTTTAGACATCATATATGCTCTCTTTCTGTAGATATTCCTATTATGGCCCTCATGTCCTTCTAGACATAGCTACACTATACTACATTCTCTAACAAATGTTGCAGTGATAATAATATTTAAAATTACGCCAGTTAAAAAAATATTAATTAGCAGAATTTTTAATACTTACATATTCCTTGTGGATCATCTTATGGGTGAATTTCAAATACATTGTACAATATTGTATATAGTTAAATACACAAATAATAAAACAGTTTTATTCCTTTCGGTAACAAAAATTGGGATTGTATATAGTTACTTTTTTCCGAAAATTACAGTGGAACAACAAGGGCTATGATGTGGCTAAACTATGGACACATAAATTCAACTACATTTCTCCAGTGTGGCTACAGATTAAGAGGCAAAGTCCGAATATATATATAATCTCGGGGCTGCATGATGTGGACCATGCTTGGATGAAGTCGCTCCGGCAAAAGGGATCTGATAATAACCTTAAAAGTAAGAATAACAATTATAAATAATCTTAGCTTGAAAACTAAAATGAGCTATGAATTTGTGCTCGTTCCTTTTATGTATTTTATTAGTCAACATAATGCCAGGTATGATTGGGGACATTTTGTTGTGAAATAATTTGGATGTGGAGGAGACATGTGTGTACATATGTTTTTAAACATGGCACTGGCAGCAATGCTGGAGTCTTCAATGTTGTAACAATGTTCCTCATTTTTGTCTGTTTAAGTTTTTGTTTCTCATTTTAAATGGATATGCAAATCTATGAAGGTTAAATTTTACATGTACAGTCACCAGCAAAATTACATTATACAACCAACCATTAGGCTGAAAATTATCTGACACACTTTTGCCTCTAGTCTAGTAATAAACATGACAAGTCACAGATATTGAGTGTAATATTAGATAGTAGGTATATTATTGCTGGGGACTGTGCTTATGCAGGGTAAAACACCTAATAACCATTTTTTTATATTTACCATTTTAATTGCGTGCCTTCTCATTGCCATAAAAAAAAGAATAAACTGATATGTTCTCAAAATATTTGTATGAAGTTAAAATTGTATAGCTCTCATAACTCATAACCAGTTGCCAGTATCATATGCTAGAATAGCACATATAAATCCTATACATTCAAGTTTTACCATAGGTACTGTCTTTACTGACAGTTGGGAATTGAAATAATCCTACCTAAACGCAACCAAAAATTATATATATATTTTTCGTGCTTTTCCCTGTCCAGGCTAGCTATGATTTGCAAGAAACTTACAGACATATTATCTGTGACATCATATTTCCAGTTTACACATGTTCCACCATAAGTAAAATATTTCAAGTATACTGGCTCCTAATAATTACTTAAATTGATTTGTATTTAGCACCAGTTGTTATTTTCTATATTTTGACAATAGGTGCTGATAAGCACCAAGTCACTGTAGAATTATCCTATCTATCAACTTGATATAAAATTAATGATGCCAATAGTCAGTAGGGTGTCAACAACAGGGCAGTTTCCCCTACTTACTGTGTCTTTAATTAATTACAGTTCTGCCAAGAATTATATTTGAAAACTGGCAGTTATCAGACCTGAAGGCATTTTTCACGGATCCCTCGGCTCTGGCAGAGCAAAAGGCTCTGATTGAGGAAGTGAAGAAGGCTTGTAAGCAGTGGAAGTTTGATGGAGTGGTCCTGGAGATGCTCTCGCAGATCGGAAAGTATGCTGACCGCTCTGTTAAGTTTATACAGCAATTTGGTGAGTTGTTTGTGCTCTGATGACCATGTAAGTCATTTTGGTGTTAATTGTTTTTGGCGCTAGATTAATGGTTTGTAACCAGAACATTTGGCATTTAAGGCCTAGCGCAAACCTGTTGAAGACATGAGGGAATTTTAAACTTGTCAATTTACAAATTGTACATTGACAAGTTTAAAACATAAATTATGTTATTTCAAATAAAGTAGAAATTTGTATATTCTGTCACTGACTTTGGGGCATTGAAGGATTTCTTTCGGCGGCTTGCCTTGGCATTTCTTTGCATGCCACTGGTGGCTCAGATTTATGTTTGTCCTCTAGGAATTATGCAGTTGAAAACGCCGAGACATGCCTAGGGATGCCATGCATGATTAATTACTGACTCATGAAGTAGCTAGCCACATTATTGTGTACACTTGTAAAATATGTGGGATAGGAAGCTGTTCGCGCCCGCCAGGACAGCATTGCAAACCCTTATTACCTTTTAAAAGCTCTAAATAAGGTTCAGTCACATTCGTTTTTGAGCCACCATATAATAACAGTGTCGCGTTATTCGAAAATGTTTTATAGCTGCTCAACAGTTGAAGTCGTTGACTGTACCATCTTCTCAGTGGAAGTTAACAATAGTTGTAATTGTAACAAAAAAGTTAAAAACAAAGACTGTTGATTTTTCATGAATTGTTATGTAATCATTACTTTTTTGCGTATTTCAGGTCTAGAATTGAGTGAAGTTGACTTTAGTCTGATTCTAGTCTATCCTCCATTTAGAGGTTATCCGTCTGACGAGTTCTATATCCAAGCCTTTAACGATATCTACCCATATGTGGAAGCTGTGTCTGTCATGACTTATGACTTCTCCAACCCACAAAAACCGGGTGAGTTCTTTAGTTTTATGCGTCAGATCTTTTTAAGGTTCCATACCCAATGGGTACCAACGACACCCTATTACTAAGCCTCCGCTGTCCGTCTGTCTGTCAGGGGGCTGTTGAATATTTCAAAGTGTATATTTCTATTGCCAAAAAATACTACTACCGCTGTAACAACAAATAATAATAACAATAAAAAACTGGTGGCCCCTTCGTGTGCGAATCCAAATGGCACTTGGCCGGTTTTTTATACGAACCTGCGCTTGTAATTATTCTGGTACTACAAACTAAATTTTCCATGTCTACTTTATGTGTCAAGGTTAATATCAGTTATGTAAATAAATATTCGACAGTAAAAGTTTTTGTTGAATATCATTCAGCCATTAGACAGTAAATTCTGCAACATTCGTTCTTTGGTCGGGTGCTGCTGTTAATGTCATTGATATTTGAGAACGAAGATGAACTTGTGAACTATGACTAATTAATTGTTTTTGAACACATTGAAATGTTCTACCTTATTTGATAACAATGAAGATGAACCAGTGCACCAAACCAGGCGGCTTGTTGTTTGATAACAAATCAATTTTTACTCAATACAATTATGCGGCGACGTATAAACAAGGGGCTCACAATGTCAACAGTTTACTGCTCTACAAACTAACCGAGGTTTCATTTAATAATTTAAAAATGGTACATCGTTGCCGAGGCTGGAAAGGAGGCATACGTCATAGTGATTCAAGTATTGAGCGTGTAGTGTTGATAAATAAATTCCACGATGTTTGGTTGATGATTGGAATGATGGTTGGTTTGTAATAAATATTGTACAGTCGAGTATCCATACTAATATGTGAAAGTGTGTATGTTTGTCCGTCTTTCACGCTTCAACCACTGTACGGATCGGGATGAAACTTGACACACATATAGGTTACGTCTTGGAATCGGACATAGGCCACTTTTTATCCCTGAAATATTAAAAGTTCCCGAGAGACTAGCGATGACTGACTTCTACGCGTACGGAGTCCCGGGCACCAGCTAGTAATGGTATAGATAAATGTTTGCACATTATTACAAAGGAATAAAAATGTAAAAGTGATTACATTACATATCCTTGTACTAGGCCGTGCAGTCAACGGGCCCACAAACAAGCTACAAGCTTGAAATTTATAGTACAAACCCAGAATAAAAACAACAAATACAAACAAATTGTGCGAGTTGGTCTCGCGCTTATTCGACTCGTAATATTATAACACTTTCTGTGCGGCACGGAACCCGCGGTGCGCGAGTCCGACACCGAGCATTTTTTTGTATCATTCATTTATTTTCGATAAGGTACAAAAGTGATAATGGACTTATCAACGCCTTTGACAGAACGTATAGCATTCGCCTATGCTGCCGTCCAAAGCAAAAAACCATATACGCATAAGGGCCTCATATTCTTATACTGCCTTTTTCTTTCAGAGGGCAGGATGACTGTCGTGACCATAAATGGCTTAATTACTTTTAAGTCTTTTAACACGTTTTTCCCCTTATCTATTATTTTTTATTGGCCATAATTCTTTCGACTAAAATATTAATGTTTTGTAGCTCATCATAGGCTTCATCGAAAAACGGTCTAAATAGTAAAATCGCAACCAATTTATTTAGTAATTTCTAATATCAGGGCGAATATGCATAGAGAGAGAGACAGACGTAGCGAGGGATATTTTTTAACTTATAATATGTGTCTAGTGTTGACGAGATAATAAAAAATCTGGTATATAGGGCAACGGGTGTACCAAATATTAGGTAAAAATAATCAACACCTTAACATTTTGGGATTCATGTGATGATTTTGAATGTAAGATTTTGGGATTCATTTGTACTGCGAATGTAGTGTTTAGTTTGATCGTTTTGTTTGTTTTGTAGAGAATGTAGTTTTTTAATTTTGCCCATTAGTTAAAGGGCAAAATTAAAAAAGGCCTGAATTATAGTCTCATTGGATTTCATCTATTCTTAAAGTAAAATATACATAAAATATCACTTGTAAGTGGTAATTTTTAGGGATTAAAACCATGGCATTTCGGAAATGAGTGAAAAAATCAACCAAATATTTCATTTAAGGTCCCAATGCACCGCTTTACTGGATGAGGCTTTGCGTAGAGAAACTAATAGATGGCGACGAGAACCCGTCCAAGCGTTCCAAGATCCTGCTGGGTTTGAACTTCTACGGCAACTCGTACACGGCCAACGGCGGCGGCCCGATCGTGGGCACGGAGTACATCGAGCTCCTGAAGAACGCCAAGAGCAACCAGGCGCTTGGTTACAACAACAACACCGCCGAGAACTATGTTGAAATAAGGTGAAACATTATTGTTATTCTTACGCTTTAATTTCGTACATAGCTCCAATTTTTTCCTTACAAATTTAGCTCCGGTTGGTAAAGTTTCTTTTGAGTATGTTGTATACTCAAAAATGTAATTCAAAACAATATCTCACAGTTCCCATCTTGATTATTTCGTTATTTTATCATTATTTCATTAAAAGCATGAATGAGAACTCGTGTAACCAGTGATATTAGGGTAACTTTTATTGGTAAAAATACTTACACATACCAAAATGCAGTAATCACGCGAATGTGCGTCCGTTGCGTTTCAGCATCACAATCTTGTTAAGTTTAAAAGAGATGGCATGGTGTATGCAAACGTGCACACAGGCTATCTGGGCCTCTATTCGACACTCAATGTATATTGTTATCTAGCATATTTTCTTTATCATTAATGCTTAACTGGTGGGGTATGTATTTCTAATACCGTATCTATGTATTTAAGTAGACATGTGTATAATTAAACTCTAAGTCTAGGTTTGACTATAGTCTAGATCAAATTTTTATTTGATTTCTTGTAGTGACGTCTAGACCCCCTCCTTTAGAACTTAAAGTGATGCTACAATAAGTTTGCCTTAAACTGCCTTGCCTAGTAATCCAATAATGTTTATCTACGCACATATCATAAGCTCTCTATTATGCATTCAAAAACCGTAGGAAATGAGCAGCATTATTACAAACAATTTTACTATGAGAACTTTTTTTGTCTGTGGTAGTAGGTAAAATCTACAGATTTTTATAAGGTTATGAGTTTAAATTTGGAACAGCTATCAAAACTCAAGAGGGTCTCTATTCTAGTATCCATAGACATTTAAACAGTTATCGATACGAAACGTCAATGTAGTATGTTTTTTAATACAAACCGCACGAGATATGATCTCGAGCGACATTAGAATAGGGACTTCATTCGTTTGTATAAGATTTAAAAAACCCTTCATATTCCTGACACTGACAAGGCACAAGTTTGTTATGCCGCCATTTTTGTCGTCAAGTCGTCGGCTTCTGAACACATCTTAAAGTACTTGTGATATGTGTGTAGATAAAGTAGTGTATGCAACAGTACATAATTAGGCCTTAAAACACTCGTGTGATCCTTTTATGAAACTTGCTGACGCTCGTTTCATAAAACCACACTCGTATTTTAAGGCCTCTTATTATGCATCACTTGCATAAACTACTATAAACCTTCCAATTATTATTATGTGGACATTTTAATAAATTACATGTTTTTTTCCAGGACGTCCCAGGGTAGTAAGAAAATATTTTTCCCGACTCTATATTCCATACAGAAGAGGCTGGACCTCGCGCGAGAGTACGGCACGGGGGTGGCTGTGTGGGAGCTGGGGCAGGGCCTCGACTACTTCTATGACCTCTTTTAATTACATGTGATATTAATTTTAAGTTATCCTAATAAAGTCATATTCGTGTTAGTTATTTGGCAGTTTCTTTTTCTTTAATACTTACTCGTACAGCTACACGCCTGCGTAGCGGCATATTATTAATATAGTACCTACCCGACAATCGGGTAGTGCAGCGTGTGAACAACATAAAATACCCGATAGTCGGGTACGTGGTCGTCATTGGGTTAATGTTGACAAGCAGGTAATTTAGACCGATTTTGTTAGTTTAAGCTTATGGTATCGATAAAAAAACAACCTCGAAATACCGCGATTTGATAGCACAAGATTCCTAACTGCGGCCACCACTGTATCCGTGGTCTCCGTGGGAATGTAAATAAATTTACGCATACAACTTGAACTTACGTACAGTCGACTTCAAAAAGATGTATCCACTTTGTCACCTTATTGCATTGTAATAAGGTTCAAAACTGCATACAAATTTTGTAGTGTACTATATTCGCTCTTTATTGATATATACAGTTCAGTCTTCTAAACATACAATTAAAAACAAAACTAAAATACGTTACCATAACTATCTTACACGTTACTAACGGTAAAAGAAAATAAAATTCAAAAATAACAAAACCTTTTCAATTGTCAATTTGGTAGTTTGCACCAAATCAATAACATCAATATCGTTGTGTTGTGATTAATGAAATGCCAGGGTCCTATTTCACAATCCTGACATTAAAAGTTTAAAGGTGACAATGCAATCAACAGTTTACAGTACATTGCGTAGCTTATGTGAAGTCCTGTGATATAGGAACTCATCGACTTAATGTAAATCAAATCCTCATCTGTTACGTCCGGTCTGTTAAAATATGGGGCATGTGGAACTGGTTAGGCACTGGCCACTTTAGGTTTCCCCTTGAACTCCATCATGGACTGCGGCCCCTTCATCACTCGGTGCATCAGGTCCCAGCACATCTTCGCGGGCAACAGGCTGCAACATGAAAATTGAGACTTAATGTTACCTAAAGGTTTCATGACGTTTTTGAGGAACCAGCAAGTGCTTCATCGTTGGAACTAGATTAAGAAACAAATAATACTTTGTTTTCGTTCAAAAAGTGTCAGCCAGAATGTAATGCCGTCCGTATATTGACATTGACCTCAATGGTCACGACTCCGAAACCCAAAAATTAAATTAAATTTTATAGAGCCACCACGAAGACGCATGTACTAGAGCCAGGCTTACCATTTGAGAGGAAGCAGGTATCGCACGGAGCCGGGCATGATGCAGTTGACCTCGTTCTTGCGGATGGAGTCGATCATGGTCTCGGCAACGTAGTCGGGCTCCAGCATGGGCATCAGTCGCGGTGTCACGCCGTCAAACATGCCGGTGTTGATGTAGTACGGGCACACCAGCGTCGCGTGGATCGAGGTGTGGCCGTGCGCCTGCAACGATTTAACGGGAAAGTTAGTAAGAGTTTCCTTAGGGTGGCCACATTCATTAGATTTTTTCTCAATTCCGAACGCACAGGCTTTTTTTATTCATATAAAAAAATGAACGGAAAACTACTGTACCTACTTACGAGTGTGGTAGGGTCATTGATTTTGTATGGATAAGCTGCCTTCGAAATTCCGAATCGATATTCCGAATTTATGTGGCCACCCTTAGGGAACTGAGTGAGAATTTTCCTAAAAGTACTTACTTATAGACTTGAATGTTTACTCGAGCGTTTGCTATGAGCCTAACTTATGATCGACGAAATGGGCGTACCAATTGGTTCTTCGAACAGTTCGAACCTGAACAACCAATCGGTATAGGTAACGCTCGAGTACTAAAGCAACTGAGAGCCTGAAGGGTTGCTCGGAAAGGTATGTGTCTAGCAGTGGACGTCTTTCGGCTGAAATTAAGACCTGGTTAAATAGTGTAAAATGCAGAGCGAATTGTCTGTTACCCTGAGCTCCGTGAAGAGGCTCTCGTGGAAGCCGACGGTCGCGAACTTGGTGGCGCTGTAGTCGGTGCATCGGTAGGTACCCAGCAGACCGGCGACCGAGCCCACCGTCACCACGTGGCCCTTGCCCGAGTCGAGCATCTCCGGTAGGAACGCCTTCACTGTCTGCGAGAGGCAATGCATTAGCTAGTTTGACGACAATGTTCCAATAGTATAAGGTTATTCTTAAGATTGTGCAAGACGATAGTAGCCCGATATTTATTCATTTCGTTTACGGACAGTCATTAGCTATATAAGAACGACTTAAATAAGTAATACTTAGACTTTGACGTTTTTACGCAATGGCGTGATGGAAGCGTGGTGATGCAAACTGAGCAGCAAATGAATTAAATTTGCTCTATCATTGATTGTATTTCATAACGTAATGTATTTTTAACTAAGAAGGTGCCCAATTTGCAGTTTCATCAGTGTATGTCCTTGACTTTAGATCGGTTTGCAATAGCAAATGACGTTATTTAGAGGTCAACACAACAACTGTCCAGAATAGATTTATGCTATTATTATTTCTCGATTATGCAAAGGAAGAACAACAAAACAACCACCAAAGATATTGTTTTCAACTGTTTTTTTTTAATTCATGGTGTTAAGGCGAGCTGAGCGGACACGTCCATCCAAAATGTGGATTCACATTTGTCACATTTCATCGCAACATGGTTCCGAAACCGTGTCAGTACCGGTTATGTGGACGATATTTGTCATGTTACGACGCACTGTCCATATTTAGCGTGACAAAACCTGTAGTGACCCCCGTTGACACTAGTAACAAACAAGGAACTCTTGGCACTCACCCAGTAGTGTGAGAGGATGTTCACTTTGTAGGTAGTCTCGATGGCAGAGTCACTCAGGTCCAGCAGTGTCTCCCCGAACACCGTCCCCGCGTTGTTGATCAGCACGTCCACTTTACCGACCTTTAAAGATAAACAAATTAAAAGTACCTATCAAGTCAAGGGAACAGGTCAGAATGACCGAAGCACCGATCGACCTGTTTCCCCCTGTCAGGCGTCCCAGCCCTTGAACAAAATCACCATCAATATAATCGTCATCAACAAATTCATCGAGTACCAAATAGGGTCGATAGCTTTTATCCTATCGACCGAGATTTGTGCAGGGCCGTAAGGGTGCGGCTCCACTGAGGCGGAGACGAGCGGAGCAGAACGGAGCTGTGCCAATATTAACCAATAGAAGACGCGTGCGGTCATGTCGAGCGCGCTTTACGCACGTTAGCTTAGCTATTGTGGTGGTTAATATTGGCACAGGTCCGCTCCGCTCCGCCTCAGTGGAGCAGCACCCTTAATGGTCCTTCTAATTCTGGGACCACACCTGCGGATACAGCGAAGATTTGTGTTAGCATTTGGTTCTTTTACATAAATAATGAACGAGCTGCGAGTACGAATATTCACCGAATCCCGCAGCTGTAGGTGTAGTAGCTACGGCATGTTCACTGACCTCTTTCTTAACCCTCTCTGCGGTTTCGTAGACGGCTGCACGGTCGGCTAGGTCCACGACGTAGCTCGCAACCTCGTAGCCCTCCTCCGTCAGATCGGTACATGTCTTCTGTAAGCCTGCAATATACAAATACTTATACATTAAGTACCTACAGTCGGACAATAACTAATCTAGCATCTTACACACAACTTTCTAATAAATGAAGCCAACATTCCACCTTAATGTTTTTAAGAAAGGTTTTTTAGATGTTTATCAGCCGGACGTCAAAGTTTGTCAAAATTGCAGAAGTTGAAGCTAGCTAATTAATTATTGAATATTAAATAAATAGGGACGATCAGCATCATAAATAGTTGCACAGTTTACAATCGTGTCGCGTCAACGTCACATTCCAACTGCTACACGAATTTGTCAGTGTTAAAGTGACAAGGTCCTAAAGTACATAGCTATTATGCAACTGACTTCGGAAGTGGATATTTATCTTAAGAACGAAGCGTCAAATTAGTAATTTTAATTAGACGTGTGCAGGGATACTTAGTAATCACGGAAAACTACTGCCATTACTATTAGTTATTTTAAGCACGCGACGATTTAATTTATTACTGATTAAGACGTAGATCGACACTGTCCTAGTCATCACAACTGTCGTATTGCATTTGTTTATGAATTATTGACTATTTTAATCGGTAAATAATGGATTTTGATGCCCCGTTTAACGACTAGAAATCTGTCATTAAATATAAACCGTCGATTTATGTTGGAAGGTGATTTAATTCTAGCTGTTATGACTATACAACACGCAGTTCACGAGATACGAATAATATTAAAAAAATGACATTAACAAAGTGCTGTTTTTGAATACCAAGACAAAGTAATATCCGGATTGTAAATGTTGACTTTTGACGGTGAGGATAACTTTTGCCTCCACTGGTTTCCTTCGTAGTGTAAATATTGGGTTAGTTAGTCAATACGCTTTGTAAAAACAGTAACATTGTCTACACTTTACTAACTACTAAGAATTGGTGTTTCTCACACAAAATCCCCAACTCTCAACTGTCCACATCCGTTTCACAAAACATCGATTCCTTAGTTAAGACAGCGTAACGAATACCCAATACGTATATTGCCCATTTGTCCCACTTCTTAAATAAAAATGAAAAAACTTGAGAATGCCCGCGATTTCGTACACGTGTAATAAAGCTTTTGTTCCCGACTGTATTTTTTTTGTGTTTCATTATCAAAATCATTACTAATTAGTCCGAGCACCATCTACGCGCTCTACGATAAGTATAGTGGACATTCTGTCACCAGTCACCACCTCCCGACACCATCATCAGATCAGCTCTTAGGTACCATAATATTGCACTGTCACAGGGTTTACAATGTGGTCCAAATTTAAGCCAATTCAATTAACGGGAACTGATTAAAAATTGGTAGGCAAATTTTGTAGAGGACAACTTGCATACATACGAACAGTATATGAAAACAGGAAAAACATCAATACATAGGTACCTTCTTTATTGATATCCCAAACGACCACCTTGGCTCCCAATCTTGCCAACTTAATAGCCAGCTGGCGCCCCACACCCCCTCCTCCCCCTGTCACCAACACCACGTCGCCTCTCAAGCTCTTCATGGGCCTTATTGCATTCGGCACTAAGGTCCAGAAGAGCGACTCCAGGATGTAGTAACAGGACAACACGAAGAATAGGACTGTGTCCTTCGCGATGTCGAAGATACTCGCCATTTGGGAATGCGAGTTGATTTTGGTTCCTTCTAACATCTTTGTATTCTGCAAAAAAAAACCAGGATATTGAACCAGTTCCAAACTAAGCTCTAGAGCCCCAGAGAATTAAATACATCGAAAACATCCAAGACTTAGGAACGAAAACTCGCAATTTTTATACATATTTGCCCTTGCCGGAACTTAACCCGGGACCGCTAGTTTCGTAGGCAGGGTAACTATAATCTAGGCTTACCGGATCGGTATATAAATAAATAATTACATATATACATAGACAAAGACATAAAAAAACCACTACTGAGAAACTTCATCAATTATAAATTAGTATTACGTAATGCATTTGGTAATGACATTATTGTTTATTTGAATCTAATTACAACAGAGTAATTACCTAAATCGAATAGTTGCGGTAACTCGTAACTGACTAGGTAAATATAATCAGCCGCGAAAATATCTTTATTGCCGAGATAGCATAATATATATACACAATATTTTACCAATACTTATTCTGCTGACTGTAATGCGGTTAAGTAATTCTACATTGGTGGAGTACCAAAATGCACTCTGTAATTAACCTTTTTGCTGAAGTTTCACGAAGCTACAAGTTACAAATTACAAGTATTATATTATTTCTACAGACATTTGGTGAATCAGAGAAAGAAATAATTTTCTTTTCACCTCAGCATCTCATAACAAACAATATCACAAACCCGACGTATTGAGAACCTCATTTTTTTTAAGTCAGTTAAAAACAATGAGAAAACTCGATTTTACTTAAAAGAGTAAAATTCGACTTTGCTGCGATCTTATTTATGATTATTCTTACATAGTATTTTAAATAGAAACTTTAAATTACAGTCACCATTAATGTATGTTGTGTCCATGTCGACGCCCGATCGTATAATTCGTCACATCATGAAATATCTAGGCATAAGGTTAGGTTAGGTTATTTTATGATATGCGTAGAAATATCACGATTTGGCGAATTATACGATCGACATACACATCTAAAAGAATATACACTTTTTGTATTGTTATTTCTAGTGAAATGTTCTTTATATTGGTTTTGTGTAGCATACAGTATCGCGTTCCAAAAAAATATTTCCTAAAACATACAGCAAAATACCTTTCGGTAACAAGATACATTTTATGAAAAGTTCCGTAAAGGGCGATCCACGAAGGCCCGTCTCACTATATAATTCTGCGTTCGTTATTATAGGTCCAAGCATTAGCTGTATTCCTGTGTGGGGATAAGACAACTGGTAAAACTGCTAGCATAGAGGTATTCTATCTTAAAATTATGATTGCAGTCTTGAGAATGCAAATATGGGTCTCAAGGCTGTATCAATAAACTGATCTTGGTTGAGATGTTAATAGTCAGAAATTATAGTTTTCTTGAAATTTGCTTACGTTTCATTTTTATTGTCTTGAGTCAACGATCCCGCTTATCATAAGGTGGGATGTGTGCTCGTTTGCCTTTTTCTAGCCATTAAAAAAATACATCAATGCAACTGTCCAAAGTTAATTTGAGCAGCGCAGTGGGAACGCCGTCAGAGACTGAAAATACTATAGGTAATTCAAGCGGTATTTCCCACATAATAAGACTTAGATCGCAGTGTGCTTGCAATTAGATTACAACAGCCTCTGCTGTAAGGCCTAGGCAGTACCTACCGATCTGATTTCACTCGCTTGGGACGGAGGTAATATAATACTCATTAGAATGGCCACTAGAACATTTTGCTACGTGTTGTGGATTTGAATCAAGTAGGTTTAGCGTTCTAGTTTTAATATTGATTAATAGTGAAGGAACTTTGGTCTTGATTCGTTTTATGTTGCAATTTATTACATAACATTTAATTAGCTTACGGTACTCAGATATGACTTAGATACGTCGTTTAACAACTGTGGGAGTGGAATGTAGGAAATGGACGGATTTTTTACTTTCGAATAAAGTCATCGATGTTATTGTTTTTATTTTTACAAAATCGGAAATACTTCGTTTAAATTACATACATTTTTATCATAAATCTGAGCTTAGAAATTGGAAGATGCAACACAGTAATAAAATAATTTTCGAAAACAGTCGAATTGTATATGTCTATAATAAGCGGCCGACGCGATAGATCGTTTGTTTACGTTAATATTATCTCTATAAGTGCTCATGACTTTGAGACGAAATAAAAGGTTTTTTTTTTAAATTAAGTATTTTTTCTATATTTCATACAAGCTGCTTGCCGCCTTGTTGGCAAAAATGCAGCGGAGTGACACCTTCATACGAAACGCCGCACTTCATCACACTCACTGGATGATAGGACTTTGCTGCATTTGGCATAAACTTTATTGATTTGTCGGTTGCACTTTTCTTCAAACGTGAAAATTTTGAAGATAATCTTTTTCGGATCGGTCTCTTAAGCAGCATCGAACAACGTTATTTAATACAACTATAAATACGGACTTTACATTAAAATTTAAAAGTTAAAGTTAAAACTAAACTTATTTAAAATAAAATAAAATAAAACTAAGCTACTCAAATATAAAAAATTAAACATAAACACCACTATAAAAATAAATGTTTAAAAAAATAAAAAACCGCCTTCAAAAATGCAAAAAATAACTTCTTATAAAATGATAGGTACCTATAGGTAGGTCAGTCCAACTGAAGTCGGCTTTTGGTTTAAAATAATGTGGGACGCCGACTTCAGTTGGACTGACCTACCTATAGGTACCTATCATTTTATAAGAAGTTATTTTTTGCATTTTTGAAGGCGGTTTTTTGTTTTTTTAACATTTATTTTATTTAATACTTTTTAGTGATCCTATTTATGCTGTTATGTAGTTCCACTTTTCAATAAATGAGAAACTATAGAAAATTTCGAGCTCGCCGCAAGCAACGCCACTGGAAAGTTACAGTCATATTTCAACAAGTAAATATTCTTCGTTGTAGTCGCTCAACTATCTTAATCGACATATCTTATCGTTATCGCCACCCTTGAAATAGGTACCGTTGAGGAGTTCCGGTGGCCATCTGTGGTCTTCATCATCAGGTCCACTTCACCAAGTGATACTTTCTGAATGCAAATGCTAGACTTGTTACTAAAAATACTAAAATCGCTTTATGTTTGCCTACAATATTTGAGGAGTTCTCTCAATTCCTCACTGATCCCCTCATCAGATTCCGATTTGGTGGCAATGGGACCACCTCGGAAGTATACCCTATCAAATCAAAAAAGAATTTTCAAAATCGGACCACAATTGACGGAGTAATCGGTGAACATACACAAAAAAAAAAAAAATACATACAGTGGAACGTATAACCTCCTCCTTTTTTTGAAGTCGGTTAAAAAGAACACCCCCTCTAGCAGGTCCGCTCGCGGCATGGTCCCTAAGACTTTGTATACAAAGGCAATCAATAAGGACGTGAACTTTCCTCCAATCCAACTGTAAGCCTTTACCTTGAGATTATATTTTTCAGTATTTTGTTTACTGCAACGCGAGAAATGTTAGTCTGCAGAGAGATTTTTTTCTAGTGCGACATGAATTTCTGCAAAGTCGCTCTATGATTATTTAATATTTTGATGTTCGCACTGTTCCTTACAGACCGCGGGCGACCACTCCTTTGACGGTGTTTCATAGAATCAGTCTCCTTGTAACGTATGTGTGTGCGTGTGTAAGTTGCGGATAATGCCAAAATATTTTAACTCAGGGAAAATTGGGTTTTTTCCGCTATAGGTACCAACATGTAGAGAAACGACAGTCTCACGTAGTTATTCCGATTCCGCCATCAGAAGAAAAGTAATTGAAATGAATAATAAGAACATACAAATAGAACACAACAATTCCAAATTCAAAATGGAAAAAAGAATGAGACAGCTGCCATTTTTATTTTTTTTAATTATCAAAACTTATGAATACACGAGGTACATGCCAGTTTTATGTTATCGCTATGCCTCTTGTCTAGGCGCCAAACAAAACTCGGCAGCCGAATTCGATACGTTAAATTTGAATGTTATCTACTTTTTGCGATCTTTCCAGGTTTATGTGGCGATCAGTAAGATATCATTACATTAAATTGTAATCCAAGGAATTTTAATGACGTCACATTTTTTTTGTTGTCCTAATGATATTTCACAAGAGATATTTAATTTTGCTGTTCGATAACGAAATAGGTGAAAGGTTTTAAAGTTAATATGTGTATAAACAACTCGGAGAGTACTTGACATAGATTTCAACAATTTCAATAACGCATGAAATCTAAGTATAACTTACTTTTAGATTTTAGGTTTTTTGTAAATAGTAATAAGTGGATTTATAATAAATAATCATTCTCAGGAGAGGAAAGTTTGTATGTATACTTAATACATTTATGTACCTACTGGTGCTACAAAAAAGTCACATAAACCGAAGAGAAGCGAGGGCGGGTCGCTAGTTAGATAGAGATTAGAATTCATAAAACACTTCAAGGGTTCAATCAGTTCAGTTATAAAAAACCTGTTTGTTAAATCAAAGATGTCATCAAACTCTACAAGTTATGATTCTATGGTCAGTTGAATCCAATGTTTATTCTTAGAAAGTAGACGAAAAGAAAGTAGACACTCCGCAACGACTGGTTGGCAATCAGAAATGACCTTGTTTTGAAGAAATGCTGTTTTTGTGCATATATATGTCTAATAATATGTCCAAATCATCTCAAATCATTGTCGACGCGTTGGCCTAGTTGGTAGTGGCCCTGCCTACGAAGCTCGTGCGGGGTTCAAATCCCGGTAAGGGCCAGGTATTTGTGTGCTGAGCGCGAATATTTGTATCTGAGTCATGAAGGTTTTCTACTTATTTAAGTGTATATTTCTCTATATAAGTATTATACCTATATCGTTGTCTAGTACACATAGTACAAGCATAGACCTTAGTTTGGGACTAGGTCATTGGGTCTGACATATTACCCCTCATATTTATTTATCTATCTATACTCAATTCCTTAAGTACCTACATAATATACATAGTGAGTTTTAACTCTCAATAGACGAAAAACAACTTAAATTAAATATGTAAGGAAATTACTATAATTAACTCCCTGTGTCTGTATCTTGACGCAATGCCGCAATTGCAATGATAGGAAAATTAACGCAATTGGTCAATTACTTTTATTGCTTCGTGCAGGTATTATGCAATTTTGAAGCTTAAATTTCGACTTTATGACACCAAACAGATACCTATCGTGCGATTTATTTTTAATCGTTTACAACAAAGGAATAAATGAAACCTGTCTTGTGACACGTTTATCTAGTTTTAACTTTTACTGCTGCTTCAAATAAATCCCCTAATTTCCAATTAAATTTGACCTAACTTCGGGCTTTTGTACCAGCCAATAATTTTAAACTAGAAACTTTGTTGGTATAGTCATACAGACTTTTTTTTAAATACTTATAGTACTGACGGTTTAATTTAATTTAAATTTTATTAAACAAATATCTTGGCCATTGACTTGATACTTCCACGTGTATTTTTTTAATAATAGATAATTAAATAAACTTCTTTGACCATTTAAATTGTCACAAAATTTAAAACAAACTTACCTTGAAAACAGCGAGTAAAAATCCAAAATATTCCAACCAAATAATAAAACATCAGGGTCACTCCGTTTTCACCCGCACTTAGCTGCGCGTGCGTCTATCCCGGCGCGGAGGGGCTGACTCGGCGCGCGCGACGACTTACGAGATCGATCACACTTCATTCCGACGCGACCGATTACCACTTTTTGAGACTGTATGTTTCGGTGGTACCTACGCAAGAACGGTAATTTCATTAATATAATTCGATATTTCGTTAACGTTAACTGTTAGCGATTAAATAAATTTTGCAAAATGCAAATGTCACGTCAGAAATAACGTATTATAAACGTGTCTTAAGTTATTGATTGAATGATTCACAGTTATTTATCTTTGAATCGTTTTCAGGGAATGTTTCCCGAGACCTTAACATTGAGCCGCAGACAATATCACAAATGTTTTTTGTTTCTTATACCTACTAGTCCTTTATCTTTATTTTGTAAATGCACTGTGTTTTAATTTTAACTAAAAAAACTGCATTAATTGAAGTAAATCACGTTCGCGTGACCGTGATATTCGTCAAAGACTATTTATTTTATTTTAGTATCACTAAACATTAAACTGATAACCATGTCCTAGTCTAGGTCAAACCGATCAAAGCATGTATGTGAAATAATTAAAACGGTTTTTGTTATCCCTATACATATATAGATTCCTATTTACCTTTCGATTTATCTACTTACCTCCAAAAACAGCGTTACTCACTAAACATGCACATATGTTTTGTTTTTTTCTATAGGAACCCACTTCAAAACGAGTGATTATTGATTAAGGAGACGGTTGACCTATATATGTAAAGTTCAATCTCATTGGCTATGCGTGTAGGGAGCGACCGGCGGCGCGCGCGCGTTTGCTCCACTCTCGGAACTTTCTCCGCAACGGTACATCTACCGCTCGCGTGAGGAAACGATGCAAGGTCAACAGAGGGCGTTGATCTTGCATTATTGTCTCAATATTTCTAATTAACACCATTTTTTTTCATATTAACATATAACCCGGGCGAACATCTTCAGAATTTGTAAATGTCAATGAATATTATACATTTAGAAAATGCGGTGGAGCCGCTGGGATTGTACTCCCATGTAAATTTAACAGTTAACTTTTTTTAATTAGCAAAATATTTGCTTAATTAATTATATGATTTTAAATTGTGTTGGACTGTAGGTAATATCGATTGTGCTAACTAGTTTTTTAAATTAACTGCAAAAGTAAACAGTCGTCCATGAGTTATGTCTGTTTCCTATCCTTGTGATATTGATTGTTCTTGGGGAGTTGTGTAATATTTAATATTAGATAATGCAGATGTAATGCAATAATTACCAATAGTATGAAACTATGAAGTATTATGAAAGTATGGGAACTGAAATGAGAATGCGGCACATAATTTACCTAGATTTATTGCAGATTTCTTTGTTGTTAACTCAGACTTACATATAGTCCTAGTAGAACTAGAACACCATGTAGATTGAGCCGGTTGCACTAAATTGTATCCGAGAGTGGTTAGATTAATCTGGTTTGACGGTCAAATATCCTTGGACTGAAAATTGATCATTGGCAACACAGTCGATAAAGCATAAAGAGAAACTGAGACTAAGTTTATTTTTGAGGACATTGGATTGGATCGATGAATGGAATGGCTTTACTTTTGTTCTCAAATAGGCGCCGTAAAATTATTAATAACTGTTTTCTTTAAAGTAGGCGTAAACTAAACCATCTTGATCCGTTGTTCCAGAAATAAGATTTGATTTTGCATATTTAATGTGCTAATAAGATTAGATTATTTATTATTTATTTATATAACACATACAAGATATATTGACTGTTTTAACCACATCCACACCAAGTATCAAGTATCAAACTTAGTTGATCCTAGGTTTACTTACGGCGTGCTTTACCGATACCACAGATAACAGAATACAAGTACGGTTTAATCTTGTTCTTTTACAGGTACTCTAAAGTTGAATAATTCCACGAATCGGTGCAACTTATATGTGGATCTTTAACTGTACTTGAACCGTTATCTTACCTTATAATTATGTGTACGAGTAGGTACAGACTTTGTAGAATCTGTCATGCTATATGTTCCTCTTACTGACTTACGGCAAAACGCTATATTCAAACCGCGGACAGATTATAGGCTTGCTTCGGCCTAAAATTTGAGCATTTTTCCATACAAAATGTGTCAAATTTTAATACGAAGTAAGCCTATAATCTGTCCGCGGTTTGAATATAGGGCTCGGCCATTAGTGGTCTGATTGCTGGTGCTTAGTGCTGCGGTCTCACGACCACTGTATTATGCTGTATTGGAACCTTGACTTGACGCCATAAAATGACCATTCCCTGCGTCTAATGGCCCCCTCACCCAACGGCCGTCATGGGCCAGCGTAAGAGATAGAGTAATACGTAAGAGTGAGATACCAGAGTACGTTGCTCGATCTAAGGTGTAAATGCATCTCTGCTGGCCCATGGCGGGCGATGAAGAGAGGCCATCAAAATTATTCATTTCCTTTAAACAAATAAATGAAAAAAAAAATGTTTATTGCATTTAAGTGAAACCTTACAAGAAGTAGAAGCAATACAGTGGGTCCTGTGCTAGGGATCCCTGTGTTGCAGGACCCGGTTCCGTATTAAAAACAGTTTTAATTTGTGTAGAGTTATACGGTGTTAAATACATATTTTTCTTAAATACACAAATAAAAACTAAAACGAAATCATCTTAATACATATAGTATAAAACAAACGCGCTTCCCGCCGTTTCATGTACGTTTTGGTCCTTCAAGCTAAAACCGAAAAGGATTTTAATAGTGCTTTCATCAATGGACAGAGTGAGTCAAGGGGAAGGTTTTTATGTATAATAAATTCTGGTGTGTTACAAAAAAAATTCATAAACCGAAGCGAAGCGGGCGGGTCACTAGTTAGGGAATCAAGGGAATGATACGAAAATACTAGAAAGTCTAGAAATCATATCATACATCATCACTTCATGAATTAGAGTCTGGCTAATGAAAGTTGAGACTAGAAAATAGCGGCAAATTTAAAGAATCGACGTATTGCAACACCGTGTATAGTGCGAAAAAACGATAAAGATACTTGAACAAAAATTATAATTTTCTTACTACTTGGTATAGCCACGTATACAATACAGATATGTCGCTGTAAGTTTTCAAAATTGCCCAATTTGTTGGTAATAAATACAATATCCCAGTATAATGTAATGACCTTAAAACTTGATCCTATTCAAGTTGTGGTTGTAGTAACCGTCTAACGGTAAAAAAAACAACTTTAGACAGATTATAGATTAGTCATCAGATATTTTATAAGCATTCATAACATCCATCATTGAATCGTCCAAGCATACACGCAAGTAAAATTTAGAGAAAACACAGTAGCTTAGTAGTTTACAGTACTTACACATTTACAAACAAAAGAGCAAAGAGGGCTCAGCTTTGAGCTTAATTTGACTCAATAGCTTGCCTCTTACCTCGCCTCTTGCACAAGTCGATGCCCTAACTCTGGCCGTAACAATCTCAACAAACTTACAATCTCAATTGCCATTTTCATGTCATTTAATAATCTAAGAAATCAATAGGAAACATAATTAACTATGCCGGAATTTGCATGGCTTTATGGTGACACTTCTATTCGTAATGCTCGTCAAATACACTTATATCTCTTACTTTTGACATACCGCATGAAAGAGATGTAACGAGAATATCTGAAAAATAACAGCTAAGTGTGGTGCCACCATTAGCATAAAGCCACAAAAACCTTCGTAAAAGAAATCGTTAAGAAACCATGTTTCAATGACGGAATTACGGGATGTGACGATACTGCAATAAATAACACGCTCAGTTAAGTATGCGAGTACGAGATTTTCACAATAGCTTCTGTTATTGTCTATCGCAACAGCGACGAGCTAAGCTAACGACGACGTATCACGTATCACGGCACGTAAAATGAGCTCTGACTGCCTCTGACGACGTTGCGTCTTGCGTGCGGTACGTATCACAATACGTAAAATTCACATATTGGACATAATATGTAATGTTTTTTTCCCGAAATCGTCATCTTTTCAGGATTGTATAAAACAAACATAACATAATCTAATGGGTTCTCTACAATGGCTATTAAAAAAATCCAGAAATCTTTGCAATTTCAGAAATAAAAGCTGAATACATAGATTATGACCATTATTTATGTATTTTGAACTTTATATTTTATTATACGATCCCGGTATATTTTATTAAATAAGTAAGTATGTACTTTATTAAAGCTGTTTTTTTTATTTATCCGTTTCTCAGATGTAGGTATGTACTATTCGTTATTTTTTGTGATTTTGTAAATTGGTCTATCCTCTAGCATTGCCCTTGCTTATTCTACTCCAAGGTTAACTGGAGGAGATCCCATGTGGGATAAGTTCGCCTACGTACGTGTTTCAATTTGTCATGGCGTAATTTGTGAATAAAGATTTTCATCTATCTACCTATCTACATTATCTTTATTGATGCAAAGATTTCTTGTAATTAATTGTTTGATACATAGTGCATAATTATAAAACATGTTCAAGTTTATATGTTAATGGAAACATATAAACTTAGGTTTTTGTAATAACCAAGGAGTTTCAAAAAAAATAGCACACTTTTGACTTTTTCTTCAGATGAGAAAAAAATTGCACGTTGGTATTGGGATTAGGGAATGCAATTACCGGCCAAATTTGAAAACCGGTAAATTACCGACCTCGATCCGGCAAAACCGGTAAACCGGTAAATTACCGGTTTTTGTGGTTTTTAAATAAAAGCCATTAAAATTATTGAAAATCGTTTATTTAAGTTTAAAAAGTCATTTAAAAATAATGATGACAACTTAAAGTAATAATTGGAAACTTTGATCTAAGAAAAAATATCAATCAGTCTTAAAATTAAACAAATCATTTTAATGATTAATAGTCATTTAGCAGGTAGCAAACTAAAACAATAGGCTTACATGTTTACCCTTAGGTTCAGAACGACGCCGACGGTGGCAATGGAGGTCTTACTAAACCTCCCACCACTACATATCGCCATACAGTCTGAGGCGTGCAAGTCACTGCGAAGGCTGAAAGAGGCTGGCCTGTGGAACGACACAGCGCCTAGAACCAGACACACTAAAATGGCACACAATGTTGCTCCAGACAGAATACTGACGATGGGCTGCGATAAAATGCAGCCCAAGTATGTATTCCGGAGGAACTTCAATGTCCACATTCCGACAAGGGATGAATGGAAGGATGGGTTGCACCTATCGGAGGAAGACAACGCGATATGGTACACGGATGGTTCAAAGACGAGCTCCGGTACGGGGGCTGGTATTCATGCCAAAGACTACAACAGTAGCATAAGTATGGGCCACTACGCAACGGTCTTCCAGGCGGAGTTGCATGCGATAATTGCCTGCCTGCGTGCGCAAAGGAGAATATTGATAGGACTCTACAGGAGAGAACTATCTATATCCTAAGCGACAGCCAAGCGGCACTCAAGGCGCTGACGGCGCCTAAAGTAGACTCGAAGCTAGTCTACAATGGAATCCAAGCCTTAAACAGACTTGGTAGACACAACAAAGTGAATGTGGATTCCAGGACACGAAGGCTATCCCGGAAATGAAGCCGCGGACGATCTGGCAAGGGAAGGGTCCAAGGGCGCATACGTCGGACCTGAACCATTTGTGGCACCCTCACCGGGCACTATAAAAGCAGCCCTGAACAACAACGCCCTAGAAAACCACCAAAAAGAGTGGAAAACTACGGTAGGCTTAGGGCATGCAAAGCTCTTCATAGGAAGAGTTGACCAGAGCTGGACCAAGAAACTTTGGAAACTCAACTGAAGACAACTTCGATACATTATCGGAGTGTTTACCGGGCACTTCGGGGTTAAATATCTCCTAGCAAAGATGGGCCTTTATGACAACACAGATTGTAGAATGTGCGGCGAAGAGGCTGAGACAATGAAACACCTATTGTGTGAATGTGATGCCCTCGCCGGAGTAAGAATGAAAATCCTCGGTTGTGGATACCCAGAACCGAACGATTTCAAGGCACTGCCATTGCACTCCACTATCCGCTTTTTGGAAGGGGTGGAGGATGCATTGGATTAAGTGCTAAAAGAGGGGTAATTACACAAAAGATCCCACAGGGTCGAAGTGTATCCGTAAGGAGGGGGAGGAGGAGGTTTTCGGGGTGGTAGGACTCTGTCCGTCCGGATCGCTACCACCATCTTATCCATTAACCTACCGCCAAACAGCAGTGTTCGCACTGTTGTGTTCCGGTTTGGGGATAAGACAGCCGGTGTAATGACTAGCATAGAGGCATTCCATCTTAGTCCTCAGGGTTGGCAACGCATTTGCAGTCTTAGTCTTGTAGTCTTGTGAATGCGAATGTCTATGGGTCACAGTTTCCGCTTACCATCAGGTGGCCTGTGTGCTCGTTTGCCTTCTCTAAGTCATAAAAAAAAAAAAAAAAGGACCCCACCATAAGATAAGATAAAATAAGACCCTTAGGTTGAAAGGGAAGGGATGGTAAAATAAAGAAACAGTAAACAAATAGGAATAAGGTACATCTTCGGCTGGCTCTGGAATACGTAGCGTTACTTGCTTGCTTCGTAATAGTATTAGTAACATAAGTTTACAACTAATTATCAGTTTTATTCATAATTTAAAAGTCAATTTCAATCAAATGCATTTTTAAGGAGTGTCTGAAAGTATATTGCACTTAAAATCATATTATTTCGCGTTTATTTTTAGTTTTTCACGGTTCGGTAAATTACCGGTAATAGCTTTAAATTACCGGTATTTTACCGGCTCTAAAAAGGGCCGGTTTACCGGTAAACCGGTAAAACGGTTTACCGGTTTGCATTCCCTAATTGGGATCATCATTCCGAACGAGAAAAAATAGTACGTACTCCCGATATGTCCCCAAAAATATGTATGGAATTGTTCCGTTTTGTTATCAAAATACAATACGTTTCTTGATAACATAGCGGACCATTCCATATATATTTTTGATGACATAGTACACAAACTCCCCAATTACAACATTAAAAATTTGTAGAAAACGTATCGTCCGGAGCTAAACTGATAGAAAAAATTTACAGCTTCTCGATAAAAGCGTCGTCGGTTCACAATTCTCTTAAACTATATCCCAACCCGTTGCGCGAGTCAGCACTATCGAAATCCTTCAGAAGCTAATTCGGTATGCACATTCATAACGATTACCGAAACTATCGCACATGTCAGCCAGATGACCCATTAGTATGCGGCTGTGGTGCAGAGGATATTTGAGCGAGGCCGCGCGTGCGCAAGGGTCAGGAAAGGCGTTTTATTGCTTACTGTGCCAACCGACACATTAGCGACATGTTTAGTGTACATATTGGAACAATGGCTAGCACAAGTTGTATTTTCCCGCTTCTCGCTCAGTTTCTATCATAATGGACTAGCTAGAAAGGGAGATCCCAGCGACGAACAAGTCGCGGACAACTAGTGCAACCCCTCCTGAGGCTTCTAGCGTAGAAACGCTGTATTCATTTTGTTTTAGATCACGTGACCGTTCGTATCACGTCATCTACTAGTCACGGGATTGGTTTAAAAACGAAACGAATAGAAACGCTAGTTAGCGTAATGCAACTTGACTAGGGCCTCTGGCAGCACCGTAAACCGCAGGAACTTTGTCCTAACGTATCGTTTGTCCAAATTATCATTTGTTCTAAACTGTAAAACTTTTAAAGTTTAAAAAAAACACCTGCTGTTAGGTTAGGTTAGTGTAATATTACAAAACTCGACTTAAAAGTTGAGAATTGAGAATGGCTTTAGGATAAACGATTTGAACAAACGATGCATTAGGACAAATGAAGATCTATGGGTCCACCAGCAGCACTATTAAAAGTATTCCAAAATAACTAAACCAGTATCTAAAATAGAAGGTGCTCCGAAAAAAAGAACCAGATTTAGGATATCTAGAGTTTCGAGTTTTCATTAGTTTTCTGTATTTTGGAAGCGGATTTGTATTTAATTTATCAAATTGACTAAAGAATTAGCTGTATCAAATACTTGGTAGCTGTTTGTTATTGAAGTAGGGAGCAGAAAATATATTTCTCCCAAAATAAGAACTTTAATAGCCGTCGTTTACATGTCTTTCGCATTAATGTATTTTTTCTGCACCCTGAATTATCAAATATTATACCGCAAGCTCATCCACACATCTTGGGAATTTATACTAGGTACAGTGGCCTACAGCTCATTTGCAATTTTCTGCAATGAACTACAACAACAACAACACTTCATATTTTTACCCTCAGTAGGCATAACATAAGCATAGTATAATGTATAGCAGCTTTAAATGTTGTAAAAATACCACAAATTAATTGTAAGTTTTAAATGCGTGTCACAGCGAATTGATATAGCGTGTTGTTTTAAAACAATAACATCTAAGCATAAGAAACAAATCAATAACCGCAAAATAGATAAAATCGTTACGAAGGTTATTTATTTAAAAAAAGGCCGCATTTTTTTAAATATTTCCACACCACAACCTTTATTTAATAGAGCTCTTTGCTTGAGTAATACAAATACGCTATTCAATGCGTTAATCACTCCATAACAAATTTGCTATCATCATGTTGTTTCCAAACAACAGGCCGTTTTGGTGAAAATTACCACATAAATAAGTTGCAACGGTAACTACTAAGTAAATTGGTTAACGGATAAAGGTCTGATTCCAAACACATTCCTATGTTGGCGACTGCGACCGGCGACCGGTCGCGCTACTATCGAATTTTATGATTTTTTATGGAGCACTGACCAACGCAAAGCGACTTTGGACACATACCTTTATTTGACATAACACCCAAACCTTATCAGTGAGCCTAAACAAGTTGCATTCTGCCAACGTTATACCTAGTTATCGAAAACGTAAAGGATTGACGTAGCCGGACGATCGCATCGAGCAAATGACAGTTTTCGAAAATCGTTTACGTTAGCTTTATGCGACTTGTCATGGCCCCGAGTATCTAAGCATTAAATAATGACACGAGAAAAAAACTTTCCCTCAATGTGTTTCTCCGTACCGAAGATCGACGGAACAGTGAAAGAGGCAACATGGAGAAGGCTGTTTAGATATTCAGATGTTCCGGCTACTTTAGCTCCTGAGGTGTTGGATTGATTTAATACGGCAAGGGTAGGGATCCCTTATGGAATCCCTAATCGGCATTTATCCTGATGCTTCGTTTGTCTCATTTTAAAACTTTTTAGTATTGTTATAATACATACCCTAACCTTACCTAACTGCAGGTATAATTGGAAAACTTAAAAAGTTGCCTGAGTCATTTGAAAACCAGTTTAGGGCAAATGAAAATTAGGACAAACGTTGTTATGGATTTCGAGGGACACTCAGGTAAGATACATCCATACAGTACGTTCAACGTTAGCCGTTAGTCTGATTTTAGTTAGGTATTAACTTTTGATTATATACACCGCGTTGCATGCGATGCGTGCGCATGCTAATTTTGGTGTATATTCCTAACTTAAGTATCTAAACTAATGTCGTGACATGAAGCTGTCGTAACGTGACCTGACCACCGCGCACCGTTGTTGTGTACATACCGGTAATCACATTTAGGGGGTCATCCACTTCAAATGGTAGTGTTATGTATATTTAAACAATTTGATTTCTAGGCCACTTTGGACTACCTATGTAAATTCCTATGATTTAGTTTACAACGTCACGTTGACAAAGTCAATAGTGGACTAGAAATCAAATTTTTTGAATGTACAGTGTATGAAACCCATAATTATTGACTGAATCATGAAGAATCGAGCGAGTCTGGATTTAGATACAGTATGTCGTAAAAAAAAAAACTCGGTAAAGGCTGTCGTAGCTCCTCTGGAAGTTGTATCCAGCCCTAAGAGCGGCTTGCGGTCCTAACTAACTAGCGGCATAACAAACAGAATACTAACTCCAACTTATGTCAGTCCCGTTAGAGACGCTGTAATGTAAGCTGTCGTTTTGGTGTGTCGGTGGCCTTAGCTTAGGGTGTCGACCCATGATCCTAAGGTACATAGTTTGCCATGTGCCAATCCAATCTCTGTTAATGTACGCACATTAAAAAAGTTCAAGGATCTCCTTATCTAAAAAATATCCTTTTCATCTCTCCGGGCTGAAAAAGTTTTTTTAATGGTTTCTAGACCATGGAAGAATCTTGTAGTCTTACAGCCATTAGGTACGAAATATGTCGATCTCTTTTTTTAAACTCTTACCGAAATACTCATTTTTGTAAGATAATACTTAAAGACAAAATTCGTGACAATAACTTTTTTTGTTTACTTCTCAGGAGAAATGAAAAGTATGTGTTTAACTCGAGTAAAAATATAATTTGCACCCTCGAACTTCGGACTATAGGCTCTCACTCGCTCGCGCTCGTGCAGCCTCAATATCTCGGGATGTATTTGATCACTTTCATCCCTTGTCATAATTTCAGTAGGTACTTTATTCTTTGTAAATTTGTCATTTTATTAGGTTCTAAACGGAATTGTACATACATTTAAAATGACCAGATGTAAAATGTAAGTATACGAGTATTTAGGGTTCAAAAATACACACATTCAGTAAGTTTGTTAAGATTGTATAATCATTTAGCTCGTAATAGTTATATAACGTTCTACTAAAACTAGTTCTGGGGGGTTATTATGACATAACTATGCAGTCCAGTTTACGCTGAGAGAAAGGGACAGAGCTATACAACTGCTATAGCTCTATCTTTTACGCTCGCCGTAAAATAAACTGCTAGGCCATGTCAGAATAACACCCCGGTCTGGAATTTAGAGCTAGATACTAAAAAGGAATTGTACAAGTACGCTGTGCCCAAGCCAATTTAATCAAAGTGCTATAAATATAATCTAAACAGCGAGTTGTAAAAGCAGTTTAATTCGCAACCAGATGGGCTATTGTCTAACGTACTTGCAATCACAATCGGCTTTAAAGTGGAACAATTGTTTTCATTTCGTATGCAGACAAGCGTTCGATTTTCAAAATGAAAACGATTGCGATAGCGAGTGCGTTAAGCTATAGTCCCTCAGGTTGCAATCAAATAATCTTGCTGGTTAACCTGGCAAAAAAATATCCCACTATCTATTACGGGTCAAAAGATACGCTCTTTATAGTAGGGAGGGACGGACGGGCATAGGTATTAAAAGGGCCCCGTTGGGCTCGCTTCGGGTAAGGAACCCTAAAAACAAAATAATTAGCTGCGCTAGAATTTCAACGTTCGGTTAGATAGATGGGGAAGCATTGTAAATGCAAGAAGCGTAACATCAAGATGGAAATCTCGGGCCTTAGGATGCCTTGTAAAGAGCGAAATCCTACAAACGGCTCTTTACACAACTCGTAATTTAATTTGATGTGGTCTAACACCAAACACGTAATTATCATGAATATCATGTGTTAAAGTCGTTAAAGTATAAGTAAATATATCATACTAATTCACAAGACAAAACATATTTAACTGTTATATTTAATGGTTACAACGTGCTTTTAACATAGAATGCAATAAGACTTTGAAGAAACTATATTAATCTAAGTTTGTAGTCTCGTCAGAGTATTGTTATGAATGTTAGTGTTGTCTAACGAAGCTAGTTTCTCTGAGTAGCCTCAGACAGGGTCTGCAACATGTCGCATACTCGAATGATGAGTATAATATACATGTTTTTATAAGAGAAATTTTACCTTTTTACAACTTAATTAAGCTATTATATAGAACCTACTAAAACCGGTCAAATGAGAGTCGGACTCGCGCACCGAGGGTTCCGTACCACCGCACAGTAGATATTATTATATTCCGATTTCAATTCGACTTTGAATCAAATCAGCGCGATCCCGACTCACGCTTGACCATTATTTAAGTAAAGTTTGTTTTTTTCGGGGCTGTAATATAATATACTGTAACGTTTCTATGTAAAACCGATTGTAATATAAGTACAACAAAAAATTAAGATACTTTGATATAAAACATTTCTTGTATGAAAACCCTCTTAATTATTTCACTTTCTTTAAAAAAAAAGTGAGTAAATCCGGCGTCATAACACATTCTGAAAAAAACAACCCGCTATACAGAGTGTAACATTTAAATCGGTATCTGTGGGAATGTCTGAAAAAATAAAACATAAGAAGGTCTGTTCTTAGGAGGAACCATGCCATTGATTTTAGTAACAAGAAAAACTGCATTGATACGCTATAACTACTTTAAAAAATAAAAAGTTTTAGTCAGCTTGGGAATCTAACCCGGACGTTTTAAAATATAAAACTAACACTATTTATATTTATATATTGACTGTATAGATGTTAAGCAGTAAACAATACATTTTTATTAATTTTAGACATCATGTTTCATAGTAACATTTACCTAAAGACCTACACAATCGATATCTAAATAGAAATAGTGTTGTGCTATTGTTTATTTTTCAAAACGTTCGGGATTGATTCCCGAATTGAGTACAAGTTTTTTTAAATATAAAAATGCATTCAATTTTCCTTGTTACTAAAATCAATGACATGGTTCCTAAGAACAGATCTTCGTACGTGTTCTAGTTCCAATCGCTACCACGATCTTACCCAGTAACCCACCGCCAAGCAGCAGTGCTCGCATTGCTGTGTTCCGGTGTGGAGATAAGACAACCGGTGAAATTACTAGCATAAAGGCATTCCATCTCAGTTTTGAGATTGTAGTCATAAGATTTAAAATGTCTTTGGGTCTCAGATCCCACTTACCATCAGGTGGCCTGAGGGCTCGCGTGCCTTCTCATTGCCATAAAAAAGGGGTTCAAAAGATACAGCTCTTTAAAGTTAGAACGGACAGCGTAGGCATATTGGTCGGCACCCGTTGGGCCCCCTTGGGGTACGGAACACTATAAACCAACAAATGTATGTATGCTAGAGAAGGAGAAGGCATAAGTCGAAAGGTAACCTGCGGCTCTATGCAACCCGGAAAAAACAATTTAATTTCTGATCTGTTGTCGTATTGTCACCGTTTTGATGGCTCTTATGTACATGACAGTAATGGCGACTGACAACATAACAATACCATAACAGATCAAAGACGATATGTTTATTACCGTCGGGAATAGAGGCCCTGATAGATGCCACCACCAATGAACACCCGCAATGATATCAAAGGCAGATTCGTAATCAGACTTTGAATATTTTTTTTGTCTTTTTACAAGATAAGGTTCCGAAATCGTAGCGGTTTAAGGACCATATTTTTTTCATTTAATCTATTCAAACCGTTGATTTTAGTCATTACAGGTTAAAATTTGACGCGCTTTGTAGGTATGTAGAAAATGGCAATATTTAACCAAATCTATCCGCGGATTGAATATTGAGAATATACTCGTAAATAGACTTGTGTTGCCATCTAGTAGAGTGTACGGACAATAGAACGAAGTTACCGTGGAAATCGAAACTGATCGCAGCGAAAGCGAAGACTGTTTGTACTTGGTACTACGTCTATGACATAGATGGCGCTACTGTTAGTGTTTAACATATAAACCGTGGTACCGCGCTTAGAGATCAATTAGCTAAACGGGTTCTAGTCTACTTAGGCTTAGCCTAATTGCTTTTGACATGTTATTGTATTGTCAACGTTACGATAGCTCTTATTTACTTGACAGTAAGAGTGGCCCAGTTATAAAGAACACGATAACATTTCCAAGGGAACTAGGTTTCACCGGGTAGAATAGAGCCCCAGTTTCTTTATTCTACTTTGTCTTTACACCTATTGTCATCATATTCATCGCTTAAAGTGTAAAGCCAATATAAGTATCATAATTTATATGTTCAAATCTGGTTGTTAGTAATTCTCATTGTGTCGTCCTGTTTAGTACTGGAACGACCTGGAGCGTAGTGGTGGATTCTGAATCGGTTTCTTGTATAGCAGTTAACTTAATCTAGGACGTTCTTGTCTAGGTTTGATAGAAGTCAACTTGGAGAGTAGACCACTAGAATATAGATAGTATTCACAACACAGGAATGTCTTCGTATCCGTTGAAAATTACATGAATCCCAAAAAAAACAAACCATATAAAACAGTATGTTGACAGAACATATTTTCATCAATGCATATATATATTTATACAAAGAAACCGATAAAAATTCAATTGATTATAAATATATCTACAAAATCGTTGTATCCCGTGCTACGATGGACTTCGTAGGGACCTCTGCGCCCGCTACGCTTGTTACGACTCCTGTATCTACAATCTATATTTAAGTTCTTATTGGTAATACATTCTTATTACTTAATTATTGTTTTGAATGTACTATCTCTATTGGCTTAGATTTCTGAATGAAATCTGAAGTAAGTGAAGCTTAATACCTTTTATTGGTCGGCCATTGCGGTTTTGTGAACAAACATTCCTGTAACATAACCTTTTTTGTTATTATTTTACCACCTATAGTACAAGTAAGGGATCTTGGTTTGTACGGGTAACAAGGGAAAACCAAAGTATAATTACGTTACGTGAATTATAATCACGTCCAATTTTTGAAAGCCAGAGTGATGGAACCAGTAATGGACCGGAACCAATGATGGACAGTTGTTTGTTATTTTACAGAAGATATGGATCATTCATTGGTTTTGCGACAATTGATTAATTATTGTTTTGAATGTACTATCTATATTGGCTTAGATTTCTGAATGAAATCTGAAGTAAGTGAAGCTTAATACCTTTTATTGGTCGGCCATTGCGGTTTTGTGAACAAACATTCCTGTAACATAACCTTTTTTGTTATTATTTTACCACCTACCTATATAGTACAAGTAAGGGATCTTGGTTTGTACGGGTAACAAGGGAAAACCAAAGTATAATTACGTTACGTGAATTATAATCACGTCCAATTTTTGAACGCTAGGGTGACGGAACCAGTAATGGACCGGAAACAATGATGGACAGTTGTTTGTTATTTTACAAAAGATACCCTTATCTTTTGCAAAATAACAATAATGAACGAATGACAAATGACCCTTCATTCATTGGTTTTGCAACAATTGATTTCTGACCGTATGATTTTTGTATTAAGAGTTAAGTCTCCATTATTGGTGCCTGCGGCAGCTCAACACTGTTCAATAGTTCAACACTGGTACCGTTAGCGTAATATCCTCTAGTCTAGACTACTGCGACTGGGTATCGTGCCTGTAAAGCTGGCTGCTGGCTAAATTAATAGCTTTGAATAGCTAGCCAAGATTCAGCCGGAGCCACTTGCGCTCGTCGAACTTCTAATTGACAACAAGATTTTTTTGTAAATGAGTTTTGATAGAAATTATTGTTTCAATATTTGTTCAGAACACCTTTTAAAAAGTTTGAGTTGTCATTTGGAACTACGTCAAAGTTATGCAATAAGTCGAATTCTAAAAGTTTCCTATACCTTGTCTATTTAACAGAGTTAATACTAGAAAACAGAGAATGCACGTAATTGGTCAGCGATAAGGACGATGCACAGGCACAAGGTAGGTTTACATGCCTGTCAAAGTTTAGTCAACATCTGTCGCTCGTACGGTGCGGACGCTCTCAAGTGCTTATCTTTGGTTACAAATTTTTACCTGGCTCGTTTATTGGACTGTTTCCCGTTTAACCTGTGACTCAGCTTGTTTTTTGGACTGTTTCCTATTAAACCTAATATTAAATGTCATGTTATCAGTAAGTTAATTACTTGAGGTGCCTCTAACTACAAACAAAAATAACGAGAAATATTACGAATATTTTAACAACAGGCGGCATGTAAGCCGAGCCCGCCATCGACGTGCGTTTGTTGACGCCCACTGGCAGTTTCTTGTCCCTTTCATTTTCATACAAAAGTGCAAAAGAGACAACGCTTTGTTAACTCTGTTAAATAGACAGGGTATAGGATTTTATTGTTTACGTAATTTTGACATACTTCCATACTACTGACATACACAATAGTCCATTTTTTTGATAAATGTATCACATGTAGGGTACTATTGGTAACCACATTAAGTTTAAAATGCTTGTACCTACTATTAATATGCAGTGAGTCGCCTTCTTCGGTATCGGTATCACGATAATCAACTGTTGAGGAACACCAATCAGCAATACCCATACAGCCTACCAAGGGTGACGGCACCAATGACGGATACTTTTACCCGACAGGCACGACTCGGCACCCGCACGAGTAATCGACACTTTACTATTAATTCTTTCGTACGGTCTTGAACTGATTGGTGCAAAACAAATGAATAACGCTTATCTTCTGTAAAATATGAATCAAGTGTCCATCATTTTTCCTTGTCCATTACTGGTTCCGTTACCCTATAGAATCTAGCCCTTAAGGCCTAGTTTGCTGACTTCATGTGCTTTCCAAAGGAAGGATGTAGGCACAAGGGTGTAAAATGCTTATAATATATACATTTACTATGCAGTTAGTCGCTTTCTTTGTTATCACGGCACGGCAGCTAGTGATAACGATAATTATTGTTAAGGAACACCGATCAACAAAACTCATATAAATAATGAGGTATGTATCAAAATTGACAAGGATTTACTTTGACGTGTTTACTGCGATTTGACAATGTCTGACCTATGCAATCGATTACCTACTTATCGTATCGTATTTAAAGCTGTCATCTCCTCATATATAAATTATGACCAATTTAAAGAAATAGGTAGGCATGTTAATACCGGCTAAGTTTAACTCCCTAATATTTTTAGTACTTATACCTACTTACGTAAGTATATCAATTCAGGTTATTTAAAAAAAATGTCATGTGAGAATCGGTATTTAAGATAATAGATATGGTGGGAGAACGCAAATCTTCGTAGATTCTTAAAATGTTAAGTAGAATCAGATTCGAGAAATAGTACACATTTTTTAATGTATAAACATTATTTTGTACGCAATAAGGACTATTTTGACTAGCCTACATTTTAATACACAGTCATAAAGGCTTTTGTATTTTTTCCCAAAACTCTTAAATGTGACACCCTCATTTTATCTTCTAATTATCTCTAAGTCAGGTGTTTGTCAGATTATTTTTCAGAATTTTTGGTCAGTAAACTTCGGAAATAAGTAGGAGCCCCCCCCCCCCCCCTACCTACCCAGTCCAGCCCGGACCCCCCGGTCTGATTGTGTAATTTTTTGGCTATAAAACAAAAAAAGGGTTTTGGAATGTGCAGATTGAGATCTCTCATATGGCACCCCGCTTGCTATAATCAAATCAGTTTTATTTTTCAACATTTTTCTAGACCCATTTCTAATATTTAGAAAAATAATTTCATATTATCTAAAATCATACAACTATGCCAAATTTCAAGTTGGTAGCTTCTATATAGTTTCAGAGAAGAGCTGCTGTGAAATACATACCTAGGTCTGTCTCACCGTTCCTTTTTTACCTACCATTTTGGCACGGGACCCTAAGAATAATTACTATGGTAATATAAAGGCACGCATCATAAACAAAACAAACTCAACGCAGAGTCGATTATAACAAAAAATCACTTGACAAAGATGAATTAGCATTTTAAAATTCCTAACCTAATAATAAGCTAGTATTGAAGCGCACCTGCACTTCCCACCTTAAGCTAATATTGTTATCATTGGGGTAGACGCACACCCCATGTGTACGCAAGGTCGCCCGAGGCTGCGCGCGCAGCGCCGGCCGCCGCGTGCCGTGCACTCAGTCGATCCGAGTCGCGCCGCGAGCATAGACCCCCCACCCGGGCCTCGCCCGCTCGTAAAATAACACCAAAAACAAAATAAAACAAACAACCGAACGTGTTCTTTACCTTGAAGACGCTTCAAGAAAACGAACGATAAAATCCAGTGTTTTTTTTTTAAGTGAGTGCGATCAGCTGACCGGCCCACCGGCCTAATTTAACATCCCTTTGAAACCCAAATTATCAGGTGAGTTTACCTAAGGATGCATTGGCTAGCGCGCCGTATAAGTGTTCTCGCATAGTTCACAGTTTGAAAGTATTTCAAGGCAATCGTGGTTCTAGGTACATAGGTCTTATATTGGATATCTATTCTGCAAGAGCGGAGATTTTATAAAATTGCTAGGTAAACACTGGAGAATTTAGCTTATTAACGCATTCGTCGATACAAAACACGAACTACCCACAAATTCACGACAAAAAGCGTCGTTATCAGCGTTGAAACTTTTAATTTCATTATTTTTTAAACCACTAAAATACTTATGTAGTGAGTCATTGATTACGTTACTACAAAATAATTTTCCCGTGATGTAATCAGTTAAAAATAGAACTAACTCATATATTTTTTGCGTGAGTATTCAAGGAAAGTTACATATTTATCCTGATTCCAGTCACTGCGGTAAGTCCCAAAACAAAACACTTAATATGCACGTAGCGTTCAGCTATAATGTAAAAGTACACGAGCACAAAAACAAACACCGTGAAAACCTTTACCACATACCGTTGCAACTAAAATACAACATGAAAACTAAGGAAATAATAAATAAAACTTATTTACAGGCCGTTAACTCACGCGATACCCTTTATTGATTGACTGTTCTATAATAAACATATATTTCCAAAAGATGGAGTTAGTAAGACTTCGCTCAGCCAAAAAGTTGTTGACGTCTTTCACTTTGGACTGCATTTGGAAAGCTCAAATAAAAAATAACACGCGTTTGATGGCCGAGTTAAAAAGAAAGAAACGTGAAGGTCACGGTGTCGGCGAGAGTGCGATTTAGCAGAAGACTCATATTTTTAGAAAAACAATCTGAATAAATGATAATAATTTAAAAATAGATATCTAGCAAGACTATTTCATACTATGATCAATTTGGGAATGGGTTTAAGATGAAACTTGATAGATCAAACACATTGACGGTTCTCTGCCGTTTCCCCGAATATCATATGCAATAATCTCATACTTATGCCCGAATGCCATTTGCTCGCGCGCTGTAAGATCGCAGTTCTACCTAACACTCCTCGCTTCGCTCGTCGCCGTACCTAAAGGAGACCTTCCTTAAGGTAGTATAGGTAGATTATTGTAATAATTGTACGTATTCCAGATTATACCCACTGAACACAATGAAACAGTCTGGATCTGCTTTTTCCGTAATTATGGTTATGGCTTAAAATATTAGAACAATTGAATTAAATGAAATTAGTACAATTGAATTTATGGAAAGTAACGGTATCCCCACATTGACATATATTACTAGCGTATCATCGATCAATTGACATAACTTAGCTAAACTACTCTGAATCAGAAGAGTTTCCAACATAATAGTTACTTATAGTTTCTAGTTCTTGGCATGTACTTACTTACCCCAATGTAAATTATCAGTTTTATACATAACAAGCTGTTTCATCAATTAATTAATCAGGAACAGGGGAAGGAAGTAATTGCGAGGCACTCGTAGATATGCGTGTTATGTAAACGTATAAAAATCAGTTTTCCGTCGAGCACCGCACTCGACTTTAGCGGTGTTTACGAAAAGAACACGTTCCTTCTAGAATGCTTCCATGGTTGTGGCTGCAAAGTCAGTCTGCAACATCAGAATTTTTTCAGCCATTCTCATAATAGCGAATTTTTGCATGTCCGGCCCAATGTGTATCCCTAAACATGGTCAGAAATAACTGCATATATTTTTCTTATTATACACGGTGGGGCCTGTAACTAAAGCAAAAATTAAAATGTACATTCTTCTCCACAAACTACGCAACGTTTGTTTGACGACTTTGAAAAAAAACTTGCGGTTTGAATTTTATTACATTATAAAGTTAATTCGAACACGCAATGTACTATGAAATTGGTTATGTCTGTAGAGTGACTAGACTGACAGGCGATGTCAATTAGACGGAGTTTTAAGTACATTGAAAATACTATTTACTTTGTTTGAAAAATGAACAATCTAAAAACTTTATGATTTTAAAAAGTTGCTAAACAAAAGTTGTCTAGTTTGAGGAGTAGAATCTACGTTTTAATTTTTTGCTTTAGATACAGGCCCCACCCTGTATATTATGATTTTATCTAAAGGTATTCGAAATATATTAACTTTGTTATTTTATTATCATACTTATTTTATTCTTCAAGCCTTATTCTCCAATTACCGTAGTCCACACGCTACCTTGGTCTTCAAATTTGCTTCTAATTTCAACTATGAACGGTATCTATGTGAGCCATTTTAAATCCTCTTAGGCTAAATACTGCCTATATAGTCAGATTAATTTATAATTCACTAGGACCATTCCTTAAAAATATATGATTAAAAAAGTATCTGCCGGCCCGAACATATAAGTAGCCATTGCTTTTCGAGGGGCTCATCCCCAAGTAACAACATATTTTTCCATTAAATTGCTGCTGAGCTGAGGGTTAAGAAAGAGGGCTGAGAAACAATAAAAATTCATAATTCATCTTTTTAGTTCTTTAGTCAAATTTATTTTCTAATTACCACATCCATCTCAAACAACAAAATCTAATTACCGTACCTATGAAATATTTGAATCTCTATAACTCGAAAACTTCTTTGTATATTCTGATGCCATTTCGACATATTGATTATTTAGCTTCCAGTTGTTCATATTCTTATGTTATTAAGTCAAAAAATTAAATTACAAAAAAAATGGCTCCGGTAATTAGGCGGAGAACACCCAATCATTAGAATGGCCGTTTTACCCAAATGACCGGTTAAAAAATATTTGTTTATAATTAATTATCAAGTCAACTATGTTATGTATATAAAGTGTTAATGATACTGATAAGGAGAAATTTGGGTACCTACTTACTTTCTCTCTCTCTCTCGTCGGTCCCTCATGACTGAGGATCGTGGTCATCACTGGATGGCTTACACTTGGAGTGAATGATTTTCCTCCATCGAGTCCTGTCCATTGCTTCCTTTACAACCGTGCAAAACTTGGAGGAATATGTGTCCTTAACTTGATCGGTCCATCTGGTTGGGGAACGGCCACGAGCTCGTTTACCTTCTGTGTTCCCAACCACGATCAGTTTTTCGAGACTTTCATCTCCTCTTCTCACTATGTGGCCGAAATACGAAAGAATTCGCTGGTGGCATACTGTGGACAGGCGTGTTTTGATTTTGAGCTGCGCGAGAATCGATATATTGGTGCGCTTGGCGGTCCAGGGTATCCTCATCATGCGCCTCCAGCACCACATTTCTAAAGCATCGATCCTCTGCCTCTCTCGAGCTCGTATCGTCCATGTTTCAACTCCATATAGAAAAATGGGGAATATCAGGGCTCGTACCAATCGGGTCTTGGTATTGACAGACACTCCCCTCTTCTTCCATATGTTGTTTAGGCGGGTCATAGCATCCTTGGTCATCCCAATACGTCTCTTTATTTCGGGTACACAACTTCCATCTCTGTTGACTTGAGCACCCAGATAAATATATTGATCCACTATGTCCACGCCTGTTATGATGTTTGTCGGGTTATTTAAGTGACCAGCGCGATCAACCACCATGAGCTTTGTCTTGGTTCTGTTCACTGCGAGGCCCATTTCGTTACTTTCGGTCTCGAGTCTCCGAAACAGTTCTCGCATGTCTTCCACAGAGGTAGCGAGGAGTACAGTGTCGTCGGCATATCTCAAATTCGATATTCTTATTTTAGTTTTACTTACTTTAGTTTCGATAAAAAATTATCGAAATGTAAACCACGTTTGACGACCGGAGACTTTCGGTTCCAATAATTATTTAGGATTCTCGGAAATATTCAAGATTTGAATATTTAGTGCAACTCTAAGTCATACGAATATATCTATTCAAAAAACTATATAAACTACTAACTAATAATCAAATTATTGAGTTCAGTAAACTTTCGATTCTTTCGTCACCCCGACGTTTATGGAAACACAACATTTAAAAAACTTGTTTAAAAAGTATCAAGCAAGATGAACTTGAGCCAAATTAAATAATTTCAATGTTATACTCGTATTTAAAGCTTAAAGGTGACGTCAAATACACCTGTATTTGGAAGGTTAAACTAACTTGTACTAGGGGCGAACCGACCAAATTTTTTGTTTGCGTTTTAGATTGGTCCAATTTATTTTACGTATAATATTTCTAGCCACCGTGCCGAATTATGCATGATGAATTAACATATCTAACGGAAAACTCTATTTAGACTGATGTTACTCGTATACATTTTTTGACAATTAATTTCAACGCAGTTTCTAAAATATTAAATCTGACTTCGTTTATAAACTTTATTTATTTGACTTTCTTTTTTAAGGCTTACTATAAGAAGCGAAAATAAGGTCAAGTGTGAGTCGTACTCAACTCAACCCACGGTACATAACCAACCTTCTTTACTAGTGACAAATATGCAACAGAATTTAAATTCCTTATTGCTCACTGATCTCTAACAACGGTACCGCAGTCGATCTTCTAAAATATTGAATGCTAATGTGTGCCCTCCTCCTCCTTCAACGCAAAACCTGAAAGACAAACGTGAAGACTTTTTGAAAAACATGCTTTCTGCGTCCTTATTCCCAATACACTTGGAGACCGTTTTTTCTACATCAAAAATGACATATTAATACAAAAAACCTTCCTTTTCGAATCACTCTATCTATTGATGATCACTGTATTAAAATCTTTTGCGTAGTTTAAAACGATCTAAGCGTACATACAGAGGGAGGAGGTTTTGCACTGGTACCTACTCAGGAGCAAAAATAACGGGTCAGAGTGCGTTTTTCATACTAAAGTGGCTATTTTGAAGCCTTGGTTCCTCGCCAGGGAATGCTTTTAGTGAAATCTGATGATGAATACCCCGAGCGTCGATACAGGACTTCCAGAGTGCCTAGGATACCCAACTGAATAAATCTGCGGATAACGCCGGAATTGAGCATGTTCAGAAAAACATCTAAAATGGCAATAAAATGTAAGGAAATCCAAGTGCTGACCCAAACTCTCCCGCTGTGGTGTTAACTGATTGTGTGATCAGTTAGGTATCTTAAGAACATTTGACCTCCTCTATTGAACCTCGCAGTATCCACCATTAAACCTCACTCAAAACCACCCTTGGCGAGGAACGAAGGCTTCGAAATAGTCTCGTTTGTATGAAAAACGCACTCTGACCCGGTATTTTTGCTCCTGAGTGTAGTTACTATGTAAAGATGGGTTTGCGTTTGACCTCAGCCTCATCTGATGTTAAGTGACGACGATTTATTGCGTTTAAATTACTTGGATTGTACGCCAACACAGATGAGATCTTCAAATTTGTTGGTATGCTGTAGAATTCTCGCTTAATAATCAATAATGATGCGGTCGACATATTTCGCCAAAGCCTTGAGGTTTGAGGTGCAAGTCATCAGTTCGAGAGCTCTTGTGCAACCTAAACAAATGTGACTTTGGCGCTGCCTTGACGGCTTGACGGGCGTCACTCGCAAATCACCAGTTATAGGCCTAGTTGGCCAATGTCAGCTGAGCAACAGTTATGGGGTCCTAGTGAAAAGTCAAGGGAAAAGAGTTTAAGTGTAGTCATACCCTTTTTCACTAGGTTCACAGGTTTTTACTTGAGCCTATTTTATAGCAGCATTATTTTAATTTGTATTCATAGTGCAATGTCGTGTGTCATCTTTTAAATTTTAGCTGAACATAGAATATTTAAAAAATAATAATGGCGTAAGTGGTTTGTGTTGTCGTTAGGCTGTATTGATAGAAAAAAAAAACTTTATTAAAATTAAATTATGCGAAAAGACGATTATTAATAACAATAGCAATATAAAAGGAGATACTCATTAAAGTTTTGACAGCTGTCAAGCGTGTTTTACTAACAATTTTTATTTACAAGTCAAGTCTAAGTTCATTGTTAAAATTGTCTACGGTAACGTAAGTATTTTTTGTTTACGTTGTGTTACGAGTATATCCTCTAGCACGCAAATCCATTTAAATAAAAATATACTATCATGAGCACAAAATAATAAAATACGCATTTTAATTGAATTCAAATTCATATTAGTTAAAGGCCACTTGGAAACGGCTCACGAAGATATTAAATAGAAGGTCAACAATCGACAGAGGTCTTTGAGAAATATTCCAAAACAACCAAAAACAAAAGAGATCAGAGCAGACTTACGTCCTCTGTTACAACCGGATTTGTTTATGTAGGTAAAGTCAACCAATTTGATTCCTAGGCCAATAAGGACTTTGTCAACGTGACGTTGTATAAACCAAATCATAGGAAGTCGCTTAAGTTTGAATTGTCAATTTAACTACGCGTAACGCCTTGAAATCAAATGGCTGACTGTACTCTTTCAAGACTAAAAATACTGATCAAGCTCTTTACAGTTAGGACAGACAGACAGACATTCATGACTTATCTTCACAGCTTCAATAAAAGCTGATTCATGTAACATACAGCTGAGAAATAACCAAGGTATAAGCCAACAAAGATTTGTTCCTGTCTCTTTCTAGCAAAAAATGTACATGGAGTTTATTTGGCCGACGTCTTCCGTGACGTCACACTTTAATTTTAATTTCGCGTGCTCATCCATCCCATCTCTTTTACGGTGTTTTCATATTTTGTTGAGAAATGCGATTTAAAAAATACTTTTATAATAATATTCCCTATTGTTGCTAGGCTTGAGCACGTTCGAGATAATGACCGACAAGATGTGGGTACCGATTGTTAAAACAACGAATCAATCCCGGCTCATAGACACCTCCGGAGATCCTAGAGCTGGTGCTTACCTCTCCCAAAGGATTGGGCTAGCTATCCAGAGAGGTAATGCAGCCATGCCGCGAGCGGACCTGCTAGAGGGGGAGGTCTTTTTATAGTGGTCATAATTATTTACAGCTTTAATATCTGAGTAGCTTCGTTTTTATATTATACTAGCGACCCGCCCTCGCTTCGCATTATGTGAGTTTTCTGTAACACCCGTACAATATCCAGAATTTATTATACATAGAAACCTTTCTCTTGAATCACTCTATCTATTAAAAAAAACCGCATAAAAATCCGTTGCGTAGTTTTAAAGATTTAAGCATACAAAGGGACATAGGGACAGAGAAAGCGACTTTGTTTTATACTATGTAGTGATTATTCATTCAATCAATAATCAATACTTACATTTCGTCGAACATTCTAGCGAACGCTCCAGTAAATACTCAATGCTGTATCAGCACCACAGTTCAATACATAGTTTTACTATGGCTTTCACGAATCTTATCAAGATTATTCAATCGCTGTTGTCGCATCCCATTAATGTTGCATTGTATGTGGTGGTCGTCTTCTGCTCAAAAACTATCGAGCTCGAATACGTACCGTCGGCATTTACCGCTGAGTTTATCCACAGGTTATCCACTTAAAGTACCTTACTGAGTACTGTGGTAAACGATGCTCAAACAGCGAAGAAAAAATTTAGAGGAAACCTGCATGTTAAGCTTACTAATTGTGTAACCATGATACAATAAACAATTTACATTTCTGTTTTTAAATTATGGTTTGTGTTGTTAAGTAACTAAAAAGTTCATACTTTATTACTTACTTAAATTGGTCTGGTTTCCCAGACACACAAAAAGGGGATGGGGGTCCGATCATCCGATGTCAGTCTGCTTCATTGCAACAACTTGTGTTGCTCTTACTCGGGCAATTTTATGACCATTAATCGTCCGTCCATATGGCGTCTCATTCTACTACACCAAATTAGAGTAAGACAGCTATTGTTGACGGGCCTTTAATTATTGCTAAATGTCCGGTGTAAGTGCACCATTAACCTCGTAAGGCCCACCATACTACAAGCAGGAAGGTTTTTGTTAGTGGGAATTTGCATCTACCAGCAAGGACATAAAGTTCAATTACTATTGTTCCATAATGCCATTTTCAATATTGTAACAAAGATTTCATTCCTATTTAAAAATGTATAGAATTAAATTGCCTTGATTTTGTACATCTTATTGCACTGGGATCACTGATTATGATCCTCATTGTGCTAGGGATCATAACCAAGAAACAGAAAAAGCACTAGGATAATTAGGACTCAATGACAAATAGTAGTTTTACTAATGTGTTATAATATATGACGGCCCATAAGTAACTTTTATAATTACGATATTCATCCTTCGCCCCTCAATCTGAAGATACGCTCGCATCACCTACTTGTAAAGGAAACTTCATAACCAGTGCATGTTATCCGGCAGAGGTCACTACGATCAGCCAATGTTATGTATTAGTTCTCCAATTCTCTATTCATCAAATACTTTGATCGCTACCGTATTCCAAAGTGCAACGCGTTGAACTCGACTATTCATTAACCATACTATTACGAACGTTGAAAACGTAAGAACTGTTTTACAACGGAGATCTAAAATTTCTGGTGTACAAATCGTTTGACCATATAAAATTGATCTCTGATTTCGGATAGTTTAGATGCGTGTACAGGTCAAGCTTTGCGTGGAATTTAGCTGTGGTGTTAGAGAATACCCCGCAGGTATCGGCCGTCCTTCCGTCGCTCGCGTGCCCGGTTGGGAAACGGCGAGGTCGCCCGGTGCGCACGCGCACCGATCTTCACTAAACTGCAGTTTCGATTCGGTACACGAGCGACGGACGGGGCAGAGGAAGCAATGCATCTATTCGCTCTTGAGCTGGTTGAAGAATCTCGGTTAGAATACCCTACTATTGGTTGTAGTTTGTAATGTATTTATTTATGATAGATAATGTGTCACCTACAATGTGAATAGCTAGAATAATTAATGTAGACCCAGAATAGACAGTAATTATATGAATAGGTAGATACTTGCTTTATAAAGCCGCATTAATAAATTGATATTGAGTTTAACGTTAAAGTAAATGTCACTGTCACATCTATTGCATCTTAAGAGGTCCATCTCACTCAAGATCATCAGCATTTAGGTAGGCAGGTAAAATTGTGCCCTATGTTCGTCTGGGGGTTATAAAATGTCCGTGCCTACCATTTCACATCGATCGATTGATGCATTGAACGGTGAAGGTGGGTAAAACCAACACACAATCGCATTTAACATTATTGTGTAAACAATATAGGAGCATATTCCCGTGTCTTAAATAACAGCCGTATTTAGACATGCATAAGAATCTCGATTAATCTGTAGTTATGACTAAAGATTCTGAGTTGAATTTGTCATCCTTATTTTTACGCGTCAAAGTGGTCTGTGATTTGGGAAAGGGGTTATGTTAATACAAAAAAGTTTGATTATAGATATTAGGCCACTTTCTTTTATTGTTCCTAAAAATCACCAACATCAGTAATGATATAATTATCCAACATTTGACTCAAAAATATGATACGTAAGTCTCCATTATTTAATGTTTAATGTTTAATGTAAATTATTAGAAGCATACGAGCGTGTTACTCGTAGATATTTACGAGTAAAAATTTTCATAAATATATCTTTGCTGGTGGCATACGTGTAAGTTCCAAATTAGTATTAAAAACACAAGTTAGTACTCGTATTGATATTTGTGTATAACTAATAGGTTTCTTGACACTAAACTTTATTATCTTCAAAGATACGGAGGAGAGCACAGTCCACGTTAGTCCAATTATATGTAGAGACATTATATAACCTAACCACAGTTCCAGCTATCGCTATTTTCTTAATGTCTGCCACCTCTAGATAGATAACAAAGAAAGGTTAATTGCGGTTATTACGAGTATAATTCAAACTCATTATTTTAACCGAGTTTATTGTTATCACCTTTATTGCAAAGCAATAAACTGTCTTAGTAGAGCCTGAAAGCTATTAAGAAAACCATGAGCCCTGCCGAGATGCATTACGCTAAGTAGCGTCTCTATTCGTTTCGGTTTTAAACCAATCGCGTCACCTGTAGATCACGTGACTTTCCGTATCACGTCATCTACCAGCGTCGCGATTGGTTTAAAAACGAAACTAATAGAAACGAGTAGTGTAATACATCTTGGCAAGGCCACATGGAACTGTATGTAGTATTATCAAAGTGTATTATTACTTTGGTTTGACCCCAGGTAGATGTATAACCCAAATAAAAAATTGCCTAAGCGAGTATTTTTTTCGCGCTCCGCCACTTCAATTGACATTGCGGACTTAAAATTAAATGAATTAGTGCGGCACGAAATCTGAAACACTATAGGCCCTTGCATTTAACAGTAAACTATAAACTGTAAAACCTCATCGCAGTGATAGAAAGAAGTAACTGTGTTGTTGATTGGACGTTAATTTTATATCCCGTAAAACTTCTTTATAATCGTACGAATCGATTACAGTTTACAACAAATAGCATATGTAAGAAAGTCATTTGAATAGACTATAACGTTTAATATTTACTGCGTAATTAAATTTTCGACACGGACAGTGGATAATCTAGCAAAGTATCGTATAAGAAACTCTAATTGTAGGTCTCATTTATTACTTATAGAAAAGACATACGGCTTTTTGCTTTTTAATCTCAAATTTTGTGCAACAGTCACACTACACACTACAGTTATTAAAGTGGTTCATTATAAAAAAACGTGGTCCAGCAGCATCAAGTGAAAGCGAGAGAAAGCGATGGAAGAGAGACGGCAGAGGTGCCCAATTCGCCGGACAACGGTATTTGTCCAAACGATAGCGAGATATTTAACTTTTTTATTAATAACCTGCCCGTTCACCAGATTTTTCAAATCACTGACATCGCTTGAGGTGCGGTCTTATACATACGTTATGTAAGCTCGTAGATATCCTATGTATGCTCTTGTAATCTCCCAATCTCTCGAGTAATTACCTACCATTAAGGCATTGCCCTTAAATATGTATGTTTAAGTACTAATTGCATAAATATGCATGTTTGAGTATTGCTTATCAAGTAACAACACAACAACAAAACAGACATCGACATACAACATACAGGTGGTGATAGACAAGTAAAAACGAGTGTTTATAACACAAAGTATAAATACCGAGATAACATTAATTATACTTTACTTCCTAAACGGAGCAAGAAAAATGCGTTATGGTTTCTTTACAAACTGAGCGTGAGGTGTAAGTGAACCTCCAGAGCACATCTGCCACAAAAATTGCCTTACTGTAATCTTATGTGTACATTTTTTTTCCTTTTTTCAAAGCAACGGTACTCGTAACTTAAGTTATCTCTAACGGGAATAAGAGGACGCGCGCGACTTCTAACGCGTAGAATTAGTTTCCCGCTACTCCCCCTATTTCTTCCTGGTGGGGCTCGATTTTCGGAAGATCCTTTCTTGAACCGGTAGACGTCATAAGGAACCTACTTGCCAAATTTGGAATCTCTAGACCCAGCGGGCTGTGCGTTGACATGTCAGTCAGTCAGTTTTTTCTACTTTCAGACATAAACATTGAAATATCGATTTAAAAAATGTCTCTATTTTTTTATAAACCATAACAAGATATAGTTTTAACCTTGCATCTCAGCTTCACAGCGCGTCGAGTGGACAAAGCATGCTTTGGCATTTATCGATACGTCGGTGTTGTCGGTGAAACTGTCCAGAACAAAAAGTAGTATGTTAATATGGATTACGTATACTATACTGCATTTTGCCTTGGACTTTTCTGAGATGATCTCCATGATGTTTACTGACGTTGGCGGAAGCGACAACCTTTAAGTTATTTGTCATATTCAAATATGTTTTTTTGTTAAGTCTTGTGCCTGTTATTACCTGCATCGTTAATAAGCTCTTTAGAATAAACCGTTGTCACGTGTACGTCAAAATAAGATATTTCATTTACTCAAAAAACCCTTGTATAATGCCTAATTCTGACTAGTAATCTCCATGTAATTATTTTACGGATTGCAGTATTTGATGCTTTTGGAAATATGTACTTACTCGTACCCACTGAGATAGATTCGCGTGTGAATGGTGTTCCCAGGAAACCAAAAGCACCCTTATGTGCTAAAATCCAAAATAAATAAAAAATAATATAACAACTGAACTTTTTTTCTTCGATCGTTAGGTACAGTCGGCCTTATGAGTAGTTCCACTTTTTTGTACCTCGCTCTTTGACGCCTTTAAAAGATTAGTGCAGCAGCAGTTCAAACCAAACATGACGTTAAATTGTTCATAAATATGTATACACTTTAGTTGCCTTGTCTATTTAATCTCATGTTTAAACTGCCATATATGAATTGTCACACCGATTAAAGTGATAAGGTATTAAAGTTTATACATATTTATGTACTCGACTCTACCTACAACAAGACAAGAATCTTTACAATCGCAATAATATTTATATATCGGACAAGATTTCAATGCAGCGCAGCGCCCACCAAAGATCAAAAAACTGTATTTCGGCTTAATTACTTCCTCTCCGTACATACATATAATTAATGTGCAGTAAAAAGCGAGCATGCTTATCTTTTTGTCTTTACCGCGATCTCAGACTGAAGTCCGCACAGTGTAGTGTAGCCTCTATCCGTCATTAGTTCATTAAAAACACGTGATCTATCATATACGCTAGTCTACTCTTTACGGTAATTGAGTCTGAGCTTGAGTTAGACCATTATTTTTATAGACTAGAATAGTTTTATTTTATGGTTAGAGTTTCAACTGGACTATACTTAAACCCGCATACTGCAACTAAGTGATAGCGCAACTTCCGACCCGAGTGTGGCAATGGCGAGCGAAGTTAACTTTTCTTTTTCTTCTTTGAATGGTCATTTCCTTTATTTGCTACAAACTTCGACCCATGACGCAAGTAGTATGTAGACTTGGTGATATCACTTTAGGCTACATAGAGATGACGTAGGTTGACTTCCGCCGAAGTAAAACCGTGGTTGTATGTTTCTTGGACTGGTGAATGGTTTGAGCGTTCTTCTGTTTCATGCCTGGTGAATACTGGTGATACAGGTCATCAGGTTAGATGTTCTTTTGTTATTTTCTATGTGAGTATGTTCATAAGCATGGCCCGTCCTTTCTATGCCGTTGACGCAAAAATGACGTCACGCTACATAGAGTATGATTTCAAATGGTTTTATTGTAATTACTAAGCATTATTAGTTAATCATTTAATCATGTACAAATGAGTGAAATGTATTGACGCGTAGAAAAATAAATACCTACTTCAGTAACATTAACATTTAAAAAAACCTTTTTGTATTGTAATAAATATTAATATAATAAAATAGTCATCAATGCAATTATGGCATTGACATTTCTAAAAGAAAATTGTCAAACATGACCATTTTTAGTAATGAGTGCGTGAAAAAAAAATATGCTGCCGTGATCCGTATTTTGATTGCGATTAAACTGTATTTGACTATAATCATTTTACCGCTCTACATTTTTTTATTTGTACTAGTTATTACATAGCTAGACACCTGCCAAATGAAAGCAAAGCACCCTGTGTGTCAAATTTCATCATTTTCACGTCATCGGCATGAGAAGTACGACTCCTGTTCATAAGAAAATAAAGTACCAATATTACGTAGGGTATTCAGGTATGTGTTTTTTTAACTCCGTCTACTTTTTAAATTCAAAGATGATTCTTAGAGTCGTTTTTACAATTTATTTTTATAGGATAAAGGCACCAGCCGCACCAGTGGTCAGCCAGAGACCAATAGTCGTCCTTATATGAGTGCGAAGAGTACGGGAAATATATTTTCCGTACTCTTCCCACTCATACAAAGTATAGGCAGAGGCCGACTACAGGTCTCTGGCTGACCAGTGGTGACTTTACCCTAAGTGGTGAGATGAGACACGTATCGTCTTTATGCATTTGTATGGTGAAGTTTTTTCATTTCAACAAGTTCTTGTTACTTATTAACATAGCTACTAATATTGAATTTTTTATACCGCCTCAATCATTGCCAAAGTTAGCTCAAGGTTTTAATATAAAAAGATTGCACAACGCTCACTTATTTAAAATCTCCACTTTAATAACCAAGCACGTTCTATTTGGCAATAATACTATAATGTATGTAATACATTTTATCCCTCCATCTACGCAGTCGAGGTTTAGTGTTTTGGGTAGTAGTTTGTTAATTATTTACCGGAACATTCATTTTATACTGTATGTAAGTAGAAAATATTCATATTACGAAACGTCTATATCATAGTCTAACATCGTATCGATGCGTATCAATTTATTTATCTCTACATAACCCTTTTTTTATCCAATGTTACTTTAACGATCGCTGTGCTCAGAGACTTTTTAGAGAGACAATTAACTTGTTCGTTTTTCAAACTTGTGTATGTAAAATCGTCACTAAGGAACGAATGAAATGTCATTATTAACTGACTCTAAATGCGGCAGTATAGAGCTCTGTATGCGCTGAGAACCTCGCATTAAGGAGTCAATTGTTCAAGGTAATTTTGTGCAGCCATATCAACTAAGCTGCTCTAATTCGAGTAAGGTGTCGGGTCACATTATACGCCATTGTTTTGCTAGAGTTAGAGCTCACACCGAGGTGAAGTGTTCTGCCAACTTGCTTAGGTAAATATTGACTGCGTTTGAAAAAAGGACTAAAGTGGTTTTTGGCACTCATTGGCACAAGTGCCAATCAAATATGTAAAATAAAAAAGTTCTTTCAATAACAAGTTTTCGAAATCCGCTGGTATGAGGCGGTTTTATGTTAATGTGATAATGTGATAGTCGCCGCGTTTTATTTTTAACAATTTGTGTTGAAAAATAAGAATTTCGGCTAACGTTAACGTTAGACTTAGTTTGTGTTAAGAGGATTCTCAGGCAGTGGTTAAATCGTGTAGCTATAAAAAGAAATCCGTACGTGATCCCGGCGATAACGTTTCTCATCCCTTACATTCCGATTTCCAAGTACGTAGGTATTTATTATAATAAACTTGGTCTGCACATGTTTTTTAAATTTGTTTCATTCTAATAAATATTTGCTAAATTGGAAATCGTACAGACATAGTTTTTCATAATATTCGAAAATCGTAAAAATCGAACCTTGTTTAAGACGTTTAAGGGATAGAAACGTTATTTCATTTTCTTTGGAAATATTTAGCTTCACTATCCTCCTAAGATTTTGGACGCATTCCTCAGTAACCGGCCAGAAGAGGCACCAAATAGGGACTCATGGAGCCCAAGGGGAGAGGTCTGTGCCCAGCAGTGGGACACTCGTATAGGCGAGGTAAAAAAAAACTAGTGCCAACACTGACAATTAAACTCCCAGCTGTTACAATAACCTATTGGGTCAACACGCAAATCTCATACTTATTATATTACTTAAAGACCGGTCCCCACGGTCTACTGACTGTGGAAAACTGTACCTACGTCCGTCCTTGTTCGTCGAATGGAACAATCGTGGTTGATTGAACCTATAGAGTTTTCTCTGTGCCGACACTGCCGACGCGCCGACTTGCCGATTCATTTCATTCCAATCACGATCTACGACGATGACTATGTTAGTCATGGTCATGATGCATTGATGTTAAAGTGTACTTAAATATACCAGTTACTTATTATTAAAGGAACCAATTGAATTCTGACCCGCTACGACTTAGAGAAGCCGACCCTTTTCTTAATGGCTAAGGAACTTAAACACCACATAGTTTTTTCTACGTCACAGCTAATGCTAGACATAAAAAAGCGTCACTCCGTCCAAAGCGGGTGTAGCAACCACAGATAATATTCAATATTTTATCTCTCAGTAAAAAAATATACTAAAAAATAATACTTTCGAGTACTTTATGTATAAGGCACGATTTTTATCAGAACACCTTTTAAAAAAAGCCTGTTGTCGTTTAGGCAGCTTTATACGACATAGAGCTCGATTTACCTCTCACCGCACGCTACTGGCACATGAGTAAAGAAACGGAACAGAGACTAAGCTTCTAAAGAGCGCGCAAAATTTATACCTAATATGGTAGGGTTGGCACTGGTGGACAAAAATAAATAAAATGATATCGATCAGTTTTTTATTTATTTATTGATTACAAATTACTTACGCTAAAGATTTTGTTTTTATAACTTTTGTTTTTTAATAATTTATTATATCTTTTAATTGAATGATAAATCCTTAATCTAATGAACAGTTTTTTTAAATAATCCAATGGAAAGCATTCACATGGCATATCAAATTTACATTCACTCATTCGTTTAAATATATTATTACCAATATCAACAGTGTGTGTTTCGAGATTAAAATATTCACGAAACTTTTGCTCCAGTAATTCAACAAATGCTATAAAATTATCAGGTGGTATTATTAAAAAACCGGATTGTACACTACCTTGATTAAAATCCTTGTAATGGGTAAAAATAGAATCTAGGTAGGTGTAAACCCACTACCCAAAGGTTTTCTGAACGAGATCACTCTTTAGCGAGAACACGCGTTCTATTTACTGGTGAATTCAATGTTTTTATTCTGAAGTTTCTCAAGCAGTATCACATTTTTGATATCAGATTTTACTTACCTACCTAACAGAGTCCTTAGGATAGCCAAAATATGAGATGTCATTATTTTTCCTTGTATTGTTCATACACACAGTACAAACCACCATATTTTCACGTGCACAACAAATACATTGAAATCGAACACGACGCGGTGCGCGCCCTGCGCTTGTGACCAAACTGAACTAGTATAAACCAGTTTCTGCGTGTACGTGACGAGGAGTTTGGTCACACGCACACACGCGCATCGCGCTTGTAGTAGTGTACCTATCGCAGCGCGGTTGTATGAAGCTTAGTCTCTGTTCCGTTTCTTTACTCATGTGCTACTGGTGTTGCGGGTGTCCCACTGACTCGTTTGGCTCTTTTAGCATTCTTATTCTTATCCTTACTAATATCATTATTGCGAATGTGTGTTTGTTTGATTTCCGTTTTCACTGCTCAGCAACTCGATCGATGTGAAATTTATGTCAAGCCACACACGATTTATAAAATTTCGAGATTAATTTCTGTTGTAAGGTTCTCCGGCGGCACACCATTTTAAATTCTCGGCAGTACATAGTTGCCAATAAGACAGTAGGACCACGTTACACTGGAGGACAATGCTGTAAATTAACCATCGATGCCGGCCCGTGCAGGTAGTTAACGTTTAAGATGTGGGTCGACGAGTCATCCGTCAACGGAGTAAGACAGCAGCACAATTTATCATGGATGTAACCAAACCATGCATTTCGCAAATATCTCTCAATAATTTTAAACATTGCATATATTTTGACATTCTTTGTGATAGCTAAATGGTATGAATAAAATTTTGAAATAGGTGTGTTTTTAACACGCTTTTATTGGATCACTTGTAACATACTTCAAACTGTCGGATTGACGAGACATTTTGCATACTATCACTTGGTTATTCTGGTGCCAATACCTACCATCTCGAGTTTTTATGATGATCAGGAACTCCTCAATAGCTATCAGTAGATCCCTCGAGATTCTTTCAGTGGGCTATAGTCATTTAAAAGTAAGTTATGGCTGATTTACATTGGTCCACCAAAAGCGTTATTACAATAGCTCTCACCTCAAACGTGATAGATAACCAATTCGTCAATGTACAGTCACGCAATAAAAATGTTGAGTATACTTAGAACTTTGTCATTGTGAATATCATTATCATGTGTCTCATTTGATGTTTGAAGTTTGCTTTGACAACAAGTCATTAGTTATCATATCAGTAATTAAGTAAAGTCGGCAGCAACAAGCGAGTTAAAAATCTGCTCAAGAGGTTCAATGCCTATCACTCTTTAAGTATTCAAAGAGTAATGTGGTAGTAGTAGTCAAAATGGCTTCCTCCTTAAAACCGAATCATCCACAGACTAGTGTAATAAATCACTCTTTGTTACAACTGTCGCTGTGTCATCAATAATGCCTAAGCAATCCTTTTTGTTCTGCAAGAGTAAGCAAGACGCCATCAAATTACGTGCGTGAATGTTTTTCACAACAATCAACTTAAGTTAACATAAAGTCACGATCAGACAAAGTGCTCTTTTGTATATATATATATATATCGAGAAAATAAATATACATATTGCTGTGTCGCCCGGCTTTTCTTCGAACTTGGCCGGACGCACTGCCGCCATGTCTACATGACATGTTATCTATGGTAATGGTAATAGGAGATATAACATACTATTATTGTATGTAGTATGTTATTATGGCTACTCATATTTTGACAGTTCCGTTTTAAACCGGCACATCTTCAATTTAAGTGTGATAACAGATACAAAATCAGTGAAGCATTTTAAAAAAATCATGGATCGCGAACTGTTTTTATGAAGCAATAACCAAAGAGTTTGCTATGAACTACATAGTTCAGTACACTTAAACAATCTTGGCTTCCCTAAGGTACAAAATAAGCGTTGACAAGAACCGCATTAAAATCATCAGAGTACCCGAAAGACGTCGCTCGGGTTGAAAACGAATTTTCCCGAAGATGACAACTTGACAGATCATTTATTACCCCTTTAAACCCCTGTATTTCAAATCGTCGTAATTATCGAATTCGATAAAGCCGTTTTCGAAAACATTATTGCTCGTTTAATAGTATAGGATGTATTTGGTTGTAAGGTGAGGTTGAAATACAGATATATGTACATAGATGTTTAGATGTTCAGTAAAAATATCGTTACGGTACAGAACGAAAACCGTGCACTGCTGCACCCATAAGTCAGGACGCGGCCTTGGCATTATATACAGCTTTATAATCCTATCCTCCCTCCTATCTTATGCCCGGATTTCGCTCATTCCCCACAATCCTATTAATCGTACTTATATTATAAAGGCGAAAGTTTGTGTTTGTTTGTTGAAGTCGCGGATAGAAGCTAGTAGTAAATGAATACTGGTATAGTTAGTTCAGCGACCATGAAAACCTGTCAATAGCCGCTGCGCTCGCCTCAGCTGTAAGCTTCACACAAGGTTGTAGTAATTGGTACATTTTCTTCACAATCTACTGACTCTTGCGCAACACCAAGTACTGGAACGAGCACTTGTCATGGGAGGTGAATGTGCTTCTTCACCTTCAACGAATTAAACAGTAATTGTACTAATTTACTGAAAACGAGCCCGTAATTTGGCGTTTATAGTAAAAACGTGTCGTTCATCGGTATGTCTAGATGAAATCACCTGCGTGGCGAGATCGTTATCGTTATCGAAAATCTATAGGACGTAAGCTGCCGGATAGACGTGTCAAGCGCTTGTGTCAATTCCATATACTTAGTCAGTTTTCGAAAATCGCTTACGATAACGTTAAGCATGTTTCTAGTGCCTCAGGATATCTCAAGTAAAATAGAATAACCTATACTTCATTTGTATAGCTTCTTAGCTAAATGTAAACAGGGGTAACTTTGGACTTAAATCGTCTATATGCACGATACGTTGATCGGTTGAGATGTTGAGCCGTGAAAACGGAATTAACAAACAAACATATACATACAAGGACAGTTAAATGAATGCTTGGGAGATACTAATAATAATTCCTCCTCCTAGATCATAGTATCTTAGTAATAATTTATTGCTACGAATTGGTTTATTTTGATATTGATTCACATTCGAACGAACTACCCAGTGAAATGACTAGGATAGAGGCATTATTTTAAAGTCCTCAGGGTTGGCAACGCAATTGCCGTCTCAATAAGATTGAAGAGATTGTTATTATAAGATTGCAAATGTTTATGGCCTTCACTTGCCATTATATGACCTATGTGCTCGTTGCCTCATGTCATACAAAAAACACATTTAAAATATTTATATCCATGGTTGCTTTTTATTTGCGTTATAAAAATATTTCATTAACCTTTGAACAGGATATATTGCGGCCTGTTCTCTATTGTTCCTTTGATTCTACGTGATGTTTGTAAATACTGACAATAGAAGTATTTATCAGGTAGCTTTACAACTTACACAGTCATGACGTGAATCATGCCAGTCAGTAAGACGAATCTGTCAGGTTGGAAGCTACAAGTGATCAGTGAAACTTATTTTTCCAGAGAACTTGCTAATTTACAAGATGGGGGATCTTATATTTTATAATATTATACAAAATATTTTCGAATTCTCAAACTAAAAATAAAATACTACCCGTACTTACTTAATATTAAAGTAGGTATTTAGCGTTAGAACATAAATAAGGCGTTTTTTCTCAAATTTATGAAACCTCATAATAATAAGAACGGGACATTTTGTGCTCAATAGTAACTGTCCATGTTTTATTAGCCGACTTGAATTTCACTGTTTAGACTTATTTTATTACTAATTATTAAAGTAAAAATAATGGTATTTATTATTTATGGTTTGCCTTTTGGCCGAAATACGATGGTCGAATGTATCGTTTCCCTTGTAATTATTTAAGGATTTTTATAAAAACGGCCTAACCTAACCTATAGGGTCTACACGAGGGTACAGAAATAAATCTAAAATATTTACAGTTACAGACATAAAAGTGGGTTGGCAAATGAAACGGTTGGGAAACGATACATTCGACCAAACGTATTTCGGCCAAAAGGCAGTACACTATTATTTACTGCTTATATTATTTCTCAACCAGTAGGTACATACTTCCATAGTACCAATTATTATTATTTAATAATTTTAATCACTTCTTTCGAACCTGGATTTCGCGATGCATATGAAACTTTTAATTTAACTATAATTAATTGAAACGTGAATTAATTGAGTTTAGGCTGCAGTCCCATACTTTACAGTTTCCTGATGAGAAATTAACAAAAACCAAAACAATGTAGGTACTTTAACTGCCACCACGCTGGGCGAGTCCATTTTGTATCAAAATCAGAGCTCTTGGCGTAGTACGCTGCAAACTGTTTGCCTAGTGGAACCGGACCTAAATCCTCTCAAGCGCTTATTTGCTTTAATCATTAAGTAGTTTGTCTCTTATTTGTTAATCCATCAATGTATTAAGCCGATACCATGCGCCCGCCGTCCCTCGCCAGTCGGATGGAATGTGATATAAGACGACCTTCTCGTTGAATGTTGACGGACCCCGGACGCGCAGGATGTGGCTTCGATGGGAGCGGGCACTGCGCTTTAGTAATTTTTGATATAACCTACAAATTTGCTGGAAAATTCAAACAAATAAGTTTTTTGCTATTTTTAAAAACATTTATAGGTAACGTAACATTTAATGTCCCTTGAGAAAGACCGGTAGGAGTCTTGGTTTTTGATATCTAAAAAGAGGTGACAAAATGAAAAAAGTTGAATAAGGATAATAAAGAAATAAATTTAACATTTAATTTATTAGATCATACTTGTAATCAATATACAGTAATTACAATTCCTAACCGACATAATATTTACAGAATTCAACATTAACATAATTAATAATAAAAAACTATCTAAACGTGATTTCTATTTCTCAATTAAATCATACAGTAGTTGTTTGTGTTGCTAGACAGACAAGTATTCTGCGAACTGCAGACATTGAAGACTACACATAGTTACCTATATGATTCTCATAGGTTCTTAAGGATTCGAAAGTCATCTACAGTGTGAATAAATTCTACAATTGTTAGTTCCATAAGTACAATGTTATATAGACTTCATCTTGGTTTGCCCTTTTGGGGTAAATTGTAATTTTCTCTTACATTTGATTTGGGGGATACTATACTCTACTTAGGTGAATGAGGAGCATTCTGTTTAGAAATATTTTTTAGTTAATTTTCACAGAGTAGCAAACAAATCATGTATGGATTATACGTCGATGAAAAGTACCTTTTTAATATTATTGGTAAGCATTATTTAACCGGTTTTGGTTGTTCTTAGACATTAAACCTAACATAAATCTTATTAATAGCGATTCTCAATACGCGAGCTAAGACCAGCATTTACTACACCAAGAAGGATATTTTACATTTTCATGACATGTATTAAATAAATACAGTTTTTAAATATAAATATATAATTACCTATTCCTTCCGTTATAATTTCCAAATTCCGCTACCGCTGCATCCCGCGCGCTCCAGAATGCATCCTCGGCCAGTTTGTGCAACGAGCGCGTTGCGACAGACGCATCCACTGCCGAGCCCGCGCGCATTCCGCTCAGTTTACCACTACCCGAATAACTGCTCGAACCACATAAAACTGCGTGTGGTATATTGTTAATCGACACCTGAACCAGACTACACAAATTGGCTGCTTGATGTTGTCGTGCAATGATTTGTTGATTAATATAAGCAGCGACCCTAAACTACCCCTTCTTAAAATCGTCAGTTCACGTACCCTATGGTACCAATAACCCACCCAAGTTACCTTTCTTTTTATAATTCTTAGGCAATTGGATAAAAGGCAGCCTATATTGAATATTAATCAGGAACCTAATAAATACTAAACATTAAATAAGCTGGTGTGACATTGTCCCCTGGTATTTATTTATTTATTAATATAAAAGTACCTATTGTAGTTGCACATAAACTACAAGTTTACTGTCATTTTAATATTACTTCCAAAAGTTACAAATACAACAGAAAATCGGTTATATTGTTTTATTTCAGATTCTGCTAATTTTCTTTGGAGTCAACAATTTGTTAACTGATATTGGGTTATCTTCAATGGATAGATGGTTCCAGTTCCACAATTACTGCCAATATTCCTAAGAATCGCCAATGTTTTTCTTTCAAAATTATTTTGGTCTGGGTCCATAAGAGTGCTAGTAATACCTACATTTATCTTACAATCTAGGTAATGAATATACAGGCAAAGTAATTTCAACAATAAATAAAAATTACAAAGAAATAATTATAACCCAAAATACTAGCCAAGCATAATAATAAGCAAAGGAAAAATTGACCAAGGAATGCATACGATGGAGGGAAACTAATTCGAGACCAAGAGCTTTAGGAAGAAACAGTTTAACTAAACTGATTTTACATTTGCAGTTACATCAAAATCCAAAGATGACGTCAAAATATGATTCACACTGTTAAAACTAAGCAAAGTAAATTATTTACTAAACTTAAATACTCGACGGGTTCGCAATTGAGCGAACGCTAAATTAATGGAATTTTCCGGCGCCGTACGTAGTCAAGTTTTGCAATAGAACTATCTAGATTCCAGATCTAGCGGATCTGGCCCGCATGTCAATCTGATATTGAAGCATATAACCGAAAATTAACACAGCGTTCCGTGGAATCAGTCATTGAAAATAATATGGTTAATATACAAGTAGGGCAGATATAATTTAGTTCTAATTTTGTATCCATTTATCTATGCAGTTAATAATTATTGAGACGTATTCACGTACAGCAATAGTAATAGATTATAATAAATGTTTAATTATAAATCGGGATACAAATATCATTAATATCATTATGCTTTATTTCCAGGTGATAAAGGAGTTGAGACAATTATGCGCCACTCCAGATAACGCCTAACCACCAACTTAAACAAGTGATGCACTGGAACTCCTTATAGCGAACGAATACCGACTTCAAGATGTCAGTGGAAACTCAGGAGTACATCAACGGGTTGAGGGAAGGCCCTCTGAGCAGGGAGATACCAGAATGCATGCGGGATAAGTACACCGTGGTGCAAACTGCGCTTGACGTCATATGGTTCCTTCTCCTCGCCGCTGGGCACATCATCCGGGGAATCTACAAATCCATCGTTGGGCATCCCAAGAAGGACTTGAAGGGAGGAGTCGCGGTAGTGACGGGCGGCGGCGGCGGCCTCGGCAGCCTCATTGCCCTGCGACTCGCGAGACTCGGATGCAAAGTCGTTCTCTGGGATATAAACAAACAAGGTGAGTAATCAATTACCACGTTACACACATCACGTACGTCTCGATTATAATCAGCAAAATTTATTTGATGACATGTCTACTTGATACGTTCACCTGCTTGCGTAAGTTGCGTAAAATTTACATAAAAGACAATCGCGATATCGCTATGAAGTCATACTTTTACATTCTAATGATTATGAAGTTAATTTGTGTACACACTGTGCATATTGATATTGACATCTAGTTAAGGCACGTATTATTAACGCCATTGTTGAACATACATACGTCAATGTTCGCATGCAACGCCTGTGCTAAGGCGATCCATACTGCATTCATTGATTCCCTCACTATGCCCACTTGCAACACGGTGAGCGTGGTTTCCCAACTCTTAGTCGTCAAATGCGTTCCATCCACATCCTATCACTACTACGCAAATCTCACGATTGACAGGGTAATGTGACTGTTGCAAAATAGCTTCTAGCTCAATCTTATATTGCTCCATATAAGCAAGACAAATGATGGCTAATGATTAATAGTCATATAAAAACTAGCTAACAGTGTCATTTTGTAAACTACCTAACAGTTGAACAGATCAATGATAAAACCACAGACCAAAAAAAACTATTGGAAGAGGCTGCCGTGGCAGTCGTTAGGTCTGCGGGGTCGTTGGGCACGCTTCGATCTGCGGTTTGCCGGTTACAAATGATTGTTCCGCTCCATCTGCTCCGGCGCTAAACCGTATATAATTTGGCGGTTAGCTTGCACCGGAAAGGAGCAACCTTGGCAAGTGCAAATCACATTGTTTTGTTTGGCAAACAGGCACCATTGTGCCTATTCGATTTTCTATGTCATACGATTTATAAACATACCTACGTATAAATATCTAACTAACGCCTTACTGTGTGTAGTGGCCAACACAACAGCACGCACAATAAGTCACCTATAACTTGAAATGGAATGTGGCTTTGGTTAATTAGTCTTATCCGTATTTTAATAACTTCCGAACTTGATGTATGCGATACGTTCTCATGTATTATTTTTACGAATCGCTGTGATCCTCCGCAGGTTAAAATGCAGGGTAGGCAAATTAGCTATAGTTCTGAAATTACTCGATACACACTAGCATTTTTGTTTAACTACGAAGTGTAATTTAAATCAAATGCATCCGTGAATTCATAATTACCGTTATCTAATGCTGAGTAACAATCATTATCCTGTAGCGAATGAGCACACTTTAGAGAGCTAATCATGTTTCAAGTACTGCGTACAAAACTATAAAATGCAAATTTAATCTCGAATAGAAAACAATGAAGCTGTAATGGTTATCAGAGCGTCGGTGTCACGACGGGAAGGTCAATGGAAGATTGCAAATAATAATGCAGGATGCAATTTCGTCCGACCTTTAGGGAATTATCGTACCTACTTTGTGCAGAATACATGTGACTTGAATAAAGCCAAAGTATATCATTACGAGTAGTCTTATTGTTCTTACTAGCTAGTTACTTATTATTTTATAAAATTGCGGCAATTTCGCTTGCATTGTTACAACCTTTAGCCGGACTTAGTTGAACCAAGTATAAACTTACTTACGTGGTTTTGTTACGTTTTATTGACGTGCTCGAAGTTTCGTCAAAGAAACTGGTTTAGGTCAGGTGCGAGTTTTCAATCTGATTACGAAAATCTAAAGTCAATGTCAGTTTGTCAGGGTCACGGTTGGGATCCTTCCATTATAATTAGCGAGGTGTCCGCTTGCATAGTCAATATTAATAAAGCCAGCGTGTCTGTCGCAACGCATGTTTGCCTGCCGCGCGGTCCCTAGGCCGGAGATGATTTCGCAACAGCTGATCTGTGTAGTCAATGAAAATATAGGCTTGCCTCGGCGTGACCTAAACAATAAATTAATATCACAGGATAGGCTCACACAAATTGATGTAGTCCCAAACTTTTTGTTGAGTTTCTTGCGGCGTTTCTTCTCAGCAGTGGTCTCTTGCGAAGCGCTGGTAGATTTTTGACGTGTAAAAGTGCCCGTGCGCCCTACTTACTGAATAAACATCTTTTATCACAAACACACTAGAACAGAATCTGTTAAAGAATTTTTATGCAAAATTTGAAGTACATTGGACTAAGGAATCACGTTGTGCCATACAAACTTCGCCCACCTTTTCCACCCCCTTCGAGGAACAATTTCGGAAAATCCTTTCTTGTCGGATGCCTACGTCATACAAAGAACACACTCTCCAAGTTTCAGGACTCTACGATCAGCGGTTTAGGCTGTGCGTTGATCCGTCGTCGGTCAGTCAGTCATTCAGGACAAAGCATTTTATATGTACATATATAGATGAATTCGACGGTACTAGGCAACTATAAACATACTTGCGGGTGGTAGGACCTTGTGCGGGGTCCGTCCGGATCGCTACCACCATCTTATCCATTAACCTACCGCCAAACAACAGTGTTCGCATTGTTGTGTTCCGGTTTGGGGATAAGACAGCCGGTGTAATGACTAGCATAGAGGCATTCCATCTTAGTCCTCAGGGTTGGCAGCGCATTTGCAGTCTTGTGAATGCGAATGTCTATGGGTCACAGTTTCCACTTACCATCAGGTGGCCTGTGTGCTCGTCAGCCTTCCCTAGGTATGCCATAAAAAAAAAAAACTTACTTGAATACTTAGAAAACATATTCAGGAACAAAGACTTGCGCTCATCACACTAATATTTACCTATACGAATATCGGATCTGGGGCTTCGTAGCCTTCACTAACTAGCTAACTACACTCAAGAGCAATGAAAACGTGTCACTTTCTATGGTAATTCCAAACAAGGTAACCTTATTTTATAACTCTAACTGCGTCGTCTATATAGTTCGTTGTAGTTAAATCTAAATTAGTCCGGCAATCCTTGGCACGAATAGAAACGTTGGTAGAAACAGAGCGATTGCAGCGGGCGCTGTAATAAGCTGACGGTGCTCAGTGAGGCGCTGCGGGAAAGACCTTCGGTGTTAAACAGTGAGAAAAAGTCACAAATAGAAGCAACTTAGTATCTCGATCTGATGCAACATATCGCTAGCGAACACTGACTATTTTTTTGAAAAGGTGATCTGATAAAAATCGTGCTTTAAAGTTTGTCTTAAAAGATTACTTTTTTTTTTAAATATTATCTACTGAGAGAAAAAAGTTATTAATGTTTGCTACTATTTTGTTTGTAACCGCGTTTTGCTTTTTTAATTCTAGCATGTGACGTAGGAAAGACCAATCAGGAAAGGCCAAAATGGCGTTTAAGCTCTTTAGCCATTAGCAGATATTTGTTTAATTATTTTTTCAGTATTTTTTTTTTTTTTACTTTTGAATCAAAACTTTTTAAGAGTATGAATTATTAAACACGTCTTTTAAAAAGTTCCGGTTGTCAATTGAAAATCTTTTTTATATTCGGCCAAGCATGTGTCACTTTTATTTTGAAAAAAAGAAAGCAAGCAATTTGGAGATTTGTGGGAGTTTGTAAAAGAGCGTAACTTAGTCGGTAAGTAGGTACGAGTCTTCGAGTACACACGCAACGCTTATTGGATAATAACATCATGCAAATAAATAAAATACGTCCAAACAGATCAAGACATTTTTTCATGTGATAAGCCTTCGTATAGACTCTCTGAGGATTTACTGTAATGCGTATTGCTGGTAATTAAATATAATATCGACAAAATGCAGTTAATAAATGGTAATTAACCTACGAGATATGAATTGATACGGGATTTAGGGCAAGGCGAACTGCACTGATTTATTTACGGTATAGTTAGGTACTGCAATGAAGGGCAGTCAGTACTTTGATAAAAACAAATACATATGTAGTGAATCATACATAAATAGAAACTTAATAGTCATAACAAATCATACTGTGCGGTAAAATTAGTGAAACTTGAAGTAAAAGGTACCTAGCATCTCTTTTCTGAATTGGCTTCACTTTGGGATTTTGGCTAAGTTATAGTTTTTTTCTACAACAAAGTGAAAGCAAACGAGGACACAGGCCACATGATATTTAAGTAGGCTTTGGGGCTCATTCATTAGGAATCTCAAGACTGTTATCCTAAGACTACAAATACGTTTCAACCATTAGCTGAGGACTTAGATAGATGGGTTGCCTCTATGCTTAATATGGGTCAGCACCTGCAGGTTAAACGGTAAGATGGTGTTAGCGATACGCACGGACCCGTACAATCCTACCACCACTACCACCAATTGAACTACTTACTGTTATTAGTTGATAAAACACAATCACAGCGCTGTAAACTCGTTACTTCAGTTAGCCGCTATGTTCAAAGTGAGAGTGAACTCAAGTTATGCAACGGCTCAAGTGCAAGGTCGGTGCAGCAAACCGGATTGCGTCCTCCGACCATGCAAGCGGTACCTGTTGCCGATCGTGATCGAATTGATTGATTAATTTCACCAGTGATAAAAAAGTACACAAAATGTACGGCTCCAATACGATTTTTTTCCAATACTTTGTGTTATAGTTTAAGATAAAGACCAGTAAAAGTATTGAGAGATTGTTCGCTGAGGTCCAGTGTCGTTCCGCTTGAATTTGCAGTGATGTGTGAATCGTTAGTTTGCGTCGATTTCAGATACATTTCTACAAACGTTATTCGAAGAACGTTACAAATTTAAGATACACAATAGACATCTTTAAATTGTGTGTAATGTAGGGCCATTCAAAATCCATTTCGAAAAATCATCTTACTGTCCCACATTCATAGATTTCGAAATGTTCATTTATAGATTTTGAAATGTTGTTTTGACATTAGTTAGAGGCTGAGTTATTTAAACAAAATTGCCTATTATATTTTTCAATTCAAAACTGGAATTAATTTGTTAGGTATCCCAATAAAATTATAATGTGCGAAAAGGTCGCGTCGGTTTATTTGTCTATTTCTCGATTGCCACCGACTTAGGTACTTACCACAAGGAGGGGTTACAAGACACCTCGAATAACGTGTAAAACGGCCGTCGACGAAAAAGGGTTCTACACACAGCTTACTTAACAGCGAGATAATAATTAAGTTGTGCAACACGTCCTCGACATGCGGTCGTGTTGTCGAGCCTTTATGTGCTCGTTTGAACTATTTGCTATGTGCGCTAGGCTTGAAAACTCTAGCCGCAAACGGCTAAGGAGATGTACGGTTTATTTATTTACGGAAATGAATATGCTATTGGCAATTGTGAATTATATGCCATTCTTCAATGTACTCATGGTCAAATATAATATCGGATTGTAACAGACAAGCTAACATTCATGATACGACTTTACCTATTGGTAGAAGAATGAAGGGTTGCTAGTTAAATTTCTTAACGCTAACCTAAATAATTTTCGTAAATAGTTTTTTTTTATGCAATTGACATAGGCGATCAACACGACCGTCGGACAGCTTATGTCAATCCTATACCTACTTACATTTTGGATAACGATAACGAACGCTGAATGCATCTTGTCTAGGGCCTGAGCGTTGGTCTAGCACAATTCATGCGGCATCTCGAAGTTATATTATCTGTGTTCCACAAATCACCTAAAACACATCCTCTGCCGGACAAAGAAGGCCTGTCTGACTTGGTCAGCTAAGTGCTTTCCACTGCTCGACAATCATGCCTTATGTTCAATAGCGATGAAACATAAGGCAAGATATATTATATTTCTATTATTCATGTGATTCTTTTTGGAACTGTTAACTGAAACGAAAATATTTAGAAACATATTCAAGCTGACCAAATACGCAATCATAAGCTGATGTTCCTAACAGCTTTGCAGTTCTAACATGTTTTAAGTTTAACGTACATTTTCTATTTGTAAAGGCGACAGGCATTATGTTTGCGTGGAAATGCGACACACAAATCGCAAGTTTCACCGACCGGTTTCGCATCTTCTCCAAAATACATACAAACAAATTTAGTCAACGCTTACATGACGAACTCAATGTTCCATTGGGTTTAAATCGCTCAACTTTTTGTAATAAATGCGAGTGTTTTATTTCTTTCTTGGATTTTACGTTTTAATGGTCACAGCTTATCATATTTTGAGAAAAAGTAGCCATACACATGGTCTGTTTCATGGTTACCCGCAGGATATTGTGTATCTCTATATTCTACACGGGTTTTTAGAAATCTTATAAATAATGAATAGGTACAGATAACAAGTGGTTATCGACGGTAGATTATTCCGTCATTATCTGTTTATTTTGCTGTTAAAATGAAAACGTGATAGCATTTATCGTCTGTAGGTTCGTTGTATCAATTTCTTATCAAATTTGGGCTGATATTTTGATTACCGCAGGCATAACTGCGAAGCCACGGGTAAAATCTAGTACCTGCATAGAATGAGCTTAGTCTCAGTCATAAAAAGATGATGACTTATGTACAATGACGTATTGACAGTTCAAACCTGATATTTAAGCGATATAAGTTGCAAAAGTGATCGCTTACTTAGCCAATTGACAGTCCACAAAATTTAGTCCATAAGCTTCAAAGAAATTGTTTATCTTTTAAACTTATGGAGACAGCCAATTAATTACCTCTCCGTATTACTTTCGATACTGTGGTATCCAAGGACTATCAAGTGGTTATGACGTTCACTGTACACGGAGTATGTACTAGTTTGATAGTATATTAACGCAAGTTCATTGTTCAACATATACATATATTATTTATTGCCTTTAGGAAGTGTAAGCGAGGTTGCTTGTCGGTCGGAGATTTCGGTTTTGACGGGGTGAACGTTCGCTCATACAGTGGCAATTTCCTTATTTGGAAGCCACATACAAAGAAAAGGCAAAGTTCATTTTGTTCAACCTTTTTATTACAATTCGTACAAAACATGAAAAACAAGTATTTAATAGCATTAGCATGCTAAAAGAATAACCTTGTAATGTCGTAAATTACCTTCAGTTCAATGTTTTTCCGCAATTCGTATTTGCATCAAAACATCTTCATAGACATGATCTAGGTAATGATTCAGTGGCCATAGACAATATTATATTGCGATAACCTTATCGTAATGTATATGATTGTATATGAGTCGGACGGTCATGTTATGTCCAGCGCTTACGTCAATTCCATGCATTCTGTAAGTTTTTGAAAAACTTTTACCCAAGCGTTAGCGTCATCATCGGGATAAAAGCGATTTAGCGAAGGTTTTCGAGTTCTAATAACTATTAAATAAAACCTACGAAATAACGGAGACCCCAATTATTTGCGATAAAGTCGCTTAAACGGTCTAAGTAACCGAATGTTAATGAAAATGTTGTTAAGAACCATCCTGAATAAACCATATTTTTTTAAGAGGACTGTAAACCGGCAGTTTAAACGCGTAGCTGCCAAAAAAAATCCATACGAATTTAGCTCCGGGACTTAACGTTTCGCTCCCAGTGTGCCGTGCCCGGGAATATTGCACAGCGTGGAAATATTGCCGTAGGGGAATAGTTAAAAAGGCCTTGGCAATATTGCCGAAAACTTGCCTAGGTATATTGCCGGCAATATTGCCGGTGGCAGTATTCCGGAAATTTAGGAACTGCTATTTGATGGTAAAAATGGAATTTACTGGGCTCCTCCTAAGCATTAAAAATATGCTATTTTATCCAACAAACCAAAAAACCTACAAGACAAATAAGATATACTACTCGTACCTATTGTCCTAAACAATGTCAGAATGGGCAACATCGGGAGATTTTAGAAAGTATATTTACATACATTTTAACGGGCTATTAATATTAACAGTCTCACAGGCTATTGTGGAGAATCGAGAGAAAGCTCAGTCATAAATCCGAGGAACACTCTACCAGGTGTCAGCACTAAGTACCCGCTTTAATTTAAATGTGAATAAGTTTTAATATTCATCGTAATCAATTAAATTTAAAAGTTATATGCTAGCCAGCACTTGCGAATAAATTGAAAATATAATAGAGGCTCAATCGATTTTTAAAATTCGAGTGCCATCTTTAGAAAGTGCTTTCTACTTGTTCAGTAAACTTTCTTCGTGGAAAATGTTGTCATCTATTTTCATGATTGAAGGAGCATTTTAGCAAATGAGATACGTACGTGCATCGACGAACTAGTACATGTCGATACGATGTATGCAATAATAATCCAATCATAAGATTTATTGTATACAAACTACGCCTTTGTCGGTCGTGTGGCAGTACGTAGGGAATGTTAACGATAGTCAAGATAAATTGTTTTTCTCGCAAACATAGTAATAAAAAAAAATCCGGGTGGAAGGGTGGTAGTGGTACCTAGTGATCCTGCCTACGAAGCTAGAGGTCCGTGGTTCGATTCCCGGTATGGGCAAATATTTGTGTGATGATCGCGAGTATTAAATTTGCTTGTATTTACATAAGTATGTATTTCTCAATATGAGTATTGAATATCAATTTAGAACTCACTTAAAAACGTTATCAATGACGACGCAGCTAGCCTAGTTGGTAGTGACCCTGCCTACGAATAACGAAGCTGGTCGCGGATTCGATTCCTGGTCAGGGCAAATGTTTGTGTAAGGGCGCGAGTATTTTATTCTGAGTCTTGGATGTTTTAAGGTACCTAACGTATGTACCTAAGTATTTATTTTTGTATTTCAGCATTTATATCGTTGCCTGGTACCCATAGTACAAGCCTATTTTGGGTTTACATTCATGTTGCATAAAATTTACTGTCATAATTTCGTTTTGCATAGCAACCCTTGGCAGAATCATCATTTCGCATAATTACTTTTGGCATAAAAAAAATCGCATACTGTCATTTGGCACAATTGTCTTTGGCAGAATAGTACATTGGCATAACGTTGATTAGAATAATAGTCCTATGGTAGAATAATTGTTTCGCCGAATTTTGTATGGCATACTATGTAGTTGGCATAAAGTTATAAAGCAGAATAATTATTTTAAAAATAATCCTGAGTTGTCTTTGTAAGTAATGATTATTTTGCAAATCAATGAAATTGCATTTATGTGTTCTGTCTTTATTTTTTTGTGTATTTCGGACAATCGATATTATGCCAGATGAAGGGAACCCCCTATTTTGGATTTGGGACTAGTTCAAATATAATATTATATAGGCGCGACTATATTATAATTGACTAGTATGTGTCGCGTCACGTGGAGGTGGTGTCATGGAGTCAGTCAATTGCCGAACTTTGTCACAAACGTGACAATGACATAACGTGTATCATGTATATTGTTATACTTTTTTCCATCCACGAAGTTGCGCCCCACTACTTAATTTTACATACATTGATGCCACGTTCATCGTCAATTTGAGTGATGAGGCACGCCTTCGTGAAGTCGCTTCCTATACCTAGAGTATTATATTTAAATCAGGGGGAGGCTTAAGTTAATTATTAGTTTTTAAATAACAAAACAAAACAAAAATAATAGGAAATCAATCATTAAATTCATTCAAATAACTATAAAAAGTAAAAAGACCGCCTACAAAAACGCTGAAATAACTTTTTCACCTCAAAACCACAAAAGGCAGGTTTAGCTGTTTAAAGAGTTAGCAAAATTCGATTCTGGCTTTAGTATTTATTTATATTTTTACCTGGTAATATGTTCTCGCTGGTGAGGTGAAAAGTTGTATGTGTCACACGAGACCTAAGTTCATCCTTTTCAATTCTCATCCTTCGATTACACGGGAAAATCAACAGTCGCAGCACAAACCAACTTTGTTCTCTTGTTGCACAAATAACTTCTTTTCAAATTGTAATAGTTCAGTCCAACTGAACTGAAGTCGGTTTTTGGTTTAAAAATCCTTTGAAATGAAGTTATTTATTGCGTTTTTAAAGGCGGTTAGTTACACGTAAGCTAAGGTGGATTACTTTTGGCCGCGCATTGCACCTTTTAACCCGGTAACGTGTCGTAGGCATATTACTTATTTATATGAAAATCAGTTAACCGAAAAAGAACACTCAGACTGAGTTAATGTCGATTAAGTCGTTCCTTAGTGATCATTTTCTTATACACAAGTTTAAAAATGGAACAAATTAACTGTCTCCCTCTAGCATATCTCTGAATACGGCGGTTAGAGCATACTAGTTTGAGGACTTTATTTTTAAATCTTCAAATGCAGCGAACTGTACGGTATTCGTAGTACTATCGAACCAACGGAACCCTGACCCACCATAGAACCTTGTCACAGTGATTGATGTTAGGACTGTCATACGACGCTATACGACAATCGTACGTCAATCATTGTGACAAGGTTCCATGGTTGGTCAGGGATCCGTTGGTTCGATAGTACATTGAAGAATTCAGTGTTATGTCAAACTTCCCGCTCTGACGCAAAACTAGAGCAGTTTGGTAACATTTGAAAACAAATAAAAGAAAAATGAGTGGAAGAATAGAAGACGTATGGCCCCCGCAACGGAGGCGACTCACTGGCGGCGACAATGCGCACAATACCCGGCTGTAATGCGACCTCATTACTTACAAAAGGTTTTTGTGTACGCAGCCTTAGTCGAGATCGATTTTGTATAAGCATCCTTAGTTGCGATTGTTTACAGCTGTTAAGAATTTAAATAATAGTGTTGTGGCCCTAGACAGGACGCATTGCAAGACCGTTATCGTTATGCTAAATCTATAGGATTGACGAAAGCTGCGTCAATGCTTATGTTAATTCCATACATTTTGACAGTTTTCGAAAATCGTTTGCGATAGCGTTAAGCACCCTGTCTAGAAATGAGGGTTTCTATTATTTTATCGATACATCTTTTACGAACGTATCATTAAGCAGAATTTTTATTTTATCGTAAGGCATTTCTCGCCGCATGAGTTAATTTTTGTTGGTAGTCACAAGTCTAACCTAACCCAATCTACGTAATTAATATTTTAGATATCCGGAAAACATCATGATTTCAGCAGAAAATAAACAACAGTCAACAGTGCCAACACTTTAATTTGTGTAGAGTAGATTCTTTCGTCTAAGTTGTTCTTTACTATTTACAGTCGGGAAAATGGAAACTGACCGATCATACAACTGCATCTCGGAACACCAAGATCGCTACCAGACTCCGTCGGCAACGTCAAGGGTCTGCTAGGCTTCCTGGTAGAACTGGGTTGGCAGGAGTAATACCACCAACCCTCATGCAAAATAGGCGCAGTTTTAAGTCGTCGAGTTGCGGAAAAGAGCCCGCCATAACCTATAACCTATAACAACTGCATCACAGGGTCATTTGACAGTGACATTTCCCATTCTTGTGTTTTAATTTGTAACGTTACTTTGACACAATTCTATGGTGAGTCAAGGTTCTATTTTGCCGATTGTATAGAGTGGATTGGTATTTCTCTTGGTTTCTTGCCAGACAAAACACGCCTACAAGTGGTTACAAAACAATACCTACCTCTTACAATCTCCATTCAGAAGAATCAGCGGTAACATTTGCGGGTGGTAGGACCTTGAGCAGGGTCCGTCCGGATCGCTTCCACCATCTTATCCATTAACCTACTGCCTGTAATGACTAGCATAGAGGCATCCCATCTTAGTCCTCAGGGTTGGCAACGAATTTGCAGTCTTAGGCTTGCAGTCTTGTGAATGCGAATGTCTATGGGTCACAGTTTCCACTTACCATCAGGTAGCATGTGTGCTAGTTTGCCTTCTCTATGCTTAAAAAAAAAACATGTACAGTATAGTTCTTAAATATGTGTATACTTTATTAGTACCTTGCCACTTTAATCGCTGTGACAATGTTTTGCATGCACAAGTCACAGACAGCTCGATCTAGGAGTCAAACTCACTCAACTAAGAGATTACCATAAGAAGCTTTTTATGAAGAATGCGATGCGTAGGTACAATGAATTAAAGCTAGAAAAAAGTTACATTGAATTTCGTCACCGAAATCTTTTGCATCTTAACCTCCAAGTAGAAAGAAAAAAAAAACAGCTTACATCATTTTCTTTCATTCCTAATAAAAGAGATGCAAATCATACGTTAACGTACTTCAAGTTTATATTAAGCTTCAATCCAAAGTTTGAGCTGTAATTTCTATAGTATACATATATAACCTTCTTGCTTTACCACCACAAGTGCGGGCGATAATATTTCACCCATTATACACGTCTGTTCCTCCATTAGAGATGTTGTTTGTGAAATGAGTTCCATTAGCAGCATGATTTGATCGTTATTATAATCATTTCTTGTCATCACTTGGTGAAGAAAGTAACAAGCAGAAAATATTAGTATAATGCGGTATTTTATTCATAAATAATACACTTTTACTAGCAGAACGGCCTTCATATTTCTGAGATCCTAGAGTTAAAGGGTATAAGTTGACTTAACACGTAAAAAAAGGGTACTTATCAATATAGATAAACGAAGTATACTAACTTAAACCGCTTTTCACTAGCTACCCAGAATTGTGGTAGTAAAAAGTTTGTATGATGCTGTGTGGTTGTTGCTACTGTATATCATAAACTTATTTAAATTATATTCCATCAAGCGAACCATTATTCGTAAGAACGTTTGATCGTCACTAGGTAAATTTAACCGCATGAACGCAGCAAAGACGACTTCATTGTTATACTCTTTTGACAGCTGCATTATAGAATTAACATTATGAACATAGCTTATGAAGCCTTCATGATAGCTAAACCAAAAAGGTGTTGGTAACGAATTTTAAGTTTTATCTTTGATACTTTGAGCTGAAATAACGGAACACGTTCATGATGGTAAATGTCGCGCCAGCCTTTTTTACTTACTTTTATGTTGCTGCTCACACACGTTAAGTGATTTTTGGTGCAGTAGTAAAAGTAATCGAGGCCGCGTCCGCCCATTTACCGTATCCGGTACAATTTATTTGTTTTCTTGATTTTTCTGTTATTAAGATTCTTGTGCGTTTTGACCACAGCCTAGGTAATTGCAGCCAGCGCTTTCAATCCGGGCCAGATTGCAGCTTTCATATGCTGCTGTTAATGCTCTTTCTTACCATTACTCTAGCGCGGCGTATAGCTAGCTATGTCTGCAAGTCACCTCAGTTATTTTCTGAAACAATTTCCGTAATTGTGTTTTAATAAGAAGACATGGACAGTACGTGTCATCACCATTATCATCATATCAATTGAAAATCTACTGTTGGACACACCGCATACCTTCTCCGCACGAACTAAGTATATAAATGTATTTATCTACTGTTTAAGAATAATAAGTATTATTTGTGTATAAGTAGTCAAATGCAAAGTGCGAATCCTGCTTCCCGCTTCCCGCATGACATTTATTCTTTGACTAAGGCTACTATTGGGGTCCTCGTGAAAAAGGGTATATAACTCGCCTGAAGATCAAGTGAAAAAGGGGTTAAGTCTACTATATTCCGTTTATGTGAATACCCTTTTTAGTACCCAGTTTGTTTTTGCAGCAGGTAAATACGTGCTTCCTGCACTTCTAAAAACGTGCTGAAAATTACACAGTACGTAGGTATATTGCTCCTGGACCGTTTTTATTTCTAAAAGGTTATACTCTTACCCTCTTACTAATAAATTTTAATTTGACAGATAAGGACAAAACATTTTATAGCTATACCACCGTTACTCAACGTTTATTAGTAAGGGGGAGAGTCTAATTAAACAGCTTAAAGAGGTCACTGGGTTTTAGCTGTGAAAATCAACGTAGACCCACAATTTTTGAACTATGAATAGTCTCGATGTTGATAATAGTGTGTTTCGTAAAGTACCTACAGTCGACACAAAAACATGCCCGAAATTTTTAAAGAACCTTTTTATGTGTATTATTTAAGGTAAATGCAGCTATCAACGACCCTCCTAAGGCAATTTTGAAATTGATCATACTTATTAGGAATATTGGTAGCCGTCACAGTATTATTATTATTTTTATATGGTAATATTGAATATTGGGTTTATATTTACCACGGTAAATGCTTCAAAATAAACCATTTTCTTGTGAAAAAATATTAATAAAGTGGGTAAGTCGATTGTTTCTATTACCGACCCATAGTAACGGCTGTGAAGCTATTAACGTTTTTTTTGCAGCTATTAACGACTGTCAAAAAATGATACAACTGTAAATGGTGAAACATACTTTAATCCTCATAAAATTTAAAAAAAAAATTCTACAACATTTAAAAAACAATACACGTTACAAGTGTATGTTTTATATGGTCATCTACCTACATAAGTATCTAAGTAAGTGTAGTGTTGAGCCTTAATTTTATTTATAAAAACGCATTAAAAATGGTCTAGCAGACTAAGCTAACAAGATTAGCCCTCACGAGGGATTTGGTTATACTTTTGAGAAAGAAAGAAAGAACACATGAAATAGTCCAAAGTGTTCTAGGAATCAATTTCTTACGTTTTCGCGAATAAATCAAAACAAAAGAAAATCGAAGGCTGATAATAAGCATTCAGTGGTCTTAGATCCTGCCACTACTCCACCTAAAAGTATAACTAAATCCCTCTTGGGGTCCAATCTTGTTACCTTAGTCAGCTAGACACTTTAAATTCTATTTAAACGTCGGTTAGATAGCAGTTTTTTTAAATAATCTCATACGATGAATACTATACTAGACTACTTTCAGAAAAAAACACTGTCATAAACCAAACTGTTTTAATACTATCGCAGAATTACTTAAGTAAGTAATCTATTTCTTGTTGAAATTTCCCAAAAGTTTCAAAAAACAAAGAAACCAATGAAAATCGCTGGACATACACGGGGGTGTTTCAGATCGGCTTAGGCATCTAGATTCTCAATTAAATATATCATCAATTCTTGAACCACAATTTACACCAATATAAATAATATTACTTAACATGAAATACTTAAGTATACCTAATAATTTGTGTAGGGTCGCTAATAGTTACTCATTGTTACTATTACCGACCCAAATGGGTCGGTAATAGAATATGTAGGGTATAATAGTAAAATGTATTACCGACTTAAGAAAAGTACATAATATTTATGATCGGTGGTTTCCTGACTGTAAAAGAGACCGTGATTGATTAAAGTAATACAACATTCAACTACAAAAACCAAGTTTATAAAATTATGGTTGATTAATTATTGTCTCTAAAGTATATCGAGTTATGAAAAATGTAGTCATTTTCAAAAAAAATACAACGCAATAACAAGAAAACTACACAAATTATTGTATAACGCTAATATATTTATACAAAGGCTGATTGTTTGTTATTAAAATGGTTTAGACAAATGCTTGGATAATTGTCAAATTTCAACAGAAAAGATATTAAAACGTAAGTCTACGTGGCGGCCATTACCGACTCATGGGTCGGTAATGGCTGCAACTAGTAAAATGGAAGAAGCTATCACCGCCCTATTTTTAATTAAAGTTTTATGATATAAAGTGACGTTTTTTAAATTAAATGCATAAAAAATCCAAGAATTTATAAGTAAAGGTATACATAAAGTACTACACGATACTTGTAGGTATCGATAATATGCATTAAATGGCTTAAGCAGAAAAATTGGGTACTTACCTGCAGGAACAAGGGCCAGTACGACAAGACCTGCGTCCACGCCGGCCGCACAGAAACTGATGTATTTTATCTCATTTTCGCACTGCCACGCACACTAACTTCAGAGTATCCGATGCTCAACGAACAAACGCGTGTATTTTTTCTATTACCTGTGGCTCAAACAGTCGCAGAAACGTTAAAAATTCGAATTACACTTATGGGTCGGTAATACCTGCAGATTTTCGATGGGTCGTTGATAGCTGCGTTTACCTTATATAATATTTGTCTACAAATAGGTCTATATTTGTCTAAAAAGCTTGTCACTTTGTAATCACCAAGGTCACGTTGAAAAACAATATGGCGAATGGCGATGCTTCTCTTACCTAATTATTTTTGTTAATGAATCTGATATAGCAGTCAGTTTTTCTAAGATGTCCGCAGGTTTTGTAGTACCTACCAGGTTATCAGACAAAAGAATAAAAACAACAACAGACAAAAATACAAAAACATTTAAGTACCTACGTAAAGACCGGTTTGTCAGTTTCTTTTTAAAAACCGACTTAGACGCCTACCAAGAATAGCTCAGTGCTGTTTTAGTAAATAAAAAATCAAGCTTAGTGTGAAATCTTGTTGTACGTCGATGATATAATTATTATTCAAGATCGTGTCTAATCGGAAAAGCTCGGTAAATATCGTAAGCCGAATATGGCCGGTGGTTCGCATTGACCCAGTATTTCGGCTAGGTCAAGTGTCTTTGTCCTTCCTAAAAACGATAGTGGTGTTACAACAACCATGTTAATCATAAAATCTTATGTAATACGAGCTTTTGGCACATCGGACACTTATCGTAGCACACCAAAGTTAGTGTGTAGTGCAGTGTAGTTTGTAGTAATATGACAAAAATATTTGCAAAAAACATGTTTGCACATACCATACCCCTCTTGTTCATAAACGTAAAATAGCTAAAGTGTGCTTAAAGTATGCTTTGTACTTATCTTTCAATATGAAATTTGAATTTCACCGAAAGTGACACAGAATTTTTATGACCAAAATAGGTTTATTGTGCGTTTATGGCTAATTTATAATAAGAACCTAGGTATTTGATTTTTCTTTGCATTAAATTTGCTTTTAATGGCCTAATAAATTATTTACAAAGTTAAATTTTGATCCAATGTTAATGAAGATGAGTTAAGACATTGTTTTTAATAGGTTTTATAAAAATATACCGCACAAGAGGCTAGTTTTTTGGCAACATAGTAGGTTACCTATACTCGTACATATAAAATGCTTTGTACTGAATGACTGACTGACTGACTGACGGATCAACGCACAGCTAAAACCGCTGATCGTAGAGACCTGAAACTTGGAGGATGTGTTCTTTGTATGACGTAGGCATCCGATAAAAATATTTTCCGAAATTCTACCCCTAAGAGGGTGAAAACGGGAGGCAAAGTTTGTATGGGACAACGTGATTAGTCCAATCTACTTCATATTTTGCATAAACATTTTTTAACAGAATTGATGGAAGACGTGTTTCGTTATTTTATTGAAAGATATGTTGGGGGTGATTTGCTTCGAAGTTGATATCAATACTCCTTTAGTGCTTTTGATTTACATTACTTTTTTTTATACATGTTTAAATAGTCAATCCGATTTTATTCAAAAAACGTTGAACTCACATAGAAGCTTGGTGCAATGCAAATACTCAAACCGCTGCGCTGAGTCTAAATATTCCAAAGAATGATGGGCAAATTGGCCCATATAACCAATACAAATCTCATGTATACCACGTGAAAGTTAGTTACATAAGCTTCATTTTCTAATAAGGGAACAAACTACAAAAATCCCGGAGAAGAGAGTTATCAGCCTTCCAATATTAACACACACACAACGTTTATTACTACACTAGCAGTGCCCCGCATGCGTTGCAATGCTACTTCCCGTATATCCGACTCACGCTTAACTGATTCTACTATTTACAACAATTACAGCAAACAGTGGGATCAATAAGCCTACCTAAGTTATAATTATATTGACGATTGGGCTGGGCTCCATACATTTTTGCCCATCACTCTTTGGTTCATAGGTTCCTTATGAGGTCTAGGGGTGCAGTAAGAAAGCATTTCACGAAAATCGACCCCAACGGGAAGAAGTAGGAGGAGTAGCGGGAAGCTAATTCTATGCGTACGAAGTAGCGGGTGTCGTCTAGTAATGTAATACAATTTGAATACACCACATTTTTGTAATGTATGGTCACCTATAAAAAAAAATTCAAGGCTTACACTGACCTACATTCCACTGTCAGGTTTTATATATATGTTTCTTTGACAAGTTGTTCGTATTTTCGATTTTGACACTTAATTGACTTAAAAGGTTTATTGATACAAAAGACACCTACGCGTTCGAATAATAGAAATCGTTGTAATACTCGTACTCGTACTAAAGAAAATGAATAACCTGATATAGTTCGTCGATATATATTTCAATAAAACTTGCGGTAAACTAATAAAGTGTATCCCAATTAAACTCAATCGTCTCATCCAAAAAGTTCACAAATGTGACCGAAATAAATAACACCTGATTAGACATCAAATTACATCATCATTAATCATTACAATCACGACAGTTAGAAAGCAATAATTTTACGACCATTTATTTGATTAAAACGATAGTTAAGTAATTTGAATTTGGTTCGCACGTGTTGCACCTTTACGTACCGTAAACTCGATTTACTTTAGACCTAGGGGGTTAGGGGAATGTTAACCCTAAGGGCTAAAGTAACCCGAGTTTAATGCGTCACTTTGTTTTGTATACGAGTATAGTACAGTCGAGTACATCATCAAGACATGTATCCACTTTGCACCTAATTCCACTGAAATAAGGTGCAAGTCTTTATAGTGGACTGTAACTAATCTAATTGTAATTTGCGGTTACATATAGGTCTAGGTTTTAGGTTAGAATTATTCTTTTCCGTAACTTTCCTGGGTTATTATTGTCTATTATAAAACGAACCTAGCCTAATCTGGAAGTTCTGTAAGTAACTTGAAAAAAAAAAGAAAAGTTATTGAGTTCAGAATAAAATAATCTCCAATTATATACATATATGGAATTAGGTGTAAGTTGGATATATTGTTCTCCCGTTTTTCACTAGAATCCCAAAATTTACAAGTTAGATAAGTACATTGTTCCTTTTTAACCCCCGACGCAAAAAGAGAGGTGTTATAAGTAAGACGTGTGGATCTGTGTATCTACTATCTGTGGCATCGTAGCTCCTAAACGTATACACCGATTTGGATGAGATTCATTTTCATTTCAAAGCAGGTTATCTAGCGGTGGTTCTGAGCTATGTTTCATACAAATCGGTTGAGCCGTATAAGAGGTGTCACCTTTGAAAGAAGGGGTCACTAATTTTGGGGGATTTATCTATCTTATAGTTACTAAAGGTTATTCCCTTCTGTCACTACCCGTACACTTTTGCTGGCCTATTATCACTACATAGTATAAAACAAAGTCGCTTTCTCTGACCCTATGTCCCTTTGTATGCTTAAACCTTTAAAACTACGCAACGGATTTTTATGCGTTTTTTTTTAATAGATAGAGTGATTCAAGAGGAAGGTTTATATGTATAATAAGTTCTGGATATTGTACGGGTGTTACAGAAAACTCACATAAACCGAAGCGAAGCTAGGGCGGGTCGCTAGTAAATGAATAAATTCAAAGTGGCAACAAAAAAACGCTGGGTGGTAACAGGTGTGAATAATCAGTTATTAATAATAATAGTATCATCTATTTACCAAAACACTTAAGAACTAACATTTACTATGGGCCTCTATCTTGTGTCATGAGAATTTATTTTTCTGCAAAGTAGGCACGGCTGCATATCCCTTCTCAAATCGCACTAATTTTGTCAATGAAATACGCTCAGTTGCGACATGTTAACCGAGAACCAATTTTAGCAGAATTTCAAGGTGAGCACTTATGTCTCAGTGCTTGAATTAGCATTTTTATTGGTGAAGTATAAATTGCTATCAAAGCATATTGCTTCGCTTTTGTTAAAATATTCCTTGTCAGTTATAGACAAGGAATATTCCTGAATTGAAGTGTTAACGCTTGGACAGTATCGAATCCGGGCTTATTTTGAATCGAAAGTGCATCGAGAAAGATAGATCGCGATCGATCGCGCAAGCGGTGCGATTGCGCCGCGGAAACGCTTCCCGCCACGCCGCGTGCGCCCGCGCTTGGCATTGACACACTAAACAACCTGCGAGACAGTATACCAGCGCCGTCTTTGAACCACTTGTGTTGTTGTTTTTTTTGTTTGATTCTGTATATAAATGAATCGAATTAAACTGTGACAATGCATGACCTAAATTGTGTACGTATAAAACTTCACATGGCCTGCTGAATTGCAGGTAGCCATTGAATTGGGTAACGTCGAAGAATACAATAACGATTAGAAAAAAAACTATACCTTGTTCCTACAAGTAAGCTCAGTTTCAGTGTACAGTCAGCGTCATATAGTTGGTAGCATCCAAAGTAGCCAAATAGTTCGTTACACGTCATTATTACCGTAGTAACAATTAAGGGCGTGTAACGAACTATTTGGCTACTTTGGATGCTACCAACTATATGACGCTGACTGTACTAATAAAATAAGATAAGATAGGAGTAGGTAATGTGAACGCGTTAGACTTGTTGGGAGTGACGCTGCCTACGAAGCTGGATAGGATTCGGATCCCAGTATGAGCAAATATTTGTATGATGAGCGCGAAGTATTCGTTCTGAAGTCTTAGAGGTTTTCTATGCACATTTGTTTATTATCCTTAGTACAAGCTTAGGGCTTAGTTTGGGACTAGGTCAACTTGAGTGAGATCGTCCCATGTTTTTTGTTTAATATCTACCGTTTTAAAAAAATACCATCAGTAATGGACTTGACAATGAAACAAAAAAAAAATTGACATGCAATGACATGTGACCTTTCAACCTTGTACTGAGAAAAACAAGCATGTTAAACAAAACAAAGTGTTTTATTAGCATAACAGTTATTGGTAGAAAGTCCAATGTATATGTATGCGCGCGCGCCTATAATAATGGTTCTTGTGACGCCGTTCGCTGTTATAGTCATATTATTACCCTTCGTACATTGTAGATGAATCGTCGATCGTTCTAGTCTAGAATCACGGTCGAAGAAATCTTTATTCAGATGCCAATATAAGTTATCAACGCCGTCATTAAGTTGATATGAGCTTGATTATTATTGCACCTCATCGGTAATTACTGTTGCTGTGGTTACTCTTAAACACGTTATGATCGACATCGAGTTCAGTGACAGCTATATTTTTTCTCTAAATCTGTAACAAATGACTAACGGACCACTCAGAGTCAGTTAATGACGATTCGGTAGGTTGTTAGTGACGATTTTTCTTACACAAGTTTGAAAAAGGAACGAGTTCATTGATTCTAAAACGTCTCTGAGTACATAATGTGCCAATAATGAATGCGACTGACGACTTTTTTGGCCCAACAGCTACACTAAAAGACTACAATAGTTTTGGGGTCCCAATCTATCAAGTGCAAGTGGTCAACTGACTAGGTTCATACCGGCAATGGGCAACCACTCGCGCTAAGAGCAGATTTGTTTTCTGTTCACAAGAACCGACTAAAAGCAGATCCTGAATTCTATCCCCTCAGTGGAGCAATAAGGGGTGTTTATAAATCCCGCAACCATCTAGCTCATTATGCAGGTGACCAATCAATGGTAAAAATCCCACATACCCCTTACTCTTTCCGAGGTGCGAAATCTTATCAATATTTCCACCAGTAAAAAAAAAGGTCTACACAAATGGCGTATTACATTTGATTGCATACCTCAATCGTTAAGATCGTAGTATGGAATGTTTACACAATATTTTCGTCCATTCTAACATCTTTTCTGTCACTATCTATAGAATGTGACTGCCTTTCCCAGATTATTTAAATATGTTTTATGAGCCTGTTAAAAGCCATTTTCGTTGGACATTGTGAGTAGATTATGAGTTTGGAAAGTTCGCGCGAATACATGCCAAACGCTTTTAAGCATCCACAGACAAACATCTCGCGCGTTATATAGAGACCCGGGACTTTTTTTGCACTGAGCTACTTTCTAAATACAACAAAAAAATAACTTGTAACGGTAAGTAGCTATTATGAACTCTATGAGGGTTAGATGAAGCGATGACCAAATCGGCCCCGTAACATAAGTGGAGACACAAATTCATCAATGGCTTGTTTTTAAGGTAATGCAATGTTTGAGGACAAGACCACATCTAATGATCACTAGCTGTAATAAACCAGTAAATTATTATACGCGTCATTGTGTTTAATCGTCATCATCATTTGTAAAGTTTCTTGTCATTTTATAATAATCTAAGACAATTTAATACGGCATAATAATGGTTATAAACATGATCACGAACATCCTTACATATGATAATTATTTAAGCAATCTTAAAAAATACTTTAGACTTCCGTGTAAGTTGCTCCAGAACTTGTTAATACAGGAGGAGAGGAGGAGGTTTTACATATTATGTAAATTGCCTCCTTATATTATGCTGCTTCAACCATATCCCTGGTCTTCTAGAGCTGCTCTCAATTTAACGTGTTTTAAAAAGTTTTATCTCTTGCATGGGCCTATTTCTCGAAACTCACTAGGCATAATATTAGTCGATGCGGTACATTAATACATTTAATTAATTGTAGAATTTTTTATCTAAATTGCTCCAGAACTTGTTAATACAGGAGGAGAGGAGGAGGTTATACATAATATGTAAATTGCCTCCTTATATTATGCTGCTTCAACCATATCCCTGGTCTTCTAGAGCTGCTCTCAATTTAACGTGTTTTAAAAAGTTTTATCTCTTGCATGGGCCTATTTCTCGAAACTCACTAGGCATAATATTAGTCGATGCGGTACATTAATACATTTAATTATTTGTAGTTTTTTTTTTTTTCGAGAAACGGGCACCATGGCTCATGATGTGTAACCCTAGAATCTACGTACTGGAAATGAGGTATCTAGACCTAAATACATACTTCTTTCTCGCCTGAGTGGTCCACATGAATCGAGGATCAGCATTATAGTTCTCTCCGTCTATTGAAGGAACCTACATGTATCTTTTAGGAGCAAATACTAGCGAAACATTTTCATACGACTATAAGCGTACATAGAAAGTGTTCTCAAGTGCATCTCATTCGGAGAACGTCTCGCGGCCGCGGTCGTCGACACTGACCCAACGGCATTCGTCAAAATCTCCATTATTAACACCCTTGACCGCAATCATAATGATCTAAGCTTTAACTGTTCTTGAAGACGCTTAGAAACCCATTTTTGACCAGGACTAATGAACAATACAAATAAAACGGTTGAGGCGTTTCATTATAAGAAAATTACTTTGTGGGAATTAAAAGTAGGTTATTTTTCGCGTATTATGCTTTAAAGATAGACGAAGGTGTCACATTTTGTCTTTAGGCAGGTACTTAACACATTCACTGCCATGCCAGTACTATTTCTCGAACTATCGCCAGGTGCCAACATGTTTTGTTTTCTACAGACCTTGCCTACTGTAAGAACGCGCATATGCCTTGAGGGCAGTGAATGCGTTAAGTAATTTAACATAGGTACGGTCAGCTCCATAAGTGCATGGACACCTTAACGACGATAATCGTGTGCGCCGTTGAGATCACGTTCTCAAAAATTGAACTAGATGGCGCTGTTAACGACCCTAGTTTAGTTATTGTTTAAAGGTGTAGCAATGTAATTATTTACTTCTTACTATCTGAATCGATAATTCGACCGTTCGTCTGAATGAGTTGCTGGCTTAACAGGTCGGCGCCTCGCCTGAATCGCGATATGATTCCACGGGACGGGAGTTCAAATATGACTGGGGCAAGAAAGTATTTTTTATTACAATTTAATATTACGGGATAAAATTATTGATTCTAGTTTGATTTAACGATTTATTTATTTAAAAAATAATTATTTTTAACCAGAAATGATGAAACTTGATTTTCAAGATAAACATATATTTATTTATTTTACAATAAACCAGTAATCGCATTGAATAATGGTTGGTGGTTATAGAAATAATTGTGGTTCACTTACTTTACATTTAATACATTTTTAATTGACAACAATATGCAAGAAGGAAAAAAAAGTTAAGACGAATTGTCAAAATCAATATTCTGTTAACGATATTAACGGTGTTAACTATCACTTATTACAAAAAAGTTAGACACTTCAGACACGTCTTAAATGACAGATTTCTATGAACTGACATTTGATAAACACATGTTCAACGACATGTTTGTTAATAACACCGTAAGTTTTTAACAATAAAACAACCACCAACCGTATTGAGGTAATAGCTTAAGTATTCGTTTCCGAAATCGGAAAGTGGATTGAAGCTTTACCAAAGTAACATATAGTGGTAAGTATAATGTGAAACTGGAGACCGGGTTGCCATAAAGGTTATACGCTTAGGTGCTGGTATGTTTTACATTGCAGTTTTTATCACTTACCTTAGTTAGCAATTATTGAAAGTACGAATAGCTAAGAGTACGCTAGTGTATTTGGTTTGACCTTAAGTATATAAAATAAGGTAAAAATTAATAATCACAAAGATATAGAAAAAAAATGGGTTTAGGTTTTGTTTTAAATATTGAGTTAAATTAGGTGTAACCCGGTCTCCATTTTCAAATCATAAATCATTTATTTGTTTGTCCAGCATAGGTTTATACATATAGATCTTTAATACAGTTATGAAATTATGTCCCTTTATGCTTCTCGGCATACAAACATGCTGTGCAGCGCGCTTAAACTAAAATAACGTAAACATATTCACTAACATTCAATTCTATTACACATATTGCGTTTTATCAAAAATTACATAATTATTTAAACCTCAAACTCAATTTAGTAACTAGTATAACCTCCGTTCTGGTCGATGACAGCTTGCAAGCGGAAGCGCATTGAGTCGACGAGATTCTTGCACAGATTTGAACCCCGGATACTGTCCCATATTTTTAAACAGTGAGCCTCCAACGCTTCTGGAGTTCGCTCATTCTGGTTTTCCCAGCGTTGGACAATAATCCCCCATAAATTTTCTATGGGATTCAAATCCGGCGATCTGCTAGGCCAAGGAATAACGCTGATGTTGTTGTGCTGGCCAAACCACTCCCGCACGATACGCGAACGATGCACCGGACAGTTATCCTGCACGAATGTAATCAGCGGCGTTTCTTCTTCCGGATATACGGTTCGTACTGTAGGCAACATGGTCTGTTCCAGCACTTCCACATAGTTTGCGCTATTCGCTCGACTAGGTATCCTGACTAGCTCACCTGGATCGGCTGAACTCATCCACCCCCACATGTTCACTGTTATACGACCAGATTCCATATTGGGCACTACGTGTCCGCTATCGTATCGCGTATTATTCCGACGCCACAAACTTAAACGACCATGTTGGCTTGATTTAAAAGTTTTTTCATCGGTAAAGATTGCACCATTCCAGTCGAAATTCAAGTACTGTGTAGCGAACTCCAACCGTGCTCTTTTATGATTCTCCGTAAGTAAAGGTTTGACGGCATGCCTCCGATAATGCAAACCCTCGCCATGAAGAGCACGACGAACAGTGCCCGCACTCGTACCGAATAAGCCGGCGTAATGGTTCGTCGGTATGAAACCATTTTCCTCATACTCGCGTTCCATGGCTTGACGCTGCGGTGTGTCTATGAGACGTGGTCGACCCGATCTTTGACGTTGGAGTAAAGTTCCCTCCTCTTGGTATCTTCGTACCCATAAAACAACCGTTTGCCGCTGTAGCAAAAATCAAACATTTGAATACATAATAGTAAGTAATTTATTAGAAATTAGTCATTTTTATTATACAAGACATATTATTAAACACATCATTATGGCTTCTGCTGGGTGTATAAATATAAAAAGAGGAAAAAAAATATTTTTCAAAATTATTCTTGTCTCACCCGGGAATCGAACCAGTTAAAAAATCACTCGCTATAATTAATGTTAAATTTTACGATCTTTTTTATTTCTAAGACCAAATGTTTATTAGGGAGATTTTATCCTGAACAATAATCCTATCGATAACCAAAGAATGAACAAAGTTTAGTGTAACTGGCCTCTACTCCTAAAGATAACAATATTGTTTTCTAAGGAAGTGATTTTGTAAATCTTTTGAGAAATAAACATGACAATACAAAAAAAACTAGTTACTTACGTTTACACCGGTATCTCGAGCAATATCCGACACATTTTTGCCTTCATTGTAGAAAGCAATTATTTGTGCTCTCTTGACCATGTCAATATTACAACGAGAACTCATTATAATCGAATGATCGAACAACAGTGAATATTTACCAAAGAGGAAACAAAGAAGCAGCGAACGAAAGAACGAGCAGGAGTCTTTGTGAAATCCTAACAGGTATTTATTAATCTTTGACTACCCTAAGTGTTAATATAAATATATTTGTTGGGAAATAAGCCGTATAAGTAAACAAAGATATACTTAATTTCGAAGATATAATTAAACGTTCGACGGTCGAGTGGCATAAGGGATCACTCGCAGTCCCCGTGTTCGCGGGTTCGAACCCAATCGATACAATTACATCTGTGATGAATGTTTTTGTATTTGAAATTTGTAATAAGATTGGATTGGAGATTCGAAACAATCGGAACATTCGGAACATTGGCTGTCACTAAATAATAATAAAGTATAGGAACGTGTCGTGCTTACTTAATCTGCGGTAAGCGGAAATTAAGTTTTTCATATTTAAGGTAATTCAACGCCATCTAGTAGAATATTACTGAACTAGTGTAAATCATAGATAACTCAGCTTACAGTATGACCAGATAGATGGCGTAATGTTTTGCCTCATAGGAATTTGTTTGCAATCTGTCCATGCACTTATGAAGCTTACTGTACATACAAATCGCACTGCTAGATCAAAACAGGAGTAACTCAAAATACAACTGTTTTATAAAATCAACTTTATTACAAATCCTATAAACTTGAAACAAAACTAGCAAGGATTTTGAGTTGATACTGTTTTGATCTAGCAGTGCGAAATCTATTGCTAAACGTTGGAAGCATGCGAGGAGGCGCAGGTGCTCAGTTTGTACCTTCGCACTGTACTTCTGTATGGACTGTTTAAGTAAAGTGTAGTTAGGTTGATATTTGAGTTATATTCTTGTATATGTCTTAACTATTTACTGAACTGACTGTTGCGATGGAAGTACAAACTAAATTGTTAAACGAGAGACTAGAGTAATTATTTGCTAAAAGCATATTTACTCGAGCCTCAACGACAACTAAATAACTATCTCGTGCAACAAAGGCTTACTTTAGTCTCTGGTTTCGTCTGTTTTCTGTCTGCTCATTAGACCCTTCAATTGTGAAATACTTACAATAGCAAATGTTTCCTCAGATTTACCATTGTCGATCGCTAATCAGCTAACCACACTCGTGTTGGAACGCGCCATCCGTATCGCGTCATTCTCTACCTATCCTAACCTAAAGCCAAGCAACATTGTGGGGATAAAACAACCGGTGAAATTACTAGTAGAGGCATTCCATCTTATTTAGTCCTCAGGGTTGGAAACGCATTTGGAGTTTTAGATAAGGTAGCAATCTTGAGATTGTAATCTTGAGAGTTAAAATTTTATGGGTCACAGATCGAACTTACCATTAGGTGGCCTGTATTACTAATGTGTCTTTTCCTTTCCATAAAAAAACACTTCTGCAACGATCCTTTTACTGATAGGGAAAACAGAATGGCAACTGGATATAACACCAAAAGATATATGAGTCATAAAATGTGCTTTGTACGGAGTAAGAGAAAAAGCTGTAGGAAGAACATCATCATCCTCCTGCTTATTCCACACTAGGTGGGGTGGGCACAACATGTCTTCTTCTTCCACTCTCCTCTATCTGCTGTTAACTTAACTCAACGCTGTGGAAGGAACGTTCAGTCAGACATATACGTATCAAAACTAAACAAATGTACAATCTTGTTCCAGGGCTGGACGACACAGAAAAACTGGTCAAAGGTATCGGAGGTGAATGCTACTCCTATGTGGTGAACCTGGCTGATAAGGAAGACATCTATCGGGTGGCTAAGAGGGTTCATCAAGAGGTCGGCAAAGTAAGTATTTGGAACTAATATTTCATAAATATTCTTGCTCGTTATGGGTTAAATAAAATAATTAAGGAAAACTCGTTGCCAACCTTTTTTCTTAACAATCATCATCTGTTTGGTGGGTCTAGCTTAAATACAGCTGAGATCCTATGGGCACCTTCCGACTCCATTATCGGATCAGGCTTCAGACACCATTTGTTCATGTACTGGAGCTTACTATATTATGTGATGCAAAAATCGCGTGTCTAGCCTAGTTGGTACTGACCCTGCCTACGAAGCTAGCGGTCACGGGTTCGATTCCCGGTAGGTATGAGCAAACATTTGTGACGAGTGCGAGTATTTGTTCCTGAGTCTTGGATGTTTTCTATGTATTAAAGTAGGTATGTATTTCTCTATATAAGTATGTTTATCATCGTCCTGTACCCATAATATTAACTTTGAGCTTGGTTTGCTACTAGGTGAATAGGTGTGTGAGATTGTCCCCTGATATTTTATTTCAGTCCATTTCAGGCTTTGACGACATCTTGTCGAAGAATAATACAATATTTATAAACTGGTATTGAATATTTTTTACCGGTTCCACTGACATTTTGACTTAGTCTGCCATTACATTGTGTATGCAAATGTGCTTTGGGCGATTGTTCCACTGCTGGCGAGGAAGTGATTAGCTATCCACTATTTCCTCGCTCAAGAAGCAAACAAAAATTACTTATAGATCCCGTGTCGATTAAAGATACACAATATATTAATAGCCGATCGCTGGCTGTTCACACGGCCAGCGAGAACTCTTTCCACTAGTTTTTAAAACCAAAAATATAGATCCCGTGTCAATAAAAGAGACACATATTAACAGTTGATCACTGGCTCTACTCGCTTCCCGCTCATCTTCGATGGTGGGACAGGTGCCATGGATCCCGTGTCAAAAAAACAAAAAATAAAGATCCCGTGCCAATAGAAGAGACACATATATTAATAGATGATCGGTGGCTGTTCACACTGCCGCTGAGAGCTTTTTACTGGTTTGTCGAAACAATAATATAGATCCTACGTCAATATAAAAGAGACACTTATCAATAGTTGATCGCTGGCTCTACTCGCTTCCCTCCCGCTCATCGCCGGCGATGTAACAAGTGCCTAATTGTCAATGCGCACGATTCAAATACCTCAAAGAGGCGGACAGGTACATTGTTTGCATTGTCACAGGTTTGAGTAGCTAGTCAATTGTTATTTGTATGGTTTCAGGTGACTCTGCTGATCAACAATGCAGGCGTCGTGTCGGGGCAGTATCTGCTGGACACGCCCGACCATCTCATACAGAGAACCTTCGACGTCAACGTCCTTGCTCACATATGGGTAAATAGAGAACCTAAATTGTTCTTATTGCATATCCTTATTCCGTTGCAGATAACAGCTGTTATATTTTGCTGTATAAGATTTTAAAGAATTATTGCTTACGTTGCAAAGGCCGATATATCCTTTTTTATTACGAGTTATGTCGAATTATCCTTCACTAGGTGGCGACTGACTTGTAACATTTTGGTGTAGTGTATCACTTGCGGCCCTTTATCTAATTGGTGCAATAATAATAAGGACTGCAAATGATACATTACACCGAAATGTTACAAGTCAGTCGCCACCCTAAAGGTGCACGACATCATGACTCATGATCCATCTGGTAAATAGAATGTTTAATAAAAAGCAAGCGTTACAAACCCGACCGACGTTTTTTAAATATTGTCGTCAATATATGTTCAAAATATCACTCCTAAAAACCATATTGCCTTTGACAAGTCATCGTATTGCTTTGAACTCGGCTAACATTACTGACAAGTAAATACGAGCTATCGTAACGTTGACAATACAGTAACATGTCAAATACAATATGGTTTTACCAAGTTGAATGGCGTAAATCGCTCTTTAAGTATCATGTACGTTTAGAGAATAAAAGCTGTCGTCGTAAGACACCTTAAAGGGCTGATAAACCAGGACATTTACTAGTTATAGTTCAAGCATCTTAGATTAAATAGTTAATATTATCTTCTTGGTCGTGAGAATACAAATACCTATGTCTCTCACATTTCACTTACCACCAGCTGGCCGGCGTCCTGTTTAGATTCTCCTTGCCATTAAAAATTACTCCTAACGAAAGCCTCGTCTCCTTTCCAGACGGTGAAAGCATTCCTCCCGTCGATGATCGAGCACAACGAAGGCCACATAGTGACCATCGCGTCCATGGCAGGCCACGTCGGCGTGGCCAAGCTGGTGGACTACTGCGCCTCCAAGTCGGCGGCCTGCGGCTTCGACGAGGCGCTGAGGCTGGAGCTGGAAGTCCGGGGCGCCAGGGGGGTCCACACCTCGCTCATTTGCCCGTACTTTATCAGGTCTACGGGCATGTTTGAGCAAGTCAATTCGAGGTAGTGTATAATTTATTAATAATGTGGAATCTACCACGCAGCCATTCTAAAATATAACGCTGTGTAGGTAAACGAAAGCATTTGTAATACTATAGACACTAGGCAGATGAGAAGTCAAACCTGATACATTGCACAACCATGAAGTTTCTGAATATTGAAAATGTTGACAGTAAGTACTCGTAGTACAACAATGCCGTTATTACTGTTCCTTATCGCTACAAGTTTATTATGTGTCACATTTGACACACACTTTTTATCTGCCTAGTACTATAGTTACATGGTGTCAATTCTATCTATCTGCCTTGAATGTGACAAAGAGGAAGACATGGAAAAATGGATTTCATCGTAGAACATAAAAGCGGTGTAGATTGACATAAGACTGAATACATAATCCTTATGCTTCGTAATGATTATATGTGCTGGCTTTGAATCTCTCAACCGAAGCTTTTCAATGTCATGGAAAGACTTACTGTCTTTCTGACTGGTATTTTTTTACCACATGACCTGACAAGGGCTGAAATGATCGAAATCTAAATTCTATTTATTTTAACCACACAAGAATCGGACACACTATGGGTTGTATTAATAACTTGATCTTGTATTATAGATGCCCGTCCCAAAACACGTTAGAAACGTCAGTCTTCTATGACTTGTTGTTTACTTTGACGTAGCGTTCAAGTACCGTTTCTGGCTACTGTACCCTTTTTGGCAACTGAATGTTGAAATGAGTATCAAAAATACTGTAAAATTAAAAATAATATTCATAAATAGTTAAGGCTGAAGATTCTTATTAAGATGAAATATAAAAATATTTTGGTACTTTCATAATGCTTTAGATATTCGTTATAATTTACAGTGGCCAAAAGCTGTCATAAGATGGCCAAAACCGGTACTTCTACCCTATCTTGTAGCGGGCATTTCACCCAAGGTGAGTTTATTAATACCATGTATGTCACCCCTTCCAGGTTCGTGCCTCAACTGAACGCGAACGAGGTGGCAGACCGGGTGGTGCTGGCCATTCGCACCAACGAGGCGCTCGCCATCATGCCGGGCTATTTCCGGTTCCTGGTGCCCTTCAAATGGTAAGTTTTGCGGACCACCCCCATCCTCACACCCTCTTGGGGCATGTAGGGAATATGATCCTAGTGCCTAACTTATAGAAAATAATTTTGGTGAGCCTTTAGTCAATGGATGAGATATAAACTCAACTCTCAGATAAACTTTCAAAATTATATACTTATTTAGGTTCCTACCTAATTCAAACCCTTCATCCAGTTACATTTCCATTGCATGTAACTTCACTACGTGTTTCCTTGGGAACGCGAAATAGATGCTGTATTGCGTGCTGATTACAGTAGAACATTATATTTACACTAACGACCTACTAAGATTATTATTAACTCTGGCAATCTCAATTTTACTCGTCATCTCATCCCACATCACGAGAAGGCAATTATGTGCCTCATTTTCCCACTTTTTTCCGTCGTTACAGTGACCAATCAAATAATTTAATGAAAACAAGAATACGTCATGTTATTCTGAGTTTCTCACACTTATCTTGATAAAGTAGGTATTGCAATTTAAGAAAATTACCTCTAGCAATATTGTAGTAATTACACTTTGACATTAAAACTTGAGTGTTTAAGAAATGCAACACAATTGATATTAAAGTCAGCTTATACTCATTATGGAGTACAGGCGAGCTGACATTCTCTTTCCAGACATTTCGCAAACGATTTATACCCAGTCTAGCGAGCGAGTAGCTAACTCACCGATTGCCGTATCCGGTTCACAAAACACATTTTTTGCTAATTAAAGCCTCTTTTGAGTCAGCTCAGGAAAATCCTTAGAACTAGTACGTATGAGTAGCTTAGCAGCTAAATCTGGAATAACGACTTTTATATAATCATGTCTTCTATGTTCGATTATGAAATAAAACAAACTTTTTGTTATCTGTAGAAAGATTGATCTTCTGATTTTAATGTAACTCTGTTTTTAACCCCCAACGCAAAAAAAAGGATATTATAAGTTTAAGATGTGCATGTGACAGTGTGTCTGTGTGAGGCATCATAGCGCCTAAAAAGATAACCCAATATAAAAGCTGAGTTTTAAAAAGGAAGCTAGCTTAATAGGGATGGTGGAAGGAACGAATGATAGGCAATTGAATGCAGCTGAAATGAGAATGCTAGAGGGATGTATGGTGTTACGCGAATGGATAGAATAAGAAATGAGTATATAAAAGAGGAAGTCTGAAAGTGACACCGGTGACTGATAAGTTGTCTGGAAATCGGCTGTGATGCGGAGGAATGAGGAAAATATCGTCCGGAAAGTTTTGAGTATGAATGTAGATATAAGAAAAGGGGAAGATCAAAGAAACGATGGATGGACTGTGTGAAAAATGATATGGCTAGAAATTAAATTAAATGAAATAGTTATAGAATGTACAAAAAATAAAAAATCAATAATGGCACAATTTAAACTTAACTCATAAACTAAACTAAAGAAAATAAACCAACACTATAAGTATATGCGGCGCCACGGGTCGCCCGGATCCCGCGATGAGAGGCTTCTGGTAGCCCCTCCAATGCTCGTGAAGCGGGCTCGCGTCCCACTCCCTTACCGCCGAAAGCGAGTGACTACCGAGATGACTAATTGAGAAGTATGGAGGAAAAAGACATGTTGCACCGACCCGAAATAAGTTGGGATAAGGGCAGGAGAATGATGAGGAGTCTAGGGATGGTTCTTAGCTGAGTTTCAAAAATCAGTTGGATTAAAAGATACCTACTCTATACGTAGGGGTTGCATTATGTAGGGGGTAATTATCCACAATCTTATCTTATCTTACAGATGGGCCCTTTCGGATATACTTTCGACCCTTTAGGATCTTTTCTGCAATTACCCTCTTACACACTCTGCTGCTCGAATGTGCAGGTTTCCTCACGATGTTTTTTCCTTCACCGTAAAGAGCATCGGGTAAAGCACTTAAGTTAGAAAAAGTCATTGGTACATGGTGACCTCGGGGGTTCAAACTCGGGACCTTACGATCACGAGTCTATCCCCTAAGCCACCGACGCTCTTAATTATCCACATAATAGTTGTAAGAAAACATTTCTACTTATTTTATTCTTAAATTGATTTGCTCATCTGAGTGTTCTCTTTGCAATGCAAGACTTGCTAAATCGTTTAACGTGTACGCCACAACCGAGTTGAAACGTTTCTCAACACATGCACTTGTTTCCATAAGCTACGTGAACGGGAAGAGTAGATTTACACCGAACGTTCTCTTAAGCTGTTGCTCAAGATCAATGTGCACGATGCAACGTTTTGCTATAATAATTTTGTTTAACATGATTTTTGAAATAATAATTCGTAAATTTTGTTTTTCTCTCGAAATAGTATGAACGTACGAAAAGCCGTCTTTATCAGTGGCGTTTTTTTCGATGTTCTGTCTATTGCATACATTATCGAAATGACCAAAAAAGAATCCAAAACAGCCAAGACAACCTCCTTTTTTAATCAATACGCTATTTACCAGGCACCTACAGTATTTTTTTATTATTTCCAAACCGACTCGTCGACCTCGTAGTCACACAGACCATGTAAGATTGTTATGAGATCAAGTGTCAATATTCATAGTTAGGTTAGGTTAAGTAATAGTTTGGATAAAGCCAAAAACCATCTGCAGGAATTGTGACTATGGATCGGACATGGTCAACTATGGAAGGCGTATGTTTGTGGAAATTGTCAACTATCTCGGTCGCTCAACTAGGATCTCCAGTTGAATGACCAAGATAGTTGACCATTTCCACAAACATCGTTAAAATGGCCAACTGTTACATCGGCCCCCCTGCATGTATGCAAAGGTCAAGTCGCATGTGAATCCATCCCGTATTGTTATTAATACTAGGGCTGCTGATCGTTGACCGTACTCATTGATTTTCCAGGATAGTCCCGTGGCCGCTGTTGTCGGAGTTCCTGCGACGGCTGGTGCCGGACGCCGTGCCGGTGACCCCGCTGCCCTCGTCGCCCATCCACTCGCATCCCACTCCCGCGCCCGTCAAGCCGGACTCGCGGCCCATGTCCCTCACGCCGCCCGCCCGGCACGACCGGCGCGTCTGACACGGCATCACATTATGATGCAAAGAGGCTTTATCAAACCGTGTTTGTCGCCTACTGGATACTGGCCGCAAAGAAATATTTTTTGTTTTTAAAATAAGTGGCCAGTGTCTGTTAGGGCTACTGATGTTTTATAAGCGCTTATTTGACTTGAAAGAACAAAAGTTTTTAATTATAATTGGCTTACAGGGCGTTTATGAGTACAAGGCGCTACTGTTTTATGCAGGCAGGGTTTATAAGGAAAATGTTAAGGGTTTAGTGTTAGAGAAATTACAAGAAACAAGGGCGACCTTAGCGAAAGTCGCGAGTGATCAAATTACTGTTGTTATTTTTTTCTTCGTTTTTGTTCGGTTGTGGCGTGTTAGTAAAGCCTCTCGTATATTTTGTTTTGATAACTAGATAATAATAAAGTTGTTATAGCAATTGTTGACCAAAAATTGCGTGTGATGTGATGTTACAAATTGATTCGATGTTATTTTAAGGTTCTGTCGCGTTTTGCTGCCATTCCGTGCCATGGACAAGTTGAAAAACTTTTGGCAAATGTACAACTAGCTGAATGTACAATTTGTGGTAATCCCCTTGCTCAAACACGATTACATAAGTAGGATAAAGGAAGCGGGACCTTAAAATAACTGGATTACACATATTTTGTATAAATAAAGACAATACTTGTATGTACATAAGTCGTTAGTAAGCAATAGTTGAAATGTAATATTGAACAATATCACAATAGTTTGAACGGTACGCGCTATAAGATCCAGCTTTTAGAATTTACTTATAATTTTCTAAAAGTATGGACCTTTACCTCCGTATGAGTTATAAAATATAAGGGAAATAATAGTGGTACTGAATTGTTGTATATAGAGGACTACCTCTTTTCAGTTTCACTAAAAGTAATAAATTAAAGATATGAAATTGGTCGGTCCTACTGTGTTGCATTAATCGCTATCGCCGTTGCTTTCATGTGACAGTTCAGTCACAGTCGTATTGTCACATGATGTGTTACCGTTACCGTTTTCTGTAACATATAGGGCTAGTTTACTTACTGAGTTCTTTACATTAACTTAGGTTAAGTATTAACGTATTGTAATATTGTTATTGTGGTACTTAGTCAAACTAAGAAATATGACGAGGATGTGATATCGATTACCTTGTACGATATTGTTGTCGACGATTTTATATACATTCCGTAATTAAGTTACCTAGTTAGTAATATGTACAGTAACTATCAACATAGTTATACCAACTAACACCAAGTACCTTGAATACTATACTGCCCTCTAAAAGAAAGAAGCAGTATATGAGTAGAAAGTCCATATGTATATACTGCGTTTTGCTTTTTAAAGTAGTACTTACTGTTCTAGTTGTCATGTTTAATGGTGTATTGTGACGGTTGACGTTACCGCGACTTAGTGCTCTGGCAATAGAATAGTTTTTCGAATGGTTGAAAGGTAAAAGATGAGTCATTATTATTATATGCAAATGATCATAAGACGAGTTACTGCGATGCCCGAAACTTGAAACTTCACACGCACTATTTTAATTTTTTTAAAAAGTACATTTGGGTGAGTTAGTCAAATTGGAAGAAAGGTAACATGTGTGAAAATAATTTTGACAGTTATGTTATATGACAAATTAAGTATATCAGATTTTCTCCCAAAGTTCATAAATTTTCTAATCGTTTTAAGCACATTTTCTACTCCAGAAGAGGGGAGCGGACCGAGCAATCTGCGTGGGTAATGCTGTCGTGCGTGCGTTATACGATCTGATTCGATCGATTCGATCTCGAGACACACCCTTACCCTATGATAAACACTTACGTCAAATGTATATCTAAGTAGTTGACGTCAACCGACCTCTGTAGATCATTTAAAACGTTTAAAATTAGGTATATTATTTAAAGCATTGTCAATGGATAAACGCGGTCTAAAAATTTGCTCAATTATCGGCTTAGATAGAATAATATGTAAAGTGTACTTAGTATATTTATCCCGCATGGAGCACAAGTCTTCCAAGCTCAATGATGTATATGTTGTCTTGTGTAATTACTGGGGTCCTAGTGAAAATGGGTATAACTCGCCTGAAGATCAAGTGAAAAAGGGTTTAAGTCTGGTATACTCTGTTTATGTGTATACCCTTTTTAGTACGAGTTAAGTCCACTTACACTCTTTAACATTAGGGCTCCAGAATTTGTGAGTATAAAATGGCTGTACAGTTATTTTTTGCAAATTTATATACGTCATGTTATCTACTGTACATTTTATTAACTTACTTAATCATAGAGGGAGTTGCATTTGTTACAAAAAAAGATTTTTTTATAACTGAATTTAACAGTTAAAAGAAGTATTTTTGTAATATTATGAAAAAAAGGGAATAAATCAATTTATACAAAGATTAAAGCGTTTTTATTCAAAAAACAATGTAAAACAAGTTGTGTGAATAAAATATTCCTCATGACAATGAATAAGAGAACTTTTTACAGAATAAATATTATGGCAGAATCCGAGCTTCGAGCCGGATTAAACACCTTCAATCATACATAATCTTAAGACTATCTTAGGTATTCAATCTAATCTATAACCAAAAAGTTACAAGCTCACTCAGTCAGTTAAATGACGATTTAGTCGTTCCTTTCACAGAGGTAGGTAAATAGAGGTGGGCCTGCATCAAATACAAATTGTTGCTACATTTAGTTATGACGCAATTCAAAACTAACATTACTTAGAAGCCAAAAAAATAGAAATATTTAAACTATAAATATTTAAAACTATGAATTAATAAACGATACAGGTAGTTTTAAGATTAAATAAGTTGCTAAAGTACCTATATGTAACAACATCAATAAGGAATACTTTCATAAATCATCTTATGTACACAATAGATACATAATTGCAAACGACTAGCAAAATTATTAAGTATTTACTTCTTAGTTTAGTCTGACTGAACTTAAGCAGGCTAAAAATAATGAAAATCCTAACACCTAAATAATACAATTTAACGATTTTTAATGGCATCATTATGTATGAAATGTTAAATAAAACTTTATTCTCTGCTTTTTAACTTTTAAGTGTCCGTATCGGCCACTTGCTGAATAAACATTGTTGGTCTTTTAAGTCTTTGTAAAAATACTTCAAGGATACAGGACCTCCAGTAATATTGTAACATATTCAAACATGTTTGCTCTTTACTAAAACCTATGAACTACGTTACGAAAACATCCTGTAACTTGAATAACAATCTTACAATTATTCGGACCCGATTCTACGTGCACGTCGCGTCTTTTTTATTTATTTTTTCTTTGCCCCGCGGCGACTTGAACAGCTACTACCGCGGGAATATGGCGTTTCCACTATGAAGTGATTTCGTCAGTGTGAAGTATATATAAGTATAAATCAATATAGTAATAAAACACAATCCAATCTTCTCTAGGAAGATTGGTGGCAACGTTGTACGGTGATATGTAGGACAGAGGCCAAGATAGTTTTAACCTCTGTACCACTGCGAGTCCACTTGAAACGAGAAGTAAGATGCCAGGATACACGAAATAAGTCCAAGTCTTCTATCACTGTGCAACACAAAGGCATTAAAAGTACAAATCACTAACAAAAAAGGACTTTGAACACCTAATTTCACAAAAATAAAAACTATAACAAATTACACATCCGCCATCTTTTGACGTTCCAAATGGCCAAAATTGTCTTTTTAGACATAGTTTAGACGGCAGATTTAACAAGTGCTATTCCAGAATGTCAATGTCAAGTTGAATCGACCGCCTAAAATAAGAAGCGTTACATTCAAAATAGCTCTGTCATTTGATTGTGACAGCTGCTCATGGAATAGCAAAGTGTTTTAGCGACACCTTAATAAAATTAAATTAGGAATTGAATTAGGAAGTTTAGAGGACACTGTAGAATCGGATCCATTACATATACAATTCAAGCATATTTTCAATTTAACATTTTAAATCAAACCTGCTCGTTACAAAAATACATGTTAATCATGTTTATCCCTCGGGAAACTATCAGGTAACCTAAATTCTGAGATCGGCGATATGTACAAAGGGTTTAACTCTTGCGCGTTCAGTCTACTCGCCTCTGCCTCCTCGATGAACTTAGCGTACGCTCTCCTGTCTGAGACTATCTGGGCACTCTTGACGCCCATGATGATAACGATCCCCCCGGCGATGACGCAGGCCATGATGACTAAACCGCTCATCATCAGCCGAGCGCTGGTCAGCTGTGAACACTGCTTACTCCGGATGACGATCTCCATGGCAACCATGTCTTTGGTGCTGGCGCTGTAGGTGTATGAGTATTCGCACTCCATCTCGTCTTGTACCCGTAGAATGCATGAGACGTCGTCGTCGCTGTTTATATCTAAAAATAACACTCTCACTAAGTTATTGATATTAAGTTACACATCAAAGTTATTATTTCTCAATTTGCAATGCTGTTCTAAGAATAAGAACAGAATTGAGACGTTTTTTTCGTCACTTAACTTGGTGATTTACCATTCATTCGGTATCTTAACAATTAAGTGATGTGAGTGGCAGTAGCAAGTAACATCACTTCCAAAATAAATAGGCAAATGTTCCTTAAACATTATTAGGCGTATTTTTTTGTTGTTGTAATAATACACTTACGAGAGTTAGGTACTGGTTTGGTGTATTTAAATATTTTTATTACTGAAGAACATTAAGTGTTAAAACATCCTGGTTACGGAATTATTTTATATATAATAACTAAATAAGTGCTTGACTTTCTTTGATTGTAAATATTGTAATAATTAAGCATACCACGAATAATGCACAGCTAACGCCATCTAACGTAATTTTTTAGAAGTATTTTCATAGCGAACAGCAACGCTAGATGGAACTAAGTAAGACATGGTAAGACTCTTGTATTCAGGATTTCAACTCGTTGAAAGCTACCTGCTAACGACTTCGTAATTCTAAACCACAAATAGCCATGTGTAGCATCACAATTAGGTATACTTTCAAATCAAGCAGCAAATGTGACCACAAAAGTATAAGATCATAATTAACCTATTTTCTGCCACAGCGACCACAGATCTGACACTTTCTTGTTTATTAGGACTCAGAAAAGCTAATAACCAACGCTTTCAAAATGTACATAATAACTGCTATTAATAGCCACTTACCACCGTACTCAGAGATATTTAAGAGTCTTTGTGCAATGTCCTAAACCAATGTAAATGGCGGCGCTGGCATTGCAACTTTGGTAGCTTTACTGAGGGCCTAGTTAAGATGCATAAAGCTAAGCGATTGACGTAAGCTGACAACAGATGGCATCAACCGCTTAAGTCGACTCAATACATTTCGAGTCGAAAGAAAACGGAACGTTAGCTGCGTTTTCATCCTGGCTAATTGGCTATACAGGGTGGAAAACGAACGCCAAATTGAATATATAATTTTCTATTTCCAATATTTAAGGTAGTTGCCGTCCATGTGGCTTTCGTTTTTTCCACCCTGTATATTGGTTTCATCTGAAATGTGAACACGTTACCTGTATCAGATAGTTTCTCTGCCACAGTGTAGTTAGTGCCTCCTATGACACACACGCTGGTGCAGTTCTTGGACAAAAAGCAGGTAACACACGGCTCGGCGTTTACGCACAAGGGGTTCTCACAGGTCGCGCATGTCTCGCAGAAAGCGCCCATGTATTTACTGCCCTCTTCGGACTCGGCACACTCACATCGTCCTAAAAATGTAAAGAACTTGAGCTGTTGCTTAGGGTACACAAATCGTTTACATCTCTTTTGCCCGCGATTTCGTTGTAGTGGAAGAAATTGCTGCGAGAGTTGTCCGACAGAGCTAAGCGACACTGGACCCAATTCTACGTGCACATCGCTTATAGCCTAAAACTAAATTGTCTAATTTTTAGACATAGTTTAGACGGTAGATTTAACAAGTGCTATTCCAGAATGTCAATGTAAAGTTGAATAGATTGCCTAAAATAAGAAGCGTCAGATTATAATTTGCGCTGTCATTTTGAATATGACAGCTGCTCATAGAATAGCAAAGTGTTTTAGCGACACCTTAATAAAATTAGACAGTTTAGAGGCCACGGTAGAATCGAGTCCAATGTCTATAGTTAGTTTGTTTAGGTACTTAAAAAAAATTAAACAAGCCAAACCACGTGGCATTGTTAAACAGCCAATCAAAACTGTTTTATCGCACTTTGACGTATCAGTGTTCTGCTTCTATTGGCTGACGAACTATAAAACGTGGTTCTTTTGTTTACATTTTTTTAAGTACCTAAACAAACGGAGTATAGTGGTAGTTTAAACTTGCAAATTTCTTGCAAGTTAAGGCCGGTAGGTACAGACGATCAGCATTTGAACTGCAACCCAGATAAAAATTGGCAGTTCCAGGGCAATTCTGATGCAGGTGAAGTAAGTGCTTCAAAACTGCAAACCAACTGCGCAGTTCGCGAGTAGTTGGCGGATAATTCAAGCTAGCCAAGTAGACTTACATAAGCTACAGTATATAAGGAACTTGTGGCACCGTTCATAGATCTCACAAAACCTCTTCGAATTCAGTACGCTTGAAAAGTTTTCGGCTAAGTTGAATTAAAATACATCACGTGTTAAATTAAAACGGTAAAGTGCGGGCTGTAGTGTAGTACTCACCACAGACACAGTCCCCCCGGCCCGAGCACACCTCCCCTCCCCCGGGCGCGACGCACGTGTCGTTCCTGTCGACGCAGTCGCACGCGCTGCCGCTCCAGCCGTCGACGCAAGCGCATTGCCCGCACACACATACGCCGCGCCCCAACCCGCCGCATTCCATGAAGGTCTCTCTGCGCGAAGGAAGTTTAAATTAAGCATGTAATAAATTTAAGTACCTATATCATTCTTAGTTTTTAAATAAAACGGTACGTGACAAAAACGATAAAAATAACATGTTTTCTTGAATTGCGCTACACCTGTTTTCATGAGAGCCCCTGAATGATCTCGCGAGCAAAGCTTCTTAAAGATTTTTCAGATACTCGTAACATCAGGAGTTGAAAATAAAACATATTGTTGGCCGATCGTCGGCTGTGTGTTATACGTGCAAGTCCTCGTCGTTGACAATTACGGATTCAGGATTACCGGCTGATCTCACAAGCCTTGCACTGGCAGAAGCGGCCGCTATGGCCCGCGTCGCAGGCGCACTTGCCGCACAGGCAGTCGCCGGCGCCCGCGCACGGCATGTAGTGCGTGCCGTTGGGGTCGCGGCACTGTGCGACCAGCGCCATCGACGCCTCATCGTCCTCGATCGAGCAGTCACAGGACGGGCCTGACCTGTGGATATTCGCAAAGGTCAACAAACACTTCTTCTTAGCGTTGCCTACGGCGTATTAGATCAGATAGAAGATGGAAGCTAAAGCTAAAAAAAAGCTAATTGATGCGGTTGGTAACTGTTATACGATTGATTGTCTAAACTAAAGTTCTTGGCGGAAGTGCAGTGCATGCATTTCACAGTTCTCCAAAGTCTCTTGTTTGTCTTTAAATACTGTTCTACTTATAACCATGACAGAACATCTGAAATAGAAAATCTGAAACGGGGGTTGAGATTATTTAGCAAAAACAAAATAAAACACTTTAGGAATTTCAATTTGTTTATCGAGTCATAATTATGCATTATTACTACTCGTAGCATACTTAAATGTGTCAAAACTATTGCGCCTATAAAATTGCTTAACGCAACAAAACTTAGGAACCATACTTTCATCGAATTTAAGTTGAATTTGAATGAGAATTGTTCCTTCCTTACACTACGTACAATCGGCCAAAAATGTGGTCTACCCTACGGTTGAAGTTCATTTGCACGTCAAGATTCAACAAGTTCGATTTTTCCTTGCAACAACATTACGACATTGACAAGTGTCAACCTTAGCGATAATTAGATCCCACAGACAATTGTGTCAGAACTGGTTGACTTGACTTTCTTGGCCGACCATAAATTCAATCTCTTATTACTATGATAGATTAATGTCTACCCTTATGGCATTCGTGGAGTTCTATAACACGACCATGCGTTGCGACCAAGCTAACTCTTCAATATGAAAATAGCTGTATGGCTCCATTCCATTTCAGTGACTCACCATCCCTTATTACACTGGCACACTCCGCAGACAAGGTGCGAATTGACCGGGCAGTTGAGCGAGTGCTCACTGGAGGCACCCTCGCACTCACAGCCGCACTGTATCTCGATCTCCAGCGTGAGGGAATCCTGGCCTAGCTGGCTCTCCGACACGCGTATCGTTTGGTTTGACTGCAAAGAAAACGTATTATCAGTGATGATACGAGTATGTAATAGCTTGACGTTTTTGATAACTTCTTATTATAGTTCTTTCTGAAACACAAAAACTACATATTAAAAACAATAAAAGATACATAATTTGACTTCACTCATATCACAAGGTATGCTCGTCACGCTTCTATAAAATCCCATCAAGTAAATAAATAGTGAACATTTATATAGCTGTTACGCAGTAAGGAATTAATTATATCATTTAAATATCAGGGGGACAATAAATATCAGATGACAATTGCCACATCAATGGGAACTAGACAACGATATAAATACACTCAGGAGCAAAAATAACGGGTCAGACTGCGTTTTTCATAATAAAGAGGCTATTTCGAAGCCTTGGTTCCTCGCCAGGGAATGCTTTTAGTGAAATCTGATGATGGATACCTCGAGCATCGATACAGGACTTCCAGAGTGCCTAGCATACCCAACTGATTGAATCTGCGGTTAACACCGGAATAGTACATGTTCAGAAAAACATCAAAAATGGCAATAAAATGTAAGGAAATCCAAGTGCTGACCCAAACTCTCCCGCTGTGGTGTTAACTGGTTGTGCGATCAGTTAGGTATCTTAAGAACTTTTGACCTCCTCTATTGAACCTCGTAGTATCCACCATTATAACTCACTCAAAACAACCCCTGGCGAGGAACCAAGGCTTCGAAATAGTCTCGTTTGTACGAAAAACGCACTCTGACCCGGTATTTTTGCTCCTGAGTGCACTTGGAAAACATCCATGACTCAGGACAAATATTCGCGCATCTCATACAAAATATATGCCATTACGGGGATTTAACATTATTTCTTTAAGCAAAATAATCATATGTAGATGGTGTTAGCGGTCCTTATTACGATACTTAAAGGTTTTTACTACATAGTATAAGGTATTTCTCCTTGGGCTAGACTAATGCCTTTAATTTTGGTATAGAAGTAGGAACTACACAACTATAATAATAATACTATAATTTACAGTACGCAATTATCCTATAAACCTTAGTAACACAAATAGCCATAGATGGCGTTAGTGGTCCAGGTTTCTGTTTGCCGTCCAGCTAAATCCATAGGTACATTTTTTGTTATTTTTTCAGCAATTTCTGACAATGTCCAGGTATTTTCCTTTTTTGCAGTAAGTATGAAACGCCACTTGCACGTTTTAAAAAAAAAAAATGACATCCCATTTATTTCATTTTCATCTTAAATATTTGAGTAGCTTAGTTTTATTTTAATTTAAATAAATTTAGTTTTAACTTTTAACTGTAGTACCTATATTAAGTTATAATAAAGAGACAAAAAACGCGTAATTACTTCAGAAGCTAGACAGGAACCTCCAATTTTTGATCACGTACGAACATTAAAACATAGATAGGTACTTATCTACATACATACAAAGACTGTTAAACGCATAGCCGTTCTTTTTCCTCCGCAGGAGGGTAAAAAATACAAATAGGTACATATGAAATAACTAAACTCATTCGCACTGTGTCATCTATTTGAACGCATAAGTGTGGACAATGTAAACAATGCAATGTACATATTGATACACATAACTAGTCACAATTTGAAAAAGCTTTTACTTGCTCATCCCACTAGTTAAGAACTATTTTGTCTTCATCGAGGAAGTTAAAGTTCGCCACAAGAACACGGACAGCGGACACTGTCAACGTTTAGCGACGTTATATTATTTCTGTTCACGCTGTACCATTCCAACAAAATGTAAAAGACGAGTCTGCATGTTGATTTTTCGCTTGTTATTTATTTAGTAAATTGAAGCATGCAGTTATTTATGTTCGCTGTCAACATTTGACGGCGTACTCTAAGGGCCCGAGGTTGGAGGAAGTAACGGAACTGATACGGACCAAAATAATACGATGCGATCGGTAACAGAATACGTAAACAGAGGCGCTACTTGCAAGTAATTAATTGAGTACCTGCTTGTATTCGGGACATGCGTCCAACGTGACGTGGAGCTCATAGTTAATAGTCATGCCGTATTCGATCCTGGAGCACCGCGTCGTTTCCACCATCGGCTTGCCTTTCACTCCGCAGTCCGAGAAGTACTTGACCCTCACAGGGCCGGCTCCCGCGTCGTCCTCAAAGTCCACTACACTCACAATATCTTCGTAACCCGTCTTAACAAGCTTTAGAATATTCGAACTATCACTCTCCAATTTAGCAACGTAAGTGAAATCACTCATGAGCTCATGAATGCTGTCGTAATGATCTTTCACTCTTTCCGTCACGGCGAAAATCACATTCACCTAAAAATAACCACATCGTTACTTGAGATCATAATGCAATGTAAACAACGTGGATAGTTTGCTTACGCTTACGCTGGCCGGTCGGCGTTTGCGTAACCCATATGCTTTAATCAAGCGAGAGGAAACATTTATTTACCTTGTACTTGTCTAAGAGCCTATAGACTTGCGCGAGAGAGGGGTAATCGTAAACGGAGTACTCGCTGTAATATCCGTTGTCATCTAAATGGCATTGTTCGTCGTTCCGCTTGATAGCGCCACCTGGATATACATAATCCCGATTAGTATAATTTGATTTAAAAGGTAAGCTCCGCAGCCAAATAAACAATTGAATAGCGGTTGTTGACCCAGCACGATCGGCCATATGCATGCCGCATGCCACCCTTATTAGAACAATAGACTTGAAACATTTAAACATATTTATTAGCCTTTGCCGAGGCATCACGTATTTTGCTTAATATTTTTATTTGGCGTTGGCACCTTCTGAGCACCATTTTCACACAATATATCGGACTTCGTTACAAACCAAGAGGGTTTCAGGCACTTAATAACTAAATTAGTTGAGAGATTGAGCTTGAGTAAATTCAAGCCAACACGATTCAAAGCAAAATTGATTCACACTCACACGTAACTTGTGTTAGTAGTGGTCAGATCAAACATGCTCCTCGCAGCTATACTTCGACCCTGTGCAATTCCCCCTCTTAGCGTGATGTGCCAGTTTCCTCGCATTTCTTATAACTACTATAAGAAAATCGCACAACAATTTTCACCGAAGGCTTTCTCACACATTATCACCCTTGCACTCGCAAACACGAAGAACGCCAAGTTATTACAAGGAAATGCTAGTGTAAGAAAAAGGGCAAGCTGTACCAAGAACGCCGTCTCCGGCGGTATGCAGGAGCCCGTCGGACAGCAGGATGACGATCTTCCTGCTCTGGAGCGCCCAGCCAACCCTAGGTCCGCAGGCCACGGCCTGCACCAGAGCCTCCAACTGCGCCTCAGCGTCGTCCAGGTTCCCGGTCACCTTGCTGTCATTCACGTGGTTGATGAACTCCGTCACCTGGGACAGGGAGTATAATAATAAAATAGTAAAAAATTGGCCAAGTGCAAGTCGGACTAGCACACAAAGTTTTCTGTGAGTACCATTGTCGTGGGCCCCCTGAAATTTTCAAAAGAAATTATTTTTTGTTACTTGTGGCAATATACACGCTCTGTAAAAAAAAAATTGTCTTTCTATTACGGAACATACCTATGAGACAGGATAATTTCTGTTAAACTCAAATGGCATAATTAAAGCATAATAAGTATCCAACTGCTGCCTGTCTTTTTCGCCATTTGTCTCTTATCATATTCCTGCTAATCGCATTGTGTGTTTTTCATGTTAATAATTAACGAGAGATCATGTAAGGGGATCAAATTGACCAGATAGACATAAACCATATGATATACCAACCAACATCGCTTCCTTATTTACCTATTTTACCAATATCCGGCCATAATCGTTAATCACTCACGGATTCGACGTCTGGAATATATCGTATGTTATAGCAGGTAGAACATTGATAAGTTACGTGGTACGAATAAAATTAATTCTCAATAAGTACGTGATGAAAAAAATATGTTGTGTATAAAGGACGTCATACTACAGGACAAACGTATTTACGATGTGCAAAGTAATGTTGCAAGTGTTCTTGCGCCTCATGGGACACTTACCAATAGGTGGCATTTGCTTTGCGAAAAAATGGTGTATACTATACCTGGTTGGTGAGAGACAGGTGATGCCGGTAGCTGTAAGTGGGCTCGCAGGTGTGCTCCTCGACGCTGCAAGGGTTGGCGCGGCGTCGGTCGTCCACGCTGATGTAGGGCAGCACCGGCTTATCGGCGAAACTGCCAAAGCCAAGTCTGTGGAAGATAGTAACCATGTGAAGGTATTGTTGCTTAGTGTAACATAGGAGAGGTCTTCGCCACACTTTAGAAGCCTACTCTTTATCAGAAGCTTAGCGCAGGTCGGCAAGCGGTAAAAATAAATGCGCTTGCAACAGTTGCAGCACAACTTCCCTTTAAGCCCAAAGTAAAGGTCAAGAAAATTTGAGTGTTTCGGCAAACCATAGCCTTGTTAATACATGTTGCTACCAGTCGTCAGTCGCCAGTCAGTCAAGCTTATAAAATGCAAAGTGTTAATAACATTAAATTTACCACCATCAAGAAAACAAAAAATGGGACTTTTGTCATCCTTTGTCGTACCCACGTCAGCTATTGTAAAACAGCTATACATATATTATGGTCGCCTTTTTCGTGGTAAATAAACAATGGGTCTCTCTAGCACTTACATACTGGTCGGAAAGGGACAGATGTTTTGTCCATTTTTATCTACACGGATAAACACGAATGTCGGCTAAAAACATTCACACGATGTCGAAGAAAGTTTACCTGAAATTGTCCGTAAGGTTTCCCAGCATGAGCGGCAGGTCATCTCGCAGCGACACCAGGGTTTCCTTGTCGTCCTTCATCGACCAGGTCAGGTCCATCAGGTAGTAGAGATCCAGCGGGTAGTTCTTGGCGGGTCTGTATGCGAACTGAACCCTGGTCGTCTCCCCTGTTAGAAATAGTAGGAAGTAGAATCTTACCGCCGGACTCACAATCAGATACATTTTAGGGACTAACTCGTTCCTTTTTCAAACTTGTGTTTGAAAAATATGACTTAATGCTTATTCGAATAAGCATTAAGTTGACTCTGAGTGCGGCCGATAGGATCAGCAAAAACATTTCCACATTAACCTAGATGACTTTTGCTTAAAAATCTCATCAGACAGCCAAAATAATATCATCCGTTTTTTACCAGCCTATTATTGCTGTGTCCCGTGTTCTTTGGCCTTTCCTATCTCTACTCGTTCCTTAAACGATTTCAATGCATGCTTGTAAAATACGCGCTCGTATCAACTCTAGGGACCCTGATGAATGTTTGAATAATTGCTTTACTTAAGCCTATTATGTCTGAGTAAATCCCGCTTCTTTATTGATAACACAGTTGTTTTGATTCCCCATCAACCAACCAGTTAAGCAATGCAGCCTGCGCATAACCCAATCTAATACCTTTAAACGACCAATTCTTGTACAATCTAATAATCTGAATCTCAGAAACGACTCCAACTACGAGTATTTTCATGAAATTTAGTATGCAGGGGGTTTCGGGGGCGATAAATCGATCTAGCTAGGTTTCATTTTTAGAAAACTTACCAAACAAATACCGAGCATCATCGCTCATCCAGGTACAGTCACGGACTTTAATTGTTATGCCACTATGATGGACCCTGACATAATGACAGCGTCAAGTGACGAGATAGAAATTACATGGGAAGACGAGGTTCTATAGTGGTGTATCAATTAAAGTCCGTGACCGTAATACATAATTAAAGCTCAAGAAAGGTTGTGGCCGCACCTAAGTAGAATTTAATTTTGAATATTGTAGAGAACTCAGTTGAGTAGTGATCTAAGGTTTTTTTTTAAAGTGATATCACGGAATGCTTTTTTGCCCCTGACGGTAAATGGGATCTGAAACCCATAGATATTATAATATACTACAATCTCAAGAATGCAATCCTGAGGACTTAGGTCGAATGCCTCTACGCTAGTATTTCATCGGTTGTCTTATCCAACACCGCAACACAACAATGCGAACACCGCTGTTTGGCAGTAGGTTAAGATAAGAAGGAAGCTACTTTGCGATATCGTTTAGCCAATTCCGGATATAGGCCCAGCAAACGCTGCTACGTTTCTGTTTTGTATCAACACGAAATGTATGGAGTGGTCGACGCGATTTGTCATCAGCTTACGTAATTATTTTTGACAATTGCTAACTTAGCGTTACGCATCTTAACTATAGGCAAGCGCGGTTCCACCGTTGTGGGCACGATGGGCATGCCCACAACCCTGATAAACTTGTGACGTCACACTATCATCTCACTTGTAGGAATGCACTATACCTACTGATCATGAGCGAGTTCATACTTCGACTCGCACTTGGCTGGCTGAGTCTTGAGTGGCTGTGACCACAACCTTTTTTTAAGGGGTTGGATCCGCGCCTGTAACTGGGCCCCTGGGATCCTTACGTGGTTTGAGCGACAGCCGTATCCTCTGCGGCTGGATCTGGACGACAGAGTCGAAGCTGTCGCCCACGTCCTGCAGCGACCGGTTCTCGGCCACCTGCCACACCGGCTCCTGCGGACGTTGGATCATGCCTTGGCTGCAGTTGTTGAATACTAGGCTGGAAAACGAAGAGATACACTTCAATGTTGGTTGTTGATTAAAACAATGTGGTGGTATTAAATACAATATAAACTTTCTTTTTTCAACACCACATACATAAGAGCATGATAAGTAAATACATAAAAAAAGATGAAAAGTGAGTCGAAAGGTTTCGCCTTCAGCGATCAGTGAAACAGTGAATCTACGTTGACTACTATTTTCCTCGGTAGCACTTCGAAATTAAGGATAACGTTTGTTTAACTGTAACACTTCTAACGCTCTATTTATCATTTGTTTTCAGCCGAGACATCTTGTAAAGTTTTCCAAAAATATCTGCGGAATCCGTAGGGAACCATTTGCAACTGGTAGTTCAAGATTACTTTAAAGCACTTTCCACATTTATTTTAGCAAATTAATTAACTTTATAACATCCTATAGTTATTAGCATTATTTAATTGCACCCCTAGACTACTAAGCAGTTAAGACTAGACTACTAAAAAGTCTCTCAGGCCGACTGAACCGTCCAAAATCTGTGAAAAAATTATGAAATCTGACCGATAGTCGGTTTTATAAATCTATGAACTGACAGACCATGTCGGCCGAAGGACTGTAAGTTTGTGATGCCCTTTACAAATACTTTTAGTCACCGGATTTTGTAGTTTATTTGAATTAGTACTTTCATAAAGCTGGTATGATGATGGGACGGAAGGTCGTTATAGTAACTTCTGCAGTAAATGCGTCAAGACTAGTTGGACTTGTTTGAGTCTATTTTTAGTATAAATTCTATCATTAGTGTTTACTTACAGTGAGCAAAAAGTGTATTATGAAAAATAGAATATATACACGTTCCCAAGACGTCATTAATAACTATACTCCTCAATGTCACTGAAAATAAGGTCTAGTCCACATAATATATTTGACGCGACAGCTACACAGATATTTATGCATTTGACTGTACAGTGCGATAGCTCTTAGAAGCTGCTTCGGGTTTGTAATAGTCTCTCAATAAGAGTTCTTAATAAGAGCATATGAGAACATGCTCTTATTAAGAACGAGTGAGATGTACAAAGCTGAAGCACCTTCTACTCGTAAGTGCTCACAGACTGTACTTACCAGTAATTTCTATCGTTGTGATCGACTCTGTTAATGATTATTTATATGGATATCAACTAAATAAAACACGTAACGTAAGTCTTACTTTATAAAATAAAAATGTAATGTGTTTTGTAAATAAATAACAAATTAGTAAAAAATATTAGGTGAGCAATTAATAATGATCCTGTCGCTGTTAAATAATATTTACTTCGCAATGACCACAATACAATAATTTCCTGTATATTCTGCTAATCTGAGGCCTCATTGTGTCTAAGTCACTATGCCAAGTTCACTTATTAATAAACGTTGACAACAAGCTCCTACATTCTTATTATTACTCAACACCCACTTGATCTAGCTAAACAAATACAAATAACAACTGACTAACGTAGCGTGACGTTCAGCATTAATCACAAGTTCAGGTCAATCGAACAAACAAATAATTTAAGCTTGCTATGGCGAAACGATCCGCTCAGCGGGCTTTGGAACCAGCCTTTTGAAAACTATCCGACCTAACCGTGTACGCCGTACAATAAATAATCAATCACCCGTCTCGATCATGGTTTGGGAGCCCAATCCGGCGTTTTCGGCCAATCGAGCGCTACACCGATCTCGGCTGACGAACGTGGGAACTCACAAGTCGACACAAGAATGCGCTAATGCAACGCAGCGCTGTACCAAATGACTATCTAATCAATAAAAGCCCGCCTTTTGTACAGCTTATCTAACAGCTTTCTCATCTGAGATAACGCGGCAAAAAGTAATAGAAATAAAGTGTTAAAAGCTCAACACTAAATAACAAATTAACCATTAGTTCTCGTAATTACTTCCCCGCTGGGCAACTGACACCTGCTGTTCGAGCTCGGGCTTGCACGCCGTGTTAATTAAACTAAGATGTACCTTATGATAAGGCTAAAAAAATACTCTTAACATAATTAAAAGCTTTTGAAATTGCGAACGCTGTTCTTTAAATCATGATTGAAATGTAAAAAGTCGTGTTTGGTGTTTTTTCCTCTCGGAAACAGACGAGTGGTATTGATCGCGTCTGTGCACTCAGTTAATATGTTACGAGTATCGGGGATACTAAATAGCTTTGTGCATTGAAAAAGCTTATAAACACGGTACCGACTGATATTCACCGTTAGCTAAAAGACCGTATTTGCGATCTTCTGAAAACTTTGTCAGTTTTATACTTTTCCCTCTTTATTTATAAAGAAACAGGAAAGAAAGAACTTAAGTTTGGAACATAACTTTGGTCGGTAGAGTTTGTCCGTCATATGCACGCTTTTCGTCGTCAGTTCATCTACGAGACCACATTCTGCGCATGCAATCTGAGCGTCAAGAAACCAGCTAAGTCAGTTAGAATCAGTTTTTTTTAAATATGTATTTATAACCATATCATGTTATGGCAGAGCGGGGTCTCCTGTCACAGTAATTCTTTTACTTACTGGGAGATTCCAAACTTTGCACAATTTTATGTACTATTAGGCCAATGGAACCTCGATCCACCATGGAACGTTGTCACATTGACATTATAAAACAATTTATTCGACACTTTTTAGGGCTTGAATCGTAACGTCACTGTGACACCGTTCTCTGGTGGGTCAGGGATCAATTGGGCTGATAGTACCTAAATTTTAACAAAAATAAAAAATAAATCATTTTGTTCATTGTATTTGATTCTTTAGATTGGCTATATACATAAAAAATAAATAAACATTGATATTGATTTAAATTCTAAAAGCTAGAGTTAACTATGCTAGCAGGTAGGGTCTTGTGCAATGTCCTTTCGGATCGCTACCATCTTACTAACCCTTTAACCTTCCAAGCAGTAGTATTCTTATCGTGGGGTCCAGTGTCGGGATAAGACCAAGTTACCATCTGGTCTGGTGGTCTGTGTCCTCGGTCCCTTTTTTCGTTGTGTGTCGAGTTCGTGGGTATAACAAGAAACTGTCGAAGCACTGTATTCCTTCTATAAAATCAAGCAGCAGCAGTGACCCTCACCTCTCATCGTCGTTGCACCGCGGTAGTTCGCTGTTGAAGTAGGGGTCGGCGCACCAGCGGCAGTGCCCGGCTGCCGACAGACACGCGCCGCATTCCTCCTGCTCCATGCATGCTAACTTGTTCAGGAGTTCCTGTGGTACTGCCAACAAATAAAAAAAATTGAAAGCCATTTTGCCAGGGCTCACCGTAATTTTACGAACGAAAGAAATATATTTTTTTAAATAATTAACAGTGTTACAGTGTAGGTACATAAGCCTTGTGGGGCCGGAGTCTCTCATTTCCAAATATATTTTATCCAAATTCTCGCTATAACAACCTCCTTTAAATTCTAATTGCATAATTTCTAGTACTTAACTAGGTTTAGTTCACAATAAAACAATTGGCAAAATTTTAACATATTTAATATGTCTTCAGTAAGTTCTATGCCAACGCAAAACGCGTGAAGTGAATGATCTTCTTACTTTTCTAGCCAACTGAAGAACACCGTATGTACCGGTAAGAATACAAGAACACTACGGAAGCGTAGAAATCTGTCAAATTGTAAGGAATTTGTGTTGTAAACTTGTAAAGTGTACTTTACCGCTGCTTAGTATTAATGCGCACTCAGCAAATAATATACGCACGGACGCGACCATTCGTCCTAGCTGGGTGGACATTCATTCGTCCGACAGATGTGTAAATCGCAACTGCCAATCGTTAACACCTTCGGAGCCACCAACTACCGATTGTAACCAAATTGAACACGAAAGGGTGTGTCAGTGGCGTTTAACGTTAACTTTATGTAAACGCAGCCCGACCCAGTAGTTAATGCCCATACAGTTATTTATTCCACGCATAGACTTTACTATGTAAACAAACATAGTTTCCACGAAACGACAAAGGAATGTCTACGTGTCCCAAATTAAAACGTTCTATTTTAACCTTTACGTCTCCAAAATGTTAAGAGAAAATAACACTTCCAAATACGATTGTTCGTAAGATCGTTGTTTACGATCGGCGTTGACATAATTTATGTGGGCGTTAACGATAAACGACTACGGTTACGGGGTGACTACTGTTTTTATCTAATACAGCATACAAATGACGTTAAGTTCCTCGATAATCTTCTGAATTATGTTATGAGTCTGAGATTAGAAACAGCTATTCTAAATAGAGGATCAATAATTAATTGTGCTAGTTCTACCGATAAACCATGCCACTATTCTATACAATTCATTATTACAAACTTTGTTTCCCGCGACTCCACTAGCGTAGAAATCGTTTATGCGTCTATGGATCGAGAACATTGGAATGAAAAGTACCTCAAGTCCATCCCCAATTTTCATTGAAATCGGTTCATCAGTTTAACGGTGAAATCCTCACATATACCTAAAGTAGAGTTACTTTTGCAATTATAATATAAATATGAATATAAGGATAGTTCCTTATTGGGAGAACCATAGAGAGTTACAGTTTTTCTCCTAAATAATTAATCAAGGCAGCGTCAAAGTTCGACCAAGGTTAAGACACGTCCAAGTAGGTAATGTTTACGCGCTGACGGGGTCAACTTGTACGGATCTCCGTAATAACATGGCAGCACACGTGTTTTCCAATCCACTAGGACGCACCCTACTACTTAAGTTGACGTTGCACAATGTGGAAACGTACGTTAAACACTACTTATAGCTATCTAGCTTTAGTCTTTGTATATGTGTTTACGAGCATGCACTATAGGTACGTAGATGACCAGTAAGTTCCCTTACCATGAGCACAGCCATGAGTTACAATTACCGCACTCGCTATCGAGTCGAACGCTCTGTCCCTCGTACTCTATAAGAAGACTGTGTCTACAGATACTGTGTCGCATCGATTTCACTGTTAATCATTGATGTGTTGACTTAACAAGACGAGTACCATTGCACTCAAAAACCGCTGACCCCAAGTGAGTTTATCTATAAACTTTTACCTGAATAGCAACTGCTTAAAGGAACAACTTAACGGAACATTTAAAAGTCAGGCCCGTATTATGGTCGCCTTTATTGCGGTGGATAAAGAATCCGAAACTCTCGCACTAACATACTCGTCAGTAAGTGACAGTTGTTTTATCCACGTTCATTCTCGTCGATAAACACTACCATAATGGGCCAGGTAAAGTCATTCGGAATTATTGTACCTATATCCAATAAGGAGCGTCCTCAGTGAGGACTCCTCACTGAGAGCATTTGCGTGAATATTCGAGTGGTGTGGACGTTGAGCCGAGCGTTACAAAGCTTACACACCACTCGATGTACGCGCCGAATGTTCATTACTTCATTACACGCGAATACTCTCAGTAAGGGCGCTCCTTTAGTGTCACACACGACAATTTAATGGCACAGATCAAAGGGATAATATTTATAAAGATATTATTAAGCTTGTAACAGGGAGGTCATGACCCCCATTACTCCCCGGCACTGGCTCCGTCCTTGGTAAGTGCGTAGCTTCTTCTTAGATTTTGATAGAGAGTACAATTTAAGAAGTATAGAAAATGAAACAATTTATGAAATAACAAGCAGCTAGCTTTAAAAACACAACTGCTGTTTGAATATGTCGTCAATATAATGTTAGTTATCATCTATATAAGTATATTTTATTTCGACAATTTCACATTTAAAAACTAAGTAATCAGTGGCGCTAGCGACGGTAAGACGAATCTAACGACACCTCGCTTGTAGAAATCGGAAAATCCGTTCAGCCTTTACAAGGGAACAATGAACCATACATACATCCATACATATTTACATACGTACTATCAGCCCAATGGAACTCTGACCCACTAATAAAAATTTGTTTGACACTTGTTACGATTTAAATCATAACGTCACTGTGACACAGATAGTACATGGGGTAAGGTAAAAAAAAAAAAAAAACAATCTTTGACGTCGATCGTAAATACATACTTACAGGTGAAAACATTACACATCCTCGTTCGGTAGTCAGGTAAAAAAGTCGGAATGGCACCGCTATGGAGTAAACTAGCGTCGAAAATTTACGATACAAAAATCCCGGGTCATCTTGTTACAATTTTGTATGACATTGGTGGACCTTCGGCTTCAATGCACATCAAATAACGGTTGCGCCTGTTGCAATACCTGCAGCTAACATTGGGTGCTTTAAAATGTCAGCGGATAGATAATGTTCGTGTTTAGTTGCTTTTTGAACTTGTCGTCACCGTTATATCGCCATTGTCCCTCTAGAAACGTCAAGTAAGTACGAGTAGGTACCTACATGTGTTTGAGATGGTATTTATTTATATAAAGCTTTCATGTTGTGTGAATCACTCTTACAAACTTGGTATTAAATTTTAAACATAAGATTTTGAGACAAGCTCTTGATGCTATCTGTTTTTTTTCCCATTAAGTATCATAATGCCTTAAGGAGTCGCTTTACATCTACTACGGACCCTATTGATCGGAATCTACAAGGTGTAAGGACCTACCTACCATCATCAGAAGGAACGTACATTAAATACCTATTTTAGGGCGCAAATTCTCAATTAGGGAGGTTTACACTCGCTCGTGAGTGTGACTTTGTTCTACCGTTCGACAACAAGCCATTTTAAATACAATATACCGCTTATCCTGTTGCCACCTCCTGACTCCACCATCAGGTCAGCTCTAGATACGATAATATTGCAGTGTCATCGGGTTTAAATACTTTAAATATGTATTCAAAATGAAAGCTAATTCTTATTACGGGAAGTGGTTTAAAATTGACTTGTAAAACTAGAACCAAAGATAAAGTTAAATAAAAGTTTGAAAAAGTATTAAATATGACACAGTAATGTACTACAATTATTTACAAAACGACTTTGTGACGACTATGTTTATTGCTCGCCAATGTTGTTTTCTATAGCTGTTATCACCACGACGAAGTACAAAATCTTGGTCACTTTCCGCTCGGTCACTTATTGATTGTACAAAGCACTATATAACTACTATATGATTATCGTACAGCTATAATAAAACCTCGCACGTGGTCGGCGCAACTAATAGAATGTTTTGATCGAAGGGCCGCGCCGATAAACCGCCCATTTACTAATCAATCGTGTCAATTACTTTTTTATTGATAAAAAAGGTGACCCATTCACTGGCCTGCGCTGGTCGGATGATCTGTCACCTTATCTCTATTTACTAGTAAAACAATTACTTGGTCACCAGCGTTATGTTTTAGGTGGTGTCAATTCCTAATAATGTTTATGATAATGCCTCGCGAGTCCGAATTATCATATTCTACATTGGTTCTCAGGGGAGTCAGACAACTTTTTAATTTTTAGAAAAATACCTGCGGCTAGTATAGGTTAGAGTTGTATTATAACAATGCTAAAAAGTTTTATAATCCAGGCGGAATGGCTTTAACAAATAACAATTAGGATATCCAACATAGACCTGTTTTCATGCGGTGAGTAATAAAATGTAACATTTTCTTGTTAGTTAGTTATTGGAATATTGGCACGTTTTCCATGATGACTATGTTTAAGGTTAAGGAAACTCTTAGTTACTAGTCACACTATGACTAATGTTTCCTATCATTAACTACCTTCAGAAAATAGGTTTTAGCTGCGTGTTACGGAATTAATGAACGCGGTAATTACTCTGAGCTTGTGGTTTTCATGGTGATTGGGTAGTTAAATCTTGGAAAGTAGGGTACGAATAACTAAAACGCATCTTTGTTTAACGACCTTAGTCCATTTCGTAAATACATCATTTTATTTTGAACACCATGGAGTGCAGATCATAGCTCAACTTTCTGGGCCTATATTCCTCACTTTTTATTGTTGACGTTATTGAAGCTAGAGTTCACATAAGAGCTACTGTACTGTAACACTAAAATGGGTTTATTAAATTCAAATGAAGACAGTAAAAATATTTTTTTGATGAAAATTACTCGCTCGTTCCCTGAAAACCATAATTGCAAAATATCTTATTGCCGATATACATGCTTACCAAAATATTAGATTCCCACAATACCAGTATTTTTATATATTATGTTCCTTTTTATATCAGTTTTATAAAATACCATGTTCTCAATACACCATGTTCTCTATAAAACCTTATACCGAAAATATCAAATTTCGAAATCACAAGAATTTCAAAACACTGAAATACTTTACAAACCTGATTCGGAAAACACAATTTTCTCGAAAGAACTTGATCTCGCCTTAGCATGATCATGTAATACTAGATTTTTCAATGAGCAGATTTCAGATAAACCATATTTTCGATATACCAGATTTAAGAACACCAGATCCCCAGAATATCAAATATCAAACAAGTACGGTCAGGTGCTTCAGGACTTCGTTTGCGTTAAATATCAACTTTGTCACTCCTTTTCTCTTCTTTTGAGGATGAGTTCCCAAGTAACACACCAAAGCAGTATAACGGCCGACTTACAGCATTACTGTATCGTTTTCGCATTTTGAGTTAGTTATATAGTAGCATTACAAACGTTTATACGGCTACTGTAATGTTTATTTGGGCACAAATTATACGGCTTTAGGTCATAAATAGGTTCACAACAGTTGTTTAATTGCATTATAGGCGCATTATATTAGCATTATTGCGGTCAAGGAAGGTGCCAATCGCATTATAGAAGCATTATTATGGTCAATGTAGTTTCCAATCGCTTTAAAGAAGCATTATTACGGTCAATGAAGTGGCCTATTGCATTACAGAAGCATTATACCAGCAATATTATTGATAATGAAGATGTTAAATGCATTACAAAAGCATTATACTAGCATTAGAATGTAGTAAAATAATGATTGGACCTATTTAAGAGTTCACAGTTAGAACTTAAATAAACCCTACGTCATTGCAAAAACATCTCTAATACCAATATGGTACAAAATGTTATACATTAACGTTGTAACTTATAAAACGACTTTGTCTCGCAATATAAATGGCCATTATTTGTAAGCGTGAAAACAACATTTAATAATACTGGGTAAGTTTTTGACTCTTTTGTTATTTTATACCTTCAATTATTACTGCGCAATGTAGTTTACTGACAATGTCTATATAAGTTTCATTAAAAATGTTCACGCGCCTTCGATATTTTGTAGTTTTTATATAAAAAAATATATAGAGATACGTGTGAAATAACCAAAACAATCGTGCATTCCTAGTATAGAATGATTTTTGCATAACTAACATAATAGTAGTGGTTGGGCAGTATTAAATTAAATTATATCACCATTAAAAAGTTCTATTTCTAATATAAATAGGTCCGAATAATAATATTTTTTGGTTATAAAATATTTACAAAATGGTGTCGGTCTACAGCAGCCCGGTGAGCCTTTAAAAAGGCTAATTAATGCCGCCAGCAGTACAAATACTCACACGTGAACAATTATAAAGCCAGAGGCCGGAGAGAAGACTTTTGATGAATCACTGTAGTGCCATTGTCTATAAAGTAGTTCTATATGGGTTCACCGGTATACCAGTAGACTTTATGTAGACTGAAATAATTCCATTACTTGAACGCAATTTTGGGGATCCTTGAGAAAAACAACAAACGGGTTTACCCATTTCATGATTTTTATAAAACATGAATCTGTTTGCCAAGATTTGATAAAAAGGCTTTCTGAACTCATTATCTACATAACTATTACTGCGCGTAGATTATTAAAATTATTATGGTGCTGTCAACAAAAAAAATTGATAGCATGCTTCCCAATGGCCGACAAATGGTTTTAATAATACACTAAAATACAGCTTCACGCATTACAAGAACTCACGTGTATCAGATTAAAGAGCTGTTAGCTGCACAACAGAACTCAAGTTGATCTTTCAAATGCAAGCATTATATTGATTCACGTTTATGCTGTTCAGCAGTTCTAGGCTTTTACTTATTACTCAAAAGTGCTTCTGTATAACAAAGGGCATTAAAACCAGCTCAAAGCTGTATAACGGATTTACGGTGCATTATAATGGTACAAGGTTATGCTATTAAGCGGCATTAGGCAATATCTTACTAATTAAAAATGCTATTATACATCCTAAGGCACTAAAAACTGCTGAAAGCTGTATAGTGGACAAACGTGGCATTATAATGGTTCATGTAATATGCCATTAAACAGCGTTGGGCATTTATTTACTACTTGAAATGCTATTATACATCCTAAGGCACTAAAAACTGCTGAAAGCTGTATAGTGGATTAACGTGGCATTATAATGGTTCATGTTTATGCCATTAAACAGCGTTGGGCATTTATTTACTACTTAAAAATGCTATTATAGATCTAAACGCACTAAAATAAGCTGAAAGCTGTAACGCTGCCTTGTGGTTGGCTGCATTAAAACTTAAGGCTTTACAAAAGCATTTCGATATGCCATTATCTAACCGTTATACAGTGTAAAGCATCATAATGGTTTTGAAATGCCAATATAAAGCGTCAAGATGCTCGGTGAACTTATATAAGGTGCTAACAAATTAGTCACGGATATTTTAAGAGATAATAGATTACATTAAATCAATTAACTTTTAACTGTAATTAAGGAACCTTTGTATATCATTTTATTGTTTTAATTTACCGAACAAAAAAAATAAATTATAATTAATCTTTAAAATAATCACCCTATTATGCACTTGTCAAGATGTTAAACACTGTCTGTCATGTCACGTCAAAAGTTGTTTTTCGTAAATGTCATTATGACTCGGCGGGAAAACTGTAGGTTATTAAATACCTTAGAGGCCTTTTGAATGATAGTTTAAAGAGGTTCTAGAATGTCTAAAGAGGTCTCATTTAATTATCTTATTAACAGGGTGTTTTAACGTAGCAAATTTGTTTCCTAGTTTTCTCCAAAAAAACATAAGAAAACCTATGATGTTTCATACTTAAATGTACTCCGAGAACCGAGTACTATCAGCTGTAAAAATATCCGTGACTAATTTGTTAGCACCTTATATAAGAGTTCATACGGACCTTAAGTTCTACAAAAGTTTACTATTCGTTTGTTAACATGCTTCCTGTGTTACTTGGGTTGTTCATAGCTTTCATTTGATACGCATATTGTCATAATAATAATTTAAAAAAAATGCCCATCCATTCTTTTTTCGCAGACGCCTTTTGAAATATTATGTACCCTATGTCACTTCGGCAACTAAGACGAATCGAATGGCACCTCTTATGTTAAAATCCGTCAAGCCGTTTAGGCTGCAGAGCGTGCCCAGAAATAGACATACATACATACATACATACATACATACATACATACATACATACATACATATATATACATACATACGCTCGAAAAACATAACCTTCCTTCTGACGTATGATAGGTGCATTTACCTTAATTAGGTATCATACGTAAAAAAAAAGATTCCGGGGAATTGCGAACCACCTCCTTTTTTTGAAGCCGATAAAAAAATGTGTATATATAAATATTTTGATTTCACCAAATGTTTTTTTTTTCATTACTTATTTTTTTATTTATATGCTGTATTTGCCATTTGCTAATGATAAAGTTCAGTACCTAGTTGTAAATAGTTGGCAATAAAAATTTGATATTTACAGTTGGTTTTGTTGTCTAACCGTACTTATGTAATCTACCAAAGTAAAAATCCGGTGTTTTAGGAATTTAGGCATTCGGAAATCAAGTATGATCAGCATCTGGTGTGTTGGGAATTAAGTAAACTGGCAATCTGATATTTTGAGTATCTGGTAGCTTAAGAAACTGGGTGAGTCAAGTACATTATGTTTTGCCGGCCTAGTGTTATCAAAATCTGGTATTATGGGAATTCGGTTTTAAAGAGAACATGATGTTTTGAAAACACGTTGTTTTGGAAATCCGATATAAAAAGAAACACGGTCAAAAGAAAGTCTGGTATTTTGGGTATTTCATATTTCAGAAAACGGGTAAATCGGCAATTAGATATTTTGCAATTATGGTTTTAAGGGAACGAGCGAAATTACTATGTGTATTAATTTCTTTATAAGCGAACAGGCGTTGGCCGAGAGTCCTTCAGTGTAGAAGTCGTTTATCGCCAGTCGCAGAAAAAAATACCCTATGCCCTTTCTCGGGGTTTCACGCTATTTCCATACCAAATTTCATTAAAATCGGAATTAAAAGCGTGTAGGCGTGAAAGCGTAACAAACAGACAAAGTTACTTTCACAATAAGTCGTATTAGGTATTAGGTAGTATTAGGCAGTGTTAGGTAGTATGGAAGTAATGTAATAATATACGATAAGCAGCAGTGTTTGAATTGCTGTGTTGCGGTGTGGGGATAAGACAACCGGTGAAATTACTAGCATAAAGGCATTCCATCTCAGTCCTCAGTCAGGGTCGACAACGCATTTGAGGTCTTAGGATTGTAGTCTTGAGATTTCAAATGTCTATGGGTCTCAGATCCCACTTACCATCAGGTTGGCCTGAGTGCTCGCGTGCCTTCGCAAAGCCATAAAAAAACTCAGCATTAGTATAATCTAAAGTAGGTACCTATCCTACATTTTTAAACTTTTGCTCGCTGTAATTTTTAGAAAACCTTATCTTATTGGTCCCCACCAATCGGATACACTTCTGCGCAAATTACGCTTTTTTTCACCCTTTCCAGAAAGCGGATGGTAGACGCACACCATTGCACGGTGTGCGTTGAAATCATTTGATTCCAGGTAACCACAATAAAGGGTTTTAATTCTTCCTCCAGCGAGTGCATCACAATCACAGTATCTATGTGTTTTATTGTCCACCTCTTTGCCGCACATTCTAACAATCTTTAGTGTCGTATAGGCCCTTTGCTAAAATGTATTTCACTGTAGTAGGTACTTAACCAACTCTGATTTTGTTGTTTGTTTATTTCTATTTAATATTACAAGTATACAACAAATTAATTCTAAATTCATCATTTCCTTTTTCCGACGCCATGGCCCATTGACCACTGGTATTTTATTGCGGATGCCAACAACATAAACATGTTTTATGAATAATTCGCATCCGACGAATCGTTTGAAAGTTTAACCATAACGCTTCCCGAATCCCAAGAGTGCATCGCTCTCACATTTAACTAACTTATAAATAAAACTGTCAATCCTATTTAACATTTTTTCTATTTTAGAAAACGAATGCCCGTAACAGGTGGTGGCGCCTCGTGTCTGGTCTGCTATTTTCGTTAAGACATGGTCAAATAAATCACTTCTTTTGAAGCAATGAAGATAAGGGACCGGTTTTATTTCAGTCTGGAAAACCGATTAAGAAGCGAACTCTTATTTGAACACGTGTTTCTTTTAACTGTCTACGAATAAGTTATTATTTAAGTGGAAATTCATAGTTATAATCATTTTATTCCACATTATTTTCAGATCCATTATGTTGAACGCTGTAATAAGTAGCTTGTAATCACCGTGCAACTATGTCATTGGCATACTAAACAAACAAACGACTAACCCACAAACGTTATCATGAATAAATTCTGCAAAAACTCACCTTGACTATTTACATATCCAAGAAACAGACAAACACTCAAACTAACAAACACAGTATTAATGCTCATGATACTAATTAATAAATCACATCACAAATTATAGGTGCGAGAGATTCGCGTGTGTGGTTCGATTGGGCGTTCGATGTTCGCGATGCGTAAGTGATAAGGGCTGATAGGGGCTGATAAGGTGATAAAGATAAGGGCGAGGCGCGGCGCGCGCGTGCGTCTCCTCGCGCCGGCATCTCACACGACTCTGAGCGTTTCCTTCCTGGTTTGTCTACGAATTACTCTAATTGACGTGATAAGCTGTTTCAGCGAGCTGTCACCGTAATGAGTACACGCTTTCAGCTGTTGGAAACATTCGACTGGCTGGTGGTAGCGGAACTTGTCTAACGATGTGGTATATCGGCGTGAGCTTGTTAGGTCTTGTGTGGTGTTTTTGTATTGATTGACCTATTTCGTGTTTGTTTACAATAATGTTCTTCTTAATATAAAGCATAATTATAAATTAAAGGAAAGTCAGTAAAGCTAACTTGATATATTGATTTACGTGAACCTTATGATTCTTATAATAAGTGTGATTATTATTATAAAATTAAGCTTATTATGTACGAGTAGCTGGCCTGGTGGTTGCGCTTACACTATACTACGAAGCAAGTGGGGTTCGATTCCAGGCAAGATCAGATGTTGCGTTACAATTCCATTGTGACGACCGTATCAGCCCAGTTGGTAGTGACCCTGCCTATACGAAGCTAGCGGTCCTGGGTTCGATTCACGGTATGGGCAAATATTTATCTGATGACCGCGAGTATTTACTTTGATTCTGAGTCTAGGATGTTTTCTATATATTTAAGTATTTATTTCTCTATATTTATAAGTATATGTTTATCTTTGTCTAGTACCCATATTACAAGCCTAGAGCTTAGTTTGGAGCTCAAATTTGTGTGAAATTGTCCCCTGATATTTATTATTTATTTATTTTTTACTTATTCATTATCTTTATAGCGTTGTCGTGCTCGGTTAAAGTTACACTTATAGGTACTCATGTGTAAAGAATTAAAAACTTAATACTCAATACTCAATATTTTATTTCAATCATAATGTTTACAAAGATGGAAATATAATAAATGTCGCAATTATGAACCCGTTGGGCACAGCAAACATATTATTTAGAGAGAGGAGGACTTCTGAACAGTAATATTTGAATTTTCAGTAACCTTTATAGTTAAACGACTAATCTTTTTTTCCATATTTCAGATATATTTAAACATAGAATAATACAGGCACTACAATTAAAAGTTAAAACTAAACTAATTAAAATTAAAATTAAACTAAGCTACTCAAATATTAAAGATGTAAATAATAATCATCACTATATAAAGAAAACCGCTGAACTCGCGGCGTGGTCCCTATTACACTGGCAATTAAATTTATGTATTTCGTATAGTTTACCTTTAATGTTTAATAACTAATTTGTATTATTATAATTTGTCGTCTAAGTATAGTAAGCCGTAAGTCTTGTAGTAAGCTTTGGTAATTAGTAACTGTTTGAATTTGTATAAAAAAATACGTTCATTTGCGTCTTGTCTTAATATTTCAGGTAATTTTTTATAAGTACATTTTTATAGTCATTAATTAAGGGCTGGATGATATGATTTTAAGGCGGGAAGGTTTCAAAATAATTATATACCTAATTAATAATTAAATATAAGATAATTTTATTTTTAAGCCTACCGTTAAGTTAAAATAGGTTAAAAATACTACAGTAAGAAAATATTTACTTACACTTCAAGATCATTATTCCACTTATAATGCTTCCATACGAGCGTAATTAGCTCCACATGTTGACTTAAGCCATACTCGTTGCAACGAAATACAAATAGTGTTAGCTGTTATCTGACTGAACATATGACACTGATTTCATTCCATTTCCAAGAAACAATAGTCATCTTTCAAAAATAAGGTCCCGGAAGGAGATAAGTTTTTGTCAATATAATCAGATGCTCATCGAGATCAGTTCTCATCTAAAACACCCTAACACATAATTGCATATTGTTTTCCTTTTTTGTCCGTGTGTATCAAATTAACAGGGTCGACGGAGCTCCGCACTAGCGGAGCTCCTATTTATGGGTGGTTTGGCCCTCCGGGCCTGCCACAAAACTAACATAACCTAAACATACCTCATGTTTATGATACTAATTTTGGTCAGTAGTTCAACGCAGTAGGACCAAGGGCAAACCACCTAAATATCCTCAATAAATCTAAAAAACTAGTACAAATAACTATTAACTAAAAATACTTACAAAATAATGTAAAAGCATTCAAAAATATCTGATATCACGGACATTATTCGTAAACAATTTCCTTTTCTCTCGTCGTTATTAATTCCCGTCATTCTTCACCATTAATTCCAAGTTCCAACGCGTCAAGATACACGACTCCGGAACACGCATCAAACCACTCCTATATCTACGAACATACTTACCCAATTCGGAAACCAACGATACAAGACCCACCTCCCCTTTCTCGTTCATAAGGAAATCGCTAGCTCGAGGGAAACGCGGTAGGGAAGTGAGAGGTCTACGTTACTGTAGTCTCGTGGGCGTACACTCGAGGCCAAAACTACGACGCGAAACAAATGTTCATTAAACCTTTATGTTTGTTTGGTCACAGATGAACCCGTAGGCGGCGGTCCTTTTACATTTGATGATGCAAATCACAGGCCGCATTAGGAGACGCAAAAAAATTGCACAACCTACTCGTGGGTACGTGATTACGTATTTATAACGCGTGTATCCTTATTTGTGTGACTATAAATAGTTGTGACTGACGTCCTAAATCCTACTTACACTTTCCAGCAAAGCAAAACATGTTTTTCTTTAAGGCCAATTTGCAGACAAAATATATAAATACAGATATACATCTAAAATGGGCTACACGGTTCGACGGCCGAATTTGGCCAGTCAGTTAAAAGATTAGAACAGACTTATTTAACCTTTGCATTCTAACACTTACGATGTTAGTTGGGCGCCCAATAAATTGAGTTTAGTTGTGTTGTGTCAAAGTTTATGGAATTTAGTTTGATAAAGATAAAAAAAAAGATAAAATATGTTTATTCAGTAAGTAGGCCGCACGGGCACTTTTACACGTCAAAATCTACCAGCGCTTCGCAAGAGACCACTGCTGGGAAGAAACGCCGCAAGAAACTCAACAGTCAGTCGTTTTTTTAAAATATATTATACAATTATAAAGCTTAACCTAGCATGATATAAAACAATGAATTTAACATAACATAAAAATAAAAATAAAAAACATTCAAGCGTAGCTTGAGCAGGAAAATGTGTCAAAACTAAGAATTTTCATATGTAGGGTAGGGGGTTTTTTTCTGTAGTAGTAATAAAAAATATATATAAAATATATATATATTTTAAAAAAATATATACTTTCCTATGATAGTGCAAGACAACCACCACATGTATACAAAGTTTCGATACATTCTCCTACAGAAACCGTGTCTCCCCTATATGATATGAATCCAGATTTAGGACGAAAACTCAATTTTTAGTAGCCCTTATTAGTGTTACTCGATCGATCTTATTAGACTCTATTATTGATCAATCCGTGGATCTAAGATAAACTAAGTACCTAGGTTTTTCTTTTTGGTGCAGTCTACAAGGCCTAATGGTGTTGATTAAATATCGAACTTTATGTTATTGTGCATTTACTAGTATTTATTTTACAGGTTCGATTTTATTGGTAAATCAAACTATTAAAATCACTATTTACAAACTTATAATAAACTAACGTTTGACCGGGACTTCGTCTGCGTAGAAGTCACTATTTCCCCATTTTTCACAAACATTCCAAATGTTCTTACCGGTACCTATTATTATTTTTTTATTTTTAAAAAAATAACTTCGAACTTAGTTCGTAGCGTTTGGAGTTAATTTAATACTAAGGCTATATAACTTTCAAAAGTTTGTGGTTCTAGTCAAGTTATTCATTATTATAGTGACAGACGCTTAAAATACCTTTGCCACCGACTTTACCTACTTTACCGTAAGTGGGTTCAAAAGTGAAGTGTCACTAAATGGAAGAGCAAGTCGAGTAACTTAACTAACAGCGTTTAGCGCCGAACAAGAAGCATGCCTTATACTGCCCTCGTACGCTAATAGGCGGTATCTCAGGTAAAACTCTTGTTGCAATTGCAACCTCATTGCTAGCTAGAGAGGATTGGATTTGGCTTGGCTACTAATTTTGGGATACTGCTTATTGGCTTAGGTGGGCAGTAAGCGTGCGTGTGTTTACCGCATACTAGTGATGGCAAAATTAAGATGATTCACTTTAAAGTAATTGGAAATGATTCTGAAGAAACTTTCATTTTTCTAATCGTTCTTATAAAATAACTTAAATTGATAAGATATGACGAGCTTCACCTGTACCCGGAAGACCGACCGCTAGGGTTGAAAACGAATTTCCCGAAGATGACCACTTGACAGATCGATTTTTCGTCCCCGTAAACCCCTATATTTCAAATTTCATCGAGATCGTTGGAGCCGTTTCCGAGATTCAGGTTAGATCCAGTGGGTAGAACGGCTCGTTTTACAGGTATATAGCTGTCCGGCTCGGAATTTTGAATTCTCAAAATGTTGAAGTCTCAAAATGTTGAAATCCTAAAATGTTGAATTCCCAGAATGTAGATAGTCTCCACGAGCCGAGTTTTTATCAAAACTACTTGAATTTCAAGTGTCCGTGTAGAAGTCGTGTCAAGCCGCTATTTCCTCGGGAACTAACCAATTTAAAAGCATGAAAAGTACTTGATATCCTTCGCCACAATTTTATATTTTGGGAGCTGTCCGATATTCCGAAATAAAAGTAGCCTAACCGCCATCGGGCTATAAACTATCCTGGTAATAAATTTCATGTCAATGGCTGTAGGCGTTGAGCATTCTAGACGAAAAAAGCACACGCAAATTTTCAGACTCTCATAGAAACGTATTTGCAACTTCCACAGTAGGAACTTCCCTAATGCCCAACACTACCCACTAGGAAGTTATCGAGCATAGTATTTGCTCCAATCGTTTGGTCAATTCCTACCCAAACTACCAGTAGTTTTAGTAGGAAGGTGTGAAAGAAAGGCTTCGGAGGTGCGATATCCGAATGGCAATTAGGTGAGCTAACATCATCGCTCGCAGTCGCGCAACTTGATGGTAGAACAGTAGATGATAGAATTATTTAACAGTTTTATTGCGAAAAAAGTCAACTTTTGGAATAACAAAGATTTAAAAAAAAATGATGAATGTAAAAAAACTAACATTTTATTTTGAGACTTTTTCGGCGAAATTTAAATAACTATGCCAAATTACAGCTTTCAAGTACGTACATACCAAAAGTCTCCGAGTTAAACGCGGATTGACAGACAGACTGACAGACGGACTTGGCGAAACTATCCTAGTTTGAGTTCGGAACCCGTGAAATATATAAATAAAGATATACATATTTACTTTATTTTTACGTTTGTAGTTAGGATATGACACGAGAGTAGGTGGATGTTCGGTAAATTATAATTTTATCGAGATTAAAATCATAGGCTAAACATCTATAGAAATAAAAATAACTTTGTTTCTCCTCTATGCGTTCCTAAATCAGACCGTAAGGGACACCCTTACGGTGCGCCAGGCACAAAAGTCCTTATCATTTTTTTTCTTTACGTGGCATTGCACGCCGGCTACTTACAGCCAGTTTAAATTAAAATCATAACATATCAGTAGAGATTTTATTTCTTTTTAGGCGTTTTAGGCGTAGTCGGCTTTGTAGGAGGCTTGGCCTTAATGTTTACTTTGTTGCCTTTGCCCATGATTCTGCTCTCCCTCGTCTTCTCCAACATGTGGTAATAGTGGTTCACAGGATCGAACCAGCCGAAGCCGCTATCCGCGCGACCTAGCCAGACGTGTCCATTAGGGTCCATCAAGGTCATGGCCCCCGAGGGACTAGAATCGGAGAACTCGCAGATGATAGTGCTGTTGTCTGGGTAGGTGTACCGCCCCCGCCCGCTGTAGTTCCAGTCCTTGAACATGCCCTCGTACCTGGAGCCGTCGGTGTAGGTGATCTTGACATCAGTGCCCCCGTAGCCCAGGCGGTCACCGTCCCAGGTGCCGGCATAGATATCGCCTTCTGCTGTGGTGTACGTGCCTGGGCCTGAATAGATAACGGGTGTAATTAGAACTGTCACACTGGCCGTAGGAAAGATGCAAATGCTACTAATGTTGTTCAGACGGTTGAACGCGTGGCGTATCGCGAGGCACGAGAATGTCATTCTATACATTTTAAGTGTTAGAAAGAAAAACGTTAGTAGCTGGGCGCATCTTGGCTAGGGCACTTTGAGCGTCTATTCTATTGGGTATTGAGTAAAACAGTATATGTGCTTTGACATGTTTTCGTGTTGTTTCTAAGTCTACCGCCATTACCAACAAGAACGAGTATATATAGGTAGGTAAGAGCTATAGTAACGGTGACATTTGACCCAGTAGAATTTTTACTAATGTGTTTTTTGTTAATATGTCTACAGTTTTTTTTTAAATGAAAACAAAACATGACGACGACTTTAAGTAGCAGTCCTGCGTTTATTCCCCGATAAAGGCAAATAATTGTCTGATGTAATTCATATAAGTAGGTATGTATATCGTTACTCATAGCTCAAGCTTAGACCAAATTTTGGAACCAAGTCAAATTGTGTAAGACTGTCCTTTAAATGTATTAATGTAATACATTTCCTGTTTACCTATCATATGGCAATGATAAACAGGAATCCCATTTCCGGCAATAGTCAAAGCTTGAATATAGCTTTATATAGCCTTGAAATAAAGTATTATGACAAAAATAGAGGACGCCCGTGACTTCGTACGCGTAGAATTAGTTTCCCGCTACTCCCCCTATTTTATCCCTTAGGGGGTAAATTTCCAAACATCCTTTCTTAGTGCTAAAATCCTTTCTTTCTAGGTACAATAGTTTCGGCTGTGCATTGATATAAGTATGAGACAGTGAGTCAGGTTTGCCTTTTATATATGTTGTTTATGTGATTGACTCTTGGCAATAGAGTCACGTAGACATATTAATAGGTGGCTTCTCCGCTCCCATAATTTTACCCTTGATCTATCGTTAATATGTGGGAAGTTGTCATTGAAAGAACAGCCCACGTCACAGGGAAATTATCAAACATTCAGATGGCACAATGCGTGATGTAATTAGAGCGTAAACGTTTCGGAATGGATGCGGCACGGCCCATTAACTCCGGATAAGAGCCGGGGGAGCAGTTGTACAGTCGGCCTAGTAAGTAACTGCACACTTTTGTACCTTGTTGGTTTAAAATCTTTGGCAGATTAGTATAGCAGTTCAAACGTGACATTAAGGTGACAAAGCGCTAAACCGGCATACCAGATTAAACATTTTTTTAATGGGCAGATTGAGCCCTTTCATACGACACCCAATTTTTTATAATCAAAAAATTAAACCACTTTAATTTGTTGACCCCCTCATTCATATTTTTTTTACTAAAAACAAATGCGGACAATCAATTTGTACAACTATACTAAGTTTCAAGTTGATAGCATTTACAGTTGCTGCAGAGCAAACCTGCTGTGACATACAGACAGATAACGACGTCCCACCGTAAGAGTTCCTTCTTTACCATTTTAGTACGGATCCCTAATAAGAGCACTCAGGGTACAAAAGCTTGCCGGTCAGGTACTTTGTGCCCGAGCAGTGTCCAACCTTGCATCCTCGCGGTGCGATCCTTCTTCCTCGCCTCGAAGGTCCCTTCGTACTTGTCCCCAGTGTGGAACACGAACACCCCCTCGTCGATGACCAGCGGGACATCCTTATTGAACACCTTCTTATCTTCCTCGCCTTCCCCAAGTTCATCTTCCGTTGTTTCCGTCATTTCTGTAGATCGCTTAATAAGTGGCCTCTGGATAAACGATTTTTTCTACTTAAGTATCTTATCGTAGCTATTGATGTTTAGTACTACATTAGTTATTGATATACTAAAATTGAACCATTCTTATATACTTTAATACGTGACACTGACAAGGCACTATGTTCAGCTACTTCGTAAATCGACCAAAGCAATAAGGCAATTTCCCAAATCGGAATTAAAAAAACGGTGTTATTTCTTAAACTCTCCTAATCTTATATTACCATGCGAGGTGTCTACTGTCATTGAACCAAACATCCTCACATCTGAAACTACTACTACGACTACGAGTAAACACCGTCAAAAAAAAAGTCCAGGCCACCAAAGCACAGCGGCTGCGCTCGCCAGTACCTTTTGGCGTGACTTTAGCTGGCTTTTAGTGGTGGTAGGACCTTGTGCAGGGTCCGTCAGGATCGCTACCACCATCTTAACCAGTAACCCACCGCCAAGCAGCAGTATTCGCATTGCTGTGTTCCGGTGTGGGGATAAGACACCCGGTGAAATTACTAGCATAGAGATAGAGGCATTCCATCTCAGTCCTCAGGGTTGGCAACGCATTTGAAGTCTTAGGCCCGTATTAATAAACTCATCTTGGCTGTGAGGCCCGTCACAAGATACGTCAAACTAAACGCCAAACCATAGATCACTGTCATTTTTGACGCATCTCGAGACGAGCATTAGAGTTAAGATTATTAATACGAGCTTTAGGATTGCAGTTTTGAGATTGTAGTCATGAGATATCAAATGTCTATGGGTCTCTGATCCCACTTACCATCAGGTGGTCTGAGTGATCGCGTGCCTTCTCATTGCCATGAAAAAAAATACGCTGCCGCGTGTCTACATTGTGTCTCAACCACACATGGTTGATGTTTGCACGATAAGACAATTTCGTTTCAAAATCAAGGACACTGACATTTAAACGTAACTAGTAAGCCAGTAAACAAACTATCAAAAATTTAAATAGTTTAGTAAGCGTACCTGGTAAATTAATTAAGTTGATCACTTATCAAATCCCAATTATAGCGTGACAACCTTGTGACGTGCCCGTGCCTCTCTTGTGTCACGTTCTATATATTTTCACGCCATTTTATTGCGGCCGTGACCTGATTACAAACTAACAAGGTTTCATAAGGGTGAAGGGTGTAGGAAATAAGTAGGTTGCCTCTAGTTAACGCGTTCACTGCTGCGGCCAATATCTCGAAACTCATTGGACTAATAATATTAGTCCGTGCGGTACAATTTACAAGTAGACTTGTAGAAAATTGTATTGAGTGAACTGGTATTATTAGTCCAGTGAGTTTCGAGAAATGGGCCCCAGGCAACGCATACCTACCGACTATCACTTTGCGCCTTTAACGCTTACGCGCGATTTTATTTCAGGCGTAGGCTTCGTTCACTGGCTCATGGGGAAAGACCTACAGAAAGGGACTACAGAGAATCATCAGCCACATGAGTTAAAAAAGAAATTGTATCAACAATGTTCTCAAATGGCAACACTGGCGACTACCGTATTGAGCAGGAGCAGCTGTTTTTTGTGAGTTTTAGGTTGAAATTAGATCATGCCAAGCAATAAAGAAGCAAATTTCGCATACGCCTTTCTTTGCGCAGGGCGTAAAGATCAATGTTCCCAAATGATTTGAATGAATAACATGATTAGGGTTTGCAATCCGAATAATCCGAATATTCAATTGGGTAAGTAAAGTTTTTGGAAGAGATGTAAATTATATTTTTTTTCGATAGTCGTCATCCTGAAGATCATGGAACTGCGGCTCTTTTATTTTTATTTCCTCTAATATTTTAGAAATCTTTTTTTTAGTTATGAAGTTGTCATTTGTAAACTTTAATGACCGACAAACTTGTTGCCTTCGTACTTAATGAAAAAGAAAAAAGAAAGTCGTGAAAAAAAAACGTCTGTGTGTGAAAATCATTTATACTTAAGCAGGAAATAGTAGTTTACGTGACGGTTGCGTAATGACAGGCATTACAACATGAGTGTGGTTTATGAAACGAGCCGCAAGGCGAGTTTCATAATAGATGACACGAGTGTTGTAATGCCAATTACGCAGAGTCGCGTACAATACTTTATCTACACACATATTATAAGTACTCTAAGATGGGTTCAGAAGCCGAAAGGCAAATGACCTGCATTGCTACCAGCGCTACCTGTAACATATGTAAGTACCTACCAATTTCACCAAACGATGTTAAATTTAATCAATGTTAATCAATTGTTGTCTACTTGGATAAGCAGAATTTTCAAGTGGCACAATAAACTCTACAAAGAAATGAATTTAATGAAATCAATTTACGACTTACGATACGACGAATTGACAACAAAAATGGCGGCAAAAGAAACCTGTCATGTGTCACAAATATGAATGGTTTTTTTTTTTAATCATATGATAGACATACTAATAAAGTCCCTATTCTCATGTCGTTCGAAATTCAAATATCCCACGATATTGTACTAAAAAATATACCGGGTTGACGTTCCAATTGATACTAGAATTGGACCTATTTAAATTGTGTTAATTTTGGAACATGTTCCAAATTTGAAACTCATAACCTTACCAAAATCTATACTGTTATAATCATTACAGTACAAATTTTACCTACTACCACAGACAAGAAACTTTTCATAGTAAAATTAGTTGCAATTATGCTGGTCATTTCCTACGGGTTTTGAACGCATAAAAGAGGACTTACGATATGTGCGTAGATAAAATTGAAAAAATATACGAGAAAAAACACTAATGACTAATGACGTTTTATGTCCATCTGTAATGCCCAAATAAGGTGTTTAGACAAATGTTCCATATTAAGTATTATATTTTATTAAATAAGTATCTGAATACCAATTTACATAAATTACATAATATATTGATTTAATCTAGCAGACACGAATTGTTACTAGGTAATGTTACTATTATTAGGTATTTAAATGAGCAACGAAAACACTTGCTTTGAATGATTTTGATTTTTTTTTTTTGACTTGCAGATAAGGCAGATTTTCTACCTGTCACTAAAATAATTATTGGTATTACCTACCTACTCTGAACCGACCGAACAACGAACCCATTCGCTCAGTCAGTCAGTCAGTCTATATCTATAGAAGGTAGGTTGTCTGTTATTGTTTCGCGTTGAGTCACGTGTGGTATTTAAAAAAATGTGATTTGCAATTTTATTTTATTATAAAAATTACAAATTACGTGGTGCGATAATGACAACTCATATAATGATTATAAAAGCATGTTGTATTTTTAATTTTCAGGTTTTTTGTTACTTGACTTGTTGATTTTATTCATTACACACCTTTAAATACGCTAATATTGTTTTATTTTATAAAATACCAAAATTATTCAAATATCCGAATATTCGGATAATAAATATTGAAGTATTCAATTATCCGAATATTAAAAAACTGGGCGGATATTGCAAACCCTAAACATGATCCACCCACTGGTCCACGGGTTCCCAAACTTACCGCCTACAGAAGGGACCCCTCCAGGGTGGTAGAAGGAAGGCATTTAAAACCCGTGTACAGTCCATTCATAAATATGTGTACAATTGAGTACCTCCGCGGTCTCACAATTTGAGTAGGCTGTGTCGGACACTCGGAAATTAAATAAAACTTCGAGTAATAGTTATAAATAAAATATATTTACTAACATTCATAAACTCATCTATCGGCATCAAAACTTGACACGACGGTAACAAAGCGGGTGTATTCTATTTAGGGTCGAGCCCTTTGCTTAGCAATGCGCATCATTATCCTGAAGTCCCTCCCACTGGCAGTAATAATTGTAATAAATAACGAAATAAGATCTTTACTCCAAAATACATTCGATGACGATTCCAAATTTAATGATATAATACCTATAAAAAATCACGGAGTATCACTTACTACAGCTTTGTACGTATCATTCTCATTTATACTAAATAAATAATCCCTTAATGTAATCGCACATCCTTCGGCAGGCAAAATGTGTATGCTTAAATGTATACAAAAACGTAGGCAACAGCTATAAAAATTGTGACAGTGCAATATCGCTGCCATTCTGTACAGAGTCCACCCGGGCATATGAACAAAATAATGAAAAATATTACAAATGACGATTCACGATCGAAAGACATGATTATGATACGATAATGAAGTAGACGGTCTCATAACAATTTGTTTAGTGGCTCATCTGATTACAAGCTCATTACAAAACACTAGTAAAAAACTAAATAATGATAAATAACACTTAAATATGTACACCTTGTGGAAACTAAAGAGCTCGTCGATAAATGCTAAAATTGATTTAAATTTACAATTTCATACATGGTAACAGTGCAATTTGGAGGTTAGGCGTACTGTGCATGTGGTTTAAGAACAAAATTGGCGAGACGCCATTTTGTTTTGCGTGTGACACAAAATGGCGGCATATACATTTTTCTTCTTCTGACCAACGTCACTGCGCAGTTTTATTACCCCTGGACGCATTTTTATCTGCATATACATGAGTTTCGCCAGCCACTGCAACCACAATTTAATAGTCAATTTGACTTTTGGCGCTTAAATATTGTAAACCTAACACTTGTAGAGGAGAACGTATCATATCGACCCAGACACGTGCCACTATACCAGGATCAAATGTCCCTATCTTTGTCGCTCCCACAAGTTTTATGAATTGAATCCTGATATAATTCTATGCTCGTCCAGTGGTATAAACCTATACATAGACTAGCATTAAAACTTTTAGAAGTGACTCTTACTTCTAAACTAGATACGCGTAAGAGTAAGCAGTCAACGTGTAACAAGTTTTATAGATAGTCTAATGAGAGTGGTCAGTGAGCGGTCAGCTGGGGTTGGTCCATCAAACAAATTGCTTCGAGCGGTCGCAGTCACGTTCACAGTATGATGTTGGCGGGGTCCTCCATGTTGTCCCGGAAGGCCTTCATCCACGCCGCGCCCACCGCGCCGTCGATCACCCTGTGGTCAGCTGACGCGGTGAACGAGACGAACTTGGCTAACCTAAATCTGGAATTTCAAAATATACTTATGTTTGCAGTACGCGACATCTCGCTGATAAGATGTACAGTCGTGGAATGATAATGTTTAAATTTTAAACTCTATTTAATTACTGATAAGGTCCAAAATAAACGATCATTTTCAAACCGCGGTTATACATCTTTAAATATTTATAAAAGAAACTGACTGGCAAATCAACGCACAGCGCAAACCGCTGGACCTAGGGACTTGAAATTCGGAGGGAATATATTATTTTCCTTGGATATTCTAGGGGTGCACTTAGAAGGGATTTTTGGAAATTTATCCCCTAAGGGGTTTAAATAGGGGGAGTAGCGGGAAACTAATTCTATGTGTACGAAATCGCGGGCGTCTTCCAGTTCAACATAAAAATAAGTATTAAATAGATATAATAGCGACCCCTACTCTTAGAGCTGATATTATTTCAACGGCCCAAACGATTTTCATGAACTATCCCGATTAAACTAGCTTTCGTTGAAAAAAATACCGCGTCCAAATCCGTCCATCCATTTGGGAGCTAACACATAGATACACCCGTTAAACTTACAATTCCCCCTTTTTTTTGTCGGAGGTTAAAAAATAAGTAAAACCCAACAACTAAGATCGTATTTATATTCCCACAGAAAAAATATAAACAAATTACGTCACTGTCCAAGTGACATTTTAGGGATCTCAAAAGTTGGGCCACTTGGGCCTCTTCACTTGCGCTCGAACCGTGATTTTAAACATAAATTTGAGAAATAAATTATATTAAAATCGCACAAATGAGTCACTGGAAAGCGATTACGGCTGGAGCACGAATTGTAAAGCGAAGCGAGTGAAGTCACATCTCACATAAATCAAGCAGCCCTCAATTTGTTGACACGGGTGTATCGAGTCAATGATACCAGTGAATAAAAACAGTATTATGGTTTAAAATTAATACAACAAAGAGTTTATATCAAAATGAAGTTTGCTATTAACAAATTAAATTCTTTCATCTTGATTACAATGTATAGTGTGTAGTATATGTGGAAATTATAAGTATTGTGAATGCTGCAAATGTTTTTCGTTAAGGGCAACACCTTTGTTTACATTCATTCTGTGGGACTAAAAATCTGAGTTAAGCGACTACTCTGACGCACCCATACAGTTATAACATAATATCATTATGACACCCCATTTATTCAAATCAGGCCAATAGGTTAGAAGCTAGAGCGGAACATCCGAGTTTTGAACACATAAACTGTTAAACGCATAACCCTTTTTCGGCACAGTCGGGTAAAAAGGAGAGCCAAACAAGCTCTACCTTATGGCATTACTAGATATAATATATATTTTAAGTTTAACCGTTACCAAATTGAACCCTATTACCCGTACCCTTTCTCGGCTTTCTCGTCAGGAATAACCAGCTCCTGCACTCCTCCACACGCCAGGATCAGCGCCTGGGGCGGGTTGATGATCGCGTTAAACATTGTGATTCCTGGAACAGGGACAATTAAAGTTTTAAATATGATCGGCATTAATTAAAGTGCGTATTTTCGAGTCTTCTTATGTGCACATGTTCACGAGGAAAGAAGTAAATGGTCCATGGAGCAATAAGAGAGCAAAATTGGTTTTTGCTGCGAGTGTTGATTTTGAATCCCATGTAAGCGAAGAATTCGAAGAAAAAATGATGTACAACATGGTAAAAAGTAAAGCTCCCACCCTGACCTAGTACTGTTCTCGGCATTGTTATTAAAAAGTAACTGCTTCATGCTCGCAGCAAAATATTTTGCTTAGTCTTTCGCTCACAGTAAAATCGAATTTTGCTCACTGTCTCTCTCGAATGTTAGCCTAGATGGTAGGTGAACGAGGTGGATAAAAAACACGTTATTACCAAACATTCCAAGGTTGGAGACGGTAACAGTTCCGCCCTGGTACTCTTGTGGCTGCAGCTTCCCTTCCTTGGCCTTCTGCGCCAGCTCCTTCATGGTTTTGGAGATGTCGATGACACCGCGAGAGTCCGAGTTGAAGATGATCGGCGTGATCAGCCCGGTAGGCGTCGCCACCGCCACGCTCACGTCCACGTTCGAGAATCTGCGGATGTTTATCCGAGGGTTAAGCACTGTTGCAGACGAATACTGGGTATAACTATTTACTACTAATTTGCCAGTGACTCTGTACGTGCTCTGTGTCCTCAGGAATCGTCCGATTTTTCGACATAATTACTTAGAGTACTAAGTATTTATGTCGAAAAATCGGAATCTATGATTTAACCGATCGCCCTGAAATTTGGTAAAGACGCGGATATAGAGTACTATATCCGCGTCTTTACCAAATTTCAGGGCGATCGGTTAAATCATAGATGCATGAAGAAGGAACAAACAAATACTTTCTCATTAATAATAATTTATATAGAAAAGAAAAGAAAAACATTGATTATCGTGACAAACAACACCATAGGACAGAGTAATTCGCACAAGAAGTATTTAGGCACAAATTGGTTCCAACTAAGTTACGTGCTGGCATTTAAGTCAGCGTCTGCCGTTGAAGTTATTTAACTACTAGGAAGGCCACCTTTCCTTTCTCCAAAGTACCTCTATCTTATTTGTTGTTTACTTTTCTCGCACGACATGGCTTCGAACCCCTTAGAGCGGATTCCCATTCATCGAGTGTCGGATGCGACAAAATATCTGGTGTTCTGGAGGCAATACATTTTGTATAAGGCTGTTCTCTCCCGTCCTATATTATATACCGCTATTCTATACATTAATAACATAAATTAACTAAATACATATGTACATACTGCCTAATCGAGGTCTCCATCCAGTGCGAGTTGACGGCGGGGACGCGCTTGCAGGCCGCGGCCACGGCTTTGATGATGAAGTCGTTCACCGACACCTGGAACAATCCGGAATACCACGATTAATACGACATAAATACCTGAACACTTACACAACGGAAAGAGTAGGGGGCGACCTCCCGTAAACGGATCCTGCAGTAGTTTTAGACCCTTCATGGATGTGGCGACGTTATTAAATTTCATCTGACCGTTTGTAGGTATGTCTGTCGGGTATAAATCGGGTAAAAAGGTTTACAATCGATTTACAACTAACTTCCTGATGAGCTGAGGCGAGAGAGAGAGAGAGAGAGAGAGAGAGAGAGAGAGAGAGAGAGCGAGCGAGCGAGAGAGAGAGAGAGAGAGAGAGAGAGAGAGAGAGAGAGAGAGAGAGAGAGAGAGAGAGAGAGAGAGAGAGAGAGACTTAAAACTTTAAACATGGCACAGAACAAGGTGACAATGCAATTTTAAAAAAATAATGTTTTTTTAATATCGTATTTGTTAAAGGGTCGATGTCTGTTTAAGATATATCGCATGAGGAGCAGATTTAATTGTGAACCTACACTTTCAAGTGACTACTTATAAAATTGAAATAAATAGGCACAGTGTATTCGAGAGCACTAGTCTGTACAACATTATGATCAACAAATCTCACCTTAACCCCAGGGCTGTCCTTAGCTAACTTAGCGTTGATCTTCTCTCGCAGCGCCAGCGTCTTCTCAATGTTGACGGTAGCCACCAGCTGGTAGTGCGGTATCGTCTGCTTGGCCGCCGTGAGCCGCTTGGCGATGGTCTCGCGCATGCCGGAGAGCGGTACATCCACGAAGGTCGCGCCGGGCGCGGGCGCCGGGGCCGCGGCCTCGGACGCCGCCGAAGCGCCTGAGAGATCGCCAGCCTTCAGCGAACCGTATAGGCCTGTGCCCTGCCCTGGATAGATGGCATGAGAACTAAGTTGCTGAGGTCATACCATCTGACACAGGATAATTGTAAATGGCTACAACTTATACAGGGTGTATCGGAGCTTGACTTTTATACTAGGAGGGTATAGTTCAGGAAATATGAATTGGCCATTTTCACAAAGATGTTTTTGTTAATCGTTACAAAAGGTAATCGTAAAACTGCCCTCGTTCTTAAAAAGGTTAGGTCTGGTAAGTCTTAACGCAGAGAAAAAGATCGCAAACTATGTAACAGTCGGCCAAATCATATTTCCTGAACTACAAATAGGGTTTCTGAAACTGGGACAAGCCTAAAACTTCTTAATTGCATTTATTTGTTGCATGTAAACATTCCGTAGAATCGTAGTTTACAATTTAATTACTACTAATAGAATTTGAAATAACTAAATTTCATGAGATCATATATAATCTGTATGCAAAGAGATGTCAATACTTTTCCAATAGAGGAAAACGTCTTATTAATTAAACTATGTTTACAATTCACTACATAACCTCTTTATGTTTAAATATCGTGGGGCAGTTATTGAAACCGATCAATACTGCCTTCCTAAGCCAATAAACAGTATCTCAGATTCAATTGCCATAGTAGATTCGATCCTCTCCTCTTAGTAATCAGGTTATGATTGTTACAGGAATTTCATTTGCGATAGTGTTATTTGGCTAAGCAGGGCATAATAAGTATTTACACTACAGTAGTCTAAAGCAGGGATGTTGCGGATATTGGCATCCGCGACCGCGGAACTTTCGCATGAATTTAAGAATCCGCATCCACAATATTTTATACCCACATCCGCATCTGTAGTTGTCAAAAAATATGTATCCGCAACATCCTTGGTCTAACGCAACAAGGGTATGAAAGCTGTGGAGATGGTTAAAAATAAAAAGATGAAACTATTGCGACAGGCTCGGTTGTAACTATACATCCTAGTTTCACTATAACAAATGATATTAAGATTATTTAGCAATATAAGCATATAAGTGATTGAGAAAGGACACATATACAGGGTGGTACTCGATAAACTGTACATATTTAAAGGGGTGAAATTTTAGGTTAATTTATCGGTAATACAATTTTTTTTTTTTTTTTTAGCCAATGGTGTTTTTTTTACGGAATTTTAAACTTTTTAATAAATTTTGGGTAGTACACTTACTTGTGATGGTGTAACTTTTGATCTAATAGCCCAAGAAGGATAAAATAAAATGCATGGTATTGATATTAGTTAGGTTTATAATAATTAATAACAATATTAGACCAATTAAAAAAATATAACTGAGTAACTACTTTTTTTGTGGAAAATTACTGCAAAAATGTCATTTTGTTTTCATAAAAACACGATTTTCTCAAAATTTTGCAGATATTTTACTACTTTTTTGTTGCTTATTATTATTCCTCGTTTAATTTTAGATCTAAAAACGTTTTCAAATTATTTCAACTAATAAAAAAAGCTAATCTAAAACTTACGAAAACAAAAGCATACATTAAAATTAAAAGTCACATTTGAGTTAAGTAACAAAATTATTTATTTAAATTAATAAAATTATCCTAATGTTGAAAAGGACGTTCCTTGTATGGAATTAAATGTTCGAAATGTCCTCCTCTTTCTTGGAGGCAAAATGTGGCCCGAACTTGAAATTGCTGTGTAGCGCGTCGGATCATCATCGGGTTATTTTTTATTTCTTGCGCAGCGCACAAAATCCTGTCGTGCAATTCGGCTTCTGTATTGACACAGGTGCGGTAAACTCTCTGTTTCATTTCACCCCACAAGAAATAATCTAGAGGTGTCATATCCGGCCACCTAGCGGGCCATCCGACGGGGCCATCCCTCCCAATCCATCTATTGGGAAATTCATCATTTAAAAAATGTCTTACTCTTAGGGCCCAATTACCTGGGCATTCCGTCCATTTGCAGGAATATGCGTTGTCTGACATCTAACATAACATCTTCCAAAAGTTCTGGGAGCTCGTCTTTTAGTAGGACTAAAAATCTATCGGCATTGAGGGTGTTTGGTAAGATTGTGGTCCAATAAATTGATCGTCGAGTAACGCTTTTTTTTTGCTTATTATTATTCCTCGTTTAATTTTAGGTCTAAAAACGTTTACAACTTATTTCAACTGATAGAAAAAGGTAATCTAAAACTTACGAAAACCGAAGCATACATTTAAATAAAGTGAAGAGTTCAGCTATCTACACTAAATGTCACTTTTTACGGATCGTTCGTTGTGTGTTATTGTGCTTAATGGACATGAATCAACGAGTTTGTAGCCGTTAATAAGTTTGTTTGTTTGTTTCTGCTTGAACATGAACTTTGACGTCACAGAAAGCGCGCTAAAAGTGACGTTTTGAATCGCCCAAATCTGGTTGCAGTTTATAAGTGTTTTTTTTTATGATAGTAAAACTAAGTAAATAATTGATTAAACGTGTTAAAAGAATATACGCATACCTACACCCTTGCCACTATTTAATTACTCAGTCGTTTTCAATTTAAGTACCTGTTTTTTTTTCGGTTTGAGTCATCATGCCGCGTTTACGAGATTTTTCGCCTTTACAAATAGCCAATATGCACTATTTTTATGGATTATCCCATGGGTCTGCAAGAGCAGCGTGTATCGCTTATTTGGAACAGTATCCCGAAAGTGTCCCAAGGCCTGCCGCTCGCCACTTTCAAGAAATTCATCGCCAATTATGCAATATCGGTCTCGGCAACAATGCCCGCGTTCGCCGAGAGCAAAGAACCATAATCGATGTTGCCATAGAAGAAGCGGTTCTTAGAGACTTATACGCGGACCCGACCACAAGTCTTAGACGCTTACCATTGAGACATGGAATCTCAAAATATTCAGTGTGGAGAATTTTGAAAAAAGAAGGCCTGCACCCATTTCATTACCAACGGGTACAAAATCTAAATGTAGGTGATGCCCGGCCTAGGTGTGTCATGTCGACATGGATACTTGACAATCTCAGAAGAGATCCGGAATTCACTAGAAGAATTGTATGGATGGACGAAGCTCGATTTACTCATACGGGAATATGCAACTTTAGGAATCTACACACATGGGTCCATGACAATCCTAAATTAGTAAGACCGTCCAATTTTCAAGACCAATTTGTGATAAACGTTTGGGCAGCGTCACTCGACGATCAATTTATTGGACCACAATCTTACCAAACACCCTCAATGCCGATAGATTTTTAGTCCTACTAAGAGACGAGCTCCCAGAACTCTTGGAAGATGTTATGTTAGATGTCCCCTAAGAGTAAGACATTTTTTAAATGATGAATATCCCAATAGATGGATTGGGAGGGATGGCCCCGTCGGATGGCCCGCTAGGTGGCCGGATATGACACCTCTAGATTATTTCTTGTGGGGTGAAATGAAACAGAGAGTTTACCGCACCTGTGTCAATACAGAAGCCGAATTGCACGACAGGATTTTGTGCGCTGCGCAAGAAATAAAAAATAACCCGATGATGATCCGACGCGCTACACAGCAATTTCAAGTTCGGGCCACATTTTGCCTCCAAGAAAGAGGAGGACATTTCGAACATTTAATTCCATACAAGGAACGTCCTTTTCAACATTAGGATAATTTTATTAATTTAAATAAATAATTTTGTTACTTAACACAAATGTGACTTTTAATTTTAATGTATGCTTTTGTTTTCGTAAGTTTTAGATTAGCTTTTTTTATGAGTTGAAATAATTTGAAAACGTTTTTAGATCTAAAATTAAACGAGGAATAATAATAAGCAACAAAAAAGTGGTAAATTATCTGCAAAATTTTGAGAAAATCGTGTTTTTATGAAAACAAAATGACAATTTTGCAGTAATTTTCCACAAAAAAAGCAGTTACTCAGTTATTTTTTTTTAATTGGTCTAATATTGTTATTAATTATTATAAACCTAACTAATATCAATACCATGCATTTTATTTTATCCTTCTTGGGCTATTAGATCAAAAGTTACACCATCACAAGTAAGTGTACTACCCAAAATTTATTAAAAAGTTTAAAAATCCGTAAAAAAAACACCATTGGCTAAAAAAAAAAAAAATTGTTTTACCGATAAATTAACCTAAAATTTCACCCCTTTAAATATGTACAGTTTATCGAGTACCACCCTGTATAACTAACATTAAAAAGCAAATACTAAAAGTTTGTACGATACAAAAAGAGTGAATAAAAGAAAAAATAAAAACCGAATAAAGCTCTCCCGCGCGCATTTCGCGATTGTGAAATCAATAAAGTACTAGAACAAAAAGAAATGCATTTAGTCTAGCGTCTCGCATCCAAATATCATCTTTCAAATAAAGAGCATTCATTCTGAGCTCGAATATTGTCAAATGATCATATCTGAACAGTAATTTTCCCTTTCTTTTTCTCGGGAAAGGAAGTTAAGGACAAACATTCATTTGACAAGTCGAGATTGGCTCCATCTACATCTCCTAATCACGACTTTCAGTCCATACAAAGCTTAAGCGTTGTCCATCGTCTCACCTCCCAGCCTGACGTTCCTAATCTCGGCGAGTCTCCGCGCCATGGGGCTGGCGTAGACCCTCCCCCCGGCGGCGGGCGGCGCGGCGGGCGGCGCGGCGCGCGGGGCGGGCGCGGCCGCCGCGGCCGGGGGCGGCGCCGCCACTGCCTCAGCTGTAAACATTTCCTACTATAGGGAAGGAATCAAAGGATTGATAAGCAAAGATATTAAAAATGTTGTTCTAAAGTAAAGGGCATTTTAAGAATTCTTTTGAACACTGAGTCGTGACGATTTAGGACTGTGGACGAAGTCGCCCTGAGCCGAAGAAATGGACATAGGTTATGTCCTGGATAAGCTAAAACTTAGGCTACTTTTTATTCCGGAAAATTTAGAAGATACTGAGGGAATAACGATAATGGAAATCTACGCGGACTACGTCGCGGGCAGAAACTAGTATGTAAATAAAATACCAACCCTAATGTAGAGTCACATTTTTTATTACAAAACGTAAACTGACAGTCCTCTAGTCATTTTTTTGGAAAAAGTCAAGAAAAATAAAACCAAAAGTGGTTTTAATAACCTTGTTTCATCATTATTATCATCATTATTTTTTTATTTTTTTATGTGAAAAAGGAGGTATACGAGCAAGCGAGCCACCTGTTGGTAAGTGATCATCGCGACCCATAAATACCCGCAACACCAGAAGAGTCGCAGGTGCGCTGCCGGCCTTTGAGAAAAGAGTAGGCTCGTTTTTTGAAGGCCTCCAAATCGTATTGGTTCGGAAATACAGACGCCGAAAGCTGATTCCACATAGATAAGGTGCGTGGCAAGAAAGCCCTCGATACGCCCACGGTAGTGGATTTCCAACTATCATGATGGTGTTGATGAAATGATAGTTTGGTACGAGTTGTACGATGGTGGAATCCAGCGGCTGGTATCAATCCGAATAATTCCTCGGATCACTCTCCGTGATAGATGCGGTAAAAGACACAGAGGGAAGCAACATCCCTCCGCAGGGCCAGTGGATCTAGATTTATGAGAAGCCCCCGGTTGTTGACACATCGAGCAGCTCTGTTCTGTATTCGGTCAAAAGGAAGAAGTTGATATTGGGGTGCTCCGGCCCAAATATGGGAGCAATATTCTATGTGAGGCCGTATTTGTGCTTTGTAAAGCTGAAGGCGATGAGCCGACGTGAAATACCGCCCCGCTCTCCAGAGCACATCAAGCTTCTTCGAGGCTAACTTAGCTTTACCTTCCAGATGACATCGGAACTGAACATTGCTCGATATATCAACACCAATAATGCCAATACTGGACGCTGCATTAAGGGGAGTACCCTCGAAACAAGGAAATAGGCTAGAAGGTTGTTTTTTCGCGGCAGACTTGTGTCTTCTGGGCGTTAAATTGGACCAACTTTAGGTGACCCCAGTTCGAAACTTGTTCCAATAAAGTCTCGACTTCAGACACAAGTGTAAGTAAGTGGCTTCCGCTATATCCAGACCCACTGCCAGGGCCTCTCCCTTGCTCTCAATGGCCTGTGCCCAGCGATGAGTTAGGAAAACAAGAAGATCACCAGCCGAACGACCCTGACGAAAGCCGTACTGTCGGTCACTAAGTAGCTGGTTTTCCTCAAGAAACCTCAATAGCTGGCTATTGATAATGGACTCCCATTATCTTAGGGAGTTGGGAGGTAATACCAATCGGCCTGTAGTTAGATGGGTCAGAACTATTGCCGTTTTTAGGGATCGGTTGGACAAGTGCCGTCTTCCATAAACCTGGCACCAAGCCTGAAGTGTATGAGAGCCGAAAAAGGCCCGTAAGAATCGGTGCCAACTCCGGAGCACACGTGCGAAGCACTACTGGAGGAATTCCTGATGATTACACAAGCTAACATATTTGTTTTAACAATTAATACAGCTAATTTAATTCGCTCATCATCATCAATATATTCAGTTTCAGCTGTTCAGTAACCGGAAAACCTAGAATCTACAGCAACTCCAAGCTCAATACTTAATGCTTAAACTAAGTTTACTGTACTACCACTACTGTAAATATTTGTCCTGTTAACACGTTTAGCTAGACTGTAAGTGTTCATTTTAGGAATTTGAATAAATAAATAAATACTTTCGTATTTACATAACCTATTAATTATGAATGGATGTCGTATGACAGGGCACTAAAGTTCTCAACATTTTCTTTGGGGCATGAAACAGTCACCAAAAATAATATATTTAAAAAGTTTGTGCTTAAAAAATCTATTACTAAAGCTAGTAAATAATAGAGACACGTCAGTAATTTTATACCCATTTTGAATACTTAACTAAACAAGTGTGTATCTTTTATCATTAATGCAAAATTAATATAATATTAACCTTTTGCAGCAGCAGGCTTCGGAGGAGCACCAGCGGCTGTGGATCACATTAAAAACGAGGGTAAAACACCATGCATGTTGGGATTTTGTCAATTTTACTATACATTATCATAAGATTCATGAGCAAATGTTTCCCACATGAACTTGTTACATTTTACAATAACCATTTTGCTATGCTATGTAATGTTGGGATAACATGCTATGTAAACCTGGGATCTACTGAGCCACTTTTGTTCAATGAAGGCCCCTTGGTTTAGTTATCATTAAGGAGAGCATGCACCTAGTATCGGGTACACTCAGAAGTGGCTGTATATTTTGGTACAGTTAAGTGTAAAAATATAGGAGAATCGTTAGAGATCAGATTATATGTTATTTATAAGTAACTATTTTTTTAGCAGATTCTCTTATATAATATGAGTAAAGACCCTAAGCCACTAAATCAACGGGGACATAAACAGGTTTACTTTCAACATTACATATGTTTTACGTGACTATTCTTACAATCGTCCTTGAAGTCCTTGAAAGCAGCTACGTCGGCTTGGTTCTCTACGATGATACAGACCAGCTTGCCGACAGCCACCCCCTTGGTACCCGCAGGGATCAGGATCTTGGCCAGGTAGCCCTCTTCAGGGGTTTCAAAGCCCATAGTCGCCTTATCGGTTTCGATTTCGCAGAGAAGGTCCCCTGTGGAACAATATAACCTCATTAAATTTTGTGCAGTTATGTATGACTAAAAGGGTTAGTCATTTAATCATTACGTTTTATTTGCTAGGCACTAACTTTAACAGGTCTAATCAGCTGCTATCAAAGCTAAAATCCTTTTTTGTTACCAAATCTTAAAATGTCTAAATGTAAACAACACTACAAAAACACTATAATTTTTGGTATGATAAGAACTTTTTAAACTGCTAATCGGGTGCTACTTCATAAAATTCGTGCTATACCATATAAACAAATTTTTTCATGGCAGTACGTGGAATCTGTGACCAATACAAATTCATAATCTCAGGACTACAGTCCTAAGACTGTAAATTTATTGCAAACCTAAAGGACTAAGATGGAATGCCTCTTATGCTAGTTATTTCATTCAATGTCTTATCCCCACACTGGACCAATAATCTGAACACTGCTGCTTGGCAGTTGATTAAAGGACAAGATGGTGGTAAGATTTTGGATAGGCCCTGCACAAGTTCCTACCACCACTAAAATACTATAAATGTCTTGTTGACCAACAAATCTGCACAAAACATATAAAATTTATAAATTAATTTTAATGAATCTTGGCCCACATTGGTGTAACAAAGGCTACTTTTTAACCTATATGTAGTTAGAAAAATATTCAATAAATCACCTTCACTGAGCTTATCCCCCTCTTTCTTCTCCCAGCTGACAATGGACCCACTTTCCATGGTGGGTGAAAGAGCTGGAAGGTTCACTTTCGTGTGAGATGGCAAGCTGGAATAATGCCTCAGCTGAGGGGTCCATTGTGGGGCAGCTACTACCCTCTTTATATGTGAGGAAGAGAGTAATCTGTAACATTTCAAATTATATTGTAGTTCTTGATTAAGATTGCAAAACTCCAATTAATTAACATTACACTCAAAAATATTGGACACACTATGCATAAATGTGTAATAGAGACTTGTCAGATATGTTTGTGTGTTGCCAATGATGGATATTGTATTATTTTTGATGACTCTGTTAAAGGTAAAAGCTTGAAAATTTGTTAATGTCAGTTAAAGCTGCATGATTGTATGAATGACATTTCCTATTTGTTTTTTTTTTTTTTAAAAACAAAACAGTCAACCTCAAAGATATGTTTACATATTTTCACCTTATTCCATTGAAATAGGGTCCAAAAATGTAAACATATCTTTGACGTCGATTGTACAAATGTAAGTAACTATGCCCAGGGGAAATAGTTTGGGGAAAAGGATCCAACCCATCAATTTCACAGTCATAGAATTTGACATATTATAGGAATAGAATTTTAATTTTAATTTTTATATTTTCGCATTGTGAAATTGATCGTTTTCTCTAAATTATGTTACATTCCAGTTGAAAATAAAATATATTTTATTTATACATGATCAATCTAACTAAGTTATGATTTATCAATGTCAGGGCAATGACAAATCATCTTATCTGGCAGGATCTGTATGGTGAGATATCTAATCAGACAGGCAGATTTTTATTTAACTTTTAGGTATAAACAGTCAGCATCAAATACAATACAGCAAATTAATAATATCTTAACATATTGCTGCACTTTTATTAATTATAGTCACTTAAAACTAGTGCAAAGCTTGGTGGAAAATTGGAACCTTATTTAAAATGACTTATTACCACACTCAGTTAACAAAACCATTTACCTATTTATTTGATGAAGCCTGTTGCCGATTATATTTTGTCAGTATCTAATAAGATTATTTGGAATAAATGATTTACTAATTGTACCTATTATATTGTTAAAAAAGACTTTGAAGAAAAAAGAGGTGGGACTAAAATGTTTTAAATTGGCCACTTCATTAATGTAATGAAATGTAGTAAAATAATTTGTACAGTAAAATTAGTCATAAGAGCTGCTCTTTTACATGTTGGTGTATTAAATTTGGGGCCAATTTGACTTCAAACAGCACCCTAATTCTTTCCTAATATTTTTTTTGCCAATTACAATTGTTATGTAAAATTTGCAACCAGTCCCTGTGGGATTTATATGGCATTAATAGGAGAAATAGGAATCCATTTTGGATCACAGCATATGGAAGGCATTACGGTAAAGATTAAAATAAGCAGATGTAATGTAACAGTAACTCAGTTACAACTGCTATTTATTTGAAGCTTCTATAAGAAACTGAAACTATTGGTCAATAAGTAAACAGACTGTAAGGCCAACAGTTTGTGAATAATTTTGTATCATAATGGAAATAATATTGACATATCAAATAATAAAAATATGTCATACATGGAAACATGTCTACTAAACGATTACTGAAATTTTGGTTGATTTAGGCAAGATGTTTGTACTAGAAAGAGATAACCAACCAAAGGCAAAAAATACATGACAACTATTTCCCAAGCTAAGGGTTTCTTAACACATGCTTTGCCGGCTCTGATCATGTTCTGTTCTGATGACAATTCGCAAGGTGAAGAGCATTGACGTTTTGGTTATGCAATTAACGCCGCACACGAAACCTACTAGAAACTTAACGTACTGTTCAAAAATGACTTACAAATACGTTTTTGAACAAATATTATAAGAATTCTAGTAATTTCACATTTAAAATACATAATCAAAGTCATAACTTACTTGCTAGGGTGCTTTCGTCGAGCCAGTTCAGTGCTCACGCATCTCGTGATATTATTCCTCACAAGTTTATTTAGGCTGCTGTTTAAAACTTGGTTTCGTAGTAAAATCGTTCGCAACATGTTTGTCTCTTGGGGAATCTAAATCTATGCCGTCCTGATAATATGGACGGTTTTATGTTAAACCGTAGGAGCGACCTTTTCCGATTTTGTAGGTCGTTGGATTCACAGACTAGAGGTGGTTGGTTGTCTGTCAAGTTTTTAATTTAAAGTGTCAATATCGTCAATGTCAACGTGACATTTCTGCCTACTCATAGACATTTTTTTTACTTTTAAAACGTAAAGGCATAGCGATATTTGATCATACTGCCAAGTGTGTTTTTTTTCCGTTTTCTAATAAATCATGCCTTAACTCATACTCAACTCAAACTAACATAGAATTACAAGGTGATTTTGGCTTATAATCCCATCTCTAAACTCGTAAAAGTAAACGTCAAGTTTTCTTTACGATGATGAGTATATAACACGGATCTAAGGTAGGCCAAAGCAGTTAGTAGGAATAAGTTATTATAATAATATAGATTTGATAACTTAAAATATATTTGTATACCTATTGTTCTGGAGTGGCGTCCGCGGACCGGAAGACGAGCTGTAGGTAGGCCTCCAACAAGATGGAGTGACGACTTCGTCAGGATCGCGGGACCGCGGTGGATGCGAAAAGAACAAGACCGGTCTGAGTGGAAAGCCTTGGGGGAGGCCTAGAGTCTGGCAAACGAAAGCTGTCCACAAAAAAGGGCGGCAATTCAAAAATCAGCAGCTGGATAAGCTGGATTAGGCGATACTAAACGTAGTTGATATTATTTTATTTGTCAGAAATGTTAAATGATTGTTTCTATCTATCAACTCCGTTTGTTTAGTGTACAGACATTGATATCTGCTGCAGATATTTTGAATTGCCGCCCGTTCTTGTGGACAGCTTTCGTTTGCCAGACTCTATGTCCAGCAGTGGACGTCTTTCGGCTGACATGATGATGATGATTGTTCTAATGCAGAACGACATGGCTATTGATCACTTATTTATATTAATCAAATATGTTGTGGCCCGTTTTCTAACCACCAGGCACAGTAATTAACTTTATTCGTGTTTTAAGTCCTAATCGTGTGTAACTCCCTTTATTCGGCAATAAGCATAGAATTTGAAACCAATTTTTTTTTAACCAAACCACAAACAAGTCAACTCTGTCTTTTTCTCTTCTGTCAACTGTTGTGTTAGACAGGTTATCTAAAATGGTGAGAAATTAAATTTGTAAATATTACAGTAATCGTGGTGTAAAAATCCCAGTGTATCATTTGTATATAGTAGCGATACAGTGTCCTAATATTCGTGAATACTATTTCGGAGTCTCCATTTAGAATTCTTACAAATCGATGGTGGTCAGTGTCATGGGTTGTTATACCGCTCTTTCAATGTTTTCAGGCCAAACGCACGAAAAAGGTCGGAATTACTGGCAAATATGGCACACGTTATGGTGCCTCCCTCCGTAAAATGGTCAAGAAGATGGAAGTGACACAGCACGCCAAGTACACTTGCTCCTTCTGTGGAAAGGTTAGTTTTTGTTGATTGATTCTCTTGTAGACTTCAAAGAAACACCATCATACTGAAAAGGAAGTTGCTCAAGTCTTTGGGTTTGTATTTCAAAGCTTTTTTGTTACTTATAATAAAACCATTATAAAGCTTTTGTTTTGGTTCATTACAAGTATGAATTGTTTTTATCTTGCATTACTTTTCTCCATGGCATTCATAGTCTGCAATAATAAATAAGTTGTAGCTGTAGCTACTTATACTTTAAACGTGGTTATTTTAAGCTGCTGAAAGTAGTAATACTTTTCACACTATTAGTTGATGTTCTAAATATTGGGATTTAACTACATTCTAAAAGGTTAGGGATTAAGGGGGTGCTTTAGTCTCATACATCATATCTTGTAAAGGTTGTGACATACAGGCATTCAGTGGTGTCCCCATAATAAGGAATATTTGTGTTTTTTTCTGTTCCAATGCCTACAATTGTTACATCTCTCACTAAACCACTAATCTGTACTAAACCAATTTTGTTGCTAGTTAAAATTTACTAATAAGGTTCAGACTGATGTAGGATGAATGTCTGTTGAAAAGGGAGACTATTATTTTAATGGATTTTAAAACAGTTCCAACATGTCTGTTTTTTAAACTTAGTATGAATGCTTAAGTGGTTTGAATGTTTTCGTGAAAATGTGTAAGCTATGTTTTCAACAGTGATTATATACAGTCCGTGAGCTCTTAGAAAAACCTTCTGGTTTCGGGGGAAATTTGAAGGCTTCTTGTAGCAGAAAATGTCATTTGCACTTGTTGTTTTTATTGATTTATACAGATCAGTAAAACCACCACTGACTTATTTATTTGGTTTGTTATTTTTCAGAAATCTATTTCTGACACTAATAGGCTAGTACAGATGTATTGCATAATTGTTTTCCTTCGTATTTTCACGGAAACATACAAAAGTGTCTTGCTATTTCAGTTGGTCACAGTACAAAATGTACTGATGTTGAAAAGTTGAAAGTTTTAAGAAAAGAGTTGGTTCTAATTATTTTATAAGGTTCAAGTTATAGAAGCAAAGGGGATTTCGAAACATACATTAAAAAATATAATATTTAAATGAAGTTTCTAAGCATCCACAGGTGGGTATAATAGTTCTTTATACTTCCAAACTTTACTTTAGTAGTGTGTGAAGGCAGGGTGTTCCCTATTTAAATTAACGATGGAAGAATTCGAAAATGATGATTTTGTTTTATTTGTATCATGACAAAAAGTCATATTGCATTAAAATTTGCAAAAGATAAATAAAGGTAATATTATTACAGTACTGATGGTTATTCATAACATAACTTTTTAGGGTAACTTCAAAAAGTTTTGCAAGTTGTTAACAGAACAGAACCGCATATCACAATCGCGTGTCATCATCAATACCTGAAGTATGCTTCTAAAATCCGAAGGTTTTTTTGTTTGACTCTAAAAGGAAGATGAAAAGTCAATTCTGACACCTCATCACAGTACAATTCATAACCTATTCTCGGTTTTGGGGTTATAATGGGTACTGGAATGACCGTCAGGGTATGACTTCTTATACGTAAGTAGTAAGGACCCTACCACTAGGATCTGGGGGGACCCAAAGTGATTTATGTGGGACTCGCCAACCAAGAGCAACAAAAACAATTTTTTTGTCTCATTTATTTCCAAAATGGGGATTTAACCAAAAATAATATCCATTCGTTTTATTTTGAGACGTTGTAGTTTTATATGAATTTTGGTACCAGGTGGACAACTCCATAATCTTTTTAGGCATGCAATGCAATTGTGAATCCTTTTTTATACTGTCCAAAAATTGATGGCTAGAAATAATTGTTCCGTTTTTCAAATTCTCAACAAAAGTATCTGTAAACTGCAAATGTCCCGAGCCTCTATTCAACCCGGTAAAAACCATATTGTGTTGAGATCTTTTATAGTATTGTCACCTATTGATAGCTCTTATTTACTTAGTAATAGCAGATGACGTCAAAACAATACCATAACAGGTCAAAGATGATGTTTTTTACAGATGGGAGTAGAGGCCCAGTATTCATTCATTTGTGAATATGAATTAACTTTAATCAAATTTTAGCATCACATAATTATAATGTACATACATACTTTGTTTTATAATGCTTACTTGTATGTTTTTGTTCAATTAGGATGCCATGAAGCGCTCCTGCGTTGGTATCTGGTCATGCAAGCGCTGCAAGAGGACCGTAGCTGGGGGCGCCTGGGTGTTCTCCACCACCGCCGCTTCCTCCTGCAGGTCGGCTGTTCGAAGATTGCGTGAGGTCAAGTAAACAGTTTCTAGGATAAGCTAATAAAAGGAAAATCTTAAGCTTTATCTTTCATTTCTAAATCCTCATAGGCCGGAGGATGGGCACTAGTAATGGGTAGGGACCAAATTTTTTTACACTTAATTCTTATTTCTAAAGTAGTGTTCAACTGGTCACTCAACTGACCCTATATTATCAAGGAAATGATGCAAAGCAAGGAAGATATTTTATTTAATACAGGTCTTGATCCCTGCCCTCCGGTCCTGTGATCCGTTTTCCCAAAATCCCTGTATATGCAACCAAAGGACCAATCTGGCTCAATCTGTTTAGGATCATATCCATAGTAGCATTTTGAACGCCTACTTTGAAACTAAAATGTGTCATTCACACACCCAACATGTTTATGCAAATTACAACTAAATTGATACGAAACGAGTCTATTTTTAATCTTGGACTTTGCCGTCGTGGCCTTATTGACACGACTGTCAATTGCCGGCCAGAGCCGCCAGAAGTGTCCAAAAGACTATTCATAATTATACTTCATTCAGTTAAAACAATATAAAAATATAAGAAGTGAATTTTATTTCGTAATTTCAAACTATTGCTAGTACCTATGGCAATAATTAACTTGCATGTGTTCAACGCTTAGATTCTGTGAAGCGTGACACCCGGGCGATGAGTTCCCGATTCGCTGGATTCCTGTTCACGGCCGAGCCACATGCGCATGCGCTTTCCACTGCGTCGTATATGGGCCGTTATCAAAAAAATTGTACATAATTAAAGGCTTATTGAAAACAAAATCACGATCCTTTGTGTAACGAAAGTTAGTCATACAAACTATATGGGTAACTTTCATCACACAAAGGAATCAATTAAGTTTTGTTTTAATGAAAGCCCTTAACTATGTACATTTTTTTTGAAAACGACCCATATATACTATACAACGCAGTGGAAAGCTTACGCGCACGCATACGGTGTGGCTCGGCCATTAGTCTGATTCTCGTTTCACCGGAATTACTTATAAATGTGACAGTCAGAACTCAGAACTTCAAGAATCCGGTGAATCGGAACTAATATAACCCAGGCCGTATTATACGAACTACAGAGATATGAGTTCGTTCATACTGAGTCAGAGCAACGTGCTATTAGTGAACAATCCGCGATGGCGCTCCACGTCAAATTCAAATTGACGTTGCAAGGTTGTGTCAATCTACGAAAGAGCTAGCAGTAGTTGAGAATTGAAAATACTATATCCAATTAACCAAAATATATGTAAGTTAGAAATCATTTGGCATTGAGACACCCTTCGAACTGTAGACAGATAAAAGCTGTGCCATTGGATGATCGGCGGATACCGCCGTGTCTTCAATCTTCGTATTTAGTAAGCTTAATTATAACGTCTAGAAAATTTTCTGATAGAGGTGTAATGGGAAAGCCGTAGCTCAACTTCTGCCCTACTCTTTGTTTGGCGATGTCGTTTTGTTTGACTATCGTTTTTTATTTAGTATGGATATCTCTTAATTTAGCTTCGACTATAGTGATCAGCACCGAAATATTAATGAATCAACCTTCTGGAAGGAACTCCCTAATTATTGCAAAATTCAATGCACAGTTTACAGACTGACAAAAATAACCACTCTATGTTGTCCTAGAATACCTATTTAGAAATGCAGACATTTCGATAGATAAATGGCCGGATAATGGAAAATGGACAAAAAATTGGAACCTTATCGCAATAAGAAAAGAGAGAACATATTAAATGGTGTTGCCATATTTCAGGTTTTAATCAAATTGTTTGCAACCGAAAGTTATTGTGTTCTTTTGAAGATTTTCTTCAAAATGTATAGTCACCCAATAAAAATGTTATCATACTTAGAACCTTGTCATTATGAATGTAATTATCATTTGTATCATTGGATGTTCTGTTTGAAGTTTACTATGACAACGCACTAAAGTGCTTAACATTTTCTTGGGGTATTGTACCTACCTATCACATTAATTTAAGGAATAATTATCAGCAATAACTAGTTAATTGACCACAGTATAAATATTAATACTTTTAAATCACATAAAAACAAGTTTTAAGTAGAAAAAATAATGTTCTGCATCGTTAGGATATCGGAATTTTTCTAGGTTTTTTTTAGGAAATCAGTTTTTTCGCATGGCAAACACCAGTTACGTGGTTTAGGCACAGTGAAGACGTATCCTATGATCCTATCCATCGTTGAATCGTAACCAGAGTATAGAATAGACTAGGCCCGCGCGTATACATTTGAGATAGAGATAATATCTATACATATAAGTGTGGTATATATGCAATCAATTCTGAGTTGCCAACAATTTGCAAAATTTCCGCAGTACCTACTTTTTACCTGACTTCAACAACCGGTTGATTGCGAGTCGGCAATATAATCCTCGTGATTGTGACATTGGTTTTAGAACATGATACACTATAATTTTCACACGGCGGTGCTTACTGCTATAAATCACATTCATAACCACCTAACCTCCAAATGTGTGTACGTATTTGAATATTGAAAGTTACAATATCGAACGGTCAAAACATCTACAGTAATTATATCTATTTTTATACTGGAAAGATCAAAATATGACAGTTCCCATCTTGATTATTTCGTTATTTTACAAAAACATTAATGAGAACTCGTGTAACCAGTAATATTAGGGTAACTTTTATTGGTAAAAATACCTACACTTAAACCAAAATGCAGTAATTACGCGAACGCGCCTGTTGTGGTTAGGATTTTGGTCTTTAATTAGATTTTCGAGTAAAGGTCTGAAATGCCTACGATTAAAAATGCCACTTCAAGTCTGTGTCAATGTTTATTTATATTTGCTTCGAAGTGTTTTGAGCAGATACGAGAAAACTTTGTTGGTTGCCAATTTATGCGAATGTAGCTTTAATCCAAAGCTTCCTTGCTTCAGTAACAGATGGGTAAGTATCTGAAAAATATTAAAAAATATTCTAAAATTTTGCGAGTGTAAGAAAGTAAATTTCAAGGGTCATAAAAGTTAATTCGAAAAAAAAAACCATGTACTAACTAACTAACTTGTTTTATTACAAAATACCCAATAATATCATAATTATATATTATCCCGTTTGTTGGGTAAAATGCACTTTAAATGGATGACAACATTGACAACATAAAATTGGTATTACACGACTAAATTTAAATGTCAGCAATCACACGGGTTATAGTACCTACAAACTATTTAAAATCACCATTTCCGCTTGAGAACTTACCTGCGATGAATGGCATTGTTATCTTTTGTTAAATCCAACCTCTAATTAACTGTATAAAATGAAATGTATTAATAACAAAAGATGGAATATGAATTAGGATTTTACCCGTCTTAAGAATAAGGTTCAAATTGGAAATTACGAACTCACTCACAATTGACATAGAACCTTTTAGAAATGACTAACACTTGCTAAATGCTACACCCGGTGGTCTTTATTATATGTCATGCCGAAAAGGTTCTATGTGAAGTGTATCCTATTCCAATTTGAACCTTATCCTCAAGTGAGTAAAGTTGTAATTAATATTCCATCTTTTGTTATTAATGCATTTCATTTTGTACACGTTATTAGCGGTTGAGTTTAACAAAAGATAATGCCATTCATCGCAGGTAAGTTCTCAAGTGGAAATGTTGATTTTAAATAGTTTCTTTCTACTATACCGTGTATTATCGTTATCAACATAAGTCGCACGGTTAGCGGAAGAAAAATGTTTTTTCAACACACTTGCTCGACCTTTAAACGACCGACCGACCGACTTAAACGACCTTTTTATTCCACCGATTTTTGGCTCATAAACCTAGACATTAAACACGCGTGCTTTTTCAGTATATACGCACAAGTGCCTTTAGTTTATTAACCCAAACAATTTACATTTGTAGCCTAGTACCAAGTTGTAAGTACGAAGAAGAAGCGATATAATTTAGTCGGGTTATACCTTTTTTTTCTTAGCAACAAACAGTTTTTATGCGGCAAATAACATTATCTACATATTTATTTCAATAAATTGGTGAAATCAGCTTTATTACTAAAAAATAACTCAATTTCATTAAAATCATTTTACCAACTGTTTTAATAATTAATTAAAATTTGACTAAATGAAGTCTTGTTTTTTTTTCGCAAGTGTGTTGAAAAACGTCGTATGTAACACGTGTGCCTGTGACCATAATATACGCGGCTTTCTTGTGGCGCACTCGCTTTCGCTCGTGCGCACACAATAGCGCCTTGTATACAATGGTCAACTTAGCACACTTGTATCATAATGTACTATTACACTGTCAATCAGGATTTAAAAGACCACAACACTAGCATAATGTATTCGCTTACGAATGAAAGGTTATGTGCTCACATTTCGCTCACTCCGGCTTTTAAAGCCTAAAATACTACAGTTCACCATCACGAAACTGTTCTGTAACACACGAAACGTATATACATGTCCCTTGAAATTTGCAAAAAAACTCGAAAAGCTCGTCCGACACAAATCCGCTGTCAGGTTTGCCTGCCACAAATTTTTGTGCCAAACTTATACGCGAGAGAGGGACAGGTAAAAGAGTATGTCCATCTCGTTTATAAATACGTTATATATGTATATAAACGCATCTCAGCCGTCCCACCTGGTACCTAGTCCAATGCCTACTCTATTATATTCTCTCTCTACGGTTAGAATAGAGAAACCCTTAGATCATGTTGCCAATTTTATTCCGAATAGCGCCGTCAGTTTTTGGCTGGACTTTTAATACGAATAGACCGAGTCCAGCGGTGCCCGCTCCGTGGTTTGGTTTTTTAATCTTTCACCGCAGCAAATATATTACTGTAATTACAGTGAACATTTTAATAAAAATCATCTCTTATTGTGTAAATACTTTTTGTTTTATTTCCTCCTAGTAATTAAGATTCAGAACTGCGGCGCGTGTAGCGACGCGTTTCAGGATTTCCAGGGTGCATTGTCCGGAGTTGCCCTGTAGTCTGTCAAGTCTTGAAATGAAAAAGTGGCAACACTGTAGTGTCGTCTCTTTTCTCGGGAGAGAAAGGCTTTCACTCAATAATTAAAACTAATTTCTTTAGTCAAAGCTTTCACTAAGGGCCCGTTCACAAGCCCGTTGTTTGATCAGTCAGTAGTGAACTCAACTGTTAAAATTCGAAAAAGGTTTTGAAAATTTGTGACCTTTCCTTGAGATTTAACTATTAGTTTTAACGATTAGTTAGTTTAACTACTGCTCAAACAACAGTCCCTAAATGGTATCTACTAAATGTGACAGATTTCTGGGGTCTTTAGGTCTTCAGACATACCTCTTATAATCTGTGTTCTGAGGTGTTGGTCTTTTAATGACGCATAACGAATTAACGACTAAACAGATTGAATGAAATTGGGCACGCGGGTAGTCATTGTCCTGGATCAGAAATTCAGAATATGTTTTAAAGTTTTCTTTTCATCATAACGTTCATAACTGGCAGAACTATATACATTGTTTTGAATCAGTTTGTTGCTTTATACCTATTCTATTGAGTTATCATTGTTTTGACAAGATTATAAGTTTAAGATGAAGGGGAAAAAAACACTTTATATCAATATTAAGTAGGTAGGTATATTGTAAAATATGTCTTCTATGATGTACCAATTTATCATACATTATTGTTATTATAAAAATATTTGGGCAAATGACTCTTGTGTAGAGCTTATTTAGACATTATAAAATTTATTCTAAGCCAGTAGGGCAGTTAGTAGCACCAATTCATATAGTTTTCTTAAATTATTCTGAATTAATTGTCGGCTTACATTAAGTACTTAGGAATAATAATCACATTTTGATTGTTAAGCACAAAACTTAAGTTTTATGGAATAACAATAATATAAACATGAATTTAGTAACAACACTTTTAAATAACAAAACTAATTTATTTAACATTTTATTGCGTATAAAACCGCAAGCAATGTCTTGGCGTTATGAATTCTTTACATAATTCAGAAGAATTAGTGAATTAAACAATTATTGTACATTTACGTTAAAAATGTCAATTAAATTGATTCATATGGAAATTGATGATGTGAACTTAACTTATTGACTTTGTAGAAATAAATATTCGAAAAATATGTGCCTAGTAATTTAAGTACACAAAATAATACAATTTAAATGGCACTGGGTTCCAAGTCACACACTAGTAATAATGCCTCGTTTTATTATAAAATTTAAAAACTATTCTTCAAGGTGCTTTCCATACAAAATAGCATTAACATGAAATGTTACCATTCTAAGATTATTGTTAAAGTTCAAGTTCATTCATTACACATTAACTGCCAAGAACCCTACAGGTGAGTCCATTTAGTATGAAAATCAGAGCTCTTGGCAGTGAATGTGTCTGTAAAATAAGTATTATTATATGACATTTATTAGTTACGGTATTTTTTGTCCCATTTTTTTTAAAGCAATATTAGCAGAAATAAGGCACTTATTAATAAAATAAATTTAGTTGGGTATTTGGTATTAGGCTACCAAATATCTACAAAGAGAAATATCATATGAAACATCTTTAATAACATTGAATTTCATGGCGTTTTGTATGGGAAGTTAGCCTTGATTGATTAGTAGGATTAGTATTTTAGTAGCATTGACAATACCATAGGTCAAAAACAAGATGATATGTAGGATATAATAATCGGGGAATAGCAACTCCATAGATTCTAGAACCACAGTATGCCACCAAAAGTCCTAACCCTACTGATTAGATTACCTTAATTTAATTTAGAAAAATATAAGTACCTCCTCCTAATAATGTAGGTTATTTAATCACCCAAATCACTGTCTTTATCTCCAATAGCATAGAGTATGTGGAATGCAACACCCAGTAGAGCTGTACCAAGTAAGTCACCGAGTGCAGTCAAGTAGGGTATAGCGGAGTTGTCAGGATCCATACCCATCTTCCACATCCAGATGACCATGTAATGGCTAATAACCAACAACAAGAACACTTGTAACAGGGCAGCAGACATATAAATGAGTATAAATATAGGTGTCATGGAAGTATGCCCAGCCTTCAAGTAGCCTATGGTGTAAATAAATATTAATTGCCCTGGTATGACCATTAAAAGTAACAGTTTTGTTGTTTTCCCTACTAGGGCGCCTGGTTTTTCTCCCGTGTGGAGAACTGTAGAGAGCCTGGAAGCATGGACGGCCACCATATTACCCCCAATTCCATTTATAACCAATTGAAATACTGCAATTCCCTTATAATTAACTACAGTATAGTCCAATATTAACCCCCCAACACTACTAATGACCATGGCAGAGACTACAGGGACCCATCCTTCATCTAAAGCTTGTTTAGTGAATTTGTTTTCCCAGGCAACATAGCCACAGACTGGCACAAGCACTGCGCCAGCAATGATAATAATAGACGGCAATACAACACTTGTGCCAATAGTTTTGTACAACAGCGATGCAATCCAAGACAACAGTGCCAAGGTTGTCAGGTCACCCAGACTAGCTGCTATAGGTGTGGCAATATTGTCTGGGTTTATATTTACTTTTTTAGATATAACAATGACACCTATCATAATAAGTCCCAGGATAAAACTGGCAAATGAAGCAGTAAGCACACTTGATGCGGACAGTAACAAGGCATGATGGATATCAAATTGCCCATCAGGTATCCATCCCATGGCTATTGCAGCCATTGCTGCCAAAAAACCAACCAGAACTGCTTGACATTGTATCAAACAGAGATTACCTACAATTAATGCACTCAAACTCGTGTCCAGGTGTCCTAGATGGGCATGAGTCGATAAACGTGATGCAAGAGTCATCTCTAAGTTTCCCTTGAGTCCCAGAAGGGCAGGTACTAGAATATACACTTCAGATACTTGCTCGAAAACATTCCAATGTTGCACAACATCCAGCACGAGACTCGCTGCGACCATACCGAAACCGGCCAGTAAAAAGGACACAAACATTTGCACTCCCGCCACCCACGAATTTTCTTTTTCATACTTGATATCTGGAGGCTTGGTGCTATTGTCGATGAGACTATATCCATTATTGTCATCGGTAGACTCACTTCTTGCCATTTTAGAGTTATTGTTCTTGCTTCTGTTCATGGTTACAAATAGATTTATCAATTACACCGGTCTAATAGGACACGTAAACATTTGTTATGACATGAATTTTGAACTTGGGGCCAACTTTTGAAATTAATAAAGTTGATGATCACATACTCCTTTATGATTGCGACGAGCAAGCGATGCTACTTAGTACTTGGCTTGTGATTACTAAACATTAAATAATTGTATGTTTATAACGTTGCAATTTTACGTCAGAATAATTGCACGGTAGACAGAAACCAAGTAACCTCGCTCGCTCTTTCAGTCTTTCTTTTCTTTTCTTTTGACGTTTTGCACAGATTCAGCTGATTCAGACAGATAATATTGCAAGACGGTTTGACAGTTTTATGAAATTTGCATATTATGCTTCATAGATTTGTATCACAGATTTGCATTGTTCGATTGGTTATTAGCCGTACCTAAGAAGAAGCTCATCATAAACCATTCAGCCGCAGTTACTAAGTATTTTTTATAGAAATCCAAACTTCTTCCATAAATAATGTATTTAAATAATCCATCTATGACTTTTAAAGCATGATATTATACCTACTTAGTAAAAACAAATGTATGCAGTTTCATCAGCTTTGCAAAAAACAAAAAGGCAAAAAATGAGTTTGACGTGGTGACAGGTGGTAGGACTAAATAAGTGGCAATCATCAGATCTAGGGTAAAATTTGATCATGTTACCAATTTCATACTGAACAGCGCCCTCCCCAATATGTCCAACAACCCACAGATTATGGTATGCAACGACCTATCTAGATAGAATACTGTTCATGCATAGATATATAACGCCAACAACTTCATCTCTATTGGCAAGAAAAATCATTTAGTTTCAGGGATATACTAAAGTAAATAAGTAAAGTGTAATTTAATTATTCATTAGTATTTTCAAGTATGCTTATAAATTGTCAAATTTGACTCTTTCTTCTTCATCCACCATTAAGAGACGTCAACTCGGATGTTCGTTAAATCCCGCAGATTTATCGAAAATCCGAAACGAGCAGCCCCAGCATATGACCAAGTGCATAGTTACCTTTACTCTCTATGTATGGTCAGAGCAAGAAAAAGAAACAGAGATATGAAACGGCCTCCCGGATTTAACGAACATCCGAAACGAGCAGCCCCAGAATATGACCAAGTGTATAGTTACCTTAGGTGTCATAGTTATGTATGGTCAGAGCAAGAAAAAGAAACAGAGATATGAAACGGCCCACAGATTATTAAGGTATGTCTAAACGGCCTCCCTCAGCCATTTTGCTGACAAGATAATTTCCAACATACCTTAATAATCTGTGTTTAATTTCTTCACCACAGATAAAGAACTATGATCAATTTTTACATTTGGTATTATTTTGATTTTATTTTAATAGAATAGTTTTTTTAGTAATAAATAAGTGATAAAACTTACATCTTTTTAAAAATACATTATAAATTATTAATTAACATTAATCTGTCTATATGGTTGGTATACTCTCACGACCGACACGCGATGACGCGAGGTAGAAAGTTTGGTTTGACTTTTGACGTATACGTTTTCGATTGTCGACCGCTCATTACCGCTAGGCAACCAATTTTCATTCCTTCCACCGCTTTTAATTTATTCAAGAGTGCCGTGGATCTTATCAGGAACCAATAAACCATAAAAAGGGAAGCGTGTAAGTTAACACAAAAATAAGGTCGTGCGAATATGTGCTTAGATTTGTTTGACGAAAGTTGGTAAAACATCGGTGCGACGGTGCGATATCCACATTTTGGATCCGGAAACCTACTTCCAATTTGTACTCGCAGACTTACTGTTTGGTGTATGAATTGAGCTGTTATTTTCTTCAATAATTATTGTGGATGCAATAAAAGTAATATCGGTTGGAATACGTGCTTGATTATTGTCATTGGAAGTTTTATTTGTGATTACTTGGTGTGCAGGTCGACCTTAGGAAATCGTCGTGTTCAAGTTGATATGTGGCAGTGAAGTGAAGTAGTAAACATGTTTAGAAGCAAGATAAGGATTCACACATGCCGGATAATATTACTCACATCGTTAGTGTGGTTGCTGGTTGATGTGGCTCTCCTGACCATATACTCAGACTGCATCGGGGATGGCTGGGATTGCAGTAAAAACAAAAACACAGAATTTGTTGAAAGGGTGAGTAAATAATAATAATAGTCTATTTCTGAACCCAATGTATGTAATTTACTGATGATGTTAAATTCAGTCCAATTTGCAGTAAAGAAAGAAAGAAAGAAAATAAGTTTATTGGCAGGCATTTTACACTAGTATACAGATTCATAAGATTAAGGTAATATAGGTAATTCACTCAGCTAAACATACAAATACATTCTAATGCAAAAATAAAAAATAAATGTAATGCTAGTACATGTAAATTTATTAACTTCATTATCTTAATGTTAGTTTTTTGTTGTGTAACTTTTAATAAAAAAATTGAAAAACTCCTAACTTTAGAAGTTTAATGTTGTGTAGGAACATCCCTTAAAAACTTGAATTTCAAACAAAAATCTGTCTAAAATCAGAATTTATTTTTATGATATAAGGTAATAATGTAAATCTGGACCTAAAATTGATGTAATTTAATTTGTAAACACTTTATTCTTTATACAAAAGAAATAACAATTATAAAATAGACAAAAAAATAACAGGGAATTAAAGGATAATTTAACCCGTTACAGTGAGGAGTAATTACACAAAAGATCCCATAGGGTCAAATTGTATACGTAAGGGCCCACCAAAAAGATAAAATAAGATATGTGATTAGAGATCAATTAGCGGTACTGCTTGACGTCACCTACTCACCACCCATGAAAGCGTTAAAATACATCATATGATATTTACAGTTATGATAATTAGGATAATATGTATATAAGGATGAAATGTATTATATACTTAGTATTTTATACTTTGTTTAATGATAAATATATTATCTGAGTCACTATTACTTTTAATTATAAACATCAAAACACAAAACATCCAGCAAAACATGAGACATTTGTACAAAATATTTCATTTTATTAAATCATAAAAACTAACAAATAATTTTTATTACAACTGGATACTTACTTAGACGTTTGTTTATCAACTCTGTTGTTTTTATAACCTTCGCTTTATCAGTGTTCATTATACACCTTCATACAACACTGATAAGAATTAGCACTTGTAAATGGCATCCATACTTAGATATTGCAGTATCAGTATGGCTAGTGAAAGGGAGTCTAACAGGTTTTTAATTGGCTTGCTCTGAATAATTAAAGTTTCTACTATTGTAATAAAATGTAATTAGCTATGAAAAGTTATGATCCTATAACTTTAACTTATACCTCATTAACTTATTTTAATATTTTCACTTTATCTTACTTTCCAATTAAAAAAGTACAATAAATTTTTTACTATTTTTTTATAAACCTTATTTTATTAAACTTAGTTAAGAAAGATCACCTAAGACTAATTATGAACATATAAAACTTTAAAATCAGTCTTCCTGTTTGCGATCTAGGTTGTGAGAGACAGTCTATAGCTTCAAATACCATACATTTTTGAGCACTAAGGGCACCACAGACTAGTCTCAGTCCGTTGGCCGATAACTCTCAGATAATCAGATGTAAGATAAAATAATATCTTGAGTAAGCACTCCAATGTTTACCTACATTTATAACATTTAACTCATAATTAAAAAAAAATTTGTTCTTAGCAACTAAACCTATATGGATTTGTTTAATGATAAACATGCACCTACTTCAATAAGCATGTAACACATAACATTTTTTATCATGAAATATTTTTTTTTTAAATTTTATATAACTATTTAAAGGCATTAGTAACCACACTATTATGAATTGAAAATCATACCGCTCAGACCTAAGACCTAAAATGACAACAATAACCTAGAAGCTGATGACAATCCTCATTATTTCTTAGGGTCAAGAAACAGAAGTGCACAGAGGTAAAAAAGCGGCTATAGCAGCCGCATTAAAGAATAATGTGATTGACATAAGAGATGAAATTGAGGAAGAGATCGGGGAGGAAGGGCTGCAGATGGTCCCATACTCCAAGTCACGTCTCAAGCTATGGTTCAAAGCGCCAGTTGTCCTGCCAAAAGGAGAACTTCCTGGTGAAATGGGTAAGTGATTCAAATTATTCAAGCTTATTCTAGCTGTAGTGGTAACCTATGGCAAGTATGGGAGTCATTGGTAGTGTATATATATGTGTGTCAAGGTTTGTTTTCCAACAGTTTCATTTGTCCATATATTCATTAGTTGAAAAGAAATGGTTTTTTTTAAGTCAGTAACTCTTAATGCCAGGGGACAATCTCACACAAATTGTCCTAGTCCTATAAAACCTAAATGTTAGGTTAGGTTTGTTTTAAAAAAAAATGGAACACAAACTTACATTTTAAACATGTTCATTTAAACTGTTCCTTTCCACTGTTGAAGGATGACAAACACAAAAAGATGCATCAGGTATTTGTATCAACGATTTTGTCAAGAGAATGAAATAAAAAGAAAGATAAAATCATTTTTATTAATAGCATTTTTAAAATATGCAATATGTGGGTATTTTCATTTTGAATTTTTGACAAATATTTTGGTGAGTTTTATCCTCTCTGTTACGACCTCTCGCGAACTTTAGGTATTTTAATTTCACCTACTCCAAAAACGGCTCTTAGATACTTGCATAAACTTGCATGAAGTAAGTTATACCTCTTAGCTTGGTTCCTTGGTGGTCTTATAGATGGAATGGCAAATAAATGTATAAAAATCTTTTTATATCTTATCACTGGCGATCCGCCATGGCTTCGCTTCGGCTTATGTGAGTTTTGTATAACACCCGTTCATAAACCAGATTTATGTACATGAAAACCTTCCTACCTCCATCTATTGATGAAACCCACATTAAAATCTGTTGCTGAGCTTGAAGGATCTATACTAGCTTCTGCCCGTGACTTCGTCCGCGTAGATTTCGATTATCGTTACTCCCTCGGAAACTTTTAAACTTTCCGGGATGAAAGTAGCCTATGTGTTAATCCAGAGTATAACTTAGTTTCATTCCTAATTTCATCGAAATCCGTCCAGCCATTGCAGCGTTAAGGAGTAACAAACTAACACACAAACAAACTTCCGCATTTATAATATTAGTATGGTAGAGAAAAGATATGCCGAACCAAAAAAGTCAGGCGTTTTTAAATTATGCATGACAACTCAAATCGTTTTATGGGTTGCAAAGCTCCCAGCGACTCTTAACCAAATAATAGTAAACACGAATCCGAGTTGTGATAAAACCTTGCTTCAATTTTGTGATATATTTACTTCTGTACTGTAATAGACGCTGTGACGAAAACCAATGTCCTAATTGAATCCACAATACAATAACTTTACTGTTGTTTGTTGCGCGCATGGTGAATTCAATAAACACGTATGATTAGATTAGCACTAGGTACATTAGATGAAAGCATAGTTAATAAATACATATGTTTTAGGCGTCAATGGCCGCGTGTCGCATTCCCTCATAACTATAATTATTTACAGTGCTTGATCACTAATTGCTAGCTCATTTGTTTACAATACTGGTAACAGACTGGACAATAGGACGCGTGGTTTATTGTTCCTTTTGTAACTTGTTGAATCTTAACGAATGATGTAACTTAAATGAGATAACTCAAGCCAAATTATTCACCAAGCCCTAAGATTTTTTAAATTATAAATTTCCTTCTTCCATAACCGCGATATAACATTGATCGTTTTGTTTTATTTATGTCTATACGTATTACAAAATTATCACCAGCTCAACGCAAATTACGTCCATTCCATACTAAGCTCTAGGCTTGTATTATGTACGAGTCGACGATGAACATACTTACATATTGAATAATAATAAAAAAAACACGGGAACAAATATTCGCGCTCATCACCCGAATATTTGCACTTACGGAGGTCGAACCCGGGATCGCTAGGTTCATAGGCAGGGGTTCAACATGGCTAATCACGTTTATACATGTTTTTGACACTACTGTAGAATGAAAGGTTGTAATTGTATGGAATGGAATGGATTACTGCAATCGAAATAATTTACGAAAAATCAATCTCTGCGTTGTACAAATACCTACCTAACTAATGCTTAAGCAAATTGCTTGTACCATTACAAAATACACACGACCATTATAATTGCAAGGCAATATACTGTTGACGGTTTCTGATAACATTATTTGGTGTTTACCACTCATTGGCGCAAACCGTGAGGGAATTTAGCTGCACGTCAGTTTTTGGTGGATATGACAGTGATATTATAAGTTTTAAATAATTAATTAAAAATACATAAATATGTTTCTGAACAGCTGCGATTTATAAATGTTAAAAAACACAGTTTTTATAGTCAAACCTACGAGTATCTAATTTCTTTTAAGTCTGAAATATAGTTTACACACACACACATTTGGATAAGTACATTATTTTTGTCTCTACTCATACTCTTTTCTTTTGGATTAATCAATTTTTAAAATACCCATGTATACCAAGAACTTGTTTAAAACTTTTTGCGATGCTCGAGACGTAATTATGTGTAACAATGAACTTTCTATTAGTACATTGGGTCTGATCTATATTAAAGATTGGGAAAATTCTCACAGTTTAAATGCGACAGCTTACAACTTTCAAATGACATCTACCCATCTGACAGACACTTAAATTCTATATTCAAATCAACATTTGTAGCGCGTCACGTAAATAAATTTCTGTTGTAAAATCAATGGGTATAGAGTCTAAAATTCAAATTCAGCGATCGTTTTATGTAAACAACGGCCTATTAAACGCCTACAATAGGTGCTATAATAAGCGATATTTCGATAGAAATGTACAGAAACACATCCGTGTTTAGCAAAGCTTTTTGTAACCCCTAATTTGGCTTGATTGTATGTAATCCTACGGTACGGTGGGTTCAGTCACCTAATAGCCAAGTGTCATTGAAAGTTTGCGCTCGAGTGTAGTTCCGATGGAAGTACGCGTACACCTAAATACAGTTATTAGTACTTATTAGTGGAAGTGTTGGATACAAAATTATCTTTATTAGTTAGGGCTGTAATTTACACATTTGGCAATCAGTCAAACGCTTTAAACGTACAGTCCTCCAATATGACGCAACACAATGAGTCAAATCAAATTTGACATGGTTCCATAAAGGTTAACAGCCTAGTTATAATTTAGTATAATGGAAATTCTCTAAACTAGTGAAACTACAAATTCCTGTGCTAGTAATTCCATATTAAATTGACTGATTTATTCGATTTACCGATTGATAACTAGAAACAGTAATAACAAGAATGCTAACGTTCCTAAGCATATCTAATCAAACGGCTCGATATAGTTGGATACCCAATCGATTTACTATCGAGTCAATGGGTGATTGATCGTTTGCAGATCGACTGTCCTGTGGCGATGTTCTTCGATGATCGATCGGGTCGTTGAACAGTAATAACTTCGCTACAATAATTGTATTTGAGTAAGACAGGAAATTCCAAATGGGTAGTAAATGTAACTTAGGATCTCTATATCGCCATCTTTAAGTATTTATGATTTATGTTAGTGTGACATGATACTTCCGCTTTCCGGTTCAGGTAATCAGGAGACAATCACCTGTTATCAAACAGACATACGCGAACAGAGCTGTTTGTTGTTTAAGGAGGGTTCTATGTTTTCCCACTTACCGTACGGAATCCTATAACTAACTAGACATTATTTTTTAATGTCACAGTTTTCTTTATTTTCTGATAAATGAATACGATTGCAAATCTCGCAGGTGTATTACGGTAAAGCGTAGCATGTGCCATAAAGAAACTATTTCCAATGTAACCGTTTTTCTAATTAATTACCGATCTATAAAAAGCACCACTCTTCATGGTACTTTGCTTCCGTGCTAGAGAACCGGTAATTTTTATTGAATAAACATTTTGTATTCGTTTGACGATATCGGATGCAGCGTTGTTGTGGTTGGGGGATTACAACCAAAGCATACAATCACAGTTCACAATTTGATCGTGTCACGATTGTTGAAGGGTGCCATAGACTAACAGATAACTCGCAGTCCGAAAACTCAGGCCCTACTTTAAAAGAGATGGAGCTAACGTAACTTCGAAGTTCGAATTTCAAAGTAGGGCCTCTAGTCAAAAACCAACGCACAAGTTAATGGTTATTTGTTATACAAGGGGGGAAAGTCGTATTTTACCTGCGAGTGTTCATTTGAAACACGAGCTAGAAAAAGGATTGACCACGAGCGGAGCGAGTGGTTCAAAAATAGAATCCTGAGCGTAGCGAGTGTTTCAACACACGAGACATAAAATACCTTTTCACCCGTGTATAACACAAAATTTATCACCTCATGCGTTTTGTTCGCACATCGACTTACTTGGACTGTCAGAACATTTTATCCGTTTTTACAACAAGGATGAAGGTTAATGTTGAATGCTGATATTTATGAATTAAAATAAAGTTGTAATATTGAATTTAATGTTTTTTACTCGATGCAATTCATTAATTGTTATGTTAAAAATTCAGCACTTTTAACGTTTTACGTTTTGTTATCTGTCAAATAGCACTTAAGCGACTTTCAAATGTCAAAACTCTTTGCCTGCTGGCAATATTCGTACGTGACGGCTTTATTAGTTTTCCGACGACAATTCGTTATCTACCGATCGCAAAGCGGCGACGATCATCAGGCGGCCTGATGGCCACCGGGGCTGTCTGGCCAAAAACGCCGCGTTCCCCGCACTTAAAGCGCAATTCACACAGCGGGCGGGAGCGGGTCGGGCGCCGAGCATGTCGTTTTCATCGCGGGAGCCGCGTTGGTCGTCGTATTCACATAGAGCGCCTAACCGCGGCGGGCCCCACAGGGCGGACGCCTCGACGAAACGCGGCGGGCCCCGCGCGGCTGTGCGCGGGTGATCGCAGGCGGGCATTCGGGATCGGATGGTAATGGCGAGTATATAGAGTAGAATTTACAACGCTCTGCGAGAATGCCTATCGGAGAATTCGTGTTATTACGACCAAGGACGTCCGCGAGGGACCCGCTGCACCTGGGCGCTGTTTGTAGTGGCGGGCGGCGGGCGCGGGTCCCGACCCGTCCCACCGCGTGTGTGAATGCTTCCATATAACTTCATGTTAAAACACCCGCCGAACTTCCAACCCGCTCGCCGCACGACCTGCTTCCGCCCGCTGTGTGAATTCCTATTTACAGTTCGACGAAATCGCCAAGCCAATATAGGCCTTCAGACTAGTCTGTGTTTCCCGCAACATACGTAGTTAGATTAGCTTTTTCTTTCTAAACCGATCAAAGCAGGTCTGCCTTAAATTATTATTGTACTTATTTTTACATATTCAACTATCCACATAATGCGTAAAAAAATATTTACAAATGACGGACTTAATGCTTAATGATATGTTTTTTATAGTTGTATAGTTTCACCCACTTGAGCATTTTTCATTCACTTTTATTTGTACACCATACACATGGCCGAGCATCAATTAGGTTGCGACGGCGACTTCTATAGGTTAATCGTTTCAAATATAAACACGACAACCATTGTAAGAGGCATACGGAACTACGGAATAGTCTTTTACAATCAATATGTACGTCGATGTTGTTAACAGAAATAGGTCATTTATTAATTTAGAAATGCACTTTATTTACTAAACATGCAAGTATTTATTTTCAATCACAACCGTTTAAGAAGAAAAAGGTGAAAATCGTTTATTTAGGGCATAAAACAAAACGATAATCCCCTTACTAATAAACGTTGAGTATTCGTGATGTAGTTAAACCATGCTTTGTCCTCATCTCTCATTGTGGCATTTGAATTTGACAGAAAAAGACAAAGCATGGTTCAGGTGCACTAACGTTACTCAACGTTTACTAGTAAGGGGGCAATAATATAACTATTACATAGATAAAAACCCCCGATACCCCTAGTTTCAGAGATGATTTCTCGGCCCAACCGTGTTTCATGAAACTTAGCTTAGAAGCACAGTTAGAAAACCTGAAAACCTGAAGTCGGTTCACCAGTTAGAGTAACGGTACCGCAGACAGACTGTCTCTGTCTCTCTCAAGTTACAAACCATTTTTGTACTTGACAAGTTCTATTTTCAAAACTGCAGCTTAAGCTGTTTTGGTATGGATATCGAGATTCAGATCCAGATATATTTCTCAAACAATCAATTCAAAAACAGTATATATTTCACAGCATGTCAAATTACATTGAGGTCGTCATAAATAGAAATAAGTTCCAGCACAATAGTATTATGAAAATGCCGTTACTTGAATACAAAACGGACACATTCTAAAATCGGTCACGTAACGTAATTGCTATGGTATCTTTCGTATTGTTTACCATTTCATTAGAGTTTCATTAGCTGCTAGCATTTCATTTGTGTGATAGTGCGGAACCCCCGGTGCGAGAGACTAATTATAAATTTTTAGTTCTGTGTTTTCTTTTACACTTTGTATTGTACGTGATTTTTCCGTGCGTTTTACGTGTCTTTTTTTACAATCGTTACGTATTGCTCGCATAATGCCAATAATGTATTTAACAGTCATCCTCTTTCTTTATTGTTTATAACTAGCTTTTGCCCGCGCATAGAAGTCGCCATTACCTGGAACCTGGCCAATTTTTCGGGATAAAAAGTACTATGGTAAAATAAGTCCTAAGTAGAGTAGGTACATTGTAGTTTTATTTCAGGCAAGGCGGTGAACATTCCTGCAGATCAGGAGGGGCTGATGCAGGAGAAGTTCCAGGAGAACCAGTTCAATTTGCTCGCCAGCGACATGATATCCATCAACCGATCCCTCACCGACGTCAGATTTGGGAAGTAAGTGGAAGTGTAAGGAAATTGACAAAAGGATTTTTTTGAAAAGGTGTTCTTTAACCATGTTTTATTTTTGTAAGTCTAGCACTAGCTGTGAGTTGAAAAAGACCATGTGGCGTTTAAGTTCTTTTTGCTTATGAACAAGAAAAAATAGTATGCTTATGAGACAAATCTCTTGCTTTGATTGATGATGTTTTTTTTCAGAACAGTTTTTTGTGAAAGTTCCTGTTGTCAATTATGAAGTTATTAAAAATAACTTACAGTAATATTGATAACAAGACGTATCCCTGTCAATTTCGCGAAGTTGTATTCTGATTCTGAATAAGAATAGCAGATTCGCTACTTGCCAAATGGCGATTAGGTCAGTTTTAAAAGTACAGATTCGCGGATTTGACGATGTTACTCTTCCAAATATATTATCAAACGAAACTATAAGCGAATGTCTAATCGCTAGTGTATTTCGCGCTCATGTTTTTAATGGCGCGATAGTAAATCTGCGTGGAACACTATAGCTAGCTAATAATTAGCTATGCTGCGGTTCTGGCAGTAAAAAAACCTATTTATTTTGGTACCATTGTTAATCCAGTTTCATGGTTATTAGTTTAACGATTACATTCAGTACCTTGTTTGAAAATAGCATAACCACATTTCATGGGATAGGATAAATCGCCAGTAGTTCATTAATGTGACAACTGGATCATTTTAAACTAGTTTTAAAGTTCATAATAGTAATGTGACTAATATGCACTTTGAACAGGTTTCCGTCTTAACGTCTTTTTAAGGACCGGTTTTATAAAGGCCCGTTAGTAAATATGTCAGATCTTAGTAACTTCATACAAGTTTTGACATTTCTGACCGAAATTTGATCCAACGGATCATTATAAAACCCAGCCCAAGACGTCAAAGTAAAGGTAAAGTCATAGAAAACGGTTGTTCCTGAGGCGTCAGAGCGGCGGAGATACGCATCCTAACATAGATCAGCTTAATTTTTACGGCCCAACAGGTGTTCTAGACAATAAAACTTGTTTAATAAAATCGTCGTGAATGGGTACAATAAAACCAGGCATTCACTAAGGGACAAATGTCCCGCAACACGCGTCGCCAGCGATGTCGGGTGAAGTGGCTCAACGTTACCGGACTTTGCACGGCTAGCTACATGTCGGCAGCGGCGTCAGTCAGTCAGTCATTTTTCGAAACATCACGAAATGTTTGGCAACATCGTGCGACATATGTCGCCGTGATGTGGCGCACCCGACACCCGTCGCGCGATGTCTCCGGATATGCCAGACGCAGTTTCGCGAAGTCGCTCGAGTTTGTCCCTTAGTAAATCCCTGGCTTAAGATGCCAACGATAGACTTAATTAACTTATAAATAGTGTTACGAGTTTTCACTTTCAAAGTTTCACATTAACGCCTTAGTGTAACTGGTATGAGTCATTTCTGAGAATGGGTTTATCGTGACCACTGCACTCTAATTTCAAGGCCTGGCACCCACTTTGATAAATTTAGTCTACTTATAACTTTGTTTGTGAGGTCTTTGTATAAGTCAGCAAAGACATTGCACGGAATTGTATTCACCGAATAACTTATCACATTGACTATTCTAGCCGCGTTTCAAACATAGCAATGCATCTCTGAGTTCATTTCCCTCTTGCTACCATAAATATGTCGTTTGAACGACGTGTGACGCCATTATGTCTCCTCAGCACAAATTTCAAAGGAAGTATCTCGAGAAACACAAGTATATGGATATAATATAAAAATTAATGGGCTATACTGCCGTCGTCCAAAGCAAAGAAGCGTATAAGAGTATAAAGTCATCATGCACATTAGGCCTTTTTACTTTGGGCTGTAGTATAGCAGTAACTGCTAATTCATTAGGTTATATAGAATGACAAAACGTTCGTGGAATTGCACGGATTCTCAGTAAGCTTGTCGTTTGTTATGATGGTAGAATCTGGGAATCGAGGAAGTACTGCTTTGCAATAGTATCGCTACTTTATGTAGTAACTATAGTACTCCCGCGACTTCGTTCGCATATAATACTCTACCCTTTTTAACCCTTTAGGACATGAATTTCCCTCTTATTGCAGCCCTAGGATATCCAAGGAGTATTCCCTCCCAAAGTTCAAGTCCCTATAGTTAGTTTGTTTAGGTACTTAAAAAAATGTAAACAAGCCAAACCACGTGGCATTGTTAAACAGCCAATCAAAACTGTTATATCGCACTTTGACGTATCAGTGTTCTGCTTCTATTGGCTGACGAACTATAAAACCTGGTTCTTTTGTTTACATTTTTTTAAGTACCTAAACAAACGGAGTATAGGTCCAGCGGTTTTGGCTGTGAGTTGATCGATCGATCAGTCAAGATTTCCTTCGTGTGTTGTGTAGTACCTTTTTAGTTTTATATAAGAGAAGGTAACAAAAAACTCCTTGGACATCCTGCCAGGCCTCAATTCTACTCGGTAGAACAATATTGCTTTTGACGAGTTTTGGTATTGGTTTCAACTCGGCCGTCATTACTGTTAAGTTTAACACGTTAATATTGTTTTACCGCGTAGAAAAGAGGGCCTGAGCACTAGTAATGTATCAAATGATAAGATTAATAGCCTGTACCTAGCCAACTTAATTAATGCTGATCCATATCACCACAAACATAAAAAAATCTTATCTGTAAACGTAAAGCCGCACCGCTTAATATTGTCGCTTGCCGATGTGGTTACTGAGTTAAGGTGGCATTCACTCTAGGGTTGGACGGAGAATCAATTAGCTTTTAATTTTATACCGTTTTCAATCGAGTGTTAACATTAGGCTCACGTTTCATAGTTTATGGCTAGTTAGCGTCTAAATCGCAGCGAAACGTTAGTTTACTTAGCTACTTACTAGAGGATACTTCGTATGCGTAGAATTAGTTTCCCTTTACTCCTCCTATCGGGTCGATTGTCGGAAAATCCTTTCTTAGTGTAGCCTTAAGGTACCCAAGGAACATTCCCTCCAAATTTCAAGTCCCTAGGTCCAGCGGTTTAGGCTGTACGTTGTCTGTCAGTCAGTCAGTCAGTCACCGTGCTGTTTTATATCAGACTAGCGGACGCCCGCGACTTCGTACGCGTAGAAATAGTTTCCCAGTACTCCCCCTTTTTTTCCCGTTGGGGGTCGATTTTCGGAAAATCCTTTCTTAGTGTTCACTTACATCATGAAAGGAACACCTGTACCAAATTTCAAGTTTCTAGGTACAGTAGTTTCGGCTGTGCGTTGATATGTCAGTCAGTCAGTCAGTCAGTTTCTCCTTTTATATATTTAGATTTAGATTAGATAGATATTAAATAATAATAAATATCAGGGGACAATGTCACACCATTTGACTTAGTCCCAAACTAAGCTCTAGGCTTGTATATACAGCAATATATGCAGGGTGAAATGGAAGACGAGATCAAAAGTGATATGATTTAATTAACCATAAAGTGGGATCCTAATAATATAGATATATAGGTATTTAGATGTAGTATTCAGACTTAATCTCGCAATGATCAAAATGAATTAATTTATTGTAAACAGTGTGGTCACCCTACTTGACAGAAAGAGATTAACAATTGATAATGGCTAACTTGAATTGTCATTGTAACTGAAGTGTTATTAAAGAGTATGATTCTAAAAATAGGCTAACCATGATTTATTTAATGGGTGATTTAAATAAGGGGAAAATTTAACATAAAAGCAATAGCCTTTGTTTCTTGTAACTAATAAGTAACTAATAGGCTGGTAGATTTTTGACGTGTAAAAGTGCCCGTGCGGTCTACTTACTAAATAAACAGCTTTTATTTTTTTATATTCGCGCCCAGTTATTACCCACTACACTTTTTAGAGACTGCATGAGTGCAGAAGAAACATTTGCTTACGTAGAAACATAGCTTTGTTACTGCTTGTTACACGTATTTATAGCAAATATTTTTCTAGTGATTGCAGTCTCTAAAAAGTGTAGTGGGTAATCACTGGTTGCGGGCAGTAACATTATGGTGTACCCTACTGTCTTATATATTTAGATATTAATACGCTCACACGATCCGATTTACAGTTCAGTCGGCCTGCTGCCAGTACGTCACTAACTGTAAGCTTAAAGGTGCACCTATACGTACAAGTTTCTTGTGTGGATTGTGAAGCGACGATGAAATCGTGTAGCTCAAAAAAAACGAACGATAGGGAAAAATAAACAACGGACGAAATGTTTTAAGAAAATAAAAAAGAAAAGACCTAGTTTTTCATAATATTCAAAAATCGGTAAAAATCGGACGCGGCGTGGTTTAAGGGGAGGGAGTCGTTATCGCATTTTATATGAAAATTTCAACTTCACAATCCACTTAACACAATCTCTGAGCGTCTCGTTCTATCATATGAAATTAGACGAGATTAGTGAGACAGCCATTATTGCAGGCTCAAAAGTGGTGTAAAACCGCTAGGGTAACAACACTACTTGATTATAAAATATTTGACAGGTGTAAAGACAAGGTTTACCCGAAGATGCTGCCGACCACCAGCGTGGTGATAGTGTTCCACAACGAGGCGTGGAGCACGCTCATCCGGACGATATGGAGCACTATCAACCGGTCGCCGCGGCCTTTGCTCAAGGAAATCATTCTGGTCGACGACGCCAGTGAGAAAGGTATGACATTTTGTAGAATCTATGTAAAAGTAGTTGTTGACTGATTAGGTGATTAGTGTGCACTGTTGCATGTCAAGGAATTAATAGGATTAAATAAGATATGTTTTCCAAAATGTAACGTACGCTTTGTATGTTTTTTTTTTAGTACACTGCATTTATCTTATCCCAAGTTACAGGTGCATGGTTTTTGGTTAATTAACAATCTCTTATTCTTATTCTTATTACATTCAAAGTTAAGCGTAAGTTTTGACAGAAAAACATAACTTTATTTGTTTAGTAAGTATATTAAACTTTGCTTTTAGTATCATAGGTAAGCATATTTTTCATATTAAACACTTTTTAGTCTATTTTTAGATATAACGTTCAAGCCGCTAATCACATAATATTTCTACAGATCACCTCGGTAAAAAGTTAGAAGAATACATAAAATCCCTACCTGTTCCGACGCATCTATTCCGGACGGAAAACCGCTCGGGGCTTATACGCGCGCGACTCCTAGGCGCGAAGCATGTCAAGGGTGACGTCATCACGTTCCTAGATGCCCACTGCGAATGCACTGGTATGTATGCCTCTTGTAAAAACAGGTCAACAACTGCCCTAATTAAAGAAATGTGGAAAGTCTTGCGCTCGCGCTCTAATATGGTAACCCTATTACTGATGACGCGGGATTGTAAGTGTAAACTCAAGTGTATTACCGCCTTATTGTTTATTTTTTGTTAGGGAATGTTATTGGTAAAATAAACTTGTTTTTTATGTTTTAGTGTTTGATAAGGTTATTATTTTAATGCTCTGTTCTTATCAGAAACTGTTAGGTAAGAGAATTGGGTGAGTTATAAAAATATTGTACCTAATTAAGATAGGACTAAAAAAAAAAGTAGCAAAAAATACCGTATGAATGTACCAACTTAAGCAAAATATTTTTTGAAATCTAACCACGTACATTATGTAAAGATATGTATAAGTAGGTATCCTTTTCTCCTGCAATGACATAAGGTGCAAACCTTTTTATAATCTGTGAAATACCTACTAAAATTAAACCCTACTTTCAAAAACCTTATTATAGTTTTAAATTATATGAAACTATAAAATACTAGCAAGGTTCTAAGGTAATTTATTTTTGTTAATATAGAGCTGATTCAATTTAAAATGCCTTTCACCATTACCAGCTCAAATATTATTTAACCTCTCTAATTTGATTGACAACTTTAGTGTCGTAAGTTACACGCAATACCGTGAAGTTATGATTACTTAGCCTGCCATAGACATAATATTCATTAACCTGGCCGTGTAACATCCGGTTCTAATGCAAACAATAGTGTCGGTTTGTTTTTAAATACATATTATTCTGATACACACTAATCTCCACCTTTATCAATTACTACCGTCGTGTTCAATTGAAATAAGCAAAGATGCAAACAAAACCAAACCATGCAATTTACCATTATTACTCGATCATCACGTACTTTTGAAAATCATTTGTGGTTTTATTAATGATTTATACACTTGACTATCACTTTCAAATTAAGTTTAAGATTGAATTACTATTAATTAAAAGATTATTTAAAAAAAAACGATAAAAATTTGAGGTTATGTGTCAAACGGTAATACTAGCCCACAACTCCAAGTAGAGGTTGTTTATTGCTATTCCTAGTCTTATAGACTAGTCAGTAATGACCCTGCCTATGAAGCTAGTGGTCTAGGGTTCGATTCCCGGTGTGGCCAAATTTTTGTTTGATGAGCGCGTACTTGCCTATTTGATTCAATGTCTTGGATGTTATCCATGTATTTAAGATATAAAGTTTATCTTTGTCTAATTATAGTAACCATAGTAGTAACAGTGTCACTCTTAAAAGACAACTTATGAACCTTGTTGTAAGGTAACAAAATTCACAAATAGTCAAGGCCTCTATTGCGGTAAAAACCACATTGTCTTTGATCTGTTAACATATTGATAGCTCTTATTTACTACTTGACAGTAATGGCGACTGAGTCAAAAACAATACCATAACACGTGAAAGACGAAGACAAAGAGTTGATTAGATGCCCAGTTAACTGTATTGCTGTTTGTACTATCGAGTAATTGGAATGTTTAGCGGGTTGACATCATACTTAACTTGGCCGGGTTTTACGACGACACTTAGATTACAGTAAAATAGCGGAAGATAGGTGACGTTCACATATTCCGTACTCGAATAGTAGATGTGATACTACCACAAATACATTTACTCAAACGAGCTAAGTTAATATTAGATGTCAAGAAAGAGACAGAAGGACGCAAATAGGTGGCGCGCGAGCAAGACGAGCTCCTGCTGCTGTGACTCGTGTAGACAGTTACTCGGTAACGTTCGGCAACATGCTAAACATTTAAGTTCCCTGACGGTACATACAACTACAAAGCGATGTATCCACGTTATTGCACTGTAATAAGGCTCTAAAGTGGATACACCTCTTTGTAGTCCACTGAACAAGGGATTGGGACTTGGTCGATTTGTGTAAAATTGTGTTCCTTTTTTTATTTACGTCTTCACCGTTTTCCTTAGAGGGATGGCTGGAACCTTTGCTGGCGCGAGTCGTGGAAGACCGGAGCACGGTGGTCTGTCCCATCATAGACGTCATATCTGACTCTACGTTCGAGTATATCCAAGCCTCAGACATGACGTGGGGAGGCTTTAACTGGAAACTCAACTTTAGGTGGTAAGTAACCGCATTTACTTAACTTTACATCTTTTGTTGTGTCTTTACAAGATTATATTTAAAAAAAAATGACATTAAGCATAGCGCAAATTTTGCGAGTCAATTTTGACCCTGGTGTAATGCAATGAGCTGAAAGTACTTACCATTTAAAAAAAAAATCTAATAAAGCTGATCTAATGATGAAGTTTAATGTGGCAATAGATTTAGCGAGAATGTTTGCGACTTCAAAATTCATCATTACATCAAAGGCAAGATTGACAAGTTTTTTTTTGGCACTTTCAGCCTATTTCAATGCTGGGACTGGTTTAAAAGTTAGTCGCAAGTTTTGCAGTATAGGAATCTCCGCTGCACTTAACCTTTATAAGCAGATGATAACATTGATGACTGGGCATAAAATATATTCGGCAACAAAACTATTCAAACTTTTTTATGACATTCTTTATGTAAATGAACACGCAATAACGCCAGGGAGGTTAGTCATAGGATTATCATTTAAATAGGATTTGTTTTGTAGATGTCTCTAGAAATTTCCATTTTTATGAATGATTCTGATCAAAAGATTTAGTGCGTGGGTAGTTTATTATGCGGTTTCTTAGGAACGTATTTGTCGCATGAATAACTTTGGATTATCAATGTTAAGATCAGAAAAGTATAACTCCGTATAAGTGTTTAATGTTGTTTCTTTTTATTTCAAAATACTCGAAAATACGCTATACCAAGTTTTATTGCAACTGAATAAACTTTACAGGTCGCCAATACTGTTAAAATTGTTTCATATAAAAATGTATTCAGCTCCACAGAGTTTGGACAGATCATGACACAGTATTCTGAGTTGCAGCAGTAGGCAAACAATATTCTACTTTTGTTTTTAGTTTTTGCTAAGTTAACTAGATGTCGTTTTGTAACGAATTTATCGTAAACAAAAAGGAGCTATGTGGCGGAATGTTCTGATATACTTTATTGTTCGTCCTACTATTTTGGACCATGAGTTCCGAATCTCTTTAGGTATTTGATTGTTATTTTCCTCCTCCCACTGGAAACCCCACCGGTTTTTAATTGCACAATGCCCTATTTATTACCTTATATCGACCTTAAATTACTACTTTAATTACTAATTAGAATAATCTAGATGCCCTATACAATAGGCCGTTGCTATTGTTTTGTTTGTTTCTGCTGCCCTATTGTTCGCTCATAAACGCTACCTATCATGGCATTCATGGCTCTGGCTGAACGTCTATGATTACAAATATCCACAAACAAACAATCGCGAAAACCCGTTTGTTAGTCGTGTACATTATCGAAATTATTAATTTCTTGTAACTATTCACCTATTTGCCTTTTGCTGCGATCTTGTTTTTTTTGTATTTTTTTATTTTAGTGTTATTTCTCGTCGCCAATCACAACGGTGTAAAATTCATAGTATATTATTTTTCGTGTAGTTCTTCACTTAAGCGCTTTTCACCGCGTTAAATATTTGTTTGTAAGGCGTTATTAGGTTATTGCCGGGGATCGTACTTTGATGACGATGACGTCAAAATGACGTAATTTTACATACAGGGTGCTCTGCTTTCGTTTGGCAGGTGTTTAGGTATGTATTAACTGGTACAAAAAATGAATAATAAGAAACGGCAGTGATTGTAGTTAAATGCAGCTTAATCCCAATCAAAATACGGATCACGGCAGCATCAATTTTATTTCCACAGTTTATGACTAAAAATGGCAAATTAAGACTTTCTTTTATCAATTTCAATGCGATAATTGTATGTATGACTATTTAATCATATTAATTTTTATTACAACATAAAAAATATTTTTGTTGAATGATAATGATACTCGATGATTTTTGCCACGGACCTTCTCAATCAAATAGTTTAATTTACGTGTTAGGTATGAAGCAGTTTTTTATATTTCTACGCGTCAATAGATTAAACTCATTTTTACATGATTAAATGATGGACGACTAATGGTTAATAATTACAATAAAACCATTTGGAATCATACTCTAAGTTGTTTGACGTCATTTTTGCATCAACGGCATGAAAATTGCGGGCCCTGGTTATTACTTAACGCGATATTTGATTTAAACACTAAGTATACCTCCTGTAGTTTATCTCCTGGTTCGAGTTTTATATCACCTCGTTTTAGTTACCTCGTTGTTTAATATCACCGATATCGAAATACGATCATAGACAATTATTTAGTCGAGGTAAATTGCGATTAGTATTAAAGGTGATTTAATATACTATAACAATAAAGCAACCAAGGTAAAATGCGACTAAACATATTAGCGGCTATATAGGCGTTCGATAATCCATGCTACAGTAAAATATGCTATTGCCGTAAAACTCGATTAAAAATGTATGCGATTAACAATATACCACCGATGTTACATGCTACAACAAAATTCGCTATCGCTGCAAAACGTGATTACGTGAATAGCTACAAGAAATTAATTATTTCGAGTTACACGACTAACAAACGCACAAAACGACGACATTACACTGCCTTTGCTAATAACCTATGACAATAAAAGACGAGCGAAGTGTTAAAATGAGTTGAAGGAACCCTTCAGATCGATCTAGTAAACGGGTCAAAAGCAAGCTATAAATTTAAAGGGATATTACGACTTAAAAGATACGACTTGTGCAGTTACACTGATCCTCAACGGTCATATTGAAATGAATGACTGTTTCAAATGATGGATACAAGACGCATTTTTAAAGTCTTTCTTAACCACTGCAAGTAATGCGGTTGGTAAAATATCAAAGGCGTATTGTCAGCGGTGATACGGTTCAAAGTTAAAGAATTCCAAGCTACATTCCAGCATTTGTTTGCGAGCTGGATTATTAAATGGGTAATACTAACAATGGAAACCATCCCTGCGCAACAGAGGATGTGTACTGAGAAGAGAAAACTATATCGTATTGTTTTAAACTCTGACACTATTACTGTCCAGTAGTTGAAACGTATGAATAAGGTTGGGAATAAGATAACGTGCCAATAGCAATATGGTTTTACCTAGTGGAATAGAGACCGAGACGCGATTCAGCTTAATGCTGGTTAGTTGAAAACAAGGCGATCGTTAACATGGCTTCCGATAAGATTTGCCTAAGCAAATTATGCAACGCGAATCGGTTCTGCCGAGTGTACCAAGCCGAATCGAGGTTAATAACGATTGCCATGCCATATGGCAGACTTGAATTGAATAACATGACTAAACTATATCGATACTGCGATTTGTTTTGGTAGGGGAATTAAACTTTTGTTATGAAACATTAGCCTTATCTTACGTGGTTAAAAATAATAGCCAGCGCTAGTTTTCCCCGCGTCTTTGCCTGTGTAGACTTTTTTTTGTTGATGCTTACAAGTCTTACAACTACTTAATCGTACAGTCAATAACTTTAGTTCCGTCAAATTAGACGTTGCATTTTGCGCCAATGTGTGTTTAAATTAGGAAGAAAAATATTTTCATAGCTTTTTAGTGTGAGAAAGCAAACAAGTGTTTTTTTAGCCAAGTGGTTTATTTATTGAATGACTATTTCGGTACCACTGATATGAACACTAATTATATGGTAAAGAATTTGGTAGAGATACCATGGCGATAAGTATGTTACTCGTTAAAAATGACCAAGGACAAGTTAACACAACAGTAGTTAATTACATCGTATTGATTTGATTATTGTTAACGTAATTATAATATTTTTCCTGTACAAACATGGTTGGTATTTACCAGTTTCTGACAAGTTTAGCCGGACGTCCCATGAGCATGCTGGCAAGCATTGAATTATATATCTTGTGTCACTCATCAAAAGTTACAAATCACTTTGCCCAACTAAGACAATGGGGCTTTAGGGGTAAAGCCGACTATTATTTTTTGTATAACCTTTACCTGCTTATTAAGGTCTTCCTGACGATTCCAAACTTGGTGGGTCTTTAAGTACAGCGGAGTTCCTGTTGGCGCCTAGCGACTTCATCATCAGATCCAATTATGAAATTTCAGAAAATTAAATCGTTGGAGAACTGTGAAAGTCTTGGGAACTAGGTGGAAATTGATTTTTAACTTTAACTTTTGATTTTTTTGCTACTTTAGCACCTATAGTAGTACCACGTATCCCAGACAAGGCATGCTTAGAATTGCGGGCTCATTCATTTCCCTAATAATCCGGCCACTCTTCTTAAGTTGCTAGTGTTTATGGTGGTTACTTTCCATCAAGTAACTCGCATGCTCACTTGCCTCCCTCTTATAAAGTAAAAATGACCCTAAAAGGACGTCACTGATCCCCTCCTTCAAGGTACCGCGTGCCCGAGCGCGAGATGCAGCGGCGCGGCGGCGACCGAACGGCGCCGCTGCGCACGCCCACGATGGCCGGCGGGCTGTTCGCCATCGACCGCGAGTACTTCTACAAGATCGGCTCCTACGACCAGGGCATGGACATCTGGGGCGGGGAGAACTTGGAGATGAGCTTCCGGGTATCGTATTATAACTTTTATATTGAAGACAGTGCGATGGCTATTAAATAGTCTTTCGGGTTCGTGTACAGACGGTTAAACTCGCAAGAGCGTATAAGAACGAGTGAGAGAGAAGTACAAACCAGAAGATTGTTGTAAGAGCTATGGCACTGCACGTTTGATTTGAAAAATTTCATTGTGCCCGCGTAGGACCACTTAAATAATATTCCTACCAAAACTATTACATTTTCTGGGATAAACCAGGACGCGAATTAACTTTTGGAGAAGTTAAAATTTGGCCAAGTGCCCTGTCGAATAGAATCGAGATAAATTTTATGGTTTTTGTGTTTATGAGTTGGCTTCGTCAAAATACAAGTCGATTGTGCAATAAGACTGATTATTTGTACTACAGTAAAAGCCAGAGTATTAATGGTACTCGGCTGTCTGTCCATCGTTGTTATACTTTCTGGCATAACTTTGGTGTTTTCAAAGCAAAAGTGAATAGGCTTTTTTCTGGGTCACCTCGTCATCACTTAACACCAGGCGCTAGCCAAGATGCCAACGCTACTAACGATGTTTTTCTAGTTCTCAAAATGTATGGGATCACAGTTGACCACGTGATAGAAAAGAAAAACGTTAGTATGGTCTAAGATCCGAAAAATTTCAGTCCAGTACTTATATTATTTAAAAAAAAAAACCCATACCCCATACCCAAGTACCATAATACTCTGGTTATGCTGTACACACTAAATGTTGAATTTGCCATAGGGACTGCATATCTCATTGTTAAAGCAAAGGCTTTATCAGAATTAGACTGAACAGTTTCAATGCCAGTAGCCTGCTAGGCGGGTCCGTTTTGTATGGCATTGAATTTGGATTACCTCTTTTAACAAAACATTAACATGAAATATTTTGGCTGTACTTATAAATAATTGTTTCTCGTTTATAGATTATTCGACAAACGCAACCATCGTGTTATAAAAAACCTATTAAACTCCCGTACACATGTATAATTTGAACGCTTGTCGAATAATCGTTATCGACAATGATCTCTATAAAACCTGTACTGGCTGTCGAATTGGTTCTGTTTGCGTTCGATGTGCTTCGATTTGAGACATGTGTATGATTCTTGGAAATATTACAAATGCTGCTATAATATATTATGTCAAAAGTAAAATCAGTATTTGATTCGTAGGCCTTTATGGAATATGTTTTAATGACTTAACTAAAACGTAAGAGACGTCTTATGACAAATCATAAGTTTATGAGTTCTCTTCACTTAGAAGCTGGTTAAAAAGAGCACATGCTGTATCCACATCGATAAACACAACCATAATAGGCCCGCTGGCGCCCACCCCGGCCAGTTCAGGACATAGAGATCTCTGTCGTTACATTAAGCACCTTAGCCTCGTAAGGCCCACCATACTACAAACAGGGAGTATTTTTCAAGTGGGACTTTGAATCTATCAGCAAGGCAATAAAGCTCAATTATTTGTTCGATAATGCCATTTTCAGTTTTTGAAGATTCGCTTTACAATACAGTTCAAATTAAATTGCCATGGTTATGTACATCCTACTACACACTGGCCCTTACGAGGTGATAACGTGTGACCTGTAAAGGTATGGCAATGCGGCGGCCGCCTCGAGATCGAGCCGTGCTCGCACGTCGGCCACGTGTTCCGCGACAAGAGCCCCTACTCGTTCCCCGGCGGCGTGCAGAACGTCGTCCTGCACAACGCGGCCCGCGTCGCCGAAGTGTGGATGGACGAGTGGGGAGAGTTCTATTACGCCATGAACCCAGGTTCGGACCGCTGACGCTGCTAACACTCTGCTTTACACTAACCTGGCGTCGGTAATACGCGTAACGAACAATTTAAATGAGTTGCAAAATACACATTGTCATATAAGTCAATAGGGTACATTTTGCTACTTATTGAATTTGTTAATTACGCAGTATTGCGGTATCATCGACAATTGAGAGCCATTGAAGTAAATTAATCACTGATTGTAATAGAGAATTTGAAAGTTTATTAAACCCTGTTCAGACTTACTTGTCTTATAAGGTAAACAACCTTCTAACCTCAAAATGAAACACTTTTTTTTTGGCTAAAACAGCTCTTTTATCGTAAATAAAGTAAACTTAGCAAACATTTTGGTCATCACTTGGCCAATGTATTCTCCTTGATTGCTTTATTTTATTTAAAATAGGTGTTTCATACAAAAAATAGATTTTTGAGGTTAGAGACTTGTTTACTATTTAAGACAAGTAAGTCTATGGAATAAGTATATGGAATGGCTAACAATATGCAGATAGTATAGATGTAGAATAGTCAAACGGCATGCTACTTCGTTGGATAATTTCGTTCATTTGCTTTTTCTGTTACGTACTGTATCCATTAATCAAGCTAACTGAGAAAGCATGATGAATATGAACATGTCCGATGAAATACGATGTCGTTTGAGTATTCACTACATTCGTATGTGTAAGTGAAAGAAGCAAGAAGCATTTCTTTCTCATTTACTTGAAGGTGGGTTTTTAGTTTAAAAGTTTGTCTGCTTATAATTTGAAAATTTAACTTGGTATGTAATGAACTTATGAAACGTGTCTATATTTTCATTATTGTCGATGCTTTATTAATTTGACTAAAGCGACATGTGTCGCTCGCATTTCTAGGAAAAAATTCTAACATTTTCATCGGACATGATTGAGTTTTGCACGTTTCAAAACAAAAGTGGCACATGAAAGGGTCATTTTTCATTTAAAAATAAAACGAAAGAAAACAAAAGGATGACGTTTATTTTGTCGTAATTTTAGTTGTTTGCCATTTTAATCGCTGCGGATTCGGCTCAAAGTCTAAACTCTTTTACAAATGTGATTAATTAACAACAATAATCGAACTAACGCTTAACAGTGAGCTTGTGTCTCGAGCAAAGTGATAGCAGTGGACGCGCCATTACAAAGTTTTGTTGTGGCTTGGGGTTACTAACACGCCGCCAAGTTCGTTGATATTGTTACGCGGCGGCGAACTATCTTGGAGCTTCATAATACGTTTATTGCCATTGCCGCTGCATTACTCATTACACGTGATCGGAATAGGCTATCACCGGGTAAGGCCGCTGAGCATTTTATCCGCACCACTTCTACAAAGAAATGCTGCACTTTTTTACCGTTTAATTGGGTGTACTGTTAGTTAATGAAATTGTGTGCTTCAATTTGAAATAAGTAGTACGAATTTAATATTGTAGCACGGAAACTCATTTCTCAATACTCATATTCTCTCATTTAAACTTTTCAAGATAATCGTAAGTGCCCGTTTTCTTTGCAAAAGTAAAGGTTACGAGTAAAATATGTGTAACTTAAAAAATAATATTTAATGTCTATGAAAATAGGTAGTTGTGCTCTAACATACTTTGAAAATAAATGCTATTTTATATTGAATTGCGGGGCGGTTCGAACGCTCTGGGACCTTACCTAAAAATACGATTTGTGTCAATAACTGTATAGACCAGAAAACGAGTAAGATAGAATTAAAATCTTCCTACCACCATCTATTACTCTATCCCCTTTTAACCCTGGTGTGAACTGTATGATTAGAGGGTTTGCTCCACGTGGAAACCAAATTAGGTAACCACAACACTTCAAGTTATCCAGGTGTATTGTCGTTTTCTAATAACTTACTAGGAACAAGCGCATACAGGCATTGTATCTCATATATCGTGACGCAAGATTTTAAACTTAAACGAAAAAAGAATTAAGTACGAACTCATACATCACGGAATATCAGATACGAGTTTTTACTAAAGTAGTAACGAAGTGTCTAACCGCCTCAGAGCCCGGTTACCATGAGGTAGCCTGTGTGATAGTTTGCCTACTTCTAGCCATAAAAACTATTTCACTTTTACTCGCAAGCGGCTGGGGTCCGACTGAAAAAGGGTATAAGTCGACTTAACTCAAAGAAAACAATATAAATTATATAAAGAATATACTAGACTCATACTCTTTTTCACTAGAGCTTTAGAAGACATCATTTTCCACTAGGACCCCAGCAGTTCCTGGGAGTTATTGACCCAAGTTCAAGGAAACTAGTTCCCCGATTACGATCGCTTCTTATTTTATTACTCATCTCATCCATATATGCATGCTCATCTACGTTTCATTTTTTAAATTGTGTTTCGTAATTCCGTGTTTTTTATACTTTACTATTTTTCTCGGAGTTTTTTCTAATGCCTTGTTTTTGTTTGCTGTTCTTATCGTTTTGCTCTACCTGTGCTTCGTCTTGATGCAGAAGCAATGAGTATGTATTTTGGGGATTTTATAGTCGAGTACTGTGTCAGTTAACCACACCAATTCTTTTTGGATCGTAACCGTGTTACTTGTACGTTTTTATTGTCAAAAAAATGTACTGGAAAAGATAATTAAAACACGTAAGTAATACGGTTTATTGTCTAATAATCATGGCTTAATAGAATAACATATGTATTATCGTAACGTTATTATGTCATAACATGCCAATAACTAGAGATAACAAATAATCCGAATAATTTTATCTAACTCATTAAGTATTATTAATCTCTGTATTAACTAACCATGATACGCAAAAGTATGCATTATTATAACAACGCTTACTATCACGTGTGTTGTTAAAAAGTATAAAGTAACAATTATAATATTCAAGGTTATTAATAATTATTACTAATATGAAAGACAACTGTGTTGATGTTAACGCACACTTATTACGAGGTATTTTAAAATGTTTACATATTGTAATATATTATAGAAGATACGTAATTGACGTATTATCAAAGTAAATAGAATCGCAGGTTTGTTCAGGTGTTTCTTTTGTAATAGTGTGTCGTCGACACAACGCTGTTGGTTGTGCCTTTACTTACAATACAATAATAGAGCTAACATGCCTTTTGGGTCAACAATGTTTAACCGAGTGCAAGACGGTTGATTTATAACTTTTTAGTTCAGTAACGGTTATAGAAACTTTTCTGTTAAAAAATGGCAGGATGACATTCAAATCGTAATTGTGAAGTTCTTATCAATTTGAAGTCATTTACAACACTGAAACGTTCACGGATTCATGAATTTCCCTACTTATACCGTATTAAGCGTTTATTTGCATGTTTTTTTTATATTAATTTCAAAAAACCTTTTACATCTTGAACTGTGAACTTGAGAACTTTGTATATTATTTATTTGATTTTAAACTTAATTTACCTTGACGTTTCGACTTACATAGCCGTGGTCACGTAAGACTAAAGCGCAGGGTGTTCGTCTGCCGTGCGAGTTTTTCGAACAACCCGCACTTGATCTTGACGATTGAATGTCATTGCGATTGCCATTTATATGTATACTCTCACGTACCCAAATGCAAGGTCACAGCGATTCGGCTATATAAATATAAAGGGATTTAGGTGTACCGTACTCGGTTAAACATTGTCACGCGGCTAGGTGTGGATGTGCGGCGGCACGCTCGAGATCGCGCCGTGCTCTCACGTCGGCCACGTGTTCCGCAAGACCACGCCGTATTCGTTCCCCGGGGGCACGGGCCGCGTCGTCAACCATAACAACGCGCGCCTGGCCGAGGTCTGGCTGGACGACTGGAAGCATTTCTACTACAACATCAACCCAGGTGTGGGTCTGGAGTTCTGGACTGCTTTCTACAGATGTACAGATGGACGGTAGTGGGGGTGAGGGAGCGATAGCGTTGTAAAGTCCATTGTGTATAGGAATGTAAACATTGCGCGTACGCACGGTAAACGGATATGAAGATTAGACATGAAGCACATCTAATAGAAGTTGTCTCAGTTGCGCCATTAAATTGGCTCAGTAATGTGATTTTGCACTTGCTATATTTTAGCTGAAGAAGGTACCACGCTCCTTCGTCCCCCCTGCTTACCTAAGGCGACAAAGAGTCCCAACCGCCTAGGGTTACCAAAAGCACGAAAATTGATCCTAGATGTGGCTTGGTTACACTGTTCGATCGATTGCCTATACAAAGCTAGGTTATCTAAACACAATGGCTACTCTCCTTGTTTTTATCGTAAGTAACGACGAGTGACTTTCCAAGAAAGAAATATATTTTCGTCGTTCAATATTTCAACTTTATGTTATGATACATCTAAGTCCACAAAAAAAGCTTCTTGAAAGGTTGCTTCTCGCATTTGTTACTCTAATGCCTTTTGGCCAAGCCTTTAGCAAAAGCCTTTACATTACTATTATGCACTTTTTTCTTCTTGAACGAACCAATTGATGTTCGATAAATTGATTAAATCGCACTGGTTTCTGTTTTGATGATTGTCAAACATCCGCATACAAGGACAGAAATATATTTCTGCCGTTTGGCCGAAATGTTTTGGTTGAATGTATTAATTATGTCCCTCATTTTCATTTACGAAAATGTTATTTCTCGCCGCAGCGGTGTGCATTTTACTGTAGTCAAAATTGAAACAAAAATAATACCAATAGGTTTTGGGAAATTATACATTCGACCAAAAATATTTCGCCCAAGGCACGGAAAGAAATAGCATTCGTAAAGAGCACTCTAGAATTTGGAATCAACAATATCCATACTATCCATGATTTGAATGGTGATCGGTATACTCGTAGTAAAGCCAAAAGGCCGTGCTTTTACAATGTGTACATAGTGTTAATCGTTAGATGTTATGGTGTGATAGCTTCTTAAACTGTGTCCAGAAATGTTTACCAATCATATGCACGCTAATGGCTAGAGCGAACAGGTGGGCGACAAATATTTCTACGTAGGTACAATATTCAGCTCTGAACTCAGCTTTGTTTTAATATGTCGCTTGCAACATGCATGCTGCCTGTAAGTTTGCCTGAGAGATAACGTGAGTCTTATCAATACAAGTTAATTCGGTACGTTTGTGTCGCTGTTGTTAACTATCTTTAGATAAGTAGTCATTTCCGGAAATATAAATGTTTTGCGGTGTTGGTAAATAGATAAGAAGCACTGTGTTTCTGTTTTGTTGACGACTTCTGGCCTGCTTTGAAATTAAATCTAAGTATAAATACAGTAAAGTTATTTAATAGAAAAAAAAGTCGGTCAAAGGTTGACAATATTTGGTTGTATGTTATGGTTGTGCGCTTCGAAAATATTTAGTTAATAGTGTCTGAACGGCGTCTCACGGCTGATTTTAGATCGCATCTTTAAATATGTACGAATGTTGCCGAGGCGCATGTTACCAAAATGTATATATATCACTTATGTCTAACTTTTTAATAGTCATCCTTATATGTCGTCAGTGTTGTTTAGTCTTATAATGATGAAGTAAAATGTAGGCAATAAAGGATTTTGATATTTAATGACTTTATTATGTAGCAGCATTTATCTAAAATCGACAGAAATTCGATGACTATTAATAAATAAAAGACTGTTAGAGTTTGTTTTATAATGGCATGCATTTTTAACTTCTGCTTACACCTACATTAAATATATTGCATTAATTTAATTAAGTTAAGTGTGTACATAATCCCTATTAATGAATTACCTATTGTATTGATAAATTTGTTAATTATATGAGAACAGCAAATTATATTTATAAATTAATTAATAATATTATTAATCCATAATAATTACTAATATTATGATGCATTTTCATACATTTGATTTAATATCGTTAATTTTTATTCAAATTAAAGTGCTTTAAACTTTAATATGCTTATTAATAAAATGCTAAAGTTAAATATAAAATTACTAACAAGTTTTTGAATCAACTCCAAATAAGGTAGTGTATGTTCAACTGTGTGTATGTTTTGTTCAATGGCTTAGCTGTTATGTCACGAAGGGGATGGTAAGTGATGATTTGGTTAATAAACATTGGTCCCATCATTATGTCCATATTAATTAACCTGTGGAGTATCTAACAACGGTTCCGCGTAGCAGTACCAACGCTGTAGAGAGCTACGAGTGGCTACAACACTAGAGTAGCCGTAGACTGCTACAGCGTTGAAATCATATATTTTTTCATATATCCTAAACTTCTTAAAACATGTCTGGAACGTTCCACGGGTTAGTCAATATGGCCGTAATACAGAGGAAATCAGTATTGCAGAAACTTGTCCATTTATAAAAATGGTAAAAATAAGTTTGTAAAAAGTTCGGAGCATTGGCAATCACAGCTACGATGTTCTATTTTTTACCAAACTATACCATTTCCTTCTGGCATGTAACGCGACGTTGTTCCTTAGAATGTCGCAACCATTTCTAGTTATTGTACATCATACCAAACTGAGCCATACTTGTTGGTGTTTGACTTTGTGTGTCGGTCCAGGCGCCTTGAACGTGCCGGTGGGCGACGTGACCGAGCGGAAGGCGCTCCGAGAAAAGCTCAAGTGCAAGAGCTTCAGGTGGTACCTGGAGCACATCTACCCGGAGAGTCAGATGCCGCTGGACTATTACTATTTAGGAGAGGTAATTGGGTATTTGTAATAATGTAGTATTTTCAGTCAGGGTGCAATTCATAAGAGTTATTTTTTGGAGTAAGCTATAACTTCAAAATAGCTCCCTTATTTGGGAAAATATATTTAACCCGTCGAGCGCCATAAAGATATTTGATCTACATCGCCCTATTAGTGTTTATCGTTGTCTAGCACTAGTACCCATCATAGTTCAAGCCTAGAGTTTAGTTTGTGACTAGGTCAATTTGTGTGAGATGGTCCCCTATTATTTATTTATTCATAAAATTATTGTATGAAAATAAAAACGGGTCGCTCCACGCGTTATATAAAAACCAAAATGGAAAATGGATTTGTATGACCATGTATTGTCAAATAATGTGTATGCATCCCAGTTACATTTTAATTGTATGTGTCACTGGCTGTAGGCTGACTGGCCGAATAATTTATATTCTTATATATTTTAGATGAACGTTCAAAAACCTAGGTATTGTATTTTTTATTTATCGTCGTTTTTTGTAAATTTCAGATACGTAACGCAGAGACGTCTAATTGTTTAGACACACTTGGCGGGAAAGCGGGTCAGCCGCTCGGCATGGGTTATTGCCATGGGATGGGGGGCAACCAGGTAAGTTGAAACACCATTTATAGGGTATCTAGGCAGAGCTAAGCTAAGCTTAAGCTAACGCTGGTTAGGAATGCGGAAAAAATAACCTTTAAATAATACGTGCTATTTTGAGGACTACTCTTTTTAAACTGTAATCAGTTTAAAAAAGTAGTCCTCAAAATAGCACGTATTATTAAAAGGAGGAGAGTACGTATATTGAGGTTATGGTCGATACTCTCTTCACTATTAAACCGGTATCTGGATGGTTAGCAAGAGTTGTTTGCTATCTCTTTTTATCTAGTCTGCAACGATAGAGACTGGGCGAAAAGTGAACAACAAGATGTGAAAAGATCCTGAGAGGTTATAAAATAATCCTAACCTACTAAAAGGTTTTATAGGCATGTCTCTTAACCCCTCTTATGCAAGAGGTGAACAAAATACCAAATTCTAGTCTTTTCGGATTACGATATAGTCCGAAAAAATAAACTTATTTTTTTTACAAATAGATATCCATATTTTGGGAGCCGATCCTAAGCATATGAGAGGTTAAAAAAACGACACTTTTGCATTTTATTTTAATAGAATAAGATGCAGAAACATACATTTTTATTTTCAAGAGAATAAGAATGTGTGTAGAAAATTTTGAGCTCTTTGTCTGTCCACCTACTTCTGCAGCTGGCATACATTTGGAGGTTAGGCGGCGAAGATTGTGTTAACTAAACTAACTCTTGTATACCCTTTTCTGCTCTCTACAATAAATTCTTGCAAATAAATTCTGATTCTGATTATTTATAGATGATTCTGACGGATGTAAGTTATACACGTACACGCTACAATATATAAAATAGTGAAACTAAGAATTAAAAACTGACGATTCTTGAGTGAAAATTACTTTCCTTGTTACTGTAAAACAAGATATAAGACGTTTATTCTGTAAGTTAGCCGCACGGGCACTTTTATACGTCAAAAATCTACCACCGCCTTCCAAGACGAGACCACTGCTGAGAAGAAGCGCCGCAAGAAACTCAGCAGCAGTGATCGGAATTAGGTGAGCCAAAATACCTACTCTTCGCAAGAGGACATAATATAGAGTGGTGACAACCGGGGAGAAACGAAATATTTTTTCTTGAATACCGGGTATTCGATATTTATACGGATATATTTGTCGTAATGTCAAACATAGGTACATGTTTTTACTTACAGGATGGGATGTTTTAGGTTAATCTAAAAGTTGTAACTATTTCTAGTTGTTTTTTTAACTTCAAAGTGTAAATATTACACCTTTCGATATGTTTCGTCCTTGGGTGAAATCACCCATCACTGTCCCATGTGAAAATAATAAAGACTATAATTATACCTCACACTTTTTCCTTCCTTATAAACCTTATGTCTAGCCCTTTTTACTAAAAACTAACATAAAACATCCCGTACTGTAAGTAAAAACATGTATCTTTAACATTACGACTAATACTCGGATTAATATCGAATACCCGGTTTTAAGAAGAAAAATATTAATTATACCCGGTTGTAACGTCTCTTATCATGTCCTCTTGCGAAGAGTACGTATTTTGGCTCGCCTAATTCCGATTACTGTCCATACGGGCTCGTCTTCTTTTGTTTCTTTAAAATGCAAAGAAATAACTCTCTTTACTAGGTAAAAGGTTTAATATGCTGTTTTAAACTTGACAGACGAACTTATCAGTCTTAAGTATAACATTTTTTTTTTATAAATGGTATTAAAATAAATTGCAGCCATTGTATCCCTACATCGGACGCCAGGTATGAAAGTTTGGAGTCATAAAAAGTCATTTTTGGTCAACTTTAGGGTTTTTATCGTTATTGTAAATAATCATATTAATAATTTATTTGTTTCGTTCCGTAGACATTCCTTCTTTTGGCCCTTCTTCAGTTAATCTAACACAAATGACCGCGGCAACCTTGTATAAAGTCTAGGCACAAACCAACAGAGCTGAGTAATATGTCATAACTCATATCATAACATAAAATAGGCATGCGTTTAGCCTAATTCGTAACGCAAAATGGACAAATATTTGTGTGGCGAGCGCGAGTGTTCCGATGTCTTGGGTGTTTTCTTTATATTTCAATATGTATGTCAGTACATTTTGTTGTAATGGTACATTAAGTTGCAAGCGAGGGACAAGATTAGGGATGAGTGATAATGACAGTTCCGCACGTGTATCAAACGACGTTATTAATACATTTGCGAATAAATGTCAATGAATGAAAAATAAAACGGTAATTAAAAGAGACAATTTTACTTAATTCTTTGTCTGATAATAATTCACAGTGCAATTTGAACAATTATGGGTAAAATCATGGGAAAGTAAAAAACACTATTGCGCAAAATCCAACTATCCGCTCGATATGCAGCTACAAAAAGTAAGTGATATAAATCTGCAAAAGGTACCACTTTCTGAGCAAATGTGTTAAAATATGTTCATCGTTGCCTAGTACCCATAGCGCATACTTAGAGCTTAGTTTGGGAAAATGGAGTTACAACCGGTAATAAAGTTGGTTTTCGCACGCGCAACCCCATTCTCGCTTACAACTAAAATATATTTAACAATAAAATTCAGCTTGGTGTCCATAATAGAAAATGTATCTATTTAATGACATATTACTCAGCTATGTTAGTTCTGGGCACATATTGACGCATAGTGTTTTATTTTTTTAAACGGGCATTCTCTTACTCATTCCAACTACGAATCAAATGTTTTCCGTATAACGGTTTGGTAACACGCATACACTTAATGCATATAACTCCAGTAACATGTTAGCTTTAACCATATGGGTAGTTAGTTCGTAGAGGGCATTAGTCATTTAATTAAACGATGCATGGAACGTACCTGCTGTATATTACCTTGCGTTCTTTTAAGTGGTGCAGTCGTATACTAGACGTATATGAGACACTTTACCTTATTTAAAATGGGCATATCTTTTTACTTGTAATTATTAACTATACTCATACCCAAGTTAAAATAATAATAATAAATGCCTGTATTGAAGTTATGTCACAATCGTTCAAAATGGCAGCAAGAAAAAACTTCGTGAATGCATTCTGCTGCGTATATTTCATGATCAAACTTGAACGTCGGCGATTTTAGTCAACCGACGCTGCCACAGACGTCCGAGAGGCAGACATCAAATTATGTAGTGCTGCGTATAATCATTAGTTTCGATTTTGATATTATAATGACAACTTTATAGTGTTTTACATATAAGTGATGATACTGCCTCAGATAAGAGAACCGGTAAAACATAACGTTTTTGACGTAATGTAGGTTATTATCTAGGTTTTTGGACGCATAATGTAGGTTTTAAACATTGGAACAGATAAAAAAATTGCCTGAGGTTTGTAAACGTATTAAAAAAGCTACTGACCTGCCCCGTTATTATGGTCTTTTATCGCGACGTAAAGAGCATCCGTCAGTCTCGCTCATACCTACTGGTCAAAAAGTGACAGATGTTTTGTCCCCATTGATAAACACTACCTTAATAGACCAGGTGGAAGCGTATTTTTCACGCCACACATTGTCGTACATGCTATATTCTTTAACAACAATATACACAAAAAACCTTCTATTAAATAAATAAACACGGAAATATAAACCTCAAATAACTATGGGTAACTTTTACCCGCTGACCTGCGCTTGCTACTACGTCCTCTTGTGCTAGCATCCACCGCCCTGCAGTTTGTCAACACCTCCTCGAACAGACAAGAGCGAACATCGTCATTAATAAAACCGGAAACATAGATCCCTCGGCTACGTCTTAAAGTAACAAGTAAAAGCCAGATGTGTCAGTGCTTGTAAGTACTTCCTCAAAGGTTTGTCTGTCTTTTGACAACTCTGATCCGTTCCGCTATTGCGCAAAGCTTCGGATCTAAATAGTCGCCGACAACTTAAGTAGTTGGTCGAACTTCTTTTCTTTGGTCATTTGGTACATTAGATTTTATATTGAGTCATCCACTAAGGCCACCAAGTCATAAACTGTTCAACTTCTCTTATGTAACCCGAACACTTTGCGTTACAAAACGACGTATTCTTAGGAAAACATATTCAAAGTAAGGTATCAAGGTAGAGTAACTATAATGGATCAGTTTAAACCGTAATTAATGTTCTGCAATATATATTTTTTACAGCACCGTTTGATTACTGTGTTGATATAAAAAAACCTGAACAATTATTTGTGAATGACAAACAATGTAACGTATTAGAAGTAAATTGGGACTTTTCGCCCTTTTTATTATTAAGATTATAACTGAAAATACAAAACAAAAACCAGATGCATAACATGACTGATTTATTTAAATAGTATTCATTTTATATAATTGTGTATGTACCCTACCGGTTAGACTATTACCATTTCAAAGTCGAGTACTAGAATATGTATACACTTGTGCACCTTTTCCCATTTATAACGTGCAAAAGTGTATACATATCTTTGTCCAAGACTGTACATTAGCTAATTTATTTACTCAACATAACAATCAACATTAATCAAACTTTGAAATGCCTCACTACCTCACTGGCCAATATCACCATTTTAAACTAAACTCCCGTGAGACTCAAACATATTAAACAGATCACAACTGGTTATTCACGTAAATAACGTCAAAAACGCTCCAGAGAGCTGAGCGTTTTCGACATTATTTACGTGAGTAACCCTTTGTGATCACTTTAATATCACATTAACTGTACTTACTTATAATGGTTAACATCCCAATCGACGCTAGTCAACATATCAATTGTTACGTCATTAGCCAGCATCTCAGTTGGTAATCACCTTCTCGGTCGATACATTCATTAATCAACATCCCAACCAACTTACGTCAAGGCATCAGTTATTACATTAGATAACATCTCAGTTATTACTTTAGTCAACATATCAATTGTTACATTAGCCAACATTTTAGTCATTACATTAGTAACATCCCATTCAACGCTAGACAACATATCAATTGTTACGTCATCTCAGTTATTATTACATTAGTCAACACAACATATCAATTGTTACATTAGCCAACATCTTAGTTATTACTTTAGTCGACATATCAATTGTCATTCCGGACCTAAGGCGCCCCTGGAGGACACTCCTGGTAGCGCCACGCCAATGATTGTTATTTCAAAATTAATTGTAGCGGAGTCGTCGGGGCTCCGGTATCGCAGAGCTCCTACTTCTGAGTGTTTTGGCCCTTCGAGCCCTCTGAAAAATTAAGATAACCAACCCTAACCTCATATTTATGATAGAAGTGCCTTGGGTCTGGTACTTCAATTGTTACATTAGCCAGCATCTCAGTTGTTTTTGTAGTCAACATCTCAATTGTTACTTTAGCCAACTCAATCAACTTTGGTCGACACATTAAATGTTACATTAGCCAACACTACAGATTCTCCATTCTTTCCTTCGAGCAAAATGTGCTTATTTGGATAATAATTTCCTAAATTTAAGCATACGTTTGATGATGATTTTGTTGTAAGTTTCCATACTGAGGATAGTCAATTTGCAGGTGTTTGCGTATACTAAGCGCAAACAGGTGATGTCTGATGACAACTGCCTGGACGCGGCGCACCCGCGCGGGCCTATCAAGTTGATCCGTTGCCACGGCATGCGCGGCAACCAGGAGTGGACTTACGACGCCAAGGTACATTTTTATTATTTTATTTGTGGCGTTTCCGTAGTGTTCCGTAGTCAAGTGAACAAGGTACACTTTAAAATAACTTTTATTGAACGAATTAGTTTGACTGTTAAAGTGTGGCCAGATATGTAAGAAGTTTAATAGTGATTATTACAGATATCAATAAATGTTTTTCTCTTTCTTCCTTTTCTTTTCTTTTCTTTCAATTTAGGTTCTTCGCCAACCTAATGTGTATTGCGTGCATTTAATAATTTGTGATCCTGTGTAGTTGTTTGATATAATTAGCCTTGAAATATAATTCGCTATTGCAAGGTGAAATCCGTTTTCATTAGCGTCGTATAATAGCTCACTAGACTATCATGACGTCGACAGGCTAGCGACGCTTGTTCTTTCCCGCGAACCACATTTCTACACGGGGTACGGGGTGTATCAATCTCTTGCCAGTGGCTAACCCTTCTTCTTCCTCCTTTAGCATTCAATTTAGCTACTCCTAAACTAATTGTACCGTTTCCATCAACAGTCGCGCACGATAAAGCACACAAACACGGGCATGTGTCTCGACAAGCCCGAGTCAGTAGATGTGTGGAAGCCTGTATTACGCCCGTGCAACCGGTCGCGCGGGCAACAGTGGCTCATGCAGGTTGACTTCAAGTGGCAGGCGAGGCGCAACTCGCACGACCAGGATAGCTAGTCCCGCCCGCCTCGGACAAGGTGAGACAGGTATATTACACATAGATACGCAAAGTAGGCGCATCATTAAAAAAAGTTGTTTACCCCCTGATCTTTACAACCCTACCTTACAAGTCACGTAGAGTCGTCCAAACTCGTTCTTTTATTAATTAAGCCTTAGTTCTATGATTTACTAGAAGACGCCTGCGACTTCATACGCGTGGAATTATTTTTCGGCCTTGTCATTGGTTGTGGCGCGTACATGTAAAGGCCCCTTTAAACGATGATCATCATGGGCCAGCGTAAAAACACATTTACACATTGAGAGCAAGGAACACAATTGTTGTATCTCATTTTTAAGCTATACTCTGTCCTTTACGCTGGCTGGATGTTATCGTGTAGAGGGGGGCCTTAAGGCGGGCTATTCCCACTTGCTACCTCCCAAAGTATAAAGTTATATAGATATATTTATGTAGAGGAGACGACATAAACATTATCTCTTTTTGGACAAAACCGATTTGTTTCATACAAAATTCATTTTCTAACTCGAGCGACTAGGTACTTCTGACTACTGAAATCTTGTTTCATTATTTGTTTCAGAATCAGCAACGACAGACCATAACAGTCTTCCCCTCGTTAGATATCAGATTTTATTCCTTATTCCTATATCTGAAATTTTATATCTATTAGATGTATCGACATTTGTGAAGTCCTGTGAATTGTTGACAATACATAAATTATGCTGTAATAAGTTGTATCCCTATAAATATTGCTCAATCAATACCTATGTATTCGTTTGGTGTGTTGTAGAGTAAGTAATTTTATTGTGTTCTTTGGAATTTAATAAGATCTTTGCGAATTGAACAATTATTGCGTTTGTCGCGGAACTGCTATTTCAGATCGGAGATTCGTTTTTATTTAAGCACTTTCGTATTTAAACTGAAATTATTATTGCATTTGAACGATACTCTCTTCCATGACCGGTATTTTTAACGTTTTAAAAGGTTTAAGCGCGTTTTAACGAGTCTTTCTTTAAAGTCAACAAAGTTTATCGTGGCGTTTATGGTCGTGATTGCAATGGAACCATTTTGTGTACGAACGTGACGTGGTGCCATCGTCATGTCTATTGTAACTTCTCACGCAACGTGATTAACGCCGGCACTCTGTTTGGGTTCCTAAATGTGCAATGGTAGATAAGAAGTTTTTCATTTTATGAGAACTAGTGTATCGTGTTTATGCTGGGGATGATCCAGCGCTTCGTTACTAAAATAGATTTTTTTATTGAAGAATAATCTGACGTTTGATGTAATCAATTATGTTCTGTAATTCGCTGGCTTATTCACTTATAATAACAGTAGGTTTATTGTTTGTTTTATTTTATATTTTATCTTTAAAGCATATTTTATTAATTTCTGTAACATTTGTTTCTGCTCTTATTTTATATGTCGTATCTGCGTCAGATTGTGTTTTGTCTTTTCTTTGCTTTTTGTTTTGTTTGCCTATCTACGGATTTCTTTATCAATTTCAGATTATTCCTGGATGAAAAAAAGCGATTTTGTAATGAGGAACGTAAAATAAAAGTAAATAATTGTATCGTTTTGGAATTGTATTCGCGTATCTATTATCTTTATTGCGGTGCTAACGACTTTGCCAGTAGGTATACAATTGTCTTATTGGTTTATTTTATGTATCGGTTAAGACGGCTAGCGGCACACTTTGTGCCATATATATTGCCAGACAGCCGTAAGTTTGCCACAAAATACTTTATTCTTTTAGCAAAAATTATATCTTAAGGAACCTAGTAAAGTTATCTTTCATTTTATCTTTTTTATCCTGATTGGCTCACCATTGCGTTGATTGATAACAGTTTTGTCTAACAGTTATTCAAATATCAACTTGAAGACTAAATCGTAGGTTCATGTAACCTGGGAAAACTTGATGTTTTAAACAACTTTCATGGTAATATTTTATTATACAATCTTTGGATCACTGTTAGAAAATTGTTATTGTATCCTTCAGTAATGGGATTTGCTCAAAATGTTACAGATTTTTACTTATGTTATGTATACCTATTCTGTCGCCTATACTCGAGTTTGTTGTGATATCGTGTCTCGCGGAGTATTACGCGTTTTAATTCTGTTAGGTTTCAAGTGTGAGATTATTATAGGTAAGGACATTGATGAAACTAATACCCTGCTATTATAGGCATTCAATATTTCGACAAGATTTACTTATTATAATTCTTATTTCTTTAAATTTTAAGGATCAAGAAAGTAAATTTGATTTACTTCGCAGGCTCGATGTGCAAGAAGATGAGACCTGTGACTAGATTTGTTCGTAAATATAATAACTGTTGCCTTGTTTTTATTAGGTCTCAAATAAATTCATGTTGTTGAGTATGAATCTTTGTATAAATATTTTAGTGCATATCTTATGTAGTGAAAAGGTTTGATGGAATTGCCTTCGTCATATTTTTCTTAAATAAAGTAGACATTTCTATTGTAGCATAGAGTAATCTAAACATAGGCTCATTTTTCACGTATTTTCCTGTTTAATACTAATATATTATTATAATCGGGCCCCTAACAACGAAAAATATTTTTTTTATTCTTTGTATTATAGAAGGAACAGTAGAATGATGTCTATTTGTTCCGGTTCGCTTTTAATATTAGCAATAATCATTATAAATAATGGTCAAAACGAGGGCCATTTTTGTCCTCTCTTTGCCGAATTATGTGTATTAATATGTAAAGCATTTATATTCAAGATTATGAAAATATTTATTTTAGTGTGTTGCATCACAAAGTATATGTTGATAATGACTTTAGCGAGAATCTGATGGTAGTTTTAAACTGTATATGGGATGCACCTAAAACAAAACGGTTTTAATTTGCCCGCAATAATAGCCTATTTTATCTGTAGAATTGGTTGCTTTTAATGATTAAAGTGCTATTAATAGTGTCTATGTATGAATTAGGGAAGGAACACGTTTTGGATCGTTTTATATATTGAATGTTAATGTTACATGTATAAAGAACGTATTGCTTCATTTTAATATAATTCAGTAGGGTATATCGTCAATATCTGACCACTTGAGAAAATGTCATTTAGTTACTAGCCAAGAATTTTATATACAGACGCCGTTCGTAAAGATATCTGACAGTAGTCCGGACAACAACTCTGGATCTAGGTGTTCTAGTTTAATCGCACAAATATCAGCATATCTTTTGCTTCACACATATTATTCCAAAGTGACCAGATACTGAAGGTGACGATTTACCCTAATTGTCACATATTTATAACCCACGTGGCGATTGACATAACGTCATGTTATTTAATGGTAAAATTATGCCATGACATTCTTAGAAAATCGTTTCATGGGCCAACATTTTTTTAAATTTTATTAGAAATTATTTTTTGTTTAAGAAAAACAGGTGTATCCCAACTTGGAAAATCATGGTATTTTAAGTAATTACAAATTTAAAACAGTATACAGTTAACGCGTTACAATTTTTAAATGTTTTTAAGAGCACATTCCATATGATTCAGTTAAGCTGGTAAAACTTTTAAAACAATTAGATAATAGTCCACTTATACCGTTACCAAATTGAAATCATAACGTTTTCAATACACGACGACTAATAAAATAAAGTGGGTATGTAATTTAATTTTCCGTACATTGACACCGACGTTACTTTGAACTCAATCCAAAATCGAAATTATAAATTAATTAATGGGTCTCAGCGGTATATGTACGGCCCTGCCAAGATGCTCTACGCTATCTAGCGTTTCTATTCATTTCGATTTTAACCAATCGCGGCACTGGTAGATCACGTGACTATCGTATCACGCCATCTACCAGTGACGCGATTGGTTTAAAAACGAAACGAATAGAAACGCAAGAAATGCGTAAAGAAGATTGTGAAGCTCCGTCCGATAACGTTTCTCACCCTCTAAATCAAGTCCGAACTCCACGATTAATACGTTTTTTTATAATTTGTTCAAGAATTATTTTCTTGGATATGAAAACGTAAATAACTAGTTTTTCATAATATCTACTAGAGTTTAAGGGGAGAGAAACGATATCGCATTTTATATGGATAGTTTCAGAATCAAAATATTCTTAAATTAACAAGGTAATTTTAATTTGACATTTCAGGCGTTGCCAGTTCGACATAATCATATGCAATAAAATGCTCTTTAAATAATGAAAACAAACTTACCTGTATACATGTTATAACATGTTGTTGAAATAAACTGAACCAACCAGATACTGCCCATGAACATTTCTATTGAGGATTAGGTTATTTGTTTTGTGTTTCATTATTATGTTGTATTTTTTATAAAACAGATCGAAAAAGAGTGCAGACAAGATGTATTTTTTGTAAATAAGTTTTATTGTGTGAGGATTCGTCCAATTGATGCTAAAGCGTGTAAAGAGGTCGTCGCCTCCGATGGAATGCATTTATTTAACTTGGTGAAACGACTGCAATTGTTACGTTAAAACGTAAGCATGTATTGGTTAGATATTTGGTAACACTGTTAGTGAAAATGGAGCACGATTCTTACATTATTAAAAATCGCTGTCAAACGTGCGATTTCATTATGAATCATCATGTAAGAATGTAAGTCAGTAACTTAAGAACTTTACCCGAAGAAGTATTTTCGATAAGAAATGGCCAATCTACAAAGATAGGAAATCAACTGAGATCTGCTCGGCCCTCCTAAGCCAAGAAGTAGAATCTCAAAAGGGATGTAAAAAAAAAACTTCTGTTACTAATACGGTTGATATTGCTATATGAGTTATCAGAGATATATGGGCAGGGTACTATCCTGATACTATTTTGATGGATTAAGATACACGTTGGGCGTTTTGCAGTGTAAATGTCCACGAGAAAAATACAATATAGATATACAAATAGAAACTACATATCCGCATTTATCCAGTAACCACCTGTTTATATGACATGATTTTCGTAAAATTCATTTAATAATACTCCGATTGATATTTAATTTGGATATATGCTTTGTCATTAAATCGCACATTTGATAGTCACATCTGCTTAACACTTGGTTTGATAATAAATGTTGGTCGCTGTAGAAAGAACTACGGACTCTTAGTTAACTGTAACGGATTGATACACGTAATTACTGATAGAAGTTGCATTTAAACACCGAAACACGCGGAACGAACGAAAAGAACTTTATAAGCGTGTTGTCTGCGTATTTTAATAATGTAACTAGTTTTTATTGGTCGGTCGACTAGGCGAAATAAGTCTGTTGAGCGAAAATGATATTTGTTATATTGGGTACTCAATATTAGCGTTGACGGATGCTTAACATTTAGTTCCAATTATTATAGTGTTTTCAATCCATAAGTCCCACCACATCCTAACCTAATCGTACGTACTATCGAGGAATTTAAATGTTGAACGGATTGATGCCATACGTAAATTGGCCGGGTTATATATTTTCCACGTGTCATTAGTCGTATCATATCGGGAAAAGTATAACAAGGCTAATTTACGTAGTATGTCAAATTGATAAATATTCAAATTCCTTGATGGTACATTGATCCAACCGTTGACCCGCCAAGGTGGATTAAAAACATTATAGTCCTACTACGTTGAAATGGTTACGGCGCACGGGGTGCGTGAGTTCAACTGGTTGTAATAGTACCCTAATTGTGATGCCGTCGTTCCACGTTCAGATCGAATCTCATTGCATTATTCGGTTGAATAACAAGTGCCAAAATCGCCGTTTAATTTTAACTTAATAATATTGTAACACGTGACACCATTCCAACTGAAGTTTAATAATATTATATTGTGACTATTGAAAAATAAATATTTGGACTGAATTTTACTTTTTGTTTTATTGTTATTAATCAATATTTATTTACATCACAACAGGGATGTCGACCGACGGGATTAAATCTTTTTATGTTATTTTATTTGATAACCAAGGTAAGTAAGTTAAGTAGGTATATTATTTTTGAGTGTGGTCTATATTTTCCGAAAATGTTTTTTCTTTGGTAATAAATGGAGAAAATTGCGATTGGCAGAAATCCGGATATCGGAAAAAATAGGAATGGAAATTCTGCTGCCAGTAAAATTAGATTTTATGGAAATTATGAGCCCCACCCATGGCACGCATATAAGATGCTACTGGGAAAATGAGGAGTGAAGAGAATATAAACCAAGAAAAAAATATTTTCTGGAAATGTGGGCCCACACTCTTACGTACGAATCACTGGACCGACAATACCGCACTTAGTTTTTGTTAACATAAATGACATGATATTTTTTTGTGTTTGGGGTTCCTTTACGTAGTTAGAGTAATTAAAATATTTAATTTCCTTTATTAGTACACAGCTAGCAGCTTAGTAGACAGCTTGATCAACATTAGTCTATTTACTTATTGTTACAATGGTCAATATCCTAAATGGTTAGATTAGTCAACATCTTCAATGGTTATATAATAATATATTAGTCAACATCTTAAATTGTTACCTATATTGATCTAAGATCTTGACTAATATAGATAACACGCTATATTTAGTTAACAAGTTTAATTGGTCACGTATATTAGAACACATCTTAATTGTTACATTGGTCAACAGCTTAAATGGTTTTTACAAATCAATGGTTAAATAAGCCAGCATCCAGATACCAATTTATCCCTTACTTTCATTTAAATAAAAAGCATTACTACTGCGAGAATTTTTGGACTATTTCATCTGATGTTATTTTGTTTAAACGCCCAATTCCAACTTGTTTTACCTAATATTGCTCTTATTTTGTTATCATGTTGTTGACGTTCTAGTACCTAGCTCCTACTGTCAAGCAATACGAGCTGCCGTAACGGCAATAATATAATAACAATATCAAAGTGAAAGAGATCCTCTGTAAGCCTGGACCAAGTTGCATTTTATCAAACCAGATGTACCTATTTAGATACAGAATATACTTGGGAGCAAAGTAATCGAGCCACTTTCTATGGAAATTGAGTACTAAGTGGCTCGATTTCTTTGTTCCCAAGTGTATGTATGTCCTTTAGCTCTAAACTTCAAATTGTTATAAATTTAGTCCAGTTGGTTTGGTGGTGATCCTGCCTACAAAGCTATCGGTCCCAGGTTCGATTGTATTTTTTTCTCCACATAGTTATTTTAATCGTTTCTATTATTACAATCCTAGAGCTTTCTTGGGATGGGACTAGGTAAATTTGTATTATACTGCCGTTTATTTTTACTATTTATTTATAATGTAGGTACCTACTCTTATCTGAATTCGTAGGGTTTGTTGTAATGTGATTTGGTGTATTATTTCAGGTGTTTTTGTTTAATAAGCTTAATCAGGTGGTGTCGGAAGACAACTGCCTAGACGTGGAGGACCCGCGCGCGCCCGTCAAAATGTTTCTCTGCCACGCCTATGGCGGCAACATGGCATGGACTTACGACTATAAGGTCTTATCTTAACTTATATTTCTGGAGTCCTATACCTACCTCGGACGTTATCGTCTGAGTTCTTGAGCCATAAACTAATTAGTGAACAATCAAAGAAGTCGCTGCAAAGTGCGAGCGAGAGATAAGCTCCCAAGAGCAAGCGAGATGTGCGAAAAAGGGTTTTATGGCCCCAGAGCCCAGATGATAACGTCCGAAGTATAGTGAAAAGGTGTAGAAGTCGACTTAACTTGTATGAAAAAAGGGTATAATACATAAACAGTAATACTAGACTTAAACCCTTTTTCACTTGATCTTCCAGAGCGTTTATACCCTTTTTCACTAGGACGCCAGATTTTTGTCCCGCTGCTCGGCAAAAGCTGTCTAGTCTCTACAGTTCTACCGTAAGCCGTAATAGGGTAGAAGCACCGGTTGTGGCCAGTCTAAGTTTTAACTAATACCTCAAGCATGGGGGTGTGTCCTGGGTCAAAAAATAATAATTCTAATTGGTCCGTCAGCAAAATTATCAAAAAAATTTTTAAATCAAAATTGACAAATATAACGCGCATCAAAGTTCGGGAGTGCGAGCTCGTGACGTTGTGACGTGACGTGCCCACGGCGTACGTCACGCGAAACTTCAACGCACTTTAACTTCGTCGTTTGTGTTTAATTGACAAAAGAAAAAATACGTGTTCAATATTTTTGATAATGTAAAAGACGGACTATTTAGATTTTTTTAGGACCCTAGCCTATTATGAAATTACAAAAATATTTTTATATTTTTAATAAATATAAATTTCAGTCTTAACTATTTATGAACTCATTTTTGATACTCATTTCTACCTTAAGCGGCCAAAACCGGGTTTTCTACCCTACCAAAGAAGGCGGCTAACTGCAATGTGGTTTATTATTGATAACCACAATAAATTTTAAATGCTTTTACTATGAATAAGTATACAGTTAGTTTCTTTGGAATAACGGCAGAACTCTATAGCGACTTCTGTCCCGTATATCACCATCGTGATAATGACAGGTGACACGTCACATTTTTGTGTTATATAATGGTGTTAACGCCTTATAATGGTGACGGACCGTCAAGGGAGAGCGCTTCTCAAAGTATGGTCGGATCACGACCCCTTTGACAACTCCATACATTTCTAGTCGATACAGAACTTGGTTAGCTTTCGACTGCTAGCTTACTCTAACTTTTGGGTTAAAAAAAGACAGCCAATTTGTGCTTCTTTGCTGAAGTGAAGTTAAAATAAACTGCAATCATTTTATTCGCGCTTAAAAAATATATATTTGGGCTTAACAGCTAGATAGTAGTAATAAAATTCGGTAAGAAATATTTACAACTACATACCTATCCTTAAATTCTGAAGAATTAGGGCTAAATACTACTGTTATGCCAGAGGAATGGATGAAATCGTACCATAAGGGACCCTTATTCCTTTTTTGTTACTCAAACCTAAAAAAGAAAACAGAAAAATACCTACTTACCAATGTTAGCCTGGTTATGATCTTAGCCGCAATGTTTTTTAAATGTGTCTATTAGATGTACTGTTTCTAATTCCAAATTTATTCGCAGACACTTGCAATAAAGCACGCTGTAACCGGAAGGTGTCTCGACAATCTTATCATGAAGAATATTCTCGTGTTGCGTCCGTGCAGCGGGAGGCGCGGGCAACAGTGGCTCTTGCAGAATCACTTCAAGTGGCAGTCACGTTCCCATCTAGGTAGGTACGCGACAAAACGAGACGGCTAGTCTCGCCCGCTTTCGACAACTTTATTTTTATGCCAACGAGTAAGGGATGGTACCTAAGTGGGATCTGAAACCCTAAGACATTGGCATTCTCGTGAGTATAATCACAAGACTGCAAAGTTGCCAACCCTGAGAACTGAGATAGAATCCATCTATGCTAGTAATTTCACCGGTTGCCTTATACTCATACCGAAACACATTTGGCGGTAGGTTCAAGTATACGATGGTGGTAGCGATCCAGACGAACCCTGCCCAAGGTTCTACCACCACTAAAGATGATGGCCGCACTACACGATGGCCCATCATGGGTGAGCGTAACAGACGCCTTAGAGCGAGCAACATATTACTACACTAAGTTTAGAGTAAGGATAACTGCAATTTAATTAATTGTTACAGAATCGTTGAAGAAAGCCTTGCCCTCTCCTGATAATGTAGAAATTAATCATCAAAAACCTGTCGTTTCATAAGTATTAAAATATTTACTAAAGGTTTTTTTTATGATTGTTACCTAACTACCCACAGAGGTCCTAGTGAAAAAGGGTATAAGTATTTTTAAGATAAAGTTAAGTTAAGTGTACAGTGAAGGGCATAAATATATACACGTTTCCAAGACGTCAAAAATATCTATACACTTTTATACCACGGACAATAAGGTCCGTGTATACATATAATTGACACAATGGCTGTATATAATATATTAATGCCGTTGACTGTACTCCGTTTATGTGTGTAAGGAACTAAGGTCAGGCGAGCGGCCGAGATTCTAGGCGGTAAAAACGTAAAAACCGTATAGTCTTTGACCTGTTATCGCATTGTCAACGTTTTGATAGCTGCTCAGCAGCAGCTCTTATTTCATCATCATCATCATCATGTCAGCCGAAAGACGTCCACTGCTGGACATAGGCCTCCCCCAAGGCTTTCCACTCAGACCGGTTTTGTACTCTGGTTACCGACATAGCCCGAAGAATAGATAAACTGAAGTGGCAGTGGGCGGGGCACATTGCTCGCAGGACTGATGGCCGATGGGGTCAGAAGGTTCTGGAGTGGCGTCCGCGGATTGGAAGACGAGCTGTGGTAGGCCTCCAACAAGATGGAGTGACGATCTCGTCAGGATCGCGGGACCGCGGTGGATGCGAAAAGCACAAGACCGGTCTGAGTGGAAAGCCTTGGGGGAGGCCTATGTCCAGCAGTGGACGTCTTTCGGCTGACATGTGATGATCTTCTAAAATAACAAAAAAAAAGTACACAAAAACAAAAAGCCGCCTTAAAAAATGCAACCTACCTAATATTTTATAAGAAGTTTTTTTTTGCATTTAAGACATGAAATGAAAAATGTATTTTTTTTTTGAACTTTTATTTTGTTTTATACTTTTTAGTGATCCTATTTATGCTGTTAGTTATGTAGTCCCACTTCTCAATTCATGAGAAACTTAGAAAATTTCAAGCTCGCCGCAAGCAACGCCGCGGGAAAGTCATAGTCATATTTAAACAATTAAATGTGCTTCATCATAGTCGCTCAACTACCTTAATCGACATTTCTTATCGCCACCCTTCAAATAGGTTAAGGAGTTCCGGTGGCCATCTATGGTCTTCATCATCACCACTTCACCATATAGTATCTACTTTTCAAAAGCGAATGCACGAGTAACAGCGAAAAATACCGAAATCGCTATAGCCTATAATATTTGAGTTCCTTTGATTTCTCCAAGATCCCATCATCAGATCTTGACATGTTGACAATGGGACCAACAAGAAAGTATACCTATTTTTAAAGACTTTTTTTTTCAAGTCGGTCCAGTGGTCCTCGATTAATTGGGGACAAAAAAAAAACGATCCCGGCGATTTTTTGAACTCGGTTAAAAAGAAGACGATATTTCTAACACATCTTACGTATTTACTTCATACATTTCTATTCATGATATTTAACTATTAAAGCTCTATCAATAAAACGTGTAAAATCTTTAAAATCGGTTTTCTCGGTTCGCCACTTTCGTTAGTTTTATATCATCCTCTCCTAGATATTTCGTCGTGCACCACCGTGCGTCATTCTAGAGATTTTCATCATACGTGTGGGGTTAGAATACTGCCACTCCATGTCTTCCTGTAAATGTCGTAAGAGGTGACTAAGGGAATAAAGGCTTGTAGTGCTGTTAGGCGACGGGCTTGCAACCTGTCACTAATACGCTGGTATACATCTTAGCACAATTGGGCAATTCTGTAGCTCCGCCTATCCCACTCTGGGAATGAAGGCGTGAGTTTATGTATGTATGTATGTACAATAATAATAATAAGGGCGCTACGTGTGTTGCTGTTAATACAACAACAAAAACACACTTCGATTTCAAGAAAGTGCTTTAGTTTATTTGAAAACAGAACAATAGTAATGAGAGCGCCACTGGATGGCTGGCGTTTGCTCTGCAGTCTTTTAGGGTTCCGTACCAAATGTAAAAAAGGAACCAGGTCAATGCATTTATTTCAGGAACTAGACAAGCTATCAACTTCAGATTAGGCATACTAGCTTGATCGCATATGCTTTAAGTAATACAATTTTTTTGTTGAAAAGTCCTGACTTTAAAGGATTTGAATTTTAGTTTTGGAAAAATTTGCTAAAAGCTTAGCAAAATTTAGGCTAGTCAAACTGGACAGATACATAGAAAATAAAGTTAATAACAAAATAAGTGTTTTCTTTTTAGTTTTTTTAATCTGTCACATACGGAACCCTCGGTGTGCGAGTCTGACTCGCACTTGACAGATTTCTTAAAGTTATGGCCGACGGGAAGTGTCTGGAAGTGCTGAAGCACTTGTAATATTACTCAAAACAAAAAATCAGCCATAAAAAATTAAGTGAAGCGAGTTCTACTTTAATAAACTTAATTTTTGGAATAAGCTTTTGTTGTCGACCGTACTTTATTTTCAAGTCCAAATCTGCTTTTTAATACCAAACTGATGAGTCCCAACACGGTGGCGGGTTCTATCGCCAACTTCCGACTCCATCATCAAATCAGCTCTTAGGTATCATAATGTCATTGCATTATCATCGGGTCCTAATTTCAGTCCAGTCATTAACCCAACTTAGCAAGTACCTAAACATCCAAAGTACATGAAGTACAAGTACAGGAATACTACTACATTCCTCACATTTTAAAAAAATAAGAAAATAATTTACGTCTGGTGGCTTGGGATCTTACTCTATTGAGTATGCCCCCAGACGTTACTTATTTAGCTAATAAGCTAGGTAAAAAATATCAAGTCTGAAAAGGGGTCGCCACTATATCTATTACTTATCTAAAGCGAGAACGTTCGCCAAATGCACCTTGCCTAAGGCACAGTTAGCAGGAAATGTTAGGTAACTTTTGTAGAAACAGTAATGTTGCATCGTTGCAAGATTGAATAGTGATCTTAGGGTATAAAAAACCACAAGCATGAATCATAATCATTTATTTATGAGACATACTTAATACTATTTTCTATATTACATTTATACAATCAGAACAAATTCAAACACACAATACAACAACGAAATATGATAAAACCTGTGTCGATGTCTGGTAAAACTTTTGCAAAGGACAATGCCAGGTGTCCATAGAAGCTTTGGCCAAGAAAAAATGGTAACAGATATTATTATAGAATTGGGGTTATTTGATGTAGAAAAATATTAAAAACAATGATGTGGTGTTAGTTTTTCTGAAGAACTTGTCTTAAAAACATATTCAGAAATAATCGTAACGACACGTTTCTCGCAAGATGTCTTATTTACAAATTATCTTAATAGATGGCTCTATTTTTCGTATAAGTTCCCTAAATGTGTAAGTAATAAAATACTGATATTGAATCTTATAGAGGTCATATCAACAACCTTCGTAACCGCGGGTAAGTGTTTTAAGCCAATATCTGGCATTGTCCTTTTCTACTTTAGTAATGGACAGAAACTTACAACGCTTCCTTGTATTGCACAAAACAGCACTAAAACGTGCGTCAAAACAATACACGAGGTACACAATTAATACAAACAATGGTTTTATTAAATGAGGTTTCAAAAAATATAATGAACAATGTCATTCGTTCAAGAGAGAGAAAATTAAGTACTATGGGCGATAATAATCCTAAAGAAAAAACGTTTTGAATCTTAGCAAAACTGAAATTCCTTTAAAACTTAAAGGGTTATAAAGTTTTCTATAGCATAATTGATAAACACATTGACTGAATATTTGGTTAGGTCACAAATACTATCTTAATAATAGTTAAAGCATTAACACGGCAAATAATATTTTGAAATCAATCAACGGGCACGAAGCGTGCGTTCTGTTTTCGAAGGGAAGACATATCGAAGGCTCGTTTGAGATCAATAATACAAGAATGTTAATTCTACGGATGCCTCCTATAAGTAAGTGTCTCTCGTACTTGGCTGCACTACACTTGCGGCGTGTTGTCCGCAGGGCGGCGGCAAGTGACGTCACAGTGGTCCCTAAAGGTGCGTGCACCCACGAGCCCAGGTCACTCGTGGGGCACGTCCTCTGGCAGTAGCCAACTTTCCGTGTCGACCCGCGCCAGCTGCTTTTTGAGACTACAGTAGAGCTTGATCAATGAGTCCTGGAACAACAGATAAGATTTATAAGACAAAATGCACCATAAGATACAAGGCCATTTGTGGTTTATTTTACCAAGAAGGTTTTACCTTCTCGTTCTCCATTTGTATGACTTCTCTCTTCTGCCGAAGCTCGGCGTCGTCCATCTTTTCCTCTAACTCTGATTTGTGCTTGCTGAGGTACGCCAATTCCGTCTGGATCTGAAAGACAAAATAAAACTTTGACTGTAAGGTTATAAACAGATAATTTCGTTTAACGGAGACATAATATAAATGAATGATAACTAATTCCCGTGGGACGCCACTCGAGAAATCAGAAAGCGGCGCAGGACCGGTCCTTGTAGAAAAACTTGGGAGAGGCTTATGTCCAGCAGTGACCGTCTTTTGGCTGAAATGATGATGATAGGCATCAAGCATTCCTATTGGAATCGTTTATTTAATTATTTCTACCTCAATGCCCTGTACCTCTGGATGTTTATAATGTTTTAAATTGTATCACATGAGTTACTCCATGCAATAACTGCTTGACAAGCAGTGGTTTTGCTTACCGAAGATGGACTTGGACTCAATATGCGTTAATAATAAAATACGTACTCTTATGGAGCAAGACATCTGCATCTTTGCATTGTTATGTTACAGTGCGGGGATAAGACAACCGTTTAAATTAAGAGCATAAAGTGAGTCCACGGACCACGAGTAATCTTAAGACTGTTTAGCTTTTACATTCCATGAATCTCTTAGCACCGTTTAAGAGTTCATGTTTCTATCCGGCTAACCTTAAGATACTCCTGCGCCAACTGTTTGTGCTCGTCGAAGATGCGCTTGGACTCCTCGTTGGTGAGGTCCGGCGAGATGGGCCGAAGGTGCGAGTCCAGCATCATGTGCATCGAGTCCAACGCCGGGTCGGGCTCCGGCGGCGCGCCGCCCGACGGGGACCCGCTACTGTTGCCTGCAGGAGAACACGCTCTTTAATCATCGCTGTCTTGGGACTAGGTCAATAGGGAATATTCATGACTTCTTTCACAGCTTCAATAAAATCTGATTGACTGCTGACAAACAGTCAGAAAAAACATTTTCTGAATAGCTATAAAAATAACCAAGTGAAATAACCAAGCAGCTGAACAGGCCCAAACCATCAAGCGCCGCAAATATTCATCATTATTAAATAATTACGAATTTGTGGCGCTTGCGGTGGAAACAATGGGACCTTGATCAGCTGACATGAAAAGTTTTATTGTCATCCCGGCTCATCGACACCTCCGGAGACCCTAGAGCTGGCGCTTACCTTTCCCAAAGGATTGGGCTAGCCATCCAGAGAGGTAATGCAGCCAGTGTCTTAGGGACCATGCCGCGAGCGGACCTGCTAGAGGGGGTGTTCGTTTTATAGTGGTGTTTATGTTTAATTTTTAATATTTGAGTAGCTTAGTTTTATTTTATTTTATTTTAAATAAGTTTAGTTTTAACTTTAACTTTTAAATGTAAAGTCCGTATTTATAGTTGAATGTTATTATTATCATGTGGTTTTGTTTTATTGCGAATAAACATATAACACCAAGTGAAATAGAATTTAACATAAGAGTTTATATGGCCGACCTGTTACATGACGTCACAGTGCATATAGGATCTCTGTATAATCGCTGTCTAATTATCAGTTTAAAATGCTTGTTACATCCGTATTTTTTGTTGATTATAATTTTAGTTTTACTTTTGGAGATCTCTTTTACGGTATTTTAATATTTTGATAGGAAATGCAATTTTAAAAAAACCATGCATATTTCCTATTTGTGATTACAATTACACGCTGAGGGCAAGGAGATCATTTAGAGCAGAGGTTCTTATTTTGAGACCCACGGGGTCCGTCACGTGAGTATCGGAGGTAGACTGTACGATTCAGTGCCACTAATTTATATAATAACCGTTTTTTTTAATAGTTTTAGTATAGGAGTGAATTTACTTTTTCCAAGTATGTCTTTGATCTCAAAAAATCCACTCCGCAATTGCATTGAGATGCCCAAGAGGTTCATAAACTTGGTTTAGTTGAATTCGTTGCTAAATCCATGTTATTCATATTTTTCTTATCTTACGTTTCTGGAATACAGACCTTAGTGCCTTCTGCATGTTTAGGAATAACGACAAGCGGTATAAAAATCCAATGCCACACTTTCGTTTCGATTTGAATGATTTAGTGTTTTAGTCCAGGAATGTTTTGGAATACCCACCATGGTTGGGTTATGCTGATAGTGTTTATCGTGTCAAATAAACACATTCTTTTGCTACATTGACTTTGATGTTCAGTTTTTATTATCTTTTAGATAACTTAATTTAGGGTTTATACTCGGTTATTGTATAAACATGTGTCTTTGCTACATAAGGGGTCTAGTAGAAGCTACTGCAAAAAAAAAAAAAACACGAAGACGTGTGCCACTACTTAATGTAAAATTAAATAGCGGGCGCATTGTTGTGGGTTAGACAGTTGTTGAGTTTTTGTAATAGCAATGGTTTGTTGGCATTTTAAAAGTGTTTATGTGAAGACAATTCATAATTTATGGCAAATAAATAAAGCATCATTGTAAACTTTGGATAATGGATTCAAGGTATACTTAATAATGACTAACATTGGCGTATACCAAGATAATAATGTATAATGCTGAATTACTTTGTTGTTGTGAAATTGTGACCACAACGATTGTACGTTTATAAAAAAGATACATTAAAAAATACCTGCCTATCTAATACAATAGTTTTTTACATATTTTTTCTGACGATGGCGACTATTATAAGCAAACCTAAAACCGTAAATCACACACAGCAATTTTACGACATTGCGATATGGTTACATATAAACACAAATGTATTAATATTCTGGTGTTAGGCGTCTCACGTGAGTAAGTGCGACGTAACTGTAGGAATTACCGACTATAAGCAGGCAAAACGAGAACAATCCGAGTGTTTAGAAGAATCAGTCGCACTTCCACGGCAGGGTTAAATACGTCAGGAGTTAAATTTACTTCGAGTTGCTGATGTCAGACGCTTCACCTAGATTTCTGCTTTCGTTGGATGATTCTTTTTCCCACAAATAGATGGCAGCAGCGATCTAAACAAGGCGACCACCGATTTACTCACAATTTCGTTTTACAATTAGGTAATAATTACAAAATAACATTACGAATCGTAATGTGACGAATAACAAAAGCGCACTACGGTTGAACCATTTAACTATTTAATTTTCACTTAGTAGTATTCCGCGTCGAAGAACGTTGATAGTTTACATGTACTGGGCAGGCGAGTGGCAACGGCACGGCGCCGCGTCAGGAAGCGTGAAGGAAGGGCGGGCGGCTCGCGCGGGCGAGGGGGGGGGGGAGGGGGGGCGCCGACGGCGACGGTCGACACTCACTGTAAAATATCCAACTACAGCTGACCGTGTCGGTGATGGTGGTGACGAGGCCGGCGTCGCACGCGTCCAGGCGCTCGAGGCGCTCGCGGCGGCGCAGGCGCGCGGGCGGCGCGGGCAGTGGGGTCATGGCGCGTCCTCTCGCGGAGACAGTGCGCCGAGCACTGCACGCCGCGGCCGCTCGAAATAATCGGCGGGAGAGCCGGGAGCGGGCGGTGCAACAAACAAACCGCCGCTATTCGCGGTGCGGTGAGTCAGCGACGTCAGCCGGGGCTAAATGCGGACTCCGTGTGCTGCCCGCCCTTCGTGAGGTTTTCTGCCGTTTTTGCTGGCAGGGCGCGCAGCGCTCCCGCTGCCGGTCGACGACCCGCGCCCACGCCTGCCTCTTGCACCCGGCACCGGCAGCGACGCAACGCCGCCATGCCTATCCTTCTCTTATGCTGCCCGTTACTCATTGCTCGGGACATCCTTATACCATAAAACGGGTTGTACGCACAAAAATCCACATATTATATTTGCGTAGCGTAATTGCATCTGATGCAGCCAGGTGGACAACACTTCGGAACGTTCAATGTAGCAAACGAGTTTTCTCAAATAGATGTACCTATCCACTATCCTGCTTCGGTGGACGCCATGATTGCGTCAAACAATATTAATATAAGCTAAAATAACACCACTGGGCATAATAGATAAAAGTTATGATGCAAACAAGAATGTATCAGAATCAATAGTAAGTTGAGCATCAAAGTAGAGATACACGTTTACAGAGCGCTGGCCGTGACGAGCGTATGCGCAGCTATTAATCAGGGCTTGCGATTGCGGCATCGGCCCTTATTCATAGAACGATTGCGCGCCCAAACCAAAGGTGCAGTGCGCAAAAAATCTGCTCCAAGCTCTCGGAACTGCGGATGTAGCAAGCAACATACTCTCAACTACTTTTAAGCTTTAAAAATATTTTACGGTTTTTATTTTTGTTCGCTGCATGTTCAATAAAAATGGAACAGATAACTATAATTGTTTATGAAGTCATCTTCACGTACGACGACGTCTGCTTATGGCCAAAACATTTTTAGAATGCCAAAATTGTGCCTAGAATTCGTTGAAAGGTCGCCAATTTGTCATTACTCAAAATGAAGATTAACAAATTTACTACTTATTGTAGGTATCATTTTTTGGCAGTCTTCAAGCCTAGCTTTGGCGAGATTTTCTATTTGAATTTATTATTATAATAAGGAGTTTTCAGATGAATATCAGAAAATCATCCATAGTTAAAGGGTGAGTCATTAAAAAAGTACTTATAGATAGAGTGTGCATGTCATCAAGCGTCTAGCACGTGCCCTTAGGAAATAATGGTCGCAAGCGCCGCGTGCCAAATCCGCGCGTTAATAGCTCATTACACTCGTATAACTAACGCAGTCTTAAAGACTGCTCTAAATAATCCGACTCATAAATCTTAGCGAACAGCGGAAGTGGAAGACGAGTTATTTGTTTTAAATTTCCGCAACTAGACCACATTTTAACAACTCGATGCGTAAGATTTTCGGAGGAGAAATTCTTAATATTTAAACGCTTGAAAGTGTATAGGTAAGAATAGATGATACATACGTTTATAATAAGCAATTAGAGCTTAGCGGCGTTACAGGAGTGATAATTAACGCGTCGGAGGTGAAGACAGGGCGCGAGCGCAGGGCGCTGACGGACGACCCGCGCGCCGCCTGCCGGGATATGACTAATACACGCAACAGTTTACGACTTCTAACTTCGATGAACCATAAAATTTAAACCGGGAGCAGGAAATTTTACGCGTATTTTATTCTAGCACGGCCCAAACTTGGGTCGAGAATCAGTGCAGTGAGAGGGAGTTTTTTGGAAATGCCATTCCAGCATTTCCAAAAAACGAATTAAGAACGCCATTTCAAAGATGGTAACGTATGTTACTGACATAATTGAAATATAACGAGCGTCAGGGTCCACTGGGCGCGCGTGGTTTCTAACGAATCGGCTCAGGTGTCAGGTTCAGTCATTTAGAAATCACGAGCTGTAACATGACAATGGATGAGAATTTGTGTTGGCAACCGCTTGCTCTTATCGTAACGAAGTGGATGCAAATACTCCGCTACGGACATTAATTGGCTTAGATGATAAGTGAGGGATGCAGATAGGGCCAAACAAAACACCAGTACGTATCTATGCTGAAATTCTTGGTTAATATGTGTGGTTTGTACCAATTGGATTACGTGAAGGTAGGATTTGATTAAGCGGTGCTGAAAAATCTGGGCTGAGCTGTATAGTGTTGTGTTGCGTGTCTGTTTTGACGATAATCTAATAAATCTGGGTGTAAAGGAAAGTTCTCTTTGATCGTTGGCGTTAATATGTTTTCAATTTGGCGCCGGGACGGGCCGCAGACCCGATTGCGTCAGTCGCACTGACAACTCGCGGAAACTGTCCACGGCACGACAAAATATTCTACACGCAACCTGATTTATAGTTACAGCCGACGATCGGGAAACTGTCTAATAAGTCGGTTAACGCTTGCTGACACTGACGAGTTGCATGAGGATTTAGGCGGGAATTACCCAACTCCAGACTGATTCTACTCCGAAATCTCTGGAAGTAAGTAACTACATGTATTTGATTTATTGCTTCTATTTTAAAGACGCTTCCAGATACGTATATAGAGTAAACATATATGCATAATATGGAACAACGTATAATATGGAAATTTAACTTTTAAATGGCATAGGTATCAAAAATACAAATAGGTACTTAGGCTCTTTAACTAAATGAAAACTTATAAGTACCAGTAAGTATAAATATGTTTCTCAAAAAATAAAATTTAACAATAGCTTTTGTTGCCTACTGTACTTATTTCTAATGCCCAGTTATCATTTGCTTATTGACCAAAATCCAAACTAACCAATCCAAACTCAGTGAGTCTTCATAAGGTAATTGGGAGATCCTGTTGCCACCCTGCGTCTTTATCATGAGATCAGCTTCTTCAATACCATAATATTGCATTGTCATCAGGTTAACATATTATGTATTACAAATTTCAACCCATTACGCTAGCTTCAAAATCTAAAAATTTGACCCAAACCAAAGATAAAGTTAAAAAATAACTTGTAAAATTATAGGTTTGTGAGTTTCTTTGTGCGATTAAACAAAAACAAATAAGCTCTTTTTTAATAAAAATATACACATTTTGTAAAGGTTTCGAAATTTCATAAAGAACAAAGCTAGATTTCATTTTGGTATACTCGAAAGAGAGTTAGTTGTTGGCACGTATGATCGATGTTTTGTTTGAAGGAGTTTTCTATAAATATATTAAGAGCCATGCTTTACTCCATTGCGAATATACATAACTTTCACGTCTTAGTCATGCTCGTACACAAAAACAAAGATCCAAAGTGGTAGGCAAAAATAATAACTTGTACAAATTGAAATGCCTGCAGTAACTCCGTCGTTGATTGCCAAAACATCTTCAGAATGTCCAAACTTTTAATGTTGGGATCACGCTTGGCGCGTGACAGCGTGTTACGTCGCTCTGAGCCTTCAAAAAAAGTCTGATTCACCGGAGACACTTTTATTCGCTACGGAAATATCTCCGACGCGAAATTAGGTGTCCTTGCGTACAATTTTAAAAGTAAATAAGGACAATAATACATCAGTAAATCAGCAGAAAGCGGCCAACTTGAACGACTCTTGCGAGGAGCGCACAACCTTAGATGTTTAATTCCCGTCAAGGGTTCTGTTGTATCTATATCGAGAGGAGCATTATTTGGGCGTATTAACGCCTCGGAAAGAGGGCAGTTTACAATATTGTGCCAAATTCACGGCGAAACTAGAACTGGGCCAGTCACCATTAATGTGCTATTTTCCGTGATTGTTTCCAGATCACATCAAAGAATAGTTTGGGTGCGGACACGAAGCAGGAGCACCGGGACGCCAGCCGGCGGCACCAGACTACAAGATTTAGACCGACTAAATTAGCTTTTTATTACGGTTCTTTACTGGAAACTCCTAAAAATCATGTTCTATAGAGTTGCCGTTCGCGTAACGTAACAGATTTATTTAACACGAATCTACTATCTTTGTTTAACTTCGTACACAGCGCGTGGGTGTCGGGCCAAGTCGGAAGTGGATTAAAAGGCGAATTATAGCCGGTGGCGTCGTTAGTAGGGCATTTTATTACCACCGATGACACAATACGAGCATTCTATAACGATAATAGATCATTGCATACTTGGACGTTTGGCTCGTCATTTATCACTAGGGATTGTTCGTTTACCTTCAGTTTGACGACTAGCTCCGCCTTTCGGTGTCGGTCGTCGTTATAAATAATCAAACAACCTGATTCAATAACCTTGTCAAGATAAACCAATATATTTTCTGGGACTTGAACCTAGACCTGGTGTACCCAGTGAGTTTCAAAAAGTAAAAGGATAAACATTTGATTGGGTATCGAGTTATAGTCAAAATATTCAGTGTCATTAAAATTATTGCAAATCTTCACATACGTAACTAACGTGTACTATTACTGATTTTCAAGGGCACAAATTGTCGTCCTTATACTATGCTACTTAACTATCCATGTTCATAAGGCCTGTAGAAGCAGATGTTGGATATGGCCGGCCATATCAGCAATAGGAAGTAATACAAAAGCTATTGGCAAAGGTAGCGTTGTGAAATAGTTCGGCTGAGTCACGCGGGTATTTGAGGAGCGGACGAGCGACCAGCCCCTTCGGCGAATAATGTTTGCTTGGTTAGACGGTATTTAATTTATGAATTTGGTTCTGACCGTGGTATTTAACATTAATTCGCTCGTTTAGGGAAATTGTTTTTTTTTTATTTTATTAAAAAGAGAAACTGCACGGCAAACGGTGCAGCTGAATTAACCTCAACTTTAGCAATATAATCAGACTCTCCTGACCTTTTTCAATTCCATAAATAATTTAAAAAAGGTTAAACGAATTCTATGCGGCTGGAGTTACATAGAAACGTAAGTAAGTTGGCTTTTAAAACTAATAAGTTATCATACGCTACCTATTCGATTGTTTTTAACAGATAAGGGATTAAATATAATTATTATAGAAATACAGTGATATAAAATGTTTCATTTGGCATCTGTCGCCCTCCATTTCATAATAAGAAGGGAATGTTAAAATAAGAAAAAAAAAACACTATTTTATACAACGAGCTTGGCAATGGAAGCGGTTACATATATTACGTGTTTTAAAACAGCTTTGGAGTCAGTAATAATGTCAGTTATATATCGGGTTTATCATAGGTGTGCTATAGCGCTAGGCTTGTACAGTTCAGGAGAGATGTGATTGAAGATTACGCGATACGGCGCGCTTTAAGTATTTGTTCGAGTGACAAGGACCGGTGTAAGAGATTACGCGCGAAGAGGTAATGGAGCACCGACATAACACGAGTTAGCGTAAACGTAAGCCGGTAAGCGCCGCGGCCGCGGCCCGGCGTGACGCAGGCGCGAGCCCCGACCTACTTATGTCGTCGAAAAAATCAGCAGATGTTCATCTTTGAGGCGGGATATATCGAGCGGGGCAGAATGTGTTGTTCCGAATAGAAATAAACTTGTCACATATTTTGATTGTATCTAGAGCGGGCGGTTAGTCATGTCGCGGTGCCGATGCCAACGGCCCGGCCCGCGGACCACAGCAGCTATAAAGGCGAGGCAACAGCTCCAGACCGAGCGCTGAATCACGGCAGCACCAGCCAGGCGCCGTCTGCTAAATGTCTCAACACTTATCATTTACGACGCTTCTACTAATGTTTATTGTGACAGCCAAAAGAATGTACTTATCACAGAATCCCACTTAATTTTGTATAGAATACACTTACTGCGCAATAAAGCTAGGAGTGCCATATTGAGAAAATAAAAGGTTACTATTTACATATTCATTGTAGTTTCATCACAATAAACCAAGTCTCACACTTCTTAAAGATGTTGAAAGTACTTATAACTGAGAATGAGTTCATACTAACATGTATGCTTCTAGATGGACATGTGATAATTCCATATTTTCATCGAATCAAAGTTCAGTAGTTCAGTTCTGGTCATAAATGCACCCGGACAGATGAAGGTAAATCAATTTTGTTTGTGACATGCAAGCATGAAATACACGTGCAATAAAAATTGCAGAAGTTGATTGCTGTCCTCCTTTAACTTCAGTTCTAGAGCGATTGTACTGTCTGTTTCTATCTTTAAGTTTGAGTAAGACAGCAGTCAACTTCTGCATTTTTTATTGCTAGTGTAGATAACCAGATAACTAAACACTGGGATTAAGGGTAGTTCGAGACCTACAGTCGAGACTTGGCGGGACACTACCCAGCGGCCGTATAATTGTTTACCAGAAATATCCCACATTATCATTGCAGCCTACGCTCACTACGAATAAACCGCACGTGCTCGACCGGTGCTACATTTCAACAAACACTTCTTTAAGGGTTCCCTTGAAATAGAAGAGCGCGAGCTTAGTACTCACGATAACCGTTACGTGAACAGAATTATTTTAGTATCTTCAAAGATGGTTGTTTTATTATAATCGCTTTGAGATGTCGCTACAATTAAAGAGTTAACAATGGGAATAAATTTAGAGCGGTCGTAATATTGGACGGCGGCCGAGCCATGCCGCTTGCTCTGGTGGTTAGGTGTCGCTGGCACGCAGACGCGCACGACTGGCATCAAACTAGCTCGTATATTTAATTGTTTACATCTGCGGTGCACGCGAGCCCTACCCGGCATCATAAAATAATTAGTAGTGATTCATCGACGCGCCGAAAGATGCCCGTCGCTTGATAGCCGCTAGGCGCGAGCTTTTGGCATTGCGGTATGACAGCCGATTATTCCCCTGTCGGCGATCGTTAGCGACGATTACTTTACGGCGATGCGCTCAACGTCAATACTCTTGCTGCTTTTGGCTTTGCATTCGTAAATTTTCGATATAAAAGCTAATTTGAGACCCCACGAGACAACGCATTGACAAGCGTCTTGTTCGGAATTGTTTATAAGAACAAAGCCGGGCGGATTGAAAAAAAAAAGATAATTGATATAATTGATGGCTGTTTCACGATCGCAGTGATTCAGAAATCTTGATCATGAGTTATGAGCTGACTAAACTTAACCGCAATCAACGCATTTAAGACCAGACTGGATATGTAAAAAAAAATACTTTATGTTCCAATTTAAATTGTTGTTGTTTTTTTATTGTACATAATTTATTTTCTTATTTCGGCCAGATACTATCTTGATTAAGTAAAACTATAAATTATGTGCTCCACCTACGCCCTTGAGACGGAAAATGAAAGATGTGAACTTCATTATACCTTTAGTAGGACTAAACAAAAGATACATTGAATAATGGAACCCGCTGCAAATGTTACACAATTTAAGCTGTATGTAACAGCATTTTAGGACCATATAATAACATTCATAATGAAGGTCTTTGAATATAATTCATTTCGATTGGTGACCAATTTATGTATTTATCCACGAGAAGCGATTTTTTTAAATATTCATTCGTCTGTAGGACATGTAGTTAGTAAATAATATTATAACGTAAAAGTTGACCTCTAGGGGTTAAAACAGTTATATTCTCTTCGAACTGCAAACAAAGGCACCCAAAAGAGTAGTGGTGTGCGATGATTATAATTCATAGGTGGGATGTCTATCAAGTTAACATAGAACTTAAGTCGTATCTTAACCGTGCGAATTATTCAGAGATGTGGGTACCGCGTTAACATTAAAAAACCAGTATAAATAAACAGTGATTCGTATTCAAACAAAGGAATATCGCGCGGGTTGCAATGTGTGCGTGCATGGACAGTACGCACCACACAACTCAACAGGACGGAGCGAGCCGGTTTGGTCGGGGCTGCGCAATGGCCGCTTTCGTTTGCGTATAATAGTGCGCGTATTAAGTATTGAGCGATGCAACCCTAGAGCCCGAGTGGCAATAGGCAACAGAAACTCCTAGAAGGCCGGAGACGACGTTGCATTGCAAGAGATCTAAAGTTTTTCGGGATCAGGCTTCACATGGCCGGTTTTCCTTAATCCATTACTCTTTTAAAATGTTTAAAGAGATTTATAGGTACCTACGGAACCTATAGGTTAGGTTAGTTTTGTTTTATAGCAACCCTGGAAAGGCAAACGGTCTCAGTTAAACATTAATATCTCATTGTATGGCCACTCATCATCATCACCATGTCAGCCGAAACACGTCTACCGCTGGACATATGTCTTCCCCAGAGATCTTTACCACGCTAGGTCCTGCGTAGCAGCTCCCTCGGACACTGAACTTGTGGCTCTTGCAGCTTGATTACCGCGACTCTGAATCACTTTTAAGGAGATGAAGTAGTACCAGGAGCGCACTGACTTGACCATACTCATATTATAAATATAGAAAACAAATTTATTTATTTTATTTTATTCACTTATTTCAACTGTATAATTACACGAAAGACACGGTTATATCCTTATAGTAAAATACTTGCATAATAACGGCACGCTCTCAGTGATTATATTTTAGAGTTAAGACATGCTCATGATTGCTTATTTGAAGATCATGATTTAAAACTATGCACAGTAAAAATGTATCTAACATTTTTACTGTGGCTTATAAATATTTTAATCTGGGTCCTGTAACACAGCTCAGGACCCAGTGAGTAACATTTTTTTAAATAGAAATAAGCTTTCTCATTTCATTTCCCTACCTCTAACTTGAGGGCTTCAATTAACAAGTATGAATTTTGTATTTAAACTTATTTGGTCCTGCGTTATATGATTTTTAGTCTACTTAGTCGTGATAGTTTATCTTTTAAATTCGCTATATATACTTTCATTTATGATACTTTTCAGATTTTTATTACTTGTAGTTTTGGTTATGAGGACTACTCTTTATTACTCCCACGTAAAATGACACTATACGAGTTTAATATTTACTAAACAGTCCCCCAAATCTAGAATGATATAACATGTACATATGATTTTATAGTTCCAACAGTCTCTGACCTAGACCGCGGACAAGAGGACATGGCGAAACTATAAGAGTTCGTTGTTAGCCTTCGGGACCCTAAAAAGGGCTATGTGTTTTCTGTATGGGGCTTTGTTACTCCAAAACAATACGCCAATTTAATGCAGTTACACAAAATTGAAAGTTTTATTGGAATGGGCCTTAGTTACATCTGATGGAAGTCGATTGGGCCGTTTAAGAGTTCTTTTATTAGTTATTAATGGCGCTTTGCTTAATCTATTTAAAGTTATTTATTATTAACTCTTTTTTACAATACAAATAAATAAATGGCGGACTAAATGCCTAATGGCGTTCTTTATCAGCCCACTTAACGGTTAATAGAGAAAAAGCATTGCAATAACAAACTTTAATCGACTCTGATATCGTTGAGTTTCGTATATTTTGACATTAAGTTACGCCAAGAAGATTTTTGATATGTATAAAATAAATCAAGGAAGATGTTCAATGAATGGCATAGAAGTAATATAATAAATATCTCCGCTTATTTCGTCTGACCTTGACTACTTTTTGCAATTGTTAAACTCTTGGAGTTCATCTCAGTTTTTGCTGCATTACGTCTATGACGTCAGATAAAAACCCAGATAGAAAATCCCGTCCTGACACGTCGATAATTCACTTTCCTCATTGCGATCAGTTACGCTTATTATTTAATTAAACAACGGCGATGAACAATCACATTCTAAAGCTTAATATTAAAAAATAACTTTGTACGAATGTTTTATGTTATGGAATCAGTAATACCTACTGTAACGGAAGAACATAAGGTAGAGTTCAGGGCATTCTACTCGGGCTAAAGCTACAGTACTAGGCAAATAAGAAGTCAATCCTGAACATGAAGTTTCTGACTATTGATATTGTTGACAGCAGTAAAACCATGCTAAACTTATTTGTTGCGTTGAAGGAATGGTAATAATAAAAGCATTGTTTGACTGCTGTCAACATTATCCATATTCAGAAACACCAATGATTGTGTCAGGATTGACTTCTTTCTTATCGGTTACCTACCTATCTCAAGTTCGAATAGCTTTTGTCAACTGTTTCGTTTCTCCGAAAAACATTTTTAAAATCAATGAAAATTTCGGACAAACCCTTCGGCGTATGCATTGTCCTTATCCTTCATTGTGACAATTGAATTCGAGCGAAAAAAAAAACAAATCATTGTTTAACTAAAATAGGTTTACTGTTTTGTGTGTAAGGGGGTTTATCTTTCCTAAAGTTGCTGTGCCCAACAGGGTCTACAATTAAGTGATACCTAATAATATTGTATTTTACCTACCATAATGTAATCTAACATTGTAGAATGTTAGATTACATTGTGTATTGAGCATTCGTTTCAGAAAACATATAATTCTTCATGTTGGAAAGTATGAGGGGGAGGGGTTGAAATAACACCTGACGTATTAAACAATAACAAAATAAAGATTTGATAATAGTACCACGTGCGAATGTATGAACGAAGATCTTTCGTAAAGAGTTTGCATTCTATCTTACTCGAGTAGTATGTTATAGTAGAAAGTATCATATTATTATTAAAAATACTTAGCACGAGGTCATATTTTCAGATAAATGTGGTTTTAACTTAATAAAACCCTATAAGGTTTAGTGAACTATGAGTAAGGTAGTAAAACAAGATGTCCCGGTATTATTATAGTGTCATCTAAGAACTGAAAGAGTAAATTTTAGAGAGCCTTTATCATATCAAACTCGACGTACGAATACGATTCCTCGAAAAAACATTATATTTAAATAATTTTGCTAACATCACTACGCTTCAAAAGTAGAAACAGTCTCTGTGATAAAAGCTTTCAGACACATACCCAAAGACGTCTGCGGAAACGTGCCCGCGTGTGACAAGCGTGGTGTTAATTCGACAACAAAATACTCACTCATGAAAACGTCAACGAACAATTCCAATGTGTCTTGTTGCACTGTTATAGAAACTTGAACAGAACAGTCTGTTTTAGGCATTTCACTGGATTACAATAACATGGGGTCGTCCTCAAGCGCGCCCTTTTACTGCACTGTTTTGATGCGAGGAGTGGCCGCGTGGTTGCACCAGAGTGCAGGCGTGCACTGCGCCGCGAGACTGTGCGTCGCTCGCCCGGCCGCCCCGAACCTCCCCGATAACCTTTATTTAGATTAATTGTATCTGGCTGATTCATGCCCGCCCCACGACGCATCGCTCTCTGTTTGTCACACCAGAATAACGCGTTAGCTACAATCAATTATTTAAACTAAACATATTCGTCGCACGCTGTGTTTTACAAACGCACGAGTTCAAGCAAAATGCTTGCAATTTCCAGTGTTTTTTTTTTGGATTGGAGTAAGTAACCAAATTGAATTTCAGATACATGTTAAACGATAGTCAGTAACGGGAATCGATGGAAGCTGGCTAGTCCAGCGATCAAAGGCGGGCGTTACTGTATAAAAATCAACACATTTGTTTATTTGATCTGCGCATAACGGTCGGAAAGCGCGCCTCGACGGCACCCATGAAAATATTACGACTATTATTTACTTTAACGCTGTGCTGTTCTTACCACATTGACGTCTGCCTGACTCAGCAGGGCAGACCGTGGAACTATTCGGGGAATTCGTCGAGGACGAACTACGCATGCGACAAACATTCAAATTTTTCCAGTCGTACGAGAAAATATAACTGAAGGATTGAAGAAAATATAATTTTGGCATCAACACATTAATAGTATCATGTCAAAACAGCTTTAACATATAAATATCTAAGCAGAGAGCGTGACCTAGTGTTTAAAAACAATAAGTGTTTTTTTGTCTTACACTGGATTTCAGCCAAACAAGTCGAGTTTTGTGAGGCACATCGTTTTCCTTCCAAAGTAAAGTCAATTATTGACGTTCGAGGTATTTGCAAACTACAAACGAACAATGTTAGTCAATATAACTAAAGGTAAAACAAACAGCAAGCCCATATTTTCGCGCTATATAACAATAAACGAATATCATACTTTAGAAAATGTGCCAATTTTAAAAGACTTATCTAGAATATATTGGAATAATACGTATTTTTCCACACAATGCGAAAGGCGACGTTTGTCTGAGCTGCGCACGCGCCGGCCGGAAGCGGCGGGTAAACAGAAGACGATCTGTCTAGCCATCTGCGACGATCGATATTGACGCGACATGTGCTTTTAACGATCTCTTGTTTGTGTAAGGCAGAAATAACTTTGGGATGTATGTGAACCTTATCACGCCACCGAAACACGTAGAATAGCTATAATTATTATAAGCCATATTCATGATACATTATTAAAGTCGATTATAATTAGTAGCGAGCCGCTTCAACGAACAGGACAGTTAGGTGCACGTTGATCAGCAACTAAATGGCAACACGAATAGAAAACGCTTCCTGGACGCGACACCAGCGGGTTACCGAGAATAAAATAAGGAACCGATGTTAACCAACAACCAACCCCGTTCCCGATCTAACAATACTTCGGCTGCGATCGGTCGTTGGTCCCGAACCGACGTTTCCTAGAAGGTAAGCGGACACAGTCTAAAATAGTCACGGCTCTTCCGAGAGGCGTGAGTCACGGCGGGACCGTCCGGACCGCATCTGGACCGCACTCGCCGTATCAATTGATATTGAAGTGCATCGATAACACACGCTTAGTAATTTTCCACACAATACATCATTGCAAAATCATCTATAGATTTTACTTGCTTGCTTCCCCGTAAGGATGACAGGCGTTTTAATGTAATGTAGCAATAAAATGTCCAATAAGCATTTTACACGCAATAAACAAGTTTATAGTCACTTAACACTAGTCCCTAATGATTTACCTACACTCAGAGTATACGTGATGTTGAGGAAAAATAACACGATCACGAAAAATCGAGTAAGAATTTCAGTCAACCGCCAAATATATTTAATGTGTAAATACGAGTCTTGAAAATGATTGCGGCTGTACTTTGCTCCAAATCTCAGAAATAGTGAATTAGCATAATTAGCATAGAACAAAACAAAATAAGGAAAGTGAAACAGAAATTGCATGGGACCAAGTAGTATTTTCTTGGATTCTTTTGTAATTGTACTCGTTGTAAGTCACGAGTATGAAACGATTAAATATATATATATGCAGGTTCTCCGCCCGCACAAATACACGGATATTTTCCACGGTTAACAATTAGTTTACGTTTTCAACATATGACTAACCTGTAAAGACCAATTAATACAAAACCGGGCAAAGGCATGGCGGACCATACGTAGTGTAGGGTTCCGAAGCCGGTACTACAAACACAAAAACGGTATATCCGATAACGTTGAAATCAATTTTCGGTGAAAGTTTTAATTAAGCGTTACCTTTGTATATTTCCGAAAATATACAAATATTAAAAAAAAAACTTGGCACTTTTGTTACGGCCAAAATGGCCTCCGCTCTGCTTTATGCACCTTATCAAAATTGTTTAGAAACCAAATATTTTTAAAAGAACCTACCTATCGAAATATGTGCCATATGTTCGACTTATGTTGATAACTGCTAAAAAAAACAGTTACTGTTACATGCCCCGCTTGAAATATTTAATTTTGTTATTTAACTACAACTACGTAACGGCTTATACACCTACCAACACACCTATAGTTAAATCATCAATATACATATAAACCTCTCACAGGTTTCCGAAGCGCGTCTTAATTTAAAGATAATTGTAACTGCTGATTATAGTGAATAAATAGAAAAAACAAAAAAAAACATATTTTAGTAAAATGCCTGTGACAAAAGGAAAGACGCACAGACGGACATTACTAAACTACAAGAGTTCCGTTTTTGCCATTTTGGTTAAGGAAACCTAAAAGCACCAGCAAAATCGTTTCCTCACAGTATTATCCAAACCATAACTAATATTATATTTGATTTATCATAAATTACCTACTTCTTAAATTCATGAACCTTAAATACATATAATCCAAATTAAAAAGCTATCTCGGAGTACTCTAACACCATGATTTAAAAAAGGTAAACAATGTCCTATACGACTCGTTTACATAAAGAGTGTTCTATTTCTAAGAGACATAGGAAGCTCAGTGTTATTGTTGTATGGCCAAGAGGTGACTAAGCCTGACATTTGAGTGTCGGTATTTGCTGTTAGAAGGCGACGCGTCTCAAAACGTTCTGGGAACCACTATACATCTGCTTTACGAGTACCAGCTACGGCTATTAAAATTCTTATACAAGTATGCAATCTACATGCGGGTAAACGGCGGCAGATAGTTGAAAAGTTGTTTATTTTCAAACGTTTTAGAGGCACTTGGTTGTTTTACGAATTTAATAGAAAAAACGAACGCGAAAACGGAAGTTATTACATGACATTTTGTGACTTTACATTTGTGTCATACAAGATAAATTGACAACTTATAGCGTATAAGGTTGTACATTAAATTTAAATCATCATTTAGGGTGATTAGTTATAAACTTATTAGATACCGTACATTACTTTCAGGGGGCATAGAAAAGCACTAACAGGCATTAAAATACCTATTTTACGGACTTTTTTGATCCTACGGATTTTTTACTTTACCACAAATTGCAAATGAGCTCTATTATACAATTATGACCGTTTGCTTTATACTTCAGATACATAACCTCAAAAGTTTGAATACTAAATTACATAACACATAACCATAACTTCCAAAACATAACACACAATTTATAATCGATAGGGCCGTTGTGTCTGCAATTAACACGCAAGTCACGAATTCAGAATTATAAAAAATGCTAAACATATCGCAGATACGCAAAAGCAAAAACAAGAGAGTATCAAGAATCTCTTCTCAACTTTCCTTAAGGAAACTGCGAACCTACCTACCTACCACCTATAAGTGAGCTCAAATGGAGATAACAAATAGAACAAAACAGGAACACCAGCTATCCGTTCCGCGAACGACAAAATAAGCTCTAGTGCCGTGACTCAGCGCGGCAGCATGTCCTGGCAAAGGACCCCGCTATTTCTGACCGGTTACTCACGCGTAATGATGCATTGCTAACCGATCTCGCTCCCGGCGATAAAGTAACTAATGCGTATTCTTATTGTTACCTGGCTTGGAACTTGTGTGTAATAAGTAAACAATTTAATTTATCAAGATTTTTATATTGTACTAAAAAGACAAACATAACGAATTGGTAGATTATTTTTGGATAAACCGAATTTCTCTCAAACGCACTGTTTTCAATTTGTAATTAGGTCTAAAAAGGTAAGTTTGGAGCATACCCGAAGCTTCAAAGCACCCAGAGATAAGAGCACGGCAAGAGCGGAGCTCCGTTGATTCTATCAAATTGATTTCTTGATTAAGAATAAACGTGGCAGGAAAAACTGCGACGGCAAAAAACGCGACGAGGAAAAATCTTAAAACACAATTCGTGAAAAAGTGAGAATAACAACTCTGCTACTAGGAAATAACAATTTTGGAAAATTGATGTACGGTATCGTATCTCCGGAACGCTGAACAGATATTTTGCTGTTTTTGTTTTGGTAATTTTCAGGGGGTGCTTCATAGCAAGGTTTATTAAGAGTTATTTTATTACATTTAATATTATTACAATACGAACTATATCGGTTAGATTAAAAATATTTTTGATTTCATATTTTTATCGAGGTTCGGATTATTGAGAGAGACGTGCAGCTCCCACAGCGACACGGTTGAGCCATCTCGTCAGATGAATGATAATCTTGGTAAAAATCCCACGTCAAACCAACGGGACAGATGAAAGCTTGAACTATAGCAACATCGCTTTAGCCTTGCTTGTAAGCACGTAATCCAAATTGATGACAGCCGCAACTGCCATTAAATTTCACTAAAGCAGTAGTGAGTGTGCGGTCATTTTGATCTAAATCATTGTTATGTTGAATTTATTATTAAAGGCTTGGTTAAGGAGTACATTTTACGATTCGATATTACTTATTATGTAGGATTTCATGGGCATTTTCACTAAGACGGGACCCCAACCCTAACTAAGGACTAAGATTAGGGAACTTTAACTTTGTCAGTTTTTTTGACGAAAATTTGCTATACATTGACGGCCACAATGTATGGCTAATTTTCGTCACAATACTGACAAAGTTAATGTTCGTGCAACAAGTGAATCATCATCATCAGCCTATACCAGTCCACTGCTGGACGTGGGCCTCTCCCATTGCAAGCACCGAGCACAATCTGCGGCCACTCTCATCCAGCTCTTGCCACCTTGCGAAGATCGTCGCTCCACCTAGTCTGAGGCCTTCCTACACTGCGTTTGCCGATTCGCGGTTATCCGTTTTGCTATACATGTGGCCGGCCCACTGCCACGAAGCAATTCATGGGCTACGTCGATAACCTTAGTTCTCTGTCGGATCAACTCATTACGGATCCGACCAAGGAAATACTAACAAAATGGCTTATGCACCACCTTTACCACGAGACTGAGCTCCTTCTGTCCGTGATAAAAATAAGTGTTGACCCTATACAGATTTATCCAATAATAATTATGGTCCAAGTATTTATACCCATCCCCATCACCCATCACCCAAATCCACTTGCTTCCGGATTGCTTCATAATGCCAATGTGGTTAAACGTCTAAAACGAAACCACGTACTCTGAGAGAGATGGAGGCGCTGGCCTCTTACTCTACAAACGCCCACCGTTCACCCAACTCATCTGATTATAGTCTGGCGACTGATCGCAGATAAAGGAAACAGAAAAAAAAAAAAAAGTATTTATACACTCACGCACCCACATACACTCACACGCGCACTCATATATACACACACACACTTTAGAATAAGATAAGTTCATAGAAATATTTAAAATAAATTTAAAATAAATAAGAAAATTATGTAACCCTCATGTACAAATTAAAACTGTTTTTGATACGGAATCGGGTCCTGTAACACAAGGATCCCTAGCACAGGACCCACTGTATTGCTTCTACTTCTTGTAAGGTTTCTTTTATGCAATAAACATTTTCAATTTCAATACAATAAATAAAACAATACAACGAAACTCCTTGAAAAAACCACCAACCAGCAAAGCAAGAATGATTGTACTCGAGACCAATAAGTGATGGGTGACTGTTTAAAAACATGTTCATTTGATTTATTATCTTATAATCATAGCAGTTTTACGGTTGCTTGTGTTAAACTATTGTTAGAACTTAATTTGTACTTAAATATATGGTATTTTTGAAAAAAACTGCCTGATCAAGAAACAATCAACGTGGGGTGAGTTTACGGGCCCCTTAATTTTTCACATGTGTTTTTATAATTATTTGTTAGAACAGAAATCCGTCATATAACACATATTATGTAAAATATACAACTGGTTACATATTGTGCATCAAAAGATTAAATCATCTGCGGTAATGTAATATAAACTTTGAATTCAGCCCTGTTGATTAAGATTAAATAGTTAAGGTATTGACTGACTGCTGAGTTTCTTGCGGCGGTTCTTCTCAGCAGTCTCCTCTTGGGAAGCTCTGGTAAATTCTTGACGTGTAAAAGTGCCCGAGCGGCCTACTTACTGAATAAATGACTTTTATATTTTTTGATCTATAAGATACAGGCCTTAGAACGGAGAAGCTTAGCTCGTAGGGTGCCTTTGGGTATGGAATTCATAAAAAACTATGCGCAACACTTATTCTTCCAACAAACATTACATTGCAAAGGATTTCTGGCCTGTTGTGATATTAATTGTTAATAAATCGGTGAACAATTCCCAGAAATTAGCTGCAAATTAACAAATTTATAACCGTATATTATAGGGTATTAATTTAAATTTATAGCTTTTTCGCGTGGAGTCATTTTATAATTTTTCCATATTACGATTTATTTGTATATTAATAGTGTTTCCATCCGTCCCTGCTAATGAAGTACATTACGTAGTACTTTACTTAGTTCTTTTGCCATTTAGATTCAACATCTATTTGTAAACAGCTTAGTTCTAAAAATACCTATATGTCTACTAGTCACGCCATCTAGCGCAACTATCCCGTACCAGCACGGGTAGCACAAGTTGTATTTTCTCGCTTGTCGCTCAGTGCGTCTCTATCGTTACTGACTAAATAGAAAGGGAGCTCCGAAGGACAAGCGGCTTGTGCTAGCCGGGCTGGTGCCTAAACTTTCCATGAAGTTGAACCACATTGGCCTCTATTCTAACAATAACATAAGGGCCACTTGCACAGAAAATTCAACACCATTTTACGATACTAACTCGAGTTAGTAAACGTCAGATTCATACAAAAACTGCCATTTACAACATAACTCGAGTTAGTTAGTGTCTAAACCCAGTATTCAATTTTCCGTGCAAGTGGCACACGTAACACGTCAAAAGCAATATTGTTTTACCCCGTACAATGGAGACATTTTGGGTGTCTTGTCCACTCTCAGTTTTACATGTTATTATTTAAAACGAAATTAGATCCAATTCGAACTGTCGCCTCCTATTTTAGAGGTTATCCACATCATAACTTTAAGAGGGAGGGAGAGGCCGTTGGGGCGGAAAAGTTCTGGAGTGGCGGCCGCGGACCGGAAACCGAAGTGTTGGCAGGACCGACGATCTGGTGAAGATCACGGGAAGGCGATGGATGCGAGAAGCAAAAAAACGTCGTGGAGATCCTTGCGGAAGCCTATGTCCAGCAGTGGATGTCTTTCCGCTGATATTATGATGATGATGACGTCCGTACAAACTGACACGTCTATAGGGCTAGGTTGTTACGAAATACTACTGAAGGGTCCAAAATTATCTATACCAATATTATAAATGTGAATGAAACAGTGTTTGTTTGTAACGCTTTCACAGCTAAACACCTGCACCGATTTGAATGACATTTGGTTTGTAGATAGCTAGAATCCTGATGCAGGATATAGGTTCATTTTCTTTAAGGAAAATTAGTTAGATTCTGAGGAAATGGCGATAAACAACTTCTACGCGGGCAACGGCTACTTTAGCTATTATATTAGGATTCATCATGAACCTCAGAAGAGGTCCTCTCAAGTGTGATTGATTACTAATGGGCGGACGACGGATGCAAATTATGCCAAAATAATGTCGAACATTGTTAAGTTCAGGGTTCCAGGTAGAGGCAAAATTTAAATAAAAGTTATTATTTACCGACGGCAGCGACCGCGAAAATGTATGAAATTTCATTACGTACCTGGTATTTTGCTCTTTAAAACCATGTTTGGACTAGGATAACTAACTCCAAACTGGCAAACGCTCGTGCAATTAAAATTCTTCCTTCAAAGTTTTACTTTTTAAAGGAGAATGCCCATATAATGCCTGGAATGTACAGAGATAACCTATATGCCAAAAAACATGTTATAATTAAATATAAATATACTCATTAAATTGAAGTCTAATAATGATGGGAGTAATATGCACATTATTTATAGAGTTTTACTTGAACATTCATCGCTTAACCGATTTTATTTCGACCTTTTTACTCGTATCTGCAATATTTATATTATAAATGGCGTGAGACGTCACTTCCACAGATTATTAAGGTATGTCTAAGTCACTTCCATATAAATAACACTATGATGCTAAGGTGCTGGTAGACGTTATACCTATATTGTTTTCGTTTAGTTTTAAATAATGAGCAGTGCTCAGCATTGCATTAATTGCAATATTAATGTTACGCAATTATTGCGTCATCAGTTTGTAAACATATAAACGTCTTAATTCGTTTTGAAAGAGTTTGAGATGAAAATTGTCTTTGTCTATTTGCATAAAAATAACAGCGTTTCACCAACTTTTTGAGTAATCACTAAAAAAGTTTTCGGAACTTACAATTTCATAGCATATTTTGGTGTATAATTGGTTCTTGTACACCTCAGGCATTTTTTTGTAGGAGAGATGGGCATTCCCCTTTCATACACTAAAATGTTTAACATTTTAAAACAGCGCTGTTTAGTTTATAACGTATTTAAAAGTGTATCAAATAGTTTGACTATTTTTGATAGATATTGCGTTCATAAAGAAAATAAATTTCCGAAATAACTTAAACGCGTAATAAATGTTAGGTATTATTTAAACTATATTTTATTCAATTGAATCTATTACATTAAATGTGTGTTTTTATGTAATGCTAAATCGTACCTGTTACTGTACTTTTTTTTCAAGGAAATTTTGGGAATATGTTTAATATTATTAACAATTGTGTCATATTTTCTCGCATTGTTCGAGAAAAGAACTATACAAGCCTCAGCCGGGAAGGGCGGTTGAAGGACTCGTACATAGTGCGACCTCGACTCGACTGCGTCTCGGCGACGCTAACTCTACTCGTCCCGCAACAGCCATTTTGCCGGTATCTGAAGTAATGTATTATTGATAATACATCAAACGAACTTCTCTCTTGTAAAATGGACTCGTTACTTTCCGATTAAATTAGGGGAATCACAAAGCACTTACCCATGGGGAAGAATTTGTCGAAACCCGCCATGTTCTTCACTTCTACGTAGTCGTAGAGCGCTGCCGCGTCGCTCAGTTCCCACGCGTTCTGGAAATAAGCGCCTATCTGCTTATACACTTTATATTTACTTATGTTATACTTAATGGGCGAATTGGGCAATAAATAACAAAAGAAACGAGGTAGGTAGGTAATACTTACAATCAGTTTCCAGTAAGGTAATTATATTCATTGATCGATATAAAGAAATATAAAAGAAACATCTAATAGAAATTGACCTAGTCCCAAGCTAAGCTCTAAGCTTGCGTTATGGTACTAGACAACGATAAAGATACTTAGATATAAATACATACATAGTGTATATACATAGAAAACATCCAAACCAGAACTTATCGTATACATTTATTGGCCCTCGTGCTCGCCGGGAATCGAACCCGAGGCATCTAGCTTGGTACGTAGTTTTATTAACTAAGCTAAGCGCGTCGTCACACATAGCATACACGAATAAATTACATCATTAATAAAATAGGTAACAAGAACTAAAAAGAAGTAAGGAATATTACAACGTAAATAATCAGTAAATTACTCACAGGATCCACTTCAATTTGTAATGGCGTCTGGTATCTGACGTCAGCCGGCAACCTCGGTACGTTTCCATTGTACTCCTTCATTGGCGTCATTGGGCTATTTCCTGCGCTCAGTCTGTCACAATAGTTCTGATTGTAGTCCTCCCGCACCGAATTACTATTACTGATGGCTAAGGGACTCCTCGCCGGCGACAACTTATCATTCTCCCTATTCCAATACTGCTCTATATCTATATGCCTAGGATTCATATTACCGATATTATAATTGACTATAGGTGAGAGTCCTCTAGGGGAGGAACTTTCACTAAAAATGTTGGGACTCCTCACTATCCGCAGCGTGTCCTGCGGCGTGCTTCCTTCGCTGACCACCTGGACCCTATCCCCGGTGGGGGAACTGGAAGTCCTCTGTATCACGGGCGACGGTTCCGGTTTCCTGAATTGGTGCGGGATGTTGACGGGGCCTATTCTGTTGTGGACGTCCACGTCCTCCCTGCTGAGCGCAGTGGTCTTGTGCTGGGTGTCGGCGGCCATGAGGTGCTGCAGCTTGGACACCTGGGTCTCGACGAAGCTGCGCGGGCGCGGCGAGCCAGCCGACTTGCTGCTCCGGAGTGGGACAGGGTTCGACTGCGTTTCTGCGGGGTACCCAGAGTATTCCGCTTCGCGGTCGAGACTGTCCATGGTGCCATAGATCATGTACTCCTCGTCGATGCTGGCAGAGTCCTCCACCTCGCAATCGTCGTAGTTGATTGGCGTGTCCCCGCCGGGGAAAAATTCTATTAACGCCGACATTATTTCTACAACCTGGAGATAAAAAATACGAGCTTTAAGCAGTTTAGTGATCAAGGCACAGTCGTCTACGTCTAAGTATATGTATCCAGCCTAATTGCATTGTAATAAGGTTCAAAAATGGATACATTTCTTCGTAATCAACTGTGCAGTGTTTTATGATTATAACTTGTCTTTTAAATATTAAATCATTTTATTATCATTTTTCTCATGTGGCAGCATTTCCTTTGTGATACCGAAAAAAAGAGATTCACCAAAAATAGTTTACTTTACAACAGTCAAGTGAAATACTGCAATTTTTCGTCTCAGGCGGAATTCAGTCCCTTGAGACTTTACAAATTATATTGTTTTATAGTTTTTTTTTGCTTTACACTAGATTCAATATGGGCTTTGTGGTAATTTCTGAGAGCAACATGGAATTCCTTGAAAACCAATGTACATATGAAAATGAAACTAGGTTTATTTAAAAATATATTACCGTGGCCATACTGGGCCTCTCTGCCGGCACTTTGTGCCAACACTGTGTCATCAGTTGCTCTATGGGTTCTGGACATCCCTCTATTAAATTCGGTCTTTGCCCTGTAAAATATATAAAAAATAATTAGAGAAACACAAAATACCATGCCTTAATAAATCCACAGCAATGGATTTATCTTATCTTGTATAAATTCAGACTCCATAGATCCCGAGATAGAGGCTCAACCTAGTTTGAAATCTACCAGATACTGCTTATGTATTTGTAACCATAATAATATGATTTGATTCAATATTTTTATTCGATTCTACTCTCTTTAGGATGTTTGGTGCAATTACCCTCTTTCACACTCAGCTATTTGAGCGTGCAGGTTTCCCCACGATCAGTTTGCTGTAACCGCACCAGGTAATGTACATATTTAAGTAAAAAAACTTATTGGAACAAGACGTACGCGGGGGGTTTGAACTCTGTACTTTACGATCGTGAATTTACCAACCTTAGCTTGTTAAATCAGTGGACAGCTTAAACCCTGATGATAATAATGTTGATGATCATGATGATATGACGATGATGATGAATATACCATGTTAACATTGCCATGATGTCTGCGTTATTGTAACCAGAAACTAGTAACTTTTCATGAGGATAGCAAGATCGAGCAATTTGTCTACAGCACTTGTGGAGTCAGTGTTTGTTTATTAAGATCCGATAATACTTTATTACAAGAAAAGTGGCTAACATACCGAATAAATGATTTGGAAAGAGGCATTTGACATCCAAGTATTTTTATGTTAAATACCTGACAATAGCTCGCATTTTAGAACAAAAAAAAATGACCCATACCAGTTAGATCTTTTATTTGGTTGTCTCTCGGTAAAAGACGGAAAAGACAGAAAAAGAGGTGGGCACATGATTTTTCAAAAAAATGGCGCCAGAAACTAAAAGACAGACACCAATGGCATTAAATGGAGAAGACCTATGTCCAAAGATAATCTGATCCTGACGCCCATTAATACCACTAATAGAAATAACGATCACTGAATTATAGGGAATTTATTTATTTATTGTTCTCTCCCAATAATTAGTACAAAAAATAAATTGACAGCCATTTCAGGACACAGCAAGCCCACATCTTTGAATTAGTTAAGTGTATTTTTCGCAGGTGTAGTTCATAGATAGAGTGAAGCATTTTCCTGACCAACTATTTGTATATGCAAAGAAATGTATTTCCAACTATACCTGTGTGTACAGCCCACATTATTTGAAACGCTGAGCCTCCTTCTTCGAAAGGCTTTCTTCTGGAGAGCACCTCCCACAAAATAATACCCCATGAGAATACATCACATTTTTCTGTGTATGATGAGCCTTCAAAAACCTGAAACATACAGATAACCATATTGTTTTCTAGTGTTGGACAGATGTCTAGATTGACCAATGATGAGATAGTCGGAATTAAACGATATAATAATCAATTCATACATACATATGAATTTTCAAAATAATAACTGCCGTTGCAGATAATTTACATAATTTTATTTTTAGATCCCAACTGATGAATAAGCTTTCAACCTTGAACTCTGGTAGAATTGTCCCACTGGACTAGGGCATCCAATCTATTCCGAGATCTCGAAATTCTGAGATCCCGCATCATTTTATAGTCCCGCAAGAAGCGGGAATTGTGGGATTAGCAAGTAGTACACAAAAGTCCTCCCGCAGGCGCTGGCAGTGTACATGTACTAAGAGCCTAAAAGAACGAACTTCCGGCACTGTACTAGAACAAGTAGTTCATATAGTACACGCGGAGCAAGACCCGAACCGTCCAGGTAGAGCAATTAGTATATAGCGATTACACTGACAGAATAGCGATTACAAATAAAGACCATGAACAGACTAGTTTCTTTCAGTGTACTAGTGTACTAAAGGAACCAACTAGTCTCTCTTCTTGTTCTTCTTCAGCGCACCGTTGGGCAAACGCCTCTCCAATTTTCCTCCACTGGGTCGATTTGTAGTGGATCTCCCCCAGATTGGGCCTGCGGTCGACCTGATGTCATCCGACCATCTTGCTGGGGGCCTGCCAATTCCTCTCTTTGAAGGAGGTTGCCACTCCAAAATACGCTTGCTACATCTCCCATCGTTTCGGCGACACATATGGCCTGACCAGGCCCATTTCAATTTGGCAATATGATGGCCAATATCCACCACTCTGGTGCGTTGGCGAATGGTCTTGTTTCGGACTTTGTCGTGAAGAGATATATATATTGAGTTTGTTTACCATCTAGTCCATAACAAACTAGTACATTTGAGCAATTGTACTAGTTTGGTGCGATCCGCTCAGTGAACGAGCACGCACAACCCTTACCCTTACTCTTCTTACCCTTACACTTGCGGGATCCCACAAATTCCACGATCCCGCTGGATTGAAAATCATTGATAAATACCGAGATCATAAACAACATACGGGATTGGATGCCTTACACTGGACAGTAGCCGTATCACCAAAGAGTTGAATTTAAAAATGGAACCCATTCTAATTTTAGCTCTATTGCAATCATTTGACATTAGTTGTAAATTGTTTTTCAATTTATTGGATTCCTTCTAATCTTATCTATTTCAATAACTTTTATCATCATAGTGATATAGTTTGTTTACAAAATAAAAGTTAAAATGCAGCCATTAACAATAAACATTTGCAGCATATGAGACAATCATATTTACCACATAAATTTCTTTTGCTGATGGCAGACTTTATTTCACAACTCCCCAAAAAAGGAGTGTAATGTTTTCAAGGTATACATGAACCCTGAAAACATGGCACTCATTTTTCTGTATCTATGTACACACATACATGTCAGCCGAAAGAGGTCCACTGCTGGAGATAGGCCTCCCCCAATGTATGTATGTATAATTCTTTAATCCATCATAACTTCTAAACTTCTATCCTATGTCACCATCCCGGGTGACATAGGATACCTAAACTATAAAAATAAAAATAAGGACAATGGCAAATAGAATAGTCAATTATTAACATAGGTATATTTTAAAGCTTGCTTTTCATTTGTGTTTTTGAAATTTACACTTTGTAATATTAAAAAGATAATACCTACTGTTTAGGTATGGAAAATTTATTAATTATACTGGTATCATATCTCAATACACCTGATTGATTAAGTTGCAGGCTGCATACTAATGTTCTCCGATATGAGATTAAATACCTACTTCGGTAATAATTTTTAATTTACAGCAATGTTTGTGCTTTATGCAAATTGAAATTTAAGGTACCAATATGTAGTTAAAAGATAAAAGATGTTTATTCAGTAAGTAGGCCGCATGGGCACTTTTACATGTCAAAAATCTACTAGTTATTTTTAGTAAAGACCCACCATAATTTTTACCATAATATACGATTATTTATTTTAGTTTTAATGTGACATGGCACTAAACTTGCTTTACTAACATTCTTCTGTATGAGATTAAAATACTTCCATAATAAATTTCAATTCACATTAATCATTGTTTGTGCTTAAGGTATCAATATGTAGTTTAGTAAAAATCTGGCATATTTTTACCATAATATACCATAATATATCTCAGCAAATTTAAATATTTGTTTAATTTATTTTCTACTGGGTCAAGATAATGTTAATAACAATAAAACTTACTTCTGGAGCCATCCATGCAGCACTGCCTTTATTATTTGTCATGTATGTAGCTTTATCAGCAGCTGTGCCAAAGTCACAAATCTTTAACCGCTGCCCTCCACCCACCAACAACAAGTTTGGTGGCTTTAAGTCCCTGTGTATTAAAGGTTTCGGCTTCATCGAATGAAGATAAGCAACACCCTGAAATGATAAACATACTTGTCACCATATTGTCACAAAAGCGAAGCCAGTTTGATGATAATGTTTAGATGTTTACCTCTGCACACTGCAGAGCCCAGCTCATAGCATGGGCTGCGGAATATTTCGGTTTCGGTCGGTTGTGGAGGACGTTGTACAACGAACCTCCTTCTGCATACTCCATGACTAGACAGACATGGGTGTCCTGCGTACACGCGCCATACAGCCGCACGATGTTCGGGTGACACACCCGCGACAGCTGGCGCACTTCTATAGCAAACTCGCGTTTTTCAGCCTCTGAATTGATATGCTTAACAGCCACGAATGTGTTCCGCCATAAACCCTTCCACACGACACCGAACGCTCCTTTCCCGACGACCTGTTAACAACACCATTCTATAACCTTGTTAACAACAAAAACAATACATACGTCCGGGCATATTTACCGATAACTCTTGTATTTCACTGTAATCTATCTCTTCCACAAACGTCTGATGTACGACAGATGAATCTTGCGGATTGGAAGCCATGGTTACACTAAATATCACATTATCAAGTTGACTAGTAAGTAAAAATAATGCTAATGTACAAGATCTGTTTAAATTTACTTAAAACTAGGTAAAAATAATTGGTTATATCAATTTTCTCAGTATTGTTTGGCAGAGAAAAGCAACTGCGACAGGGCCGCCATATTTGAAACTAAAGAACAAATGTCACACGTTAGTGTTGCTCGTCAATCGTAAAATATGTGTTACCGGTATTATACAAAAAAGAGTTTGACATGGTGAGAGGTCGATTACAATATTATCTAGTAGCAAATTTGGCTATTTTCACATATTCCAGGGGCCTGTTTTATAAAGCTACAAATTACAATTTACAGGTTACAAGTTTCCATTTGACACAACCTCGACCAATGACGACCAGCCATTTGAGCAGTGTTGCCAGTATAGACCTGTAAAATTGTAACTTGTTGCTTTATATAACGTGCCCTGCAGTTTTTGGGTACAATTGAATAATGTTGCCAATTTCACCAAACCTCACCATCCTTTTTTCAAACGCTTTTTGCAAATCTGTTATCGGCATTCGGCAGATACCATGATAATCTGAAGGTGGTTGGTTATATATTCCAAAGCAATCGTATAAACTAGGCAAAAAGAGTGAAGCGGCGACCGATGCGTGGACCTACGATATTTTCAAGTGGCAAAAGTTGTAGCATGTTTCTGCCAAAAACTACATGTTGAAAACAATCTTTTGCTGCCGATTTGCAGTTTCTACCCACTACACCGTACCATACCATGACCGTACTATGAACGTAACAGGCCCGGAAGATAATAGTATTAAAATGTTGGTCGATGACGGAACGGTCCATTGGGCATAGTCTCATAGTTTTAATACAAAAATATTTTTGGCTGACACATTCCTATTACGGCCATAGTATGATACGGTGTAGTAGGCATGAGTGGGCAGAAGCCTTTATCATCTGCTTTACCTAACCTTAACTAGCGAATCCCAAAGTGGCTCAATGTTCAGCGGAGATCCTGTTGTCATGCCACCTTGCGACTCCATCATCAGATCAGCTCGTATTTACGATAAAACTGCATTGTCATTGCATGTGCAATTATGTATTTTAAATTACAGCCCATTTCGATAAATGCAAGTGGGTCAAGATTTTATTCAAACACAAGAAAATTGAAAAAAAGATGAAGTTTAGCCAATATAGGTAATTCAAAAATCGATATTTTTTCTACCCATATGGTAGGCAACGAAGTGGTAATGTTTTTCGTGAGTCCAATATGATTCCGGGTGTCCGGATTAAAGTTTACACAAACGGTACAATAATCGAAAACTATGCGTAGGTACATCCTACAACATAGAACATATTCAGAACTTACTAGATCTGGTGCAAGGCCTGATGTATGTAGGTATTATGGTTGATTACCTATGTGGTAAAGTAAATCACAAAGGTAATAATCAAACAAAATTATTTAGGAAGCATAAATGAATCTTATATTATAGATACATTAAAATCGCGGACACACATTTAAATCATTGTCCATAAGATAAATCTAGTTTTGTTACAAGAAAGTGTCCCTAAAAACTCTTATACACGAAAATCAGTCAGACGTTAAAGCCCTCTGCAAACAAATAGGCCAACCTATGCAAAAATATATGTAGTCAACTAATTTTTATTTCCGGGCCACTGAAGAACTATGTGAAAGTGTAGTAACTAAGAAATATTGTTTTTTATTAGAGGGGCGTTTACCTTGCATATTTCAAAAAGTTTTATGGGTCTACTCCTACCTACCTAGGTAGGTATAGGTGAAAAACTTAAGTAAATCACCTGTTGCATGTAGTTGTAACACATCTGAACCATTGACATGACATTCTGTATTTGAAATTTCACGCATTTTCCATATTATTTTTGTGCACAACTACACTCAGGAGCAAAAATAACGGGTCAGAGTGCGTTTTACATACTAAAGAGGCTATTTCGAAGCCTTGGTTCCTCGCCAGGGAATGCTTTTAGTGGAATCTGATGATGAATACCTCGCGCATCGATACAGGACTTCCAGAGTGCCTAGGATACCCAACTGAATGAATCTGCGGCTAACGCCGGAATTGTGCATGTTCAGAAAAACATCTAAAATGCCAATAAAATGTATGGAAATCCAAGTGCTGACCCAAACTCTCCCGCTGTGGTGTTAACTGATTGTGCGATCAGTTAGGTATGTTAAGAACTTTGACCTCCTCTATTGAACCTCGCAGTATCCACCATTAAAACTCAGTCAAAACAACCCCTGGCGAGGAACCAAGGCTTCGAAATAGGTAGTCTCGTTTGTATGAAAAACGCACTCTGACCCGGTATTTTTGCTCCTGAGTGTACATGCAACAGGTGATTTACTTAAGATTTTCACCTATATTAATATTATTACTAAGCAAATATAAATTATAATTTACTTCTTATTAACGCCGACGCAAAAAGAGAAACTGGTTCTGATGCGTTTTTTTATATTTGTAAGCAGGTTTTCTAGCGGTGTTTCTTTCTTTCATGAATTCGTTTGGCCGTTTAAGTGGTCACCATTATATCGGGGTTTATATATATATATATATATATATATATATACACATATGATGATATATAATATATAATAGTTAGGTATGATGATATATAATAGTTAGGTATATACGTCATATGATCATCATACGTTGACAGACAGGGGCGGATTTAGGGGGAGATCATGGGGACGTGACTTTCGCCATCTTACCCCATCATACAAGGAGTTATTCTCGTGTTTGTCGTATTTTAGGTACTTACTGTAACTCAACTCACCAAATTCTGGATCTTCCTTGTTGACCAAACTATAACACTAATTAATGTTTTCATTGCTTTGGTGTGATGGTGAGAGGCTTATACGGGCTGACCTGTCGTTCAACAATAGCGAACTAAGTGGCACTTCTTTAGTAATCATGACCTGGTCTAAAAGCTCGACGGCGTCCATACATTTAAAAGTTTTTGCAACGTCTCTAGGCGTTTGCCCTCGGTGGTTGACGGCTTCGAGATCAGCACCAAACTGGAGTAAAATCTTGATTAGTTCACAGTTGTCGCTCATGGCGGCGAAATGAAGAGCAGATCGACCACCAGGTACATCGGGGTCATTAATTTTGGCCCCCATCGTGATGAGCAGTCGAAGAATCTCGGCGTCTTCTTCGGTTGGATGGCACATCATGACAAATTCTGAAATTTAATGTACAAAGTTTCTTTTATTTTTGCTATTTGCTCCCAGGAGTCCCAGGGTCGCCCGGGTAAATATGTTCTTTCATATAAACTTAGACCTGGCAATTACGAAAACAATAAAAAAACCGGACAAGTGCGAGTCGGACTCGCCCACCGAGGGTACCGGACAAGTGCGAGTCAGACTCGCCCACCGAGGGTTCCGCACATGACATGGTTAACTCAATTCATAATTTGGACGTTCCTAGCATAAAGACCCTGTTTTTTTTTGGTGATTGAATTAAAAATGTACAGATTTCAGATTTTGTCCTATACTTGTAGTAAAAGACGGTGTTACTTGCCAAATTTCATAGTTCTAGGTCAACGGGGGCCCTATACATTTTGATTCCCTCGAGAGTGCCGAATTATACGTTTTTTGCGGCATAAACGACCGTATCTTATTTTCACGTTAATGTAGAAGTTTGATTTTTCACAGCTTCAAGGGACTGTATACCGTAGTATGTGGTTTTAATTTCAATTGGACCCTCCACGCGTTACCGAGATAAAGGGTCTTGACAGGCTGACAGACGGACAGACAGACAGACAGACACACAGATAGGTGAACAACAAAGTGATCCTATAAGAGTTCCGTTTTTCCTTTTGAGGTACGGAACCCTAAAAAAGAGCTAATTCGGTCGAGCCGTTCTCGAGTGATGATGTAACATACTAGTACATGCATACTATAAGAATGCGGCAAATGATTTTTATCTATAGAGAAAACACAGTTTATTACCGATTGTTGGTACTTTAAAGATTATTGGTAAAGACACGTGACAGCCTTGTCCGAACTGGATGGATGTACTATCCATTGAAGAGTTCCTATGGCCACATAAAGTCTGTCATGTCACTCATGTCTTCAATATCATACTAACTCGATAGTGCCATTATTATTATTGAACTTGTATTGTCATCGGAATGGCATTATGTATTCAAGTCAATCCGATTCCTAAAAGAAGGTTACAATCGTATT